>CM065424.1:4417489-5017489 GCA_033060865.1 Dorcus hopei | reverse complement strand
ATTTATTTAAACAAATTCATTTTATATACGTAATCCATCCTTATTTGAGTTCAAAATCGCGTGTATGTGAGGAATTGAACGAATTATAACGAAGTTCTACTTCTGGACGCGTATTATGCGTGACCTTTGTCCTTTCAGCCGATTGGTTCCCACTGTTACTAAGAAAGTTCCCCGGAGGTAGGATTAGAAGGTGTCTCGCTTGTTTATAATCGTTCCTTGTTTGTCAAACGAGAAATGTTGCGCCATTGTCAGAACGAAACTTGCCGTCTCTTGGGTCACACTCTCTTTTCGTAAATATTTTTATTTGTGCGTGCCGTTATATCGAAGGGATGTTAGTGCATTTCTACGGCTAATTGCCGACTCTGATTAGACCCAGTTGTGAGACAGGAAAACCGCGTGTCCCGTGGGTTGTCCCAGCTTCGGTAACAGACCGAGGTAAGTTCTATACGCAGCAACTCTCGGTTTGACTTATGTGTTCGTTTTATTTCATTTCTTATAGGCTTTTATCGTAAGCTTTTATCGTGAGCTTTTATCGTGAGCTTCTAGCAAAAGCTATCATTAATCCTAGACTTTAATCTGGGACCTATATCAAGAGGTATTTCTCGTTGGGTGCATCGCGAATTACGGCGTTGGAAGATCCCTCCCTCGCCCCTCTACGCGGAAGCCGGCACACTACAAAGTGCCGCTGCGACATTGCCGCAAAGACACCGACAAACGAATCGGACATCAAAGGAATAAAGGTCGGAGCGTTATAATTTCTTTTCTTAGTTTTGAGCGATATTTCGCGGATTTTATTTTTGATCCATTACTTTGATTTTGCCGCAATAAAACTTGCAACTTATTGCGTAACTGCCGGTGTAATTTAAATATGATATAAGCGGACGAGCGTTGACGCGTGCAAATAACCGGAGATTGCATTCTTTTGTATTCTGTTGCATTAGTTACGGCTTGAATTATTTTAATATAGTTGTGTAGCGATTTCGGATCCGAAAAGTTAGGTAATAACGTATTATGTTTATGGCCTTCGCGTTTTGGTTAGAGAACCCCCCCGTCCCACTGTGCTGGCTGGCAACATTGGAGTAAAGTTTCGCTCCAATGTAAAACTTCTGCCTATCTACGCAGGTAGGTAGCAAATTTTCTTCAAATTTATTTCAGTTAACACGCTTAGTTATCATTATTTATTGATAAATTACGTCACCAAAGTAAGAAGGTTTTGAAAACGGGGAAAGTCTTCAACTTTCACCCCAGGCCCTTCCCAGAATGTTTTGTTTATTTGTTTTTGTATCTTTCGCAATTGATTGTGCTTGGTCATTTTTTTTTCCTGAAGAAAAAAGTCAAAATTCGATTCGAATTCGAACTTTAAGTCTGAAGTGATTCAGTAGTAACATTTTCTGAAACGTACATACGAATTGGTCGTTAATTAAAATTGAAATTAAAAACGGAAAAACCTCCCCTTGTTTTAAAATCTACGTTGGCCCGTGTTATATTCAAATTTCTATCATTCTATCCGAATTAGCGGATTATCTGGATTACGACGAATATCTGGATGTCTCCATTACATAATCCGAAAAAACTGAACTATCCGGATAATGTTTTTTTGTTCTTTTGGAATAAATTCACGTGGTGATTTAACTTGGCTGATAACTAAGTACCGGGCAAACATTTTCGGGAGGAGCAAATTACTTCCGATTAGCGCCCCCGCTCGGGAGCATGTTAGGGTAATTTCGGCGCGATTATCTCGGCGTATTTTGTTTGTACGCGCGGGCAAGTTTGAGCCGGATTTCCGCCGCCGCGACACCTTCTTCAGCAAACTAACCGGAACTGTTTGCTCGGTGACATCCAGTTCCGAAGTAACCCAACCCCGGTTTCCGAGAGGAGTTTCAAGGCGATGACGTACGGGGGGGTGACTAAAGAGCGAGGCCGCAAACAGAAAGCGTCAGGTGCTGCGGAGGTTTCCCTCCTGCCTTCTGTTACTTACCACCAAAGCGGAAAACATTCGTCACTTTCTCATTCTACAATTCTACAAATGTAATTGTAACGAGGAATTATTTGTTAAACTCCAAATTTTAGAAATGCATTAACTTAACATGAGTTCCAAACTTTGTTTAACAATGTACAATCAGAGTTAAAAGTGATGCCTCCCCTCGACGAGTAAGATTAAGTTTCTTTCTGTAAGTGTAATCTACCCGGTCGGTGAGTGGAACGGGGAAGAAAAAAAGAGGGGAAAATTAATAAGTGGAGCAGAGATTTACTGCGAGCAGATTCCACCGGCTAGATTATAAAAGTTATGAGACGGCATAATTATTGAACTTTAATTAAAAGTGAGGGGGTGGGGCGGTCAGGGGGGGAAAATAATTTCGCCCGACGAAAGGGCCGGGGGTTTATTAAAATGTAAATTTTATTTTAATCATATTAGGCGCTACCCGATCGATGGGGGTAATTTATTCCGCGAAGATGTTTTAGATTTATTATTATACAAAGAGCCCCGGAGACCGTGAAGGGAAATTTTCCGGCTGCGTGCGTAAGAATAGAAGGTGGTGCTTTCCGCGTGGTATCTTGGCCTCGGTTTATTGTCGCCCGATGTTTCCCTTCCTGTTTACTCGAAATTTCCGGTTTATGAGCTACAACGCTTTGATGTACCTACTCCACGCTAAGTTTTATCTTTCTCTGAATATCTGCGCGAGGGTGCAATGTTTTTAAATAATTATGTTTCAAGTCCCGAGGAGGTTCATAAAGGATAACTTTACCGGCGCGCGGAAAACGTGGGATAACTTCGCCGCGCAAATAACAAACAAGCGTAATCACATTCGTCCTTCAATTTCTTCAGCTTCCAAGTTTTAATTTAATTCATTTACCGACTCCTTCGAAACAACCTACTTGTACATTACTTAGTTGTTGATTAAACGAAATGAGAATGGGGGAGTAATAAGTTTAATTAAACGAGTTATTCACAGAAAATTGAACAAGAAGAAGGCCCATAGTTGTTTTATAGCAAAAAACGAAAACTGTAGTGCGATTTAAATCAGGAACTCCGTCGAATAATTAATTAATAATTCATTTATAGACTCAGATTACATAGGTATTTCAATGTAAGCGAAATGCGAATTAAAAAAAATAAATAAGAAATCCTGAGGGGCAAGGATCGATGAAGAAATACAAAAATTAAACGTGCAGGCTTCACGCTATACAGGGTGTAATCGTATAAGTTTTTCAAACATATTGTCCGAAACGGATGCGCCGAATTCAATTACGATAAGAGGCGCTGGCGTAATTTTATTTTAAATAAACATCAAGTGTGCTTGTATCCCCCGCCCCCACCCGCCGAATTAAATCTATCAATCACTTCGTAGTTAGTACGATGGTAATGATTGATTTGGTTTCAACAACGACCAATTGTATGCAACTTCATCCGATTTCAATTAATTTTTATTGCGGCAGAGTATGTAGTAGTATAATACAGGGTGTAATCGAATAAGTTTCACTTAATTAATTGATACTGTAACGTGGAGAATGTAATTTAAATTGATATGTTAATTTAGCAAACGTACGAACGTCGCCATAACATAAACAATGCACCACTTCGACGTGACTCACAAGCAAGTGCATAAAAACCTTGGACGTATTAGAAGATATTAGATTACATCAACAGTCGGAAATGTTCGACTCCTAAACTAGATAAAAACTCGCAGTTCAGGGAGATCTAAATCAGAACATCAGTTGGTTTAGTTGTTATCAGAGCATGTAAGCTCTCTTTTGTCAAAGTGTTAAGTGTGGGGCTAACCAACCATCAGAGGTGGGATAGATACCTTTGAAAAGTATTTAAATACGAGATACAAGATACTTTTGCAAATATATTTGTAGATACTTTTAAAACAGATACTCTACAATTCTACATAAAAGTATTCGAGGTACAAGATATTCCGGTATCTAAGATACTTTGAAAAAAAAAATATATTTGAAACAAATGCAGCAGGTTTTAAAAAAAATAAGTTACCCCGAAGCTTCCCGCAGAAAGTTGTCGACTCTCCCATTCTATCGCATAATCGCCGATCGGATATTCTAAATACTTTTTAGTATCTCAAATACCTTTCAGTATCTTGAGATACTTTTAAGTATTTAAAGTACTTGATCAAGAAAGAAATACTTCTTGAAAATATCTTTATTTCATAGATACTTTAGAAACGGAAAAAAGTATTTAATCTTGAAAAAGTATCCAGTATCGGATATCCTAAATATTTTTTAGTATCTCAAATACTTTTCAGTATCTTGAGATACTGTAACACGCCCACTAATTAGCCTTGTTTATTGACTGTTACGTACAAGTAAACAAGCAATAAAAATGTACAAACAAACCAACTTAAAATTTATTGCTAAAGAAATGACTGTCTAGACCGTTTACTTTCCCGAGAAAAAGGCCATCCAGATGTTCTACTACAGCTCTGCAGGCGCCCTTAGCTACTCTACCTGCTTACTGTGGTTTGCCGGCCGGCGCTAACGGTTAATATCTACGAATTGGGTTACGGTTGAATGGCCTTTGCGGGGACCCGCTCTAAATAATAATACTTTGATTACGGCACGTGATCGTTGTGCATAGGAAACTACGTCGTGATAACCCGTTCTCTTGGTGCAGGCGGTAAGTAACTCTCCAGAACAAGGAATTAGATACTTTAAAATGAAACGCAACAATTAAATTTAATTACTAATTTATTGAGAAAAGAAAAAAAAAATGGGAAAAACTCCTGATACCTGCCTCTGTGGGGTCAGATATCGTGAGCGTAAAACCCTTGCGTTGAAATAAAATAGAAAGAAACAAAAATTACGATTTTCAGAAATTACAGTATAACTCGAACATCTTGAGTGCGTTTTACGAATTATTTCTAGTAACTTGGAGCCAAATTTCATCGAGATGATTAAAGAACAGTCAAAATTTCATTTCTCACACGGACCCAGTACGTCCAAACAATAAATTAAAAAATATATCTGTTTGGCCCGCCTAAATATTTTAATTATTTTATATGGCCCTTCTCTAAATCTATTTCCCCATCCCTGCACTAGTGAGTTTCAATACTCGCTGAAATGTAACTAAAAATAGTTTGATTAAGTTATCTAAATGCACTGGTATTATGAACTTTACTGACTCTTTGGTCTTATTAATGCAAATCAAATTATCCCTACGCAGTTATTACCACCATACAAATAACTGTCAATTACCTAAGTCGTATAATCCGTGTCACTTCCGCACACTGTTCACTTTGATTAACACTCGCGTCGCGACGCGTACGTGTTTAGTTTAATTGCCTTTCTTAACACACTGTATTTTAACCGTACCGAAATAAATGATTTAACTAGAAAATGAATAGACTACAAGCACTTAAGGAAAAACACAACTAAGCCAACTTAAAAATGAACTCAACCGTTCTTGCTAAAGCATCAATGCTCTCTGTCTGTTTCTTCCCGTCCCGTCCTTTCAAGAAAACAATTAAAACATCCCCTCAGACTTTGCAGCGAAATTCTGATATCACTTCGACCAATCATAGTCGTAGCATTTAGTTCACACGCACGCCTATTCCAGATGCCCAAAAATGTATCAAGAGACCCCCTATTAACTTATCAGGAATATTCGCTGTCGTCTGGCGCAAACGAAGCACCCATAAATTCAACTATTCACGTGTAAACGCTGACATTTTTAAAGTATCTGTTGCCTGACTGAAAGGACCCAGAATTATGACGCCAACTTGACAAGAAACAGACAAAAACAAAACACTTTAACTTGAGCGTAATTCGATACGCCTTTTCCGCTAATGTACTACAATGCATCTGTGATTTTAACGCGACGAATTTTTGTACAGAAATTCGAAATACAGAGATAAGGCTACTCGGTTGGCAGATTTATGGCTCTCTGTGTGGTCCATCATTACTCGAAAAGGCTGCACGTCACCCTGCATTGCTGGCTTATCGCTTGCAAAAAATACCAAGAATACGGACATGTGTTTGTTATTTTAAAACTAAACATGTAACAATCGATTTTGTTTTGAAAACAAATTTAGCGATAGCTTCAATACTTTTAGGTATTTAAAATACTTTATCAAGATACAAATACTTCTTGAAAATATCTTTATTTCATAGATACTTTAGAAACGGAAGATATCTAGTATCTTTGTTCTTCAAGATAGTCTCAGCTCTGACAAACCGTGTAAGTTTATCTCTGTTAATCTTTATTTAACTTATTTTTTATTGTATCATTAACTGCTAATCTTATTCTTTCGTGCGAAAATTATAAATGACTTCAATGTTTGTTGTATCACATCGGCGGGTTTGCACATAATAGTAAACTTCGCTCAGCTGGGGCGTTCTGTACACGTCCAGTGCATCTCAAACGTTTTTTTTGCAAAAAGTGCAACGAGGAAATTTGAATGCTATCAACGCAAGACCTCGGGTTATCACAGCTGAATGAAGCAGTCCGCCGATGCTTCCAGGAAACACGTAAACAATTACGTCAGGCGGTTTTACCCTCAACGGAATCACTGGAAAAGCACGATTCATGTTTCAGAACAATTTTCCAATGACTCATACTGCTACGTTTTTTGTTAATGACAAATTTGTTTGTTTATACTTTAATAACGTATATATTTATCTAAATACAAACGAATCCCCATTTAATTCTGATTGTACTTGTTAAACAAATGAAACCGTACATGTCTTTGAATCGGCCAAATTGGACTTGTTCCTGGCTTAAGAAGTTTGGCTTCGGAGTTGCCCTCAAGAAACTCCACGATGATGTACATCCACCGGAACTGCTTTGTAAGTGGCAAAGATTTGCTATCATGTTTCGCATAAATGCTATAGTCAGGTACACGATTTTTGAATATTATCATCACATTTGCTTTTTCCAGATTGAGTCGAAGATTATTGTTAGTACACCATAGACTCATAATGCACACAACGTCAGTGCTCGTTTTAGAAATTTCAGCAACCGATCGATCGGCGATTATTACATATGTATCATCTGCATATTGTGAGAGATGTTCCGAAGTTAACGCCTTCGTTCAGATGAAGAAAATATCGTAAACAGTTTATGGTTAAACATAAACAGTTTACGCTGCACATACAGTTTTCAGTTGAACCGTTGAACGGTCGGTAGCGTAGACCGTTCTATTAAATATAAATATTCCAGTGTCTACTGCGTAAGTCTTTGTAAGAAGCATCTCGAGCTAAATTAAATAACAATGAATTGCAGCATTAGATACTGGGCGCAATAATAAACCACTGGGAACTCATGCAAAATTTGCAGAGCAAAAATTAACGAACTTCGAAATTAGAATTAATAAACTGCTTAATCGTTCATGAATTTCATAAAATCATAAACCGTTTATGATATTTTCCGTCATCTGAACGAAGCCATCGATCTTGACAGATCATTGATATAAATCAGAAACAACGTTGGTCCTAAGATAGAAGCTTGTGGAACTCCACGGTGAATAGGTGATCTTGAGGATCCATAAGTCTTCATTAAACCATTATATTCTGTTAATATTGACCTTTGCCCCATACGTACGTCATAACTTCGCTTCTTTTCTTGTGCATTAATAGTGGTTACAGCAAGTGATACTTATTCGATTACACACTGTATAAAGGAAGAAATTGTATTAAAGACACGAAGGCTCTAAAATAAACACTTATTTTACAGTTTACATACAGTTTTGAATGGAGATCGTAAAAATTGTAGCACTTAAATAAAATACCTAATGTAGGTATTTAAAAAAGGCACTCGCTCACAAATTTAATAATACAGAGAGTTTTAATTCCGAATTTAAATAATATGGGTGCACTTATTCAAATTGTGTGCAATGGAGAAGAGTCCCCCGCAAAAAATTTCGTGCACTCATAGTTTTGTGCAGCTATTACATTATCGAAATGTTTCGCGAATCAGTTTCAACCCCTAAACATGAATTACGACGGCCCAATTAAGTTATAAATTTGCGTACCTGTAAAAGCCGTGCACAAAAAGCAATTTATTCGGCACATTAAAAGCGCATTACTTCAAAAATGTGAATAAATACGTAGGGGTTGCTCAAAGAGCCCCCATAAATTTATTAATACATAAATGCCAAAAGTACAGGCATTTTTTTTTCTATGTTTAAGGGTTTTTCGTGCCCGAAATTTAGACTCTTTTATATGCAAACCAAGCACTTTGCAGACACTATTTTGAAAAAGTGACGGTGCTCAAGTAACATTCTATAATTTTTGGCAACAAAGCAACTCTATAACTGCTGTAACTTTCAATAGATGGTGCCACATCGCCTATGTTCACAAAAATAATGTTCAAAAGACAAGAATGATAGAGCAGTAAACCCGCCGATGTAATACAACAAACGCTGAGGTCATTTATAACTTTCGTACGAAAGAGATTAGCAGTTAATGATACGTAAACAGAAAAATAAGTTAAACAAAGATGAACAGAGATAAACTTACACGGTTGGCAGAGCTAAGACTATCTTGAAGAACAAAGATACAGAAAAGAAACTTCCGTTTCTAAAGTATCTATGAAATAAAGATATTTTCAAGAAGTATTTGTATCTTGATCAAGTATTTTAAATTCTTAAGAGTATTGAAGCGTTCGGTAAATTTGTTTTCAAAACAAAATCGATTGTTACATGTTTAGTTTTAAAATAACAAACACATGTCCGTATTCTTGGTATTTTTTGCAAGCGATAAGCCAGCAATGCAGGGCGACGTGCAGTCTTTTTGAGTAATGATGGACCACACAGAGAGCCATAAATCTGCCAACCGAATAGCCTTATCTTTGTATTTCGAATTTCTGTACAAAAGTTTGTCGCGTTAAAATCACAGATGCATTGTAGTACATTAGCGCAAAAGGCGTATCGAATTACGCTCAAGTTAAAGTGTTTTGTTTTTGTCTGTTTCTTGTCAAGTTGGCGTCATAATTCTGGGTCCTTTCAGTCAGGCAACAGATACTTTAAAAATGTCAGCGTTTACACGTGAATAGTTGAATTTATGGGTGCTTCGTTTGCGCCAGACGACAGCGAATATTCCTGATAAATTAATAAGGGGTCTCTTGATACATTTTTGGGCATCTGGAATAGGCGTGAGTGTGAACTAAATGCTACGACTATGATTGGTCGAAGTGATATCAGAAGTCTGAGGGGATGTTTTAAGTGTTGTCTTGAAAGGACGGGACGGGAAGAAACAGACAGATAGCATTGATGCTTTAGCGAGAACGGTTGAGTTAATTTTTAAGTTTGAATGAAAATAAAACTTTAAAAAAGCTTGGCAACTTAGAAAAACAAAAATGATAACTGTATCGACTTTCAACAGATGGCGCCACATCACTGCATGGAAAGGTTTACTTCCATACAAATAACGTTCAAGGGACAAGCCGCATGACAGTGGAATCATAAAACGTTTATAAATTTGAATGGAAATTTTTTTTTTTTTTCAAAAAACTGATTCTTGATTGATAACTGCTAAAACCTTCAATAGATGGCGCCATATCGCCTTATTTTCACAAACATAACGTTCAAGAGACAAGCTACATGACAACAGAATCATTTGTGAATTTGAATGAAAACAATTCCTAAAAAAAAAGCTTGATAATTGCTATAACTTTCAATAGATGGCGCCACATCGCCTGTTTTTACAAAAATAATGTGTAAAATATCGCTTGATTTTTTAAATTTCTTAACTCTTATCGCCGGTTTTTACAAAAATAATGTGTAAAATATCGCTTGATTTTTTAAATTTCTTAACTCTTGCCATTGATTTACTACAAATAATCAAAATTGTGGTGTGTTCACAATAAGCACCTTGTTCCTTCATAATTTTTGCCGAATCCTTTTTGTGAACAGAAGTGTCCCCCTTATTATTTTATTTTTATATCTTTGTTCAAATTCAAAAATTGTAATTTTTGCTTCTTCATTAACTTTATCATCGACCCCTTTTTGCGAGTGGGTATTTCAATGTAAATATTCCAAAATCCTCCTCGTTTGTATTTTCTTTGCCCATTTTTTTAAATTATCAACGTAATACAATAAACATTAAGTTCGCCATGAAAAGAGTGAAGCGCAGTGTCGTATCGTTTCAACGTCGCGTGGTAGGGGCTCAAATAATTTGCGGGGGGTTCCACCACTGGGAGAATTATGTGTTTGATTCACATGTCAGTTCCATAAGCCCTCCTAAGAACCTTCCTTCGATTTCTTAATGAATGATCATGTAACTAAAATAAGCATTTATATTATTTTCTTTATTACAAAATGACAAAAGAGAAGAAATTATTAAAAGCCTAAATTTTTTTAGGCTGCCTAAAAGTGCGCCTATTTCTTAGATATTAACCGCCTAATTCAATCTTTTTAAGTGTCTAAAAATCCGGACTTTAGTCATCAAGATGAGACAAAAGAAGCAAAATCTACAAATGATGTAGAAATAAATTTAGAACTGCAAACAGCAAGGAAAATTTCCAAAAAGAAGAGAGACGGTTAAAAAATAAAAATTGTAAGATAATACGAAAATCAATTATTTCAGTATTCTTTCTTTGTTAACGGTGGATGAGAAAAAAGGACGGAGCTATGATTCTTAAGTCTGATGATGCAACGCCAGATGTGTTTCATTTATGACGCAGAGCTCTTCTCTTATGAAAACAACTATATCGTTGAATTTTCTTGAAGCTCGATAGATGACGCTGAGTGCATTTCACGAAAACTCTTTCTCCCTGCGAAACAACACCTACTTGTTATCAATAATATAAATAAAAAGGATAAAAAATTTAAAAATCTGCGAATTATGTAAAACAATGCAGAATTGCAACTTGGGGAGGAGGTCGAAAACTAAAGAATTGCAAGAAATCGATGATTAACGCAGTTCGAATTGTCTCGGAGCTCGACAGATGCGCTGAACGCATTTCACGAAAACTATCGTCGCGAACGAGGAAAGTATTAATTTAGTTTATGTTAACGAATTACGATTATGAGAATTAAGATACGGAAAAGTCCTTAAATTAATTTTACTCCATCTAACTATAAATTATTTGAAGCCTTTTAAATTATAACTTAATTTAATCTTACGTTAACTGTTGATCACTATGCACTTATTTTAAATCCAATCCTACTCTTTTACTTTTATTTAACTCTACATTACTTCTCGGGGGAAAGGGCTTGGCCTAGCCGGCCAGCCCTGCGCTCGTGGAGAGCTCACTCGCTTGTCTCGGCTTTACGCGCATTCGTTCACAATTTACAGTCCAATTAATTATCTCACTGCTAACTAACTACTTTTAGTACTCTTCACTATTTTAATACTGCTACTACCGACTACTACCCATTTTTAATACTACCGATTTAATAATTCCCTCCTGACCTGCGGGTCGATCTTTTATGCATCCCTATCTCTACGTCACAATTGGTTCCTTTACTCTGGTGGCCGGGGTTCGATCAAAGTCCAAAGTTCTAAACCGCATCAGCATCAGTTGATCCTTGCCAAATTTGTTTTTCTTAAAGCGTTCTAATTGCCTCGATCTTAATTGGCACATGTAAACAACACACCTGCATTCCGCATAGCTTGCGTTTATGCAAGTATGTGTATCGCGACATTGTTCTACTTAACTTTCAATGGATGCTGATTCTGCATAATTTTGAAATGCACATCATTGCAATAATTACGAAATGAATTTAAATTTACTTATTTCCTCTGATAATGACATCGTGACACTATCTTTCTCTGCGAGTTTAAACTCTTAAACTTTTTTATGTTAAATGCGGAGAAAAATATAAGTACATATTCATAAAATAAAATTGTTATTGCTATCTCATAACCGTTTTTGAAATTACGTTTCGCTTTACACTGGACGGCTTTTTCAAAATCAAAACCTTAGGTAAAGAAAAAGAAATTATAAAAATTGTGCGTGCAGTAATAATCATAATTTCATATCTTAAGAATGTTCTTAGTTATGACGATATTTTGATTCGATTTCTCTTGACGTTGTAATAGATATTTTTATCACGACAGATGGCGCCAAACGCATCTCACAAATGAAAAAGTACCGATTGCAAGACGTTCACTACAAAAAATCAGACCCCGCATTCAAATAGAAAAATAACTTTTTCTTAGAGTTCGCATGGACCTTAAGAGATGGCGCTGAATGCGTCGAACATAGATTCCCTTGGGACTTGATTTCTATTTATTTTGGTCGTAAGATGCCAACCGCAAAAATCATTGTTAAAGTAATGAATCTCGCACATCCAAAACAAGAGTTTTTTGAGTCGAGGTAGAGCCCGGTAGATGGCGTTTAACGTATATCACGGAAACACTCCTTCAAAAAGTGAATTCCATTAATTTTTTTGGGTTTTGGAATAATTTCAGTTAATTTTGTTTCAACACAGAGATTATTTTCAAATTTAGAAAACGTCAATTTCCTGTCGACAGTCTTTTTTCTTTAAAAAATTGCAACTTCTTTAAAACGTATAAGAATATGGACGAATACAGAACTCGACGAAAAGTTCAGTTAAAAAAATTATTTATTATTAATCATTTAACCACTAAATTTTCCTTTTTTTCTTTCAATAGTTTTTTTTAGCAGATTTTTCCTCAGCTTTTAGTTTTCCTTTAGATTTTCTGACTTTTCTAAAAAAATGATAATAATATTTTCCTTGGGGTACGTATAGAGCTCGCCAGGTGACGCTGAACTTTTGATAAAAAAAAATAATAATAAATAAATTTCGCGCATACAAGAGAAATTGATTTTATTTTGGGTCGACAGGTGGCGTTTAATGCATACTACAAAAACTCTCATTCAAAAGATGAACTCGGTTTGATTTAATTTTGCAAAAAAAGTTTTCCAACAGTTTCCCATCCTTAACAAAATTATAGTTTCTTAAAATTTGTGAGAAAAAAACGGAACCCCCTTCGCAATGTAAAATTATTGCTGTAACGTTAAATGTTGCCCGTTGTATTCTGGAATATTCTGTTTTAAACGGCCATCTTAGAATATTCTAGACACTCCTTTCTTTTGTAATCGGCCTTGTCCATGCTGGAGGTTGGTCACATTAAGGGGCTTGTTATTGGTCAATATGGATCTGGCGAACCGATCGCGATCGCGTCGGTTTGCTTGAGTATTATCTAAGTTCACTTGACGTATACCTCGTGCCTGGGCTTTTCCGCTCTGCTTGTGAATCTGTGATCGTTTAAAGTGAAAAGGGAACGAAGTTTACACTCCGGATAGTGTTGGTTCGCTTCGAGCACTAAGAGGCTTTCATCCAAGTCTGACCTTTGAATATAAGTCAGGTGTTGTTTCGTAAAGCAACCGTTGTGCGCCGATCAGTTCGTCACACTTAGGTTACTGTATTTAGAAGGTACCGCGGCTTCGTCCCCCAAATTAAAAAGGAAGTCTTCGTGCCCACGTAAAATGAACCACAAGTTTCAGAGCTGCACTTAAATTGGAAATTTTTTGCAAAATTCAGATATATTTCCACCTCTACCTTAAAAAAAGTTTACATCTGTTCGAACGCCATTTTGGAGTAAAAAGTTCCATACTGTTTTGACTTTCATACTGCAATAAATTCTCGTAAGTGTTGTATAAAATTCTACATCTTATATAAAAATTTACTACAACAGAGTGTGAAGTTTTATTTTCACATTTTGTTGTATACAGTTCTACACATTGTTCAAAACTATAATAGAATCGCAACGAAAAGTTTTCTAGAATTTGAAAATGATTAAATTTTGTGTAAGTTCAACTCAAGTTCAAGTTGTGAAAATCAAAGGACTTTTCCTATTTATAGTCTTGAATGTGTATCGGTTTTTAAATTAAAAGTTGCTTTGCAGTTCTGATTTTATTAAACAGATGAAACAAATAAGGACGTATGGGAAATGAAAAACGTAAAACTGATTTACTGCAGGTGCCTAATTCAAACGCACGTTTCAAAGGGCGTTTATTTATAATTGGGGTGGGGAGTGAATTCCATATGTGTCTGTTTCGAATGCAATCTTCTTTGTTTGACTATGATGTTTACTTTGTTGCCGGCGGTAATAATTTAAATTCTCTCTCGGTTTCCTATTGCACGTTTCTCTCTGTTCGAGTATGTGTGTGTGTGTGTGTGCGTCGAGTTTTCGTGTGCGGATCCTTTAGCGAGTTAAATTTCCGGAATTTTCAATTAATTATTATTCGCCTCAGAAAAGGATAATCTGTTGCAGCGGAGATAATCTAACGTTGTTAGCGGGCTTTGTATACAGGATAATTTATGCAAGGAACAAGCGATGCAATCTTTCCCGATGACTTAAAACTTCGTTCACAGCATCTCGAGCGCGCAAAATGCATCTATTGCACGGCAGCATTTTTCATTATATTATAAAATCCCTCGCGTCTTATCACAAAAGAGCATACGAGGGTATAACTTCGATAATAAATGTTTAGTTAAATGATGCTTACGGATATTGCAAATTGAAGTACGACTACATAGACGTTCCACAGATTTTTATTTCACTCCATTCGATTCCTATCCCAATTTCATCAAAATTTATTTCGTTTTGATGAAATTGTTTTGCGTTTGCGTCGCTACGTGTTGAACTAAAGTTGAGTATTTACACAAACATTTCCGACTGTCGAGAGACTGATTTACAGGTGTTGCGTTAACGTACACCGCAATCAAACGTTAATGGATTAATAACGGAAACGCAACACCACCCCTCCCCCCTCGCACCACCCCCGATCGTATCGTTAATATCTTCATGTTGTAGCTGCACGTGCATACATGTTACAAGTCCTGATATCCTCCTCCACATACACGTAACCATCAAGCCGTAATTACAACTATACACCTACTGCTAATAAATATATAACATGGGGGCGCAGGGGGATGTTTCGCTTAAATCGATCCTTTCTTTCGATGGAATTTGCCGATTAAGCATAGTTTATTGCCACGTAATGGAATGGGGAACGTGAATAATTAACCCCCGCCTGGAGTATTGATACATGCACCACCGGCTATCGGGCGTAATTAAAACACGCCATAATTTCAGTTCGATAATTCCAGGTTCGTGTTCTCATCTGTCGTCGAAATCCCCGTTGAATTTATTGCGTAGCTAATGCACTTGAACGGGAAATTAATGAACTAATGTCGTTACT
The DNA here is from genome assembly GCA_033060865.1 of Dorcus hopei. Classification (NCBI taxonomy): domain Eukaryota; kingdom Metazoa; phylum Arthropoda; class Insecta; order Coleoptera; family Lucanidae; genus Dorcus; species Dorcus hopei. The sequence continues at coordinate 5,002,359 of CM065424.1, read as the reverse complement.
TACGTTGTACAAATCAAATTTCGAGCACCCTCTACCCATAAACCTAATTTCGCGTTATCGCTTCTGTGTTTTTTATTCCCGCATAGATTCGACGTAAAAAAAATAAAAGAGAAAGCCAGTTTTGGATAAGTACGTGGAAGAGACGGCCAAAACGATAAGGAAGAAGAAGGCCAAGGAAAACACGAACGTTTGGATAAGTCTATGAAAAAGATGGTCAGAAGGATCTAGTAAATCAGAGAATAAGGAAAAGTATTGATACATGCACCGGCAATCAGGCGTAATTAAAACACGCCATAATTTCAGTTCGATAATTCCAGGTTCGTGTTCTCATCTGTCGTCGAAATCCCCGTTGAATTTATTGCGTAGCTAATGCACTTGAACGGGAAATTAATGAACTAATGTCGTTACTTACGTTGTACAAATTAAATTTCGAGCACCCTCTCTCTACCCATAAACCTAATTTCGCGTTATTTCTTCTGTGTTTTTTATTCCCGCATAAATTCGACGTAAAAAAATAAAAGAGAAAGCCAGTTTTGGATAAGCACGTGGAAGAGCCGGCCAAAACGATAAGGAAGAAGAAGGCCAAGGAGAACACGAACGTTTGGATGAGTCTATGAAAAAGATGGTCAGAATGATCTAGTAAATCAGAGAATAAGGAAAAGCGCGTTCGTACCAAATTATTAAAAACGTCAGAGAAGAAAAGAAGAAGGCCAAGAAGAACATGAGTCTGTGAAAGATTAGAGGGATTAGAAAATGTGAGGCCAAGCCAGTTAGAAAAAAAAGAAAACAAATGAGGACTTACATCTCCATATCAAATCATCAAAAACGACAGAAAAAAAGAAAACGAACGCCGAGGAGAACGTGAGTGTTGGATAAGACTATGAAAGAGATGATCTGAGTCAAGTCAATCAGAGAATAAGAAAAAAGAAGAAGATAGAGGAGGCTCATGTCTAACTATTAAAAACCAACAGAAAAGAAGAAGGCCAAGGAGAATAGAAATAATTGGTTAAGTTCGTGAAAGAAACGGCCGGAAATCAGACAACGTAGAGTCAAGTTAATCAGGGAAAGCAGAAAACACAAAAGAGGCTTACGTCTTCACATCAAATTATTAAAAACGACAAAAAAAGAGAGGAAGGCCAAGGAGAACGTGAGTGTTTGGATAAGTCTATGAAAGGCATAGAGTCAAATCAGTCAGAGAATAAGAAAAAAAAGATACAGGACGTTTTAAGCCTTTATTATTATTATTATTATTGAAATTATTGAAAACAACAGAAACGAAAAGGAAAATGTGGGTCTTTGTGATAATATGGAGTCAAAAGTCAATTAGAGAGAAAGAGAAGAAGAAGAAGAAGATAAAGGAAGTACTACGTCAAAAGAAATGTGTCTTAAAATTTCAAAAAGATGGTGCAGTTTCTTGGGATAATAAAGGGGTGCATTTTACCAAGAAAAAAAAAACATAAAAGCGAGACCGCTAACCGCTCCAGCTTCAGTGTAGATCCTGCACAGACATTGTCGGGAACACTCAAAAGCCGTTTGCGCAGCCATTATCAGAAGCATTCACAAGCCTTCTGTGCACCCATTGTCAGTACCCACTTTGATTACTAGACGATTCTAATTTTCTTCAAGGCTCGACAGATAGCGTTCAGTACATATCACGAAAACCTTTTCTCTCTCTCTCTGCGAATCAAGTCTTACTTAATTTGTTGCAAAAAATAAAAATAAAATTACGTAATAAAGATACAAATTATAAAAATAACCCCTCATATCGAAAAATACTGAAAAAAAATTGAAAAGAATTTAAAAAGAATTAAAGAAAATTAAAAATGTAGTAACAATCAAATTTTTAGTAATACGTTTATTACCAATTTTTTTTCGTGAACTTCATTTTACAGGAACTTTGAATTTCTATATCAATAATACATATAAATAAAAGAACAATAACAAGAAAAAATTTGAAAATGTGCAAATTTTGAAAATGCAATTAAATTACAGTTTGCAGAGACTTGCAAAAAATCGATGATTACCCAATTCTGACTTCCTCGGAACTCGACAGATGGCGCTGAACGCCTTTCATTAAAACTCTTTCTTTCTCTACGAATTTACACTCTGCTTAATTTGATGGAAAAACACAAAACGAAAAAACGGCGCATATAAATTAAAGGAATAATAATATTTCCTAAAATAAGCTACAAAATTCTTCTTTAAGTTAAATGCTGAGAACAATGTGTAGTTCTTCTCAATGTTTTTTTTTTTTTTAAGATAAACGTAGAATTTCCTGGAGTTATTATTGTCCCCTGCCCCGTACGCACTAATTAATTTTTTCTTTTTTATTTGGCCCCTCATTGGGCGCCAAATTAATGCTGTGATGTTGATGCCTTTGAAATTAAATTTTTCCTTTTTTATTTGGCCCCACGTTGGGCGCTAAATAAATTTTCTGCAATTTTTGCTTTGTCTCCTGCGTTGGTGTCGTAATTAATGTTGTGCAGTTGATGCTTTTGGTGAGTTGCCAACATTTTTGTTGAGGGTTTAGGTCCTTCTTGGTTTTCTTTTTTTTTTTTTTTAGTGTTTAAATTTTTTTAGAACATTGATTTATGCCTAAACATTAAAGTAATTACTTCCGTTGTAGCGTTCACATTTTTCGCTGACCGTTGCATTATATTCTTTCGTATTTTCCCGTGAATTTGTTGTTCAATTCAAATAAATACCGTTCCTTTCTTTTAATTCATCATTGTAATTATGACTTTAACGCCCCTATCTCTCAGGACTTGTGTTTTAATTTCAGAGAGTAATGCGGACTTTGCTATTCTTAGGCCCGATTTATTCACCTCCAAGTAAATTTATCTGGTCATTTATTCCCATAGTAACAATTGTGATCACAATTGTGATCACAATTGTGATAATTAGTGACAAATCTTCTTAAGTCATATGTTTTTAGTTTCTGAAATTAATCTGTAGATATCGCCCATGGTCACGTCACATTGATCAATATATTTATCTATGCTTCCTGCTGACGTAAACGGAAAATGCGTAGTGTATCCTGAAGTATTTCCGTCTCCTTCGAGATCATCTCGCTATTCCTTTGTTCTGGTACCGCTGAACCGTTTCGTGATATTCCAGTTTGGCTATTTATTTCTTCGTACGCCCTACTGCGTCGTTGCCGTCAGATTGCTCTCTAGCTGCACATCCAAGCACGTTTTCGTTAATGTTCTCGTTCAGAATAACTAGTAGAAGACTGTAAGTACTTTGTATTTTAGTTTGTTGATTAGGAACATATTTTCTTACCGGAAATTTTCTTAATGTTTACTGCGTTGTCGTCCGAAGATACTACAGGACAAGAATCCTTTTTGCGTCGTATTTCCTGGATATTTCAGAACAGGATCCAATTTCAGCGTTGTCGTTTGAATGGGGTGAACACCTCCAGGTCAAGTTTTCGTCAGGATTGAGTAAGAAATCCAAGGCACTATTATTAGTATCGTTTCGTATTGACAAACTTATTAGTACCGTATCGTACTGAATACACTATCGTTTCGTATGGAAAATTTCCATTAAAGTTTATTGAGAGATTACTTGGCGCTCAACGCCTTTCGTTTTTGTTAAGTAATGTTTATTTTTCATGCATTACAAATAAAAAATACAGTTCGAAGAATTATCCTTCCGAATCCACCCCAGCCTCCGACTGAGCTACGGCAACAAAACAGGTAAGAACCTGCTTACAAAAAGTGTATGTCACACCGCACCGTTCGCACATCATGAAATTGCTTCCTCCCTTGTTTGACACAAACCAATATCTATTTTATGAGAAAAACAAGATCGTTCGCACGGTTGCTTCCTCGTTGATTTAATTTTTATTAATTATAGGAAAAATACTATTTCATTTAAATAATTAAGAAGTGACGAGCTCGCGCTCAAGCCAACCTCGATTACTTGCAGTTTAAAATTTTTGACTTGTGTAAATTTTAAGTTCAGAAATTGTTTGAAAATTCTTCTTCTATACAAAAATATTTAAATATGAATCTCCAATTAAAAACAAATCGTCTTCTTTTATTTTATGCCTTTTTACATTACTTCCAAGTTTAATAAAATGACTGATTGCATCGAGTAACAAAAAGTAACGTAGCCAGACTTGTCTGCGCGAACTGATCTGTTACTGGTGAGAATCTGAATTACCGCGTGAATTTTATCGATAATTAATTCATTCTAGCGTTGCCCTCCGCTTTTATAGCCGTCGCCCTACGTCACTCCAACTCTTATATGTGCGCTCAATCTCAGCGATCGCGAGCGAGATATGCCGGGGACGCAACGACTTGCATCGTCGCTTAACTAAGTTTTTGTTGGTAACAAGTTTGTTTTCGATACGACTTTACAAATTTTGTGTTGGCAAACATGCGTATTACAAATGGCCGAGATGTAAACGAGTGTTTTCGAGTTTCAATGTTCAGAAGCTTCTTTTACTTCAGATTGAAATGTACGCGTCACAAATGCCGTCGACTAATTTGAAACCGACTAGAACAGTTTATTTAAAAAGAAAATCCGATGTTCATTGTTTCTTCAAAAAATATTTATATAAAATCGAGATGTACGAAGCGCCATCTATTGATCGATAATGAAATAAATGTGACGAGGAGCTTCCGAATGAAGGGTTGTCACTTAAGCAATTGAATTAATTAGGAAAATGAGAATTTTGTTAGAAAAACGAAACAAATCGTTCGTTGATTTTGAAGCGCCATCTGCTGAGTGTCGGAAAAAGCTTCCGTTAACAAATGCGATCAGGGAAACGTCGACGAACAGTAAACACCAAGAAAATTAAAAAATTCGAATTTTGAAACAAACGTGACTCAAAATAATAATTTAAAGCCGACCAGAACAATTTATTTTTTTTAAGTCCGATTTCAATTGTTTTCTCAAAAAATATTTATGGAAAATCGAGATGATGAAGCGCCATCTTTTGGCTGATAGTGAAATTGCAGGTTGGTTTTGCAGCGCCATCTATTGAGCAATGGATAAAGTTTCCATTAGTACAAACTTAACCAAAAAAAAAAAACTAACCAAAACCAGAATTTTTAGAAAAAAAAAACAATCCGCGGGTTGATTTTGCAACGCCACCTATTGAGCGATGGGGAAAGTCTCCAATAATACAAACTAAACCAAAAAAAAACGAACAATTTATAAAAACGGGAATTTTTAGAAAAAATAAACAATCAGGTTGATTTTGTAGCGCCATCTTTTGAACGATGTGGAAGTTTCCTTTAATACAAAAACAAAATTATAATAATAACAGAAAACGAACAATTTATATAAAGTGAGAATTAAAAAAAAAACAATCCTCAGGTTGATTTTGAAGCGTCATCTATCGAGCGGTGGGGAAAGTCTCCAATAATACAAACTAAACCAAAAAAAAACGAACAATTTATAAAAACGGGAATTTTTAGAAAAAATAAACAATCAGGTTGATTTTGTAGCGCCATCTTTTGAACGATGTGGAAGTTTCCTTTAATACAAAAACAAAATAATAATAATAACAGAAAACGAACAATTTATATAAAGTGAGAATTAAAAAAAAAAGCAATCCTCAGGTTGATTTTGAAGCGTCATCTATCGAGCGGTGGGGAAAGTCTCCAATAATACAAACTAAACCAAAAAAAACGAACAATTTATAAAACGGGAATTTTAGAAAAAATAAACAATCAGGTTGATTTTGTAGCGCCATCTTTTGAACGATGTGGAAGTTTCCTTTAATACAAAAACAAAATAATAATAATAACAGAAAACGAACAATTTATATAAAGTGAGAATTAAAAAAAAAAGCAATCCTCAGGTTGATTTTGAAGCGTCATCTATCGAGCGGTGGGGAAAGTCTCCGTTAATACTGACTTACCCAAAAGAAGCCAACAATTTATAAAAAAAAACAAGAATTTTAGGAAGAGAAACAAGCCTCAGGATGATTTTGAAGCGCCATCTGTTGAGCGATGGGCAAAGTTTCCATTAATACAAACTTAATCAAATAAGAAATGAACAATTTATAAAAAAAAAAACGAAAATTTCTAGAAAAAAAAATGACACAATTAGCAGGTTGATTTTGCAGCGCCATCTATTGAGCGATGAGGAAGGTTTCCATTAATACAAACTTAACCAAAAAAAAAACGAACATAAAACAAACAATTTATAAAAGCGAGAATTTTTAGAAAAAAGAACAATCTGCGGCTTGATTTTGCAACGCCATCTACTGAGCGATAGGAAAACACTCTAATAATATAAACTAAACCAATAAAGAAACAACAATTTATGAAAAATGAGAATTTTTAGAAAGAAAACAATCAGGTTGATTTTGAAGCGCCATCTACTGAGCGATGGGGAAAGTTTCCTTTAATACAAACTTAACCGTTTTAGATGAAACTCATAAAAGTCATTTATCTTTTGCAGAGATCGTATTTAATGCTCAATTCTGTGGGTTATTTTTTCTCTACATGGTCTATTTTCAATGATTATCGTGATTATTGCAAGTTTCAGTGAAACAATCTGTGTGTATGTATTTAAATAGGTCGATCTCGATGAATTAAATAACAAGCAACAGACTCGGCTGTCTTCTTCAAGGATTAAGTCTTCTATAAATAATGAAAACGTTTAACTATTTAACGCCGGAATGAACGTCGTCGTCCTTTAATTATCTAACAACTACATTTTCCAAGTTTTACGCTAGTTACGGAAATTAATATTAAAATGTTTTGCATTATTAATTTCCTTAATTCGAGTTTCGAGAGGATTAAACAACGCTAAATAATTTCGCATTATGTTACGGTTTCGTATGCAAGAGAAGACGCTTAATGACCGCAGCGCGTTTTTCCGCGCGGCGACAAAAATTAAGCCGGAAAAACATCCACTAACTTCATCCCTTTTTACCGCTGAGTTCGCTTTAAATTATGCGAGGATAATCTCGCACTATAATTTCGGCACAAAGCTGCCTCGTAATACATAAATATGTAGGACGCATTAAAACTAATGCAATAGTTGCATGGATCATCATATAAATAACAAACTTTGCGACGCGTAATCACAACGCATGTATCATGATGAAGATGAATGGATAAGTAAGGAATAAACCAAACAACACGTCGGTGTATATTAAACGGAAAAAGCGTAGGCAATTTGGAGACTATTGTTAGATTCGAATTATAATAGATCTTCCGGGTGGTAATTGGCCCAAATCGAGTCTCGAGGTTTGTTTCGGCGGAAAACTCTTCGTTTCTATTGGGTTAGAAAAATTGATTAGCTCCGAGAGAACTTGTATGTGTCCCGGACGGAATGTTGCGTATAAGTTGGCTAATTGGCAAGATGGGGGTTGGCCAGGCATTTCCTCGGAGCTCGCCCGTGAAAAACGACCTGAACTTTTATTGGATTTTTCACATAAAGATACGAACACGTCACATATTCAAATTTACCAAAATAATAAAACTAATTAGGGGTTACAAAAAAGTTAATTACTTTTGCTTGAGCGAAACGAACGTGTTTTCCAGAAATGCCAGCTCGCTTAAATCGAACGAAAAACTAGATACAAAGTCGAGCACTTAGCAACAACAGGAAGTCCTACTACATCGCCAAGAAACACATGGCTTTTAGTGCTTTAAACTTGCCTCACGTCTAACTAATTGCAGCTAATCAATCGTCTGCGGCAACAAACATGTCGACAAGCCAGGACCATAATTCAAGATCATTGCCGACACGTCGTCGAAAACGTAAACATGATCACGATGAAGTCGCACTCAACACCCCCAAGCCAACCCCCTCGTATGCGACGACATCACGTACACTTTGAGGCAAGACGTCTTAGCGTTGCGACGCACGTATCCCGAATTTGCAAGCCAAATTACCGGCGGCGCCCCTTTTTCCTTTTTTTTTTTTGTCTCGAGGAGATCCTTCGAAAGGACAACCAGAAGATGCCATTAAAAATTCAGGTATTCCTCGGCGAAACTCCGGAACGTCGTAATTTGTGCGCAGAGATTACCGTCGAAATGTTAGGATTCCGGTGGATTTGCGGAACAGTCGGTCGGCTCTTACCTAACCGTCAAACTTTGGGGTGCCGCCGTAATTTTCGGGGATTTACCCGGCCACGCAATTATAAATGGCGCACTTTTAATCTGCCCCCCTCCGCCCCCGTAAAGCGACACCTTTAAATTAGTCAGGTAGTGCTCGGAAACTATCCGGCGCGGCGTTTGGCGGCTTGCATGTTATTATGGATGCATAGAATTTTTAATCAGCCGACGCGTTCTTTATTCGAGGAATTAATTAATTTGCAATGATTACATTACCCGCATGAAAATTTTATATTCTTACTTAATTAATTAATTAATTAATGTGTTAACACAACAAAAAATTGTAAATTTAAAACCTGAAGTCAGCGTAGAATGCACAAGCCACATATGTATAATAATTGGGGCTGTGAATAGCAAATTCGCAACGATACTGCTGCGTCAAAAAGCTACCACGCACGAGATGACCAGTGCGGACCATTGCAAACTTGCGAAATTTTTGGCTGAATTGCAATGGGACCCCCGAGCATCCTCTTTTGGCCCTAATTGAGGCCTCATCAGCAGAAGGTAGCTCGAGAATTCCATCACGATCCCGACGAACAACAAACATGCTAAAGTCCCTAGATAGCTAAAGTTCGGCTATTCATTAAGCCAATGTAAATCTAAATTTGACTCAAAATGGCGGATAAACGCATCAAATTTTGCCGCCTTGCTTCGTTTCGTTATTTCGTACGGTTTAAATACAGTGTGACAAGAAAGGCAATTAAACTAGACACGTAGGCGTCGCGACGCGAGTGTTCTTAAACAAAGTGGACAGTGCGGAAGTGGCACATACTTCTCTAAACCATATGATTAATTCATTAATTAACTCCATTAATTAAGTACACTGTAGTTCCACTGAGGCACTTTGTGTGTTGGTTTGTTAAACAGAACAAGTCTTTGAGTACGATCAGAGTGACGAACACTATAACCAAGACTCGAGCTCAGTTGAAACTCAATTAATTATTAATCTAACTAAAGGAGAAAAGCTCTCCAACAGATATCTGTGTAAACATTAAACCACCAACGGTGTGAATCGAAAGAAAATAGATCGCGCCGATATTCGAAAGTGAAATCTGTTAAACGAGTTATACTGTACTTCCTGAGAATCGTAATTTTTATTCATTTGTATTGATTGCAAACGCAAGGGTTTTTCGCTCAAGATCTCCGATCCCATAGAGGCGGATATCAGGAGTTTTTCCCATTTTTTTTCTTTGTTTTTCAATAAATAATTAATTAAGGTTAATTGCTGAGTTTTATTCAAAGTGTCTAATTTCTTGTCCTGGAGAATTGTTTTACTGCTCGTACCAAAAGAACCAGGTTATAACGACGTAGTTTCCTGTGCACGACGATCACGTAAGCCCTAATTAACACAATTCGAATTGTCTTGGAGGTCGACAGATGGCGCGGTACGCATTTCATGAAAACTTTTTCTCTCTACGAATTTAGAATCTGCTTAATTTCGTGAAAAAACAAAAATCGACGCAACTAGATTTAAAAAAAATTCCTTAAAATGGACTACGAAATTTTTTTGATTGATATTTTGATTCGATTTCTGTTGACGTTGTAATAGAATTTTTTTGTATCTCAACAGATGGCGCCAAACGCTATCTCCCGACTTGAATTCCGCTTAATTTGGTGGTGAAAAAGTACCATCACTGCAAAAAATTGACAATAAAAAATCAAACTCCGCATCCAAATAGAAAAATAGTTGAATTTTTCCTAGAGTTCGCATGGAGCTTAACAGATGGTGCTGAATGCATTCAACATAGATTCCTTTGGAACTTGATTTCTATTTATTTTTGGTCGGAAAATGCCAACCGCAAAGATCATTGTTAAAGTAATAAATCTCGCACATCCAAAAGAAGATTTTCTTTTGAGTCGAGGTAGAGCCCGGTAGATGGCGTTTAACGTATATCACGGAAACACTCCTTCAGAAAGTGAATTCCATTAATTTTTTTTGGGTTCTGGAATAATTTAATAAAGTTAATTTTGTTTCAACACGGAAATTCACAGAAATTATTTTCAGATTTAGAAAACGTCAATTTCCTGTCAACAGTCTTTTGTCTTTAAAAAATTACAACTTCTTTAAAGTGTATAAGAATACGGACGAATACAGAACTCAACGAAAAAAATCATTTATTATTAATCATTTAATCAATAAATTTTCCCTTTTTTTCATTTAATAGTTTTTTTAGCAGATTTTTCCTTAGTTTTTAGATTTTCTGACTTTTCCTCTTAAAAATGAAATAAATAGGTCTGTAAGAGTATAATTAATCTCGGTAGATGGTGCTGAACGCGCATCACGGGAACCTTCTTTTCCTCATTCGTTTTAAATATGAATTACTTTCAATTTGATAGAGAAATGTAAAAAGTCAACGACAAAAATCAAACTCCGTACTTTCAAAATTAGGGAAAATGAAGCTCGACAGATGACGCTAAGGGGTAGAAGTAGAATTAAAATCAATAGATGGTGCTGAATGCATATCACGGAAACTCTCTCCTTCTTTTTAAATAAACATGAATCGCCAATAAAAACATTAGCGCTGGATTACACAAACGTCGCTTAACTTTAATCATCGACTAAGAATAATCATTCCTATACCTTCAACACATGTAACCATGGCAACGTTTTCTTTTAACGGATAATTAAATTTAAGTAACGTTTGTGAAATCCGCCATAAATCTCGCCGTCCAAAAACAGATACTCCTATAATTTTTAGTTCAGTTGGAGTTCGATAGATGGTGCTGACTGTGTATATCGTGGAAGCTCTCTTTCACAAGCTTCGATTTCTATTTAACTTGATTGTTGATTATTTTTCAGCGCTCCCCCTCTGTAAAATTTAATAAGAATAAAAGGAATTAGATCTTGCCGTCCACTAAAAAAATCCTATAATTTTTAGTTCAGATGGAGTTCGATAGATGGTGCTGACTGTGTATATCGCGGAAACTCTCTTTCACAAGCTTCGATTTCTATTTAACTTGATTGTTGATTATTTTTCAGCGCTCGCCGCTCTGTAAAATTTAATAGAAATAAAAAGAATTAGATCTCGCCGTCCACTAAAAAAAATCATATAATTTTTAGTTCAGATGGTGTTCGATAGATGGTGCTGACTGTGTATATAGCGGAAGCTCTCTTTCACAAGCTTTGATTTCTATTTAACTTGATTGTTGATTATTTTTCAGCGTTCCCCGCTCTGTAAAATTTAATACGAATAAAAAGAATTAGATCTCGCCGTCCACTAAAAAAATCCTATAATTTTTAGTTCAGATGGAGTTCGATAGATGGTGCTGACTGAGTATATCGCGGAAGTTCTCTTACACAAGTTTTGATTTCTATTTAACTTGATTGTTGATTATTTTTCAGCGTTCCCCGCTCTGTAAAATTTAATACGAATAAAAAGAATTAGATCTCGCCGTCCACTAAAAAAATCCTATAATTTTTAGTTCAGATGGAGTTCGATAGATGGTGCTGACTGAGTATATCGCGGAAGTTCTCTTACACAAGTTTTGATTTCTATTTAACTTGATTGTTGATTATTTTTCAGCGCTCGCCGCTCTGTAAAATTTAATACGTATAAAAAGAATTAGATCTCGCCGTCCACTAAAAAAATCCTATAATTTTTACTTCAGATGGAGTTCGATAGATGGTGCTGACTGTGTATATCACGGAAGCTCTCTTACACAAGTTTTGATTTCTATTTAACTTGATTGTTGATTATTTTTCAGCGCTCGCCGCACTGTAAAATTTAATAAGAATAAAAAGAATTAGATGTCGCCGTCCACTAAAAAAATCTTATAATTTTTAGTTCAGATGGAGTTCGATAGATGGTGCTGACTATGTATATCACGGAAACTCTCTGTCAAAAGTTTTGACTTCTATTTCACTTGGTTCTTGATTACTTTTCAGCTCTTCCTGCTCTGCAAAATGTATTAACAACAAAAATACATAGATTTATAAAATAAAGTCAAAAGTTTCGGCAGAATTCAGTTAATTCCCGACTCTTTCGGCTAATTTCAAGCGCAGCATTAATAATTAATATCCGAACCTTTCCACGGACATTTGCAAAAGGTGAAGCTTAGTTCGGTGGTTAAATCGTCGTATTTTTCTTTCCCGGTTATATTTGCACACTCAACCGCCCGCCGCCGGCCCGACGGAATTTCGACTTTCGCTCCTCTGTTAACGCCACTTTCGATAGATAATCCGGAGGGATTTCGCGTAATTTTTGAAATTCGTGCCCGCCCCTAAATTTGCGGATTTAAAATCATCCACTTCGAAGTTAAATTGTTTTGTTTTTCAAATTTCACATTTACAATTCCTATCGATGCAGATTCTCTGGGGACTTTAGTACAACTTGCCCTTCTCTCACGGTTTCGTTTTTATGCAAACGTAAATTCAAGCACAATTTCGTAACTTTGCCGAAAGGAATCGTCCAGTGATCTGGATTTACCGAAGTGCATTTCGGACAGTTTCAATTGAATCAATCTAAAGTTCAGAGGCGCTAAGTATTTTCCGATATTGTTTTCTTGCACAGTGTGGAATTATGTTCTTGACGGGGTCGGAACTTCAGCGATGTTAAATTAATCGCAGTCGAACTCTGCGCCATGAAGTCATTGGCAGCTGCTTTGTGCAAGTTCGCATTGCAAGGTCTTTAATGTCAAAGAGTAGGTCACAATTGACATTCGGGGTTTAGACCACAAAAGATCACGAAATTGCTTAGGTCAGAACATAAATTAAATTCATTAGGCAGGCAAACGTAAATTTTATTGTAAAATAAAAAGCTGTTGTTGGTTGAGTTTTGGTGGAGGCGCTGGGGGTTTCTTTCTATTTTTACTGTGAAAATAAACGTTTGCCACTCCAGGACGTGCAATCCCGGCAAATAAATTTCACATTGAGAGGACGTCGTTGCCGTTGGTTGCAACGAAACACCGCCGTTTTGAAACTATTGACGTTTGCGAGATTCAGGCCGGAACTATCAAAGCTGCGACGTTCAGCAAAGCTCGCCGTCCGGATTTTCCGAAATATCCCGCAAGAAACCCGATTTATAAGTACGATATCAAATTTTCATTTACCGAAAATCGAATTGCGCGCACTACATTTTCCAATTTTCCGCTTTGCCGCCCGCCCGGCCGAATCGCTTTTCCGACGCGACTTCGCGGCCGGCTTAAAATCAAAATCGTGCAATTACGACGGGAGCTCGGGAAATTAAAAATTCTATTAAATCGATCCGCCGCGCCGGAGTTAACTGGGGCGAGTGCCTTAATTCCCAAACAAATTACCGAATTTCCACGAGTGCGGTGGTTAAGTGGGGCTACTGTTCTGGGGCATCGACGAACAGACAAGAGGTCGCAGTTTGACCCGAAGTTATTAGGTTTAGATCTAATTTCGACTGCCGAACACTTTACTCGACGTTTATTACAATAATCGTTTTGAGTGCTCGTATTGATTAACATATTAAGCGCCACGAAGCTCTCGCAACACGCATTTACAGAACCCTCCATTATTTAGGAAAAGGAAACAATTTTCATATCCAAAAATCAATCTTGGATTGTACTACGTAAAGATGTTTGGTTCACCTCCACCAAAAATTCAAAAAAATAGTTCTAAATCCTACTTGGCGAATTATCATAAAAGGAAGACTTTTCTGGACTGGAAAAAGTTGATCACATATTCCATACTTCTCAAACAGTTAAAGGGGATGGGGATTTTGTAACAATTTTTTAAAGCCAAAGTTGTCCAACCTTGTCTAACACTGGACTTTACGTCTCGTATTTAAAATCCTTAAAGCCCGCATTAATCTAACTTTGCCAAACTATTGTAACTAGGACGAGAAGACCACCAAAGTTGTACAGCTGAAAATCAATCGAGCGAAACATAAACATCTGCACCTGCAGATCCCAATGCAAACGTCAAAGCGTATGATTCATTCGTGTGCCGTGTGCAAATCTAAATGTCAAGGTATATGACTCCTCTGCGTGCATGCATCTGAAGACAAAAGTCGAGCCGTGTGCAAATCCAAAGACAAATGGCGACAAATCGAACGTTAGCGACATAATTAGTGTACCATCTAATCAGAGTGTCATGTAGTCTGTTTGTCAGTAAGTGCCCAAAATAAGATGTGAGTATTTGTAGTTGTAATTAATTGTTAATAAATGTTTTGTTATACTGAGCTACGAACCTTATTTCATGTTACTTAAATTATTACCGTAACACTATAAAGTGCAACTACAGTTCATTTTTTATTATATGCCTGCCGATCGATCTGTCGATGTATCTCATAAATAATGGGTCATATTTATGTGAGCAGTGGGTAGGTGACCATACATAAAAACTTTTTTCCTCTAACAAAATTACGAAAACGGCATCGTTTGGGAGTTATGCTGAAGAATGAGGGCATTTCGAACACTTACTGTATACATCGCGGGAAGCAATGACATAACAAAATCGGAGTCCAAAGACCCCAGCAATATGTGACATTATGTTGAGCACGTCAGTTTTATTATCGTTTTACAATCGAATTACCTCCGCTTTGAATGACATTGGGTGCCAATGACGTATAGAATTTATAAGCAAAACAAGACCGTTTTCCGTTCGTAATTTCTTCGAAAAATTTTCCAAAAAATTTACCGAAGCGGACCAATTTCATTTACATTCGCCGACTCTACTTATATGGTCCAGTATTTCAGTTTCAGTTTAACTTTTATCTTCAGTTTATTCCCATAGAAACAATTATTTTGATAATTGTTACTATGGGAATAAACTGAAGATTAAAGTTAAACTGTGACTGAAATACCGGGCCTATGTATTGTAAGGATCCGAAAAATGCGTAGGGAAATTTCCAAATTATCATTATAAATTCTTTCTTAAAAATTTCACTTGATCTCACGAAATCGGAACGCAGGAAAAACATATTATATTCAGTAGTCTAGAACGTGCTCTCCAACTAGAGAAAATATTAAGTTACGGAGATAAGATTGTTTTCAATTTTAAGGGATCAGCAAGAAACCGTGCGACCAGCTTCTCTGGCTCTGACCGCGCGACACGTGGCTAAAAATGGTAAAAGCAACACGCGTACGCCACCTAGTGGAAAGCGGCTCGCCGCTAAAAGCCCGAATCAACCACGGACTTTTTCAAAAACTTGCTGAATTTGAAAAAGATCCCACTTCGGGGTTCGAGGGCGGTGGCGAGGGCTTAAGTAGAGAAGCCGCGCGCAGGAGAGTTAGTTCCCGGTTCCATTAGTTTGTTGCGCGTTAAATTCTCGTCGAAATTTTAGTTTAATTTTTTTGTTCTAAGTTCGGTTGTATTTTTTGTGTCAGTTATTTTAAAATAAATTCGCTCGCTAACGAATCAATATTCTTAGTAGCTTAACTTGCATGCATCTATCTGCCGTCTAGTTTCATTTTAAATAACGTCAACAAATCTATCTGATTAGTTTGTCATTTTCAGGGCATTTTCAGTATTTGTTAGTCTAAATAGTTAGTTAGATAGTCTTAGAAAATACGCCGCGCCGTTGTCTTCATTAACCTCATCCAGTAATGATACTGTACTAGATGAATCTAAACATTTGAAGGTAACGGTGATGATGTAATAGGTGGTTCACGACAACGAAGTTGATTAGCGTGGTGAATTTCTTCACGACCTTTGACGTTGACTTTATAAAGTCCTCGACTTATTCTTGTTGAAATCTCTGCGGGTATCCAACGCTGTTTAGCATCCTTAAAATTATAAGCGAATATCAATTGCTTCGGTTCAAAAGAACGTTGACGAGCACCATGATGTCTGTTGTACTGATCTTCCATTTTCGTGTCTTGTTGTAGGGGTCGATTATATTTCTGAGACTCAATCTTGAACGAAGGGGTCTGCCAATAAACAATTCTGCTGGAGTTGATCTATTTGGCAAAGATTGTTTCGGTGTGGAACGGTAGCTAAGAAGAAACTGTTGAATAGCAACCATTCGTCCCTCTCGTTTTAATTTTACGAGTGCTCGTTTGAAGGTGTCGACAAAGCGTTCCGCCTGTCCATTGGATTGTGGATGATACGGTGGAGACCGTAAATGACGTATTCCATTCTGAGAACAGAATAATTTAAATAAAGATGAAGTAAATTGCGTACCGTTGTCTGTGACTAGTAATTCAGGTAATCCATATTGAGAACACAGTCTTTGGAGTTCTCGTATTGAAGAGGATGCATGACATACAGCTTTAATAAAGCCATCTGGAAAACGATGAGAGATGACGGCACCAATTCCATCTTTAGAAGCGTCAGCAGCAACTGATAAGGTCTCTCTGGTTGGATCGTAATACGTCAATTGCAAACTTGATTGTAGAACCTTCTTTACTCGGTGAAAAGCTTCATCACAATCATTTATCCATTCAAAAATAGCATCTTGCTTCAGCAGTTCATCCAATGGTGCATGTAGCTGACGTATTGACCATAATAATTCAAGAGACCAAGAAGTGAGCGAAGTTCCGTTAGGTTTTGAGGTCGAGGCATATTCACTATTGCAGCGATTTTGCCTGGATCTGGACGTCGGCCATTTTCATCAATGATATGACCTAAATATTTTACGGATGTCATAAAAAATTGGCATTTTGATAATTTAAGATGAAAACCGTAATCTTGGATACGTTTGAATGCATTTTCAAGAGCTTGGCGGTGATCTTCTTCATTCTTGCCAACTATGATAATGTCGCCTAAATAAGCAACTGCCTGAGGTATTCCTGATAGCATCGCGTCCATTAGTTGCTGGAAAATATCTGGAGCTGATTTGACACCAAAAGGCAAGCGATTATAGCGGAAGAGACCTCTGTGTGTATTGATGACTAACTACCATTTGTTTGGCGGCATCATCAAGCTCTACCTGAAGATATGCGTCTGCCAAATCAAGTTTCGAAAAATACTTGCCACCATTGAGTGTTGCAAACAATGTGTCCGGATGGGGCAGAGGATGACGATGTGCATCATTCAGTCCAGTTGAAAAATCTGCACACATGCGTACTTTTCCATCTGGTTTCTTTATTACGACAATAGGAGCAGCCCATGAAGAATAATCAACTGGTGTTATCACATTTAAGTCTAGCAGTCGATCCAGTTCTTGATTGATAACGTCCACTGCTCCGAGAGCGACAGGACGTTTAGGACAGTAAACAGGTTTCGCATTTTTACGTAAGCGTAGAGATGCTTTCATTACCTCGCAATGTCCTAATGTTTCCTTAAAAATTTCTGCGTGTTTATTTTTGAGTTTGTTAAAACAGTTTGTTTGTAAACTGTGAACAGCAGCGGACGTCGGCTTGGAATAGAAAGATAAAGGTTTAGGCAATTTAATTCCAAACTGTTTCATCCAATCTCGTCCTAAATAATTATTACCTTCTTCAGTGACATAAGCTTTATCGTTAAAAGAAATTTCGTCTAAATTGACTTTGCACTTAAGTGTTCCAAGAAATTTTATTGCTGTTCCATTTGCAGCTATCTAGTAGGTTGCAGTAATGGTGTTCCCGAGGTCTTCCAAGTCTTCTTGTTAAGAATAGTAACATCTGCGACATTGTCGAGTTGCATTTGAACCGACTCTTCATTTATATTAACAAAAATAAACTCACTTGGTGTACTGTAGATACCATTTGCACGTATGCTACCTACCTGCGTAGATAGGCAGAAGTTTTACATTGGAGCGAAACTTTACTCCAATGTTGCCAGCCAGCTTCAGTGGGACGGGAGGGTTCAAATCCAAACCGCGAAGGCCAAAACCCATAAGAAAATAGGCGCCACTTAATTTTTTTTGAAAGGGGGGACAAGGTGAAAATTAAGAAAACCCGTTACATCCAGAACACGTCAATTTACTTAGTCACAAACAACAATCATAAAAGAATATACACAAATAAATAATATATGGGGAACACAAAAGTTTACAACATATTCGACTTGGTCGGATCCGAACTTCGCATTAAACTATATTAAAATGATTCAAATCATAACTAATGCAACAGAATACAAAAGAATGCAATCTCCGGTTATTTGCACGCGTCAACGCTCGTCTACTTATATCATCTTTAAATTACACCAGCGGTTGCGCAATAAGTTGCAAGCTTAATTGCGGCAAAATCAAAGTAATGGGTCAAAAACTAAATCCGCGAAATATCGCTCAAAACTAAGAAAAGAAATTATAACGCTCCGACCTTTATTCCTTTGATGTCCGATTCGTTTGTCGGTGTCTTTGCGGAAATGTCGCAGCGACGCTTTGTAGTGTGCCGGCTTCCGCGTAGAGGGGCGAGGGAGGGAACTTCCAACGCCGTAATTCGCGATGCACCCAACGAGAAATAACTCTTGATAAAGGTCCAAGATTAAAGTCTAGGATTAACGATAGCTCTTGCTAGAAGCTCACGATAAAAGCCTATAAGCGATGAAATAAAACGAACACATAAGTCAAACCGAGAGTTGCTGCGTATAGAACTTACCTCGGTCTGTCACCGAAGCTGGGACAACCACGGAACACGCGGTTTTTCCTGTCTCACAACTGGGTCTAATCAGAGTCGGCAATTAGCCGTAGATATGCACTAACATCCCTTCGATGTAATGGCACGCACAAATAAAAAATATTTACGAAAAGAAAGTGTGACCCAAGAGGCGGCAAGTTTCGTTCTGACAATGGCGCAACATTTCTCGTTTGACAAACAAGGAACGATTATAAACAAGCGAGACACCTTCTAATTTTACCTCCGGGGAACTTTCTTAGTAACAGTGGGAACCAATCGGCTGAAAGGGCAAAGATCACGCATAATACGCGTCCAGAAGTAGAACTTCGTTATAATTCGTTCAATTCCTCACATACACGCGATTTTGAACTCAAATAAGGATGGATTACGTATATAAAATGAATTTGTTTAAATAAATGAAGGTCCTGTTAATAGAAATATGCTAAAACGAAAGTTTAAGAAAAATTACGCCGGCGAAATACGGGTATTCCTACACTGACTGCAATGTGTACAACGACGCGGTCCAAGGAATAATCCGACACGTCGAATTTCGCATATACAGGGCGTGTTCGGAACAGAAATGAAGGCTGGACGGTGGCAATGCATATACAGGGGGTATTCAGAACAGGAATGAAAAATGAACTGTAACACGTAATAGCTTGTATTTTCCTTTTTACTGTTGTAAGTTTTCCAATTCTTGTTTATTCTTTTAGGTTTCTTTAACGTTTCCGTACTTCTACGAGGACATTCTTTATTCCAATGATTGCCAGAACAATAATGACGGGGTGATGGAGGTGATGGTTTTTCTTTCACGAAGGGTTTCCTTTAGCATGTTTGTGAGGCTTGGAAGTTTTCGAGATACCAGCTAGTTATTTATTTGTTACAGGAGTTTGTTCAAGTAATTTTATATCCTCCTTCAAAGTTTTATAGCGTTGACATTCTTTTACAAGGTCTTGTAGAGATGAAGCTTCAAGTTTCTTTAGAACTTGTGAGTTTCTTTAGAACATCTTCCGATGTTTGAAGAAGACTGACAGTGAACATAAGTGCTTTGAATTGATCTAATGTCAGCTCTTGTATTTTAAATTTTTCACAAGCAGCATTAATATAACCTGCATGTGTTATTATATCTACTGCTGAATCATGTTTCATTTGTAGGCATTGATATCGACGGGAGAAAACTGATAAATTTGGAGCGAAAAGTGTCTTCAATTCTTTGACAGTTTGGTCAGTTTGATCAAAATCAAGATCACCAGGTAGACGTGGAAGTCGTTATGTTGTTGGTGAAACGTTGATATTCTGTATTTCCAAGTTTAGAAACAAGCAAGAGAGCTTTAGTAGCATCGTCTAAAAGTTTTGCATCGTGTTCTAGTAAATCTGCATATCCTCGAAACCAGTTTTCGAATGTGACATCGCTGTCAGGATCATACGTAAATTCTTTAATTCTTGAATTTATAGAAGAAATCAGACGATAATGCCAGAAGTTTTCGCATCAATTTCCATTGGGTTTTGTTTCAAATTCAATCGGGTTTTGATGCTTCTATTTTTTCTTGTTCCTCAAATTATCGGGTTGGCGTCGACCGTCTTTTATTTAAGTAATGATTCTTTTTTTGATTTAAAAGAAGAGAGAGAGAGAAGAAATTCAACAATTCCGAAATTATAAAGTAAGGATGCGGTAAGAAAAAGGGCCAAAATTCAAGCCATGTTTGAAGGGCGCTGAGGGTGGTTCCTGGCTATCTATACAGACTAATTCCAGACACACCCAAGCAAAGGAACTGCGAATTGAGTCTGTTTTGGTTTGCCCAAATTTTGGGCAAGAAAAGTTTTGTCCGAACCCTTAAGTCCAGACCTTAAAATACTTTCGGCATATAATAAAAACATTAACTTCACATTTTGAAAGCTATTAACAGTTCGCCAGTGAATTCATAAAATGTAAAATAAACAAATCACTTGACGCAGTTACGGCGACCGACGTGAAAGCATATTTTATGATATTTGACGTGAATAGCTTTGTAAGCAGCTTTCGCTGGTTCGCCGTGGCTTTTGCAATGTAGACGAAGGAGTTTATTACGAGTGTGTTTATTGCGAATGGGTTTATTGCTGCTAATGCCCTCGTTGTGTTCACGATAAATCTCTTCGGAACTCCCGGCGAACACGTTTCGGCGAACGATAATTACCTGCTCGTCTCGTAAAAATCGCTCTTCAAATTTTTTTGCGTCCATTTCTTAACAGCGTTGCAGATTTTCATAAATTAGAAAAGCTTCCAATTTTCAACCACTCGCAGATTTTGACGCTTCAGAAAAGCTTCCACTTCCACACGTGAAAATTACACGAAACGCGATAAACGAAACCGTTCGGCGAAGAGGTCAACGAGTTTTCTGGCTTTCACCTCGACGCTATCTGCGATCAGTGATTGATAGGTGCAAAAAAAAGTCGTTTTGGTTGACGTACGACATACGCGTGGAAAGGTCGTGCGAAAAACAAGTCGACAAAGGCGCACGTTCGGCTTTAATAGAGAACAATGCAGTCTCATCGTAAATCACAATAATAAAAGTATCCAAGCGCCGCCGGATGTTTCGAAAACGCGACGCCCGAAACAAATGATCAATGAAATTACACGAGAAGGATTCAGTCGGGGCGGGCGGGGGCAAAAAAAAAAACATTTTCGCTTCCTCTCGTCGCGTCGTTTTAAGAGTTGACATTTACCGCCCGCTGGCTGGTAAAACTTGAACCACTTACTTATTTCGAAACGATGCTCAAGAAGTCTTCCGCTAGTTTTAATTACGGCCCAGAAGATTTCCGGGACGCTCCGTAGGGGGGGGGGGGGAGGCGACGGAAACTTTCAAATTTTATTCGCGAGCGCCTTAACTGAAGCGAACAAATAGGTAGGACGCGACGCGGCCGTCAGAATAATTGCCAGAGTTAAATGAGATTGACCTATTTCCGGGGCGAAATTTTCTTCTTATAAGATCGGGCTTAAAATAGCGCACCACCGCCAGCCACCCTTCACGATGAGGGATGATGAATTCCGCGTTCTCACACATGCACCTTGTTAAGTGCTTAACTGGAAGGTGGGTAACTTTCTGAATCTCGATGAATCTGACTGTTAAGGGTTATTTATGGGACGCGCGTAACACCTCCGCGCCGTCAAGGATTTACGTATTACTACAAGAAAATGTGAAGCATTTTGTTTGTAGAATGTAAACACCTCTTATAAAGCACTCAGCTTTATTATTATTACCGTAATTATATGAAAAAAATAATGGGGAAAGTTTGTAAGAGTTTTCCTCGTTGAGTACTAGTTTTTTTTTTAATATAATAAACGAAACGCATTAAAGTCTGTTGTACAGCAAAGTCCATCCATTGCTACCTGCCTGCTTGCAAAATTATTGGGCGAGCAAATTAAGTTACGTTCCCAACTGCCGGCTAATCAGTGGGATAGGTTGAGGTCATAACGTAACCCCAAAACAAAAGGGTTTGAATTTTAAAGAAAATCAAATTCACCAGTATTTACACACTTGTGTTTATTAGAACAATTCAAAAGAAAATCAAAACTTATTAACGCCAGTACACATATTAAATAATAAAACGTTCGACAGAACCTGCAAAGCTTTAAAACTCAGTTGACAAGAAACGAAATACGGATCCATTTGCTCGTTCACAAGAAACATGAAATCAAACAGCAAAACTATACTAAATTAACTGCGCATGTCAACACAGTTTGTAATTATAATGCGTCCAAAATATTAAAAAGTAAATCCAACCTTCAACTTCCAACTGTGAATGCACAACAGCTGAGTTGTGAAGTCGTCCGAGTAATGAATGCACACAAGAGACGAACGTCTCAAGAGCACCAACTTGCTTTTCGGGGAATAAACGCCCTCTAATGGCGGGAGTAGTTAGCAACCCTCTAATGGCATGGCCAGCTCCATTAACATTCACTGACGAGTATGTACGGCCGTTTCAATTCGCCTAAAATTCGGTTCTGAGAAAGCATGCCGTGGAGTACTCCCCTCAGCGCTCTCTATTAAAGATACTACAAAACTACTGACAGTAACGTAATGACGACTGCAATTACTTAAAAACTCAAAAGAGGCGCTGAGGGGAGTAATGTTAATGTAGCTGGCCATGCTAATGGCGGGAGTAGTAAGCAGCCCTCTAATGGCGGGAGTAGTAAGCAGCCCTCTAATGGCGGGAACAGTAAACAGCCCTCTAATGGCGAGAATAGTAAGCAACCCTCTAATGGCGGGAATAATAAGCAGTCCTCTAATGGCGAGAGTAGTAAGCAGCCCTCTAATGGCGGGAATAGTAAGCAGCCGTGTTAATCAAAATTCCAAGCATGACTCAACGAAGAAACCCCAAGTGCTCCCGGTTAAACGCTCCATCAGCTGATCAAAAGTAGTGAAGTCGTCGGGGTAACGAACGCACAGGAGGGTCGTGTCAAGGCCATCAACTTGCGTTCCTGGGAGTAAGCGCCCTCTAACAGCGGGAGTAATAAGCAGCCGTGTTACGTTTGAATTTCCGTTACGGAAACGTGGCAACAAAGCTTCGTCTGTCGCGTCTTGAGTTCATCTGGCAACCCTGCGCGTTCCTTGCTTTCCGCGATTTTCATTTGCTGAAAGCGCCGCATGATCATAGCTTTGAAAGTCATTGGCTATCGCTTATGGCGTACATGCATCTTCGGCGTCCTTTTGCGTTTGAATTCATTTCTCATCGGGAATTGGTGCAGTGCTGACGTATTTTACCGCTTAGAGAAACTATCGAAGCTCTTGCTTAAAGGATTAAGAAGTGCTTTGCAGGAATTCCCCTTGGGTACGACCGACCGAGTTTTGGGGCATTTTAACCCCAACCAAGCTTGAGAAAACTACAAATCTCAGGTAAAAATTGTGCGAATTGTCTGACGCCATTTTGGACGCTAACGAATCTGTTCCTTCCTTCTATTTAGACTTTTGGTTCTACTTCAAGTTTTAGTTCTACGTCTAACTCTCGCTTTAGTATTACCGTGCTGACTTGGGTTTGACTCAGGCCGAGTCGACTCAATCATCGCCGCCGAGCGTATTCTCTCTACGCCTAACCTGGAAACGTAGTCTCGCCATATTTAAGGTCTTTGTCCACCGGTTCAATCCAGTTTACCGACGTTGGACACGATCAGCAGATGGCGTTGTGACCGCCAACTTCACGTTGTATACAAGTGTACAAGTGTATACACATTGTATACAAGTGAACTGACACTACCGGCATATGCTCCAGACACATAATTTTCGAAAGCAGCAACTAAAGAAACGCAGAAATTTAAATTTGAACGTTAATTTCGATTGGCGCCATCTGTGCGTGCTTTTTTGAATTACGTACATATTCTGAGCGCCAACTTCAAAATTTGAATTTTCCTTAAATACAAAATTTTTCATAAATGAAGAAGCACTTCCTTGTATGACGAAAACTATCACAAAATATATGTAACTACAATTGACAGGATACTCCGTAAAATTGATATACGTAAATGTCGACGTTTCGTTGTACGTTTGACAATAGCAAAATAAATCCGACCTTCAACTTCCAACTGTGAATGAACAACAGCTGATCGAGAGTCGTGAAGTCGCAGAGTAACGAACGCACAGGAGGGACGTGTCAAGAGCATTAACTTGCGTTCCGGGGAGTAAGCGCCCTCTATCGGCGGGAGTAGTAAGTAGCCGTGGTAGCGGACGAATCTTTTCGCACGGTTAGAGAATCGGGCCCCTGAACTGCGTACAGCGGTTGCTTATATGAATCATACCTGACTTATATGTATCCAAAGATTAGGCTTGGTAAGACCTGGAGGAAAGCCTTTTGTTGCTTAAAGCGCACCTTTCAAAACCGGAGTAAAACCCTCCGCTCAATATTCACTTTAAACAACATAGTTTAGTGAATTTCACAAATAAGGCGGAAAAGCCCAAAATATGAGGTGTATACCAAGCGAGAAGCAATACCATCGTTTCACGAGTGGTTTTGATTCTCACTATACGAAACGTCAACGTCCGTCAAAAGATTCTTCGATGGTTTTTGTATGGTACGTTAATATTACCACACAAAATTCATTGGAGAATCTTTTGACGGACGTTGACGTGACGTTGAGGTTCCGTATAGTGAGAATCGCGCTTAAACACTGTAAGGGGAGTCGTTAAGAGAGACAGCAGACTTTCGCAGGAGAGTGAGTGTGGCGGAAATTATTGCATTTTGTTTGGTTGCGAAATATTGTGCAAATTAAAGGCTACGATTCCTACGCAATATACTTATAGGGTGATCCGGAACACTAATAATAATTTTAATGCATAAATTAAATTTGTAAAATTCGAAACAAATAACTCGAAGACACGTTTCATTAAGAACGGTCTCCCGCTTGCAACTTTTTAAGGGATGGAAACCCCCATTACGGACACGTATCGCCCTGTGCGAGCGCGACGGCGGAAGCTCCCAGAGCAGAGTAGTGTTAATATCGTTCTCATTTTTGCGCCGATCATAAAACCGCGCGACAAATTTTATATGAAGTGGAGAAGAGCTTAAATTCCGTTTTATCTTCCGCACAGTCTTTCATCTCGCACTTTTTTATTTCCTCCGTTCCTTCTTTGAAACCGACACACCTATACATCCGGTTTAATTGAAGCGCACGTCTCGTCGAGTTTAAAAACGAGCGGGTACGCTTTCCATCAAAGAGAGTTAATCCAATTAAAATGCGACTTATTTATTTGGGGGAATGCAAAACTCGTTTCCGGCTTCGTACATACATACTTTATAAGCGGCGATCGATATAGAAACGAATTAGAGTAGGCGTTGGAATAATACTAATTGCCCGATCAATTGTGACATAAATAACACGCCGAAAATGTGGTTTAACGTTAGTCACGTAGTTGTTGGTAGAGTTCAAAAGCATTTTAAAAATAAAACGTTTTTCTTGCTTTGGATGTTTTAATTTCAAATTAAGGTTAAGTTCTAATAAACAGAAACGTCAAAAGTGACTGAAGGAATGTTCGATGCACACCAACTATAACTTCTTAGGTACTATATGTATGTGTCAAAAATACAATTCGGGCAGCAAAGTTTATTTATGGTTAACCTCTGAATATTTATTTCTCTCGCGGGCAGGCGGCAGGCATCTTACGATCATATTTCATTGTTCTGTTAGCTTCTGGTATACGCGAGCGTGCCATCGCAGATCCGATTCTTTCAGGTCGCATTGACATGGCACGACCTTTCTTCCACGTCGGGGACTTTTTTGCGCTTATCAATCACGCTCGTGGATGTCTTTTTGTCTGAAACCTGAAATCACGTCGGCGTCTTCATACAGCGCGCGGTGTCATCCTCACCAGATGCGTGTTTTTACGTCTTACTTAATTCTTTTTGCGACCGTAAATATCGACCATATAACAAACACTTTCGGCGTGTGACTTTTCACCAAGAGCTTCAAAGCTCCAAGAAATCGCTGGCGTTTAAACTGTCACCACTTACAACAGTTCTAACTGTAATTAGTTGAAACCAATTTCGAGTTTAACTCCAATTTACTTTAATAAAGTCAGCTTCCATCTGCAATATCAATAATTAAACTCCTTACGCCCCCTGGCTTGAGAAAAAAAATTAACATCAAGTGCACGGATAAAAAAGCTTGGAGCTTTTGCTTCGCGAGTTGTAGGATTAGTTTCAATAATTACGTGAATTAAAATTGATTTATTTTCCCGCTTGCTGGCTTGTGCTGAAGAATTATCAGTTAACGCCCGAGCTTCGCGCTAGAAAACAGTTGACAATCGCCTAAGTAGCTTAATCAATCAGTTAACATGACGTTAACTAGAGTTGCGTCACTTGCACGTCGCGACGCCTGTGAAGTTCGTGAGAACAAACAAGTTTCTATGCGGTGATGAGAACGGGGAACTTCCCTCTGGAAATTATTTGCGTGTTTATGGAAGCAATAAGGCAAATTAGGCAAACGGGGATGAACGGAATACTGCGTGAAATTGTGTGTGGAAAGCTTCGCAAGAATAAATTACTGAAAGAGTTAAGCAAGTTTGAAAAAAAAAGGTGAATAACATATTTTTTGACAGCCTATGAAAACATGAAAAATTACAAATAGGTATCAGACATAAATACTGAACTAAAACTATAATAATTGACAAGCCACGTGACTTCAAGACATCAAAAATGAAGAACAAATGATTATGCCTCAACTAAAATAAAACAATTTGAAACGGTCGCGGATTTGTTTTTCAAAACAAAATCGGTTATTGCTTGTAAATAACAAACACATGTTCAGATTCTCAGTATAATTGCTACCGGATGGGCGCCGCGGTCCTTTTCGGAAGAGAATGGAACCCCAGCGCGAGTCATAAAAATTTGTAACGTTAGGCCTTACTCAAATAGCACTCCTGGTTCTCTGCCATCATAAACAAGTCAGCGTGACATTTTAGCTTTGTGTTGGCTCAGATTTTTGTACGAATTGGTCACACTAAATTTTAGAACATGTCAGTTATAGAAAAGGGATCCATTACATTGCAAGTGGAAAGCTTTGTCTGCTTAGTGTTTCAAGCAAGTACCGGATACATTAAAATGTCCACCTAGACACTTCAACTATGCCTCAACTAAAATAAAACAATTTGAAACGGTCGCGGATATGTTTTTCAAAACAAAATCGGTTATTGCTTGTTTAATTGTAAATAACAAACAGATGTTCAGATTCTCAGTATAATTGCTACAGGATGGGCGCCGCGGTCCTTTTCAGAAGAGAATGGAACCCCAGCGCGAGTCAGGCCTTACTCAAATAGCACTCCTGGTTCTCTGCCATCATAAACAAGTCAGCGTGACATTTTAGCTCTGTGTTGGCTCAGATTTTTGTACGAATTGGTCACACTAAATTTTAGAATATTTCAGTTATAGAAAATAGATCCATTACATTGCAAGAGGAAAGGTTTGTCTGCTTAGTGTTTCAAGCAAGTACCAGATACATTAAAATGTCCACCTAGACACCTCAACTAAAATAAAACAATTTGAAACGGTCGCGGATATGTTTTTCAAAACAATATCGGTTATTGCTTGTTTAATTGTAAATAACAAACAAATGTTCAGATTCTCAGTATAATTGCTACCGGATGGGTGCCGCGGTCCTTTTCAGAAGAGAATGGAACCCCAGCGCGAGTTATAAAAATTTGTAACGTAAGGCCTTACTCAAATAGCACTCCTAGTTCTCTGCCATCATAAACAAGTCAGCTTTGTGTTGGCTCAGATTTTTGTACGAATTGGTCACACTAAATTTTAGAACATTGTCAATTATAGAAAAGGGATCCATTACATTGCAAGTGGAAAGCTTTGTCTGCTTAGTGTTTCAAGCAAGTACCGGATGCATTAAAATGTCAACCTAGACACTTGTAAGGTTAAGTTATGAAGAGAGGGTCATATTTTTGATATTATCGTGCAAATTATACAAATTATGCAAAACAAAGAAATATTTGTATCTGTATAATTAGAATGTTAACATCAAGAACCTAGAAAAGGATTATTTATAATAAAAAGTTGTTCTCACCCAAAGTACAAAGTAGAATTCGATAATTCGTGTTATGCAACTTGGTAACCTCACTAACAGAAGCTGCTACGAGCAGTGTGAAGTTTGGATATTTTTACAGTAATTAAGTCTTTGTTTTCCAAAGCGTTTGGTACCTTTATCTGAAAAAACGTGATTTGGCGGTTGGTCCCTCTAGATAAGCGCTATCCAGTTCAACTTACATTGGTCTTGGAAGTGTTTTCCACTTCAGATCGTACTCTAAGACACGTTCTGCCCAATCAACCAACGCACAGTGTGACACAGTGGGTCTATAGTGTACTTAATAAATGGAAGTAATTAATTAATCACACGTTCTGGAGAAGTATGTGATACAAAAGTCCGCATTCGGCGATCAATTTGCAAGATAATCAACAGCAATCGCCGCTAGTTTTTCAAGGACTCCTTTCGGAGGTGATGGGAAACCCTATCGCTGACTAAGCTAATTAATTTAGGTCGAATGGGTAGGATCTTTTCTCAACTACGTCTAATCGCCTTAAGGGTGTGGTACAGTGTATGCTTTTTTAAATCACTATCTAAGTAATTTATTGGTGCAATGGACCCAAATGACTGTTTTTCGGCACTCCGCTTTTGCGGTTATGGCACTCTCAGTTTCTCAGCAAATCGCTTCTAATTAACCTGCAATTCTCTCGGCAGAGACCACACTTCGGTCCACACACTCAGTGTGAGAGAAACTCTGTTAAGAAGTCGGCTATGAATAGGTACTTCAAACTGTTTAGCCTCGTAATTTCACGAAATTAGTAACGAGCAATAAATTGGTCTTGATTTCTGGGTTTAGGTTGTGCTGGCACACTTGGTTACGGCGGCAGATATAACATGCCTTAGACCAGTGATTCAAACTGGCGACTTCCCTGTGCAAATCGAAATACAGCCGTTAGCGTGTTTCCCACTTGGCAGAGAATATCTCCAAAAGGATAGAACTGTTTTCCAAGAGTACAGCTGCGGACAGAAAATTTCGGATGTCACTGTCATTCCACTGACGTAAAAGTTAAGAAATTCCTATATGTACACGTCAGATGAGTGACAGTGACATCCGAAATTTTCTGTCCGCAACTGTACACTGCATTTGAATTTCCAAATAGATTTGAGGGAACAGTTAATTGGTTCTGGTTGATTAAATCACAGAACTAGACCCGCACACACACACACACTTGTTTAGGGACACCCGCAGCGCGAATCCATACGTATTCGTGGTTTTGTTTGTTTAATTGCCTTTCTCTTAACACACGGTATTTTAACCGTACCGATATAAAATTATTTAGCTAGAAATATGAGAAAAATGAGAGAATGACTGCAAGCACTAAAAGAAACCTCGCTAAGTCAAAATTAACAAAGAATTCAACCGTTCGCTCAAGAGATTGAAACCCTTCTGCGGCGCTTCGTTCTTTCCAACTAAAAACTAATCTCCTCCTTCGGACTCCGCAAGAAAATTTTGAAACAACCCCGGCCAATAATCGCTGCTCTAGCCCCAAAATCACGCCTACTACCCATTACCTGTCCCCATATCCATAAACTAAGAAAACCCCAATTAGCTTGTCAGATAAGACTCGGCGGTGGTCTGTCTTTGTTTTGCATAATTTGTATAATTTGCACGATAATATCAAAAACCTAGAAAAAAATACTTTATAATAATAAAAATCTCGTCTCTAATAATAATAATATAAAAATCAAGTAGCACTTGTTGTATAAGAACAGATCCATGCGATATTCTTGCTTTAACCATTGAATGAGATCCATGTAAAAAATTTCACTTTAATCAAAAAAGAACCAAGCGCCATTTTTATCAAAAAAATCAAGTCAGAAAAACGAAATCGGTGAGAAATTTACTTGGATGTTTCAGGGTTCTATTTCATGTTATAAAATATAAAGGCTGGTCAGTTTCATTCACCAACTTATTTTTTAGCATTATAAAACTTTAATCACCATTTGTCCAAAACAATAGTTTGGCGGTCGGTACCTTTTAGATAAGCGCTATCCAACTTAAAATAATTGTTAATTTAATTGAGCAACAGAGTTTTCCCACAACTATTTGCGTGTGCACCAAGCCACCAGCTGTGTGATTGAAGTCAGTTCGGTCGCTACGGTATTCGAAAGTGAAATCCGTTAAACGAATTCTATTGTACTTCCTGATAACCCTAATTTCGTTTCTTTGTATTGGTTCAAACGCAAGAGTTTTTACGTTCATTGTATCAAATCAAGCAGTGGCTGGTATAAGGAGTTTTTACCTTTTTTTTCCTCAATAAATAATTAACTAAATCTAACGTCCGCATTTTATTTAAACGTATTTAGTTCCTTAATCTCTCAAGTTTATTCACCGACGCACCAAAAGAATTGGGTTACAACAACGTAAGGCCAGGGGTCGCATTGACGATAACGAGTTACAACATTATAAAGGTTATTGCGAATTTCCGCAAGGGTCACATCAAACGTGGGCCAGGTAAAGTAGTTCAGTAGGATATTCCTTCAGTGCCGGCAGTAAATTCTAGGTAGCCTGTAGCCGACCGTCTAGACGGATAGGACAGCGCATGTCTAAACCTTTTGTTCTCAGCAAGTAAACCTTTTCAGCTCAGTTTCGGTCCGGTTATTTAATTTGGCAATAAATTGTTTTTGTTTGTTTATTTAGTTGTCCATAAGAGTCAATAAACAAGGTGGCACGTCGGCGCGTTTTACAAATTTTGTCAGATTTTGATTTTGTCGATAAAATAAAACGTGAAGTTTGCTCAAACACAACAAGGTAAATACCAAAAACCAAACTAATTAAATTACCGTTAATTACCACCATGTCGCGTCGGAGCACACATTATAAAATCAAAATGGTGTTTGTCAGATATGAATCGACATGCGCGAATACCGCGTCATAATTATAATAACAAACGTGCTTTTACATATTTGAGCCATTAAATACATATTAAATAAAAACAGGTGATTAAATATACTAACATGTACAGTACATGCATTTGTCAGCCCTTCAATTATTGCAGATGTGTTCAATAATCCAAACTCAAATAATTAATACAAACCCAATTTTTTGAAAAATTAAATTAAATCAGCCTTGCTAATTTATAAATGTGTACACAGTTTCCAAATTAACGTGAATATAAATGTGAGATATATGTACTCGTAGATGCAACCAGATGGCACGACCAGGCAGCAGCAAGTTAAAAACGAGTTATATCTGGGGTGCCCCAGGAGTCGCGCCTAGGTCCTTTTCCTCTTTGATTTTCGTCAAGAGTGCATAGAATGGTTAATACAATTATTTCCAAATGATTTAATGGTTTCATCCGAAAGAAATTGTTTCCAAAATTGCAAATGAAAAGTTTCAACTGACGTTGGATTATTCAAAACGAAGAGAGAGTATGAAACGAGTTTACGCTGGCGTATAACTTAAGACAGATAAAATGAATTACGTCGTCCCCTGAATTCATCTCTTACGATGCAGTCGAGTGCCATTAGCTTTATTAAGTGGGCTGACAAATGAGATTATTTAAAGTATAAGAAACTGAATTCTAATTTTAGTTATAACTTAGCTAAAAAAAAAAAATTCACTTTAACGCTTCGGTCGCTTTACCCTAGTTTAATCCATTTCAGAGTAATAAGTGTATGTCATCGAATTTGAATTCGCGATTAGGGTCAGGAGGGCGCGGGCTCTTTCGACTGTTCATTCGAGCGGAACGCCGGAGTGCACGAAGAAAAAAAAACATTGTCGCTAAAAGTTCGCCGGTTATAAATTATGGGGTAATTTAATATGCACACATTGCCTAAAACGCTCCGGAATTTTACGGCGAACTAGATTAGTCGGTAAAAGGCCGTAAACTGAATTACGCAATTACTGCAGATGCACTCCGCCCGTAAATGCACGGGCCAAATTTTCATTATCATTCCAGATTACCAATAGTAAAATTCCTCCAATTTCGCCACCCACTTCGGCGGCGCGACGTTCCTAATAAATTAAGCGGTAAGTGGCCGAGGAAGTACCTACACACCTCGCTAATGAAATTAATGCACGAATTTTTTCGAAGGTACTAAATCACCCGTATGAAATGTACAGGGTGAATTTGGCTGGCTGTGCTTTTCCGGTAAGTGAATTAGGAAGTTTCTTTGCGAGAGTTTACACGTCTCTCCAAATTGACACTTTAATTTTAAACTTCTCTTGGCACAAACAAATGAATTGCATTTACGTACAAAGCCAACTAATAACGTCGGTGTAAAAGTCAACACGACATTAGCATTTGTTCTTTTGGTAAGTAAAATATTTAACACGAAAATTACGGAGCTCGCTTCTACCATCGTAATAAACATCGCGGACACATTCACCGAATATTATCTGGGGAGGGATAATTACTATACCATACGTTCAAACGAACGTTGAACGAAGTGATTTAAAAATGTTACAACAAGTGTTCGAAGTGACGTCGGTCATTAATGAGACGCAAGCGAGCACGGCGAAGAAGTGTTCGCATTATCACGAATACTGTCAGCAACGCGCCTTGTGTGCATTTAATGTGTTTATGTAAATACACACAATGTCTTGTAGAAATCAACCTTGTTGCTACCAGGGATCAAGACATTGCTATCAAGGTTTCGTTATTTTCATTTATGTAATTTGTATTTATCCTGGAATATTGTTACGATAATAATTGATTTAGGGTAAATAAGGGACGTAGCTCTATAAAACAAAACATTTAATAATAATAAATAATAGACTTACATCATCACAACACAATACACAACAAAAGAGCCGTTCGCTCTAAATTAAATGACAATCTAATACTACTTTATACGACATGATTTACCATTATTTATAGGGGTTTCTATTTTTGGATGGTTTAGTTCGCGATATATGGTTCGTTGAGAAATCGTCGATGCATTGCGCTTATTTGGTAACGTCAACGCTGCCTTTCTATATTTATTTATGTTTTTCGCGGAACCCTGATGAATCGCTCCATGCAATTATAAGTTCTGTATGTGAAGCTTTCTTTGTTACAATATGCTTAATTAAATAAGAAATCATTTTTTTAACAAAGAAGTTAACAGCGCAGTTCTCTATATACCTCAATTTAAAAAATATTTCGCCTTGAGGGATTTTTGTAAGAAAAACGAAAATCTATTCTTTAGTTTTCTATTCGATTTTATAATCTTGTAACACCACTTTCCTTCCTTGCTTAGTTTTCCATCCGCTTTCCCCTCGCTTCTTATTTTTAGAAGCCACCCAGTTACTTTCATCAACAAAGGAACCATCAAAAGTTATTTCATTGGGTAATTTTTTTTCTCGTACCATCAAAACCAAAAGCGGCACATTGGTTCAGAATTTAGTTAGAAGGTTAATACTGTAACGATTTTAAGGGTTCTATTAATTTTTATTTTAAAACAAAACACGAAATAGTTAATAATCTAATTTATTTAAAAGGAAACTAATTAACACTTACAATAATTTATTTACAAGCTTAATATCTGATTTATTTTAATGCCAGACTGTCGATTAGTTTATTCCGCCGTCAGAATTCTCCAGCCTGTCGCCTAAGGCGCGTCGACTAGACGGCTATGACGCAAGAGACAATTTGACGCTGGTGTCGACGAATCATTACAATACTTTTCACCGACGACGTTTTAACTGACGATAGTACTCTTTAAATAGATGCTAAATACCTAAACTTCCTTTATACAAAAGTTACTGGTTTCAGAGATACACAAGTTATTGTCGCTCCACCCTTTTCCGGGAGTCCGGTGCTGTAGCGGCGCTGCGGATGGTCAGATCTTCAAACGCGCGGCGGCATCGCGTTCTTCGTCATTTTCTGCCTACGATGACGTGCAGCTCAATTCAATCCGAACACCCCCAGGTACCGT
The DNA here is from genome assembly GCA_033060865.1 of Dorcus hopei. NCBI lineage: Eukaryota > Metazoa > Arthropoda > Insecta > Coleoptera > Lucanidae > Dorcus > Dorcus hopei. Next base: position 4,968,408 of record CM065424.1, on the reverse strand, counting down.
AAAAAATTCCGAAAGAAATGCTGACAAATTTCACAATTTTCACGAAATCAGATCTCGAAAAAACGCATTTTCCTGGGATATAGGCCCCATAGGTTAGTTACCTGGGGGGGCTTAACTTGCGTGTGAGAAAGTTTGGTTCGATTTGGTCAGTAAATAAGGGCCGTGGAATTTTTTGCTTACGATTTACTGTGGCTCTCAAACAAAAACAATAAATTATGTGTCTCTGAAACCAGTAACTTTTGTATAAAGGAAGTTTAGGCATTTGGCATCTATTTAAAGAGTACTATCGTCAGTTAAAATATCTGTACAACTTTCAATAACACCCAGTATAGGCACAAGCACAAAAAAAACAAACTAGAAAACTAATATTTCTTAATTCGTGCGCTTGACAAACCTACTCATCAAGTGTTATCTGTGTGTTCCTAAAGACGACAATAAAAATAGAAAAAAAGGAACAAGACCTAGAGAGAACGGAGAGGAAAATAGTGAGAACAATATTAGAACCGAGTATAACAAAAGATAGAGAAAGTGTGGGAGCTCATACGTTGAGTAGCGACCAATAAATCATGTCACGATGACAAACGCCAACAAACCTCACAATGACGAACGTCAAAATGACAAATTTCAAGCAATATCACGATGACAGCTACGAGCAAAACGTCACGTTGACATCTACATAAGAGGTCACGATGATAACCGTCAAAATAAACAAAATTATGTGTCGATTCTGCTCGTATCTGTAGCAACCGTCAGATCTGTAAACATGTAACTCATTTATTAAAATATGGAATTTTGAAGTTCTGTGGAAGGTATGATTTCTCCTAGGTCCCTAGGATTACTCGTAAGTCTCTTTGGTATTATCTTATAGACGTGCAACAAATCGTATCATACTGCGAACTTCAAAATTCCACCTTTTAATAATTGACTTACAGGCTTACAGATCGTACGGTTGCTACAGTCATGAGCAGAATCGCTCCATAAACCCCCTATTCTGTAACTTATAACGACATCGCTAGATACCGATATTCGTTAGGTAGTATATTTTGACCAATCAGTCCTTAAATACAACGCATTTCTCTGTACTGATTGGTCACTTAACGATTATCGGTATCTAATGATGTCGTTATGAGTTACAGAATAGGGTGGTAAGGCAGCCCCTTAACGAATTCGAGCGCAACCACATTCGTCTCTGATTGGCCAACAAATAGGACCACAAACCTCATTTTGGTCGCTGATGCAACCACCGAACCAAACTGCCCTCCAGCAAATAGGACGCAACTCTGCTCATCACTGATTCGAGCAAGTAAATAGACCAGTGATGTAAGAGTTACAGGAAAGTAGAATTATGCATTGTGTCATTTTGCCTGATTTAAGCGTTTACGTCAATCAGACTGAGATCGATTTACACTATTCGAATATTGCAAAATATTGACTAAAGACTTGCATGCTTTTTTAAATTCCACAACTATACCTAATCCCCGTCACCAATAATAAGGGTAGGTATAAAATGCAGAACGTGAATCGACGATGCCAGAGTCTGGCAAACTATACATCTCACTACGGGTACTTTATAATCCGACAAACCATACACCTCACCCTGGTGCTGTATAGTCTGGCAACCCGTACATCAACTCCCCTACTTCGTCGGCACCAGGTCATTTCCTCGATGAGTAGAAGAGACAAGGGAAGACGTCATCAGCGAGACACTTTAAAGGGCTTCTTTCGTCGAGTCGAGCTGCTGGCTCCCGCCTCACCTCTACCTTCTACACCTCCTCCAAAGAAAAGGTGTCGAAACCTTCGCAGGAATTCTAGTAAACCTGCGATACGAACTTACCCTCGTCGAGATTGACCTGCAAGAGCTGTACCAAGGAATGGACCCCTTTACAGACGTTTCTCCATTAAAAAAGCGAATCGCATACCCCATTGTTAAAATTTTATATTCATGTTAACCCTTTTGCTTGCTGTCGAACGTTAAGTTTACGTTCATCAAATAATATTTATGTTTTGTTGAATAACTACAACGTACGCGCGCAAAAGAAATAGAGGAGAAAACATCATAAAAAGTATAAAAGTACAACTGCTGAATTGGGGAGGACCTATAATGAGAAAAAGAACTGGTAAAATAATTTAATGACAATGAATAAGAATGGATTCCTTTTGGCCAAGAAACAAAGAAAGACACAAAACGAAATAGAGGAGGATATAAGAGCGATAGAGTAACGAAGTGAAAGGCAAAGTGTGGAGATAGAAAGAAATGGAAAACAATAACGAACGCAATCAAGATCCGCGACAACCTATAACAACAATTCAAAGAAGATGTGGAACAATCCACCTTGGTAAAATTCCTTAGCCAAAATCGAAAGGGTTTAATGGATTGATGATGATTAATGACGATGATGATATGCACTAGAAGGCCTCTTTTCTAAGATAAGGCTCATTTATTAATTGCTCATTTTTTGGGTAACTCTTTTTCACAGTTTTTGAACATTGCGTTCGAATTTTTTTTAACATCCGTTTCACAATTTCAATAAGAGCAATTTATCGTTTTTTGAGTATCCTGTTGTGAGGGACGGGTGATTAAAATTGATAAAAGAAAGGAAATACATCCATTTTGCAAGGCCTCGTCGCGACACTATCCTCTTCTAGATGTCGCGACGAAAGTGAGAGAGAAATTCTATTATTGTTCCCAAACCTCTATGCCTTAATTCAATTATTTACAAAAATAATCAATAATTTTCACTTCTTCTCCTCACTCTTTTACCAAAACTTTAACCAAACCATAAAGAACCCAAGTAGCAATTTTTTTGTTTGTACGTGTCTGGTTTGAGCTTTATTTAGCCAGAAATTGCTCTCAATGTCTCTTTTTTTAAGGAATAAGATTTTAGCCCATGCACGTCACTACATATATTTTTCGGAATCGACGAGATTACTCCTCTTCTTCTCTTTTTGTTTAGTTCTTCCTTTTAAATGAAATTTAGTTAAAAATAAAGAGAAAATTTATATATTCAAAATAGGTAAAAACAATTAAAGGAATTTGGCATTAAGCGAAATTCTAAACAGTATTAAAACAATAACTCAAAGTCATGTAATTATCAAATAACAATTAAGACAATTCTACGAAAGAACCAAAGATGAATACATATGATAATTCAGTCAAATTATTAAAGATCACAATTTAGACAAATGTAAAATTGAAATGTAATTGAAGATTACTTCAGAACGAGCCAATGCGAAACAAATTCAAAACAATTTTACGAAAAGAAGGAAAGGCATTCGTTATATCATTTTACGGTGGGAAAATTGGTTGAATGTAATTTCCAGTTTTCGGATCGCCCTGTATTTAGGCGGAAGCGAAATTGCGTCGCGGTTTGACCTTTGGAATAAAGAATATTCCACGAACGCCGTTTAAAACGATAAACAACCCCCGGACACCCCTTTTCTTTCTTCATGTTGAAACTTGTTCGCATTAGAAGCATGTTATTGGCCAATGAAACATGTGACCCCTTCCCACCAGCGAACCGATCGCGTCGCGCGTTGGTTAGTCTGAGTACTCCGCTCAGCCTTGGCTCTGCTCGCTTGGCAAACACTCCGTTTTATTGGGTTCTCTCAACTTTGTAGTGGTTTACACTAAACTGTGCTTGTTTTGATGTGAAAAAGAAACGGAGCTCAGATTCCGCATATTAGTGGTTTGCCTCGAGCCTTAATAGGCCTTATTCTAGGCCTCTACAAGCTTTTCCGTTGGATTTACGGCAGGTATGTTTTTAAAGTCACGTATCGTGCGTCGTTCGGTTCATAATCCGTGTTTTTCTGCTTTGATCTAGGCTTTTCTACCCCTCCCCCCTCTTTCATCTCGGATTTTTTTGTAACCGGAGACGATCTGACGATTCCATCAGAGTCACCGCTATGGAAGTATTCCAGTGGTGTCAATGTAAGCCGTCTTTGGCCCGCCATCTTGATGTTGGCTACCCGAACGCTCATCAACCTCGTCGCCAGAGGACACCTCTTTTGAACCTCAAAGTGGTAACTGGAGGCATCCCTCTCGATATTCGTATCTCGCTGAGTCGAAGCCTAATCTGTCATGTATTCGTAAATGACGCGGTGCTCCTGTTACGTTTAACCTCGACGGACAACACTTTGACGTTCGTTATTAAGTGCCTAAAACTAGAAAGGGCGTTGACACAAGTAGTTATTTCTATAGTGTTGTTCCGTTCAATTTCATTCGCTTTGTAAACGGATCCGTATTTAAATATTTTAATTTTTCAACGTTCTTTGTTTTGAGCGTTGAATAAAGACAAGTGTACCTCACTGGTGCCTTTTTATTTTTAACTTCAAATTCACCCTTTTGTTTTGAGGGTTAAGTTACGACCCACCCTTATCCCGCTGGTTAGCCGGCAGTTGGGATTGTATCTTAATTTGCCCTGTCAACAACTTGCATGCAGATACGTAGCAATCAAGTAATAGTGCAGTTGTTAGTTTCTAATGATGTAACTAATTGGCACTTAAATTAATGTTTGCTCACCAAAACCATGGTACTGGATGCAGAGAGATGGACAGGATTTTCGGAGTTTCATCACACACTTATGACATTCGATGAATGCTAATTACGCCCCGGGCTCTGGGTGACTTCTAAATGACTGATGCCGTTTCATAAAATCCAGTCGTCTTTTATATGGTTCATACCGGAAATTCCGATTATATTTACGTAAATTATTAATACATTCATAAAAAAAATTCAACTTAGTGACATGAATAATCGCCTGACATGATGCTATTTGATTCGGATCTCTACTTAGTTCCACTGAATTTTTTTTTCGTCTCAGTGATGTATTCAATCTAATTTAATTTCGGAAAGTTACACACGCCAAGATATTAATAATAACTTTTGTATTCGTGACTCAGAAAATTGATGATAAGGCGTAAATAAATTCCACCAGTAAGAGATACATTAAGTGATCATTACCTGCGCTCCCACGTTTCTTCCCTCCATTAATCACCGCGATGAAGGCTCATTTACTACGTGTTTTAACCAGATCGAAGTTCGTGACCGAAGTGGTAGGTCACTCCGCGCCGTCCGTCCTGAAGAAGAGACGATAAAAATGTTTCCGGGCGGTTTGGCGCGACATTCCGAATACGCGCCGGGAATTTTCGCGAACGTAAGTATTTCCACTTCCGCTTCCGGCTTCCGCCCCGCTGCACCGCGTCTTTGTGCCATTGTCTACAAAATCGATCACGACGGGCTCTTTTGTGAGCGCTCTGCATGAAGCTCGTCGCTCACCGTGTATAATATTGTTGTGAATAATCCCCGCGATTGGTGCTAATGGCGTGATTCATGTGCCGATGTTATTTACAGGATTTTGATGTTTGCAGGTGTCGGTGAATCGACGGGCCCCATCATTTCCGAATGAATTATTCGCGTGGCGGCGCCTATTTATCCGTACCTTAATGGGACGATTTATTCGTCCTTTTTTTTTTTTAATTTACATCTAATTGGTACACGGCTTCCTTGCGTGTTCTGAAAGCAATTTTATCTGCTATTCGAAGCCTGACGACCACAAATTGTGTTGATTGTGCGAAAGCTAAACGGAGTGATGTAATCTGTGATCTGGAAGACGCACCCTACGTGAAACTAAAGAAATTTTATTCGTTTTTTGAAGCCTGACGACCACAAATTGTGTTGTTTATAAGAAAGTTGAACGGAGTGTTCTAATCCGTGTTCTGAAAGACGCACCCTACGTAAAACTGAAGCAATATGTGAGTTGTTTGTGAGAAAGCTGAACAGAATAATGTAATCCGTGATCCGGAAGACGCATCCTACGTGAAACTGAAGCAATTTTGTCTGATTTTCGAAGCCTGACGACCACAAATTGTGTTGATTGTGCGAAAGCTAAACGGAGTGATGTAATCCGTGTTCTGAAAGACGCACCCTACGTGAAACTGAAGCAATTTGTGAGTTGTTTGTGAGAAAGCTGAACAGAGTGATGTAATCCGTGATCTGGAAGACGCACCCTACGTGAAACTAAAGAAATTTTATTCGCTTTTTGAAGCCTGACGACCACAAATTGTGTTGTTTGTGAGAAAGTTGAACGGAGTGTTCTAATCCGTGTTCTGAAAGACGCACCCTACGTGAAACTGAAGCAATTTGTGAGTTGTTTGTGAGAAAGCTGAACAGAGTGATGTAATCCGTGATTTGGAGGACGCACCCTACGTGAAACTGAAGCAATTTTATCTGCTTTTCGAAGCCTGACGACTACAAACTGTGTTGATTGTGCGAAAGCTAAACGGAGTGATGTAATCCGTGTTTTGAATGGCGCACCCTACGTGAAACTGATGCAAATTGCGATTGGTGCTAATGGCATGATTCATGTGCCGATGTTATTTACAGGATTTTAATGTTTGCAGTTCATTTCCTAATGAATTATTGGCGTCCCGACGCCTGTTTAACCGTACCTTAATGGGACGATTTATTCGCCCGTTTTTTTTTTCCATCGAAAATTTGCATCTAATTGGTACACGGCCTCCTTGCGGCAGCGGCCTTGTGCGAGCGTGGTCGGGTTGATAAGTCTTGCAGAAGTTTGCAACAACGCAGAACGGAACGCAAAACTTCATCCTTAGATTAAGAATATCGACCCTAAAACTTTGCTCAAAGGGGGGGCCTTATTATGATGTAACGGTTCCTAATACCCTAACAGATGGTGTAACACAGCTTTTGAGATAGAAGTTTAAAACAAATGTTTCTCCCTTCCCCATCATAATGCGAGGATGAGTTCAGCAAACATAATACAAAAGCAAATTAACTAATTAGTTTGAATTTGTTCTAAACAAATGTTGAATATGCTACCTGGTTTAGAGGCCGTTAATCCAGTGCTGCACTTAATCGGTCGTATTGTATTAAATAGTCCTGAAGGCGGCAGCCGGTAAATCACGAAACGTTTAAAAGCGCGGAAATGCGTACTAATATGGAATTACTTAGGCGACGCTCATAAAAATACGTTGTCGAGCGACATTATCCTCGAGGATTTACTCCTTTTATGCCTTGCGTTTCGTTCGTGGAATGAGATCGCGCGAGAGACAGGGGGGGTGTCCCCCGGTTAAACGTTTGTTGCCCTTCCATTTGATCGATGCGCCCAGGACGAGTAAGTCGCGAATTTAGCTGCGACGCCCTCGTAAAAAAAAGTTTTTACGTCCGGCGTCGTCGTCTTTTTTAATATTCCCGAATCTTTCGCGAACGCTCGATTTGACTCGCCCTGTTTTGTTTTATTTGATGCCCCGACGTATGTTAGTCTGCCCGTTTTATTTATTTTCATTTCGTTGACGTAAAAAAAAATATGTCCCGTAAACAATAAAGTTTCGCATCCTGCGCAACGTTCAATTGGGGATTGCGGAGCGGAGGGGGATAAACATTGAACCTCATCGTCTTACAGGGATAACCACTGTTAATGAAACTCGATCTTAGACAACAACTATTGTAATCGTTTTATTTATTTTCATTTCGTTGACATAAAAAAACAGTCCCGTAAACAATAAAGTTTCGCATCCTGCGCAACGTTCAATTGGGAATTGCGGGGCGGGGAGGAATAATCATTGAACCTCATCGTCTTACAGGGATAACCACCGTTAATGAAACTCGATCTCAGACAACAACTATTGTAATCGGTTTATTTATTTTCATTTTGTTGACATAAAAAAATATGTCCCGTAAACAATAAAGTTTCGCATCCTGCGCAACGTTCAATTGGGGATTGCGGGGCGGGCGGGGGGGGATAAACATTGAACCTCATCGTCTTACAGGGATAACCACCGTTAATGAAACTCGATCTCAGACAACAACTATTGTAATCGGCGGTCACTTAGTTTGATTGCAGCTTCTGCCTGAAGCTCGCCTATTAATTTCAGGGGGAGGGAAGGTATCGGTGCGCTTAAGGTACGGCACACAACCTAATTTAGATTTACGGCAGGGATGAGTTATAGCGAACCCACGGTTTTGCATCTGAATGGAAAGCCGAGGTCGTAACAGACGATAGCCGTTGAATGGAATTAATTATGCAATAATTAAATTAATTAACAGAAATTCAGGGCTCCGAAGGCCGCAGATATTTATGGCACAGTTTATTTCGCACGAATATATTCAAATTATTGTTAATATATAAAATTAGATTGCCGCTTGGAACAGACATAATCGTTAATCTTCTTATTGTGGTTAAAATTTTGTATAGAATTGAATGGGCCAATTTTCTAAGAGTATGAGGTTTCTTAAGCCTTAAATTTCACTGAAATATTCCATAATTAATCCGTTAAGGACTACTGCTTAGCTAAATACACTTAAAATATTTCTCCTGAAGAAACCTGGGGCTTATACGCTTACTACATCAGGCTCTAATCGATTAAATTTCACTTAATATATCACATATAGGAGAACTAATTCTGCAAATATCAATAAACTAGCTCAAAAATAAAAAAAAACTGTTCTACCACAAGACCGCATCGACTTTTGTTTGAAAACCTCTGGACATACGTGCAGAATCAAGTACCATCGCGCGCCAGTATCTTCTTAACCACGCTAGGGTGCCCAGGGTTTTATTTCCTTGCTTGGTAGCCCATTGTGTACTCTCTTCAAATTGTGTCCAAATCCGTGATCTGGAAGAGCATCCTACGTGAAACTGAAGCAATTTTATCTGCTTTCCGAAGTCTGACGACCACAAATTGCGTTGATTATAAGAAAGCTGAACGGAATGATGTAATCCGTGTTCTGAAAGACGCACCCTACGTGAAACTGAAGCAACTTGTGTGTTGTTTGTGAGAATGGTGAACGGAGTGATATAATCCGTGTTCTGAAAGATGCGCCTTACGTGAAACTGAAGCAATTTTATGTGTTTTCGAAGCCGGACGACCACAAATTGTGTTGTTTGTAAGAAAACTGAACGGCAGTGTTTTAACAGATACATTTTTCAAAGTATCTAGTTTCAGATAGAGATACTTACCCTAATTTGTAACTCGATACAGTTACATATACTTCTTTTTTAAAAGTAACTAGATCCAGATACAGATATAGTATAAATGTATCTAGATACCTTTTAAATATTTTTAGATACAAACATAAAAGTATTACATAAAAGTAATCATGTTTTTTATTTCAATAAAAAGAAACTGACGAAGCATCAAAGTTTGAAATTGAAAAATGTCAAACAGAAAGAACAATTATTGTTTTGTGCCATTAATAAAATTAATCAAAGCATATTACGTTGAATATATTCTTCTACTAAATATGGCTCGAAAGTTAATAGTAATCAATATACTACATATTTCCATGAGAAAACTTCTATTGTTGGTTAAGTTACGTACTCAGTTAAGCAGATAGCGTTTTGCGTTTCTCGTGCAACATTTGTGATTGGCTCATTCAAAATCATTGAAAATTACAGCCAGTCATAATTGCACAATATAAAGGATATGTTTCCATTAAGGTTTGACCTGTGTATTGGAAAACTGCACTTTTAATTTCTTGTAACATAGTGTGAGATGGCAGAAAATAAATATTTTTCTTTTTATATAAAAATGTATCTGTGTATCTAAATGCTCAGATACATACATAAATGTAACTAAGTACAGTTACAGATACTGTCACGAGGGGGGATTTTCTAAAAACCACGAGGGTTTTTTTCTGTGTTCCGCGAATAAAAAACATAAAAGTATTTAAACACGAACTTGTGCAATCGAGGGCAAATTGCGACCGTGGCGAAATGTAAACACAATAAGGAGGTAACCGATATAAAGTAAAGGTTCACATTTCATAATTACACATCAGCGGAATTTGTTACAAACGGGGCCACTAGCGTATACGAATGACGCAAAAACAGACACAAAGCAGGTGACAAAAGAATGCAACGCTCGAATAGGCAAAAAACGTGTATTTAAAGTGCGGGCCAAAATTGGGAAGCCAGTCGAGCCACCGCACCGACTCAGTGGGCACTAGTGCCAACTCAACTAGGGGACACCCAACATCGCCGTCGCCGCCGCCCAGCATCACCGTCATCGCCACCCCAGCATCAGCGTCGCTGCAGCCACATCATCTGCCACTGCCGCCGACAACATTGCCGAACCCGTCCTAAGAGAACGAGGACCATCTCCTTCGCCAGCTGTCCAACAGAAGACGCCACCGCTGTTCCAACCCAATCACTCATAGGCTGAGCAAGGACGTGTGCTCCACTCCAGCCAAGGAACGTTGTCACCGAGACCGACCTTGACCAACCACTCCGGTCACGGACCGGCCTCGAGCTTCGCCAGTCTTCCCCGGCTAAGGAAACATCGCCCGCTATTCCGTCTTAGACGAATCAACAACCCCAGTCGCCGCGAACGACCCAGGACCGCATCCCCAAATAACGGACAAACCACCCTCAACTAAATTAATTATTGAACTTTTTAAAGTTGGTTCTTGTCCGATGAAATTTGAATCACAAAATCTTTTAACCGGACACTAAATCGCGCACAATACACTTAACGTTTCACCGTCGTTCGACAGTTTCGTCAGAAGTGAAAAACATATACTAATTATTTAACGTAATAAAGAGGTAATGGAGGCGTCGCGTAATGGAGGCCTAGCGCAACATGACAGCCGCCCCTTAGCGTGACCTGGTGGCAGGCGCCCTTACGGAGGTACTTCATGACATGGTGAAGCCGCAGTCTTCCCCCGGCTTCGTGACAATACCAAGTACTACAATGTAACTAGTTACAGATACAAATACTCTGAAAGTATCTAGATAGTGTATCTAAATGCTTGTAACTAGATATGTTACAACACTGCTGAACGGAGTGATGGAATTCCCTGTTCCGAAAGGCGTACCCTACGTGAAACTGAAGCAATTTGTGTGTTGTTTGTGAAAAAACTGAACAGAGTGATGTAAAGTTCTGAAAGACGCATCCTACGTGAAACTGAAACAATATCTGTATAATTTGTGAGAAAGCTGAACAGAATGATGTAATCCGTGTTCTGAAAGACGCACCTTACGTGAAACTGAAGCAATTCGCGTATTTGTGAGAAAGCTGAACGGAGTGATGTAATCCGTGATGTAAAAGACGCATCCTACCTGAAACTGAAGCGACTTTATCTGCTTTTCGAAGCCTGACTACCACAAATTGTGTTGATTGTGCGAAAGCTGAACGGAGTGATGTAATCGGTGTTTTGAAAGACGCACTATTACATTTGAAAATCCATTTACGACGAAGTGGCAACAGAGCATCGCTTGCCCAGTTTTGAGTCGCTTGACAACCCTGCTTTCCCGCGCGTAACTGCGTAGGACAGAAATAATTGATCACGTGCGGAGATTTTCATTTGTGTGGGGCACCGCGTGATCTTGACGTTTTCGTTCATTGGCTAATGCTTACGGCATGCGCCGAATTTTCCGCGTCTCCCAATTTTGCCTCGCGCGGCATTTCTCGTTCGAATCTGGTGGTGTCGCGTGTGTGTGTTTGGTGAATTATCGAAGCCCTTGTTTAGAGTTAAGGAGAGCTCATCTACGGTTTTGCCGGAATATATTAGAGAACCACCGAACGAGTTTTGGGGTATTTTAAACTCCCTACTAAGCTTGGGATTCTCCTAAAACCCAGGTAAAAACAAGCGAAATGGCTGACGCCATCTTGACGCTAACGGTATTTCTTTCTCTTTAGGCTTCTAGTTCTAGTTTTTGGTTTTGTTCGAGTCTATTTTCTCGTTTGTACGAGCGTTTTGCGCTTACTTCCGGTCTGCGAATCTTCGTGGGACGCCGTCCAAGCGTTTTTCGAGCCCCTTTGGCGAAAGGCCAGCTCTGCGAAAACAGGTCCGATCCGGTTGAGCAGCGTTGAAAACGACGGGCAGGTGGCGCTACTGCAACCAACTTCACACCACCGGACAAGTTTGATAGTTCACCTCGACCTTGCCACTGTTGATATCTTGTAAGTTAACTAAGTGTTTTTCAATAATTTTCAAATTTTCATCAGCTCATGCATGCCTTTTACTGAGAGCGAATTTCTGCCTCTTATGCGTCCTTGAACGTGTGGGGCATACCGCCTTAGTGTAAATAAATCGAATTATCGTAAATTACTGTTTAATACGTATTTTCTTTGAGATCGCTAATTGCGAAACTCTTTGTTGATGTATTGTACCTTTGCGCATCATATTTAATTTTGTTTAATTAGAAATTTAAATTAACTTTACTATTGTGTTTGTGTTTACAGCTTCACGTACCAGTGAGTTAAGCCAACCCTCCTGTTTTTGTTTTGGCGTTCTACACGATCGAGACGGTTTGGGAACGCTGTCGAGATCATACTAAACCAGCTGGGTTTAACGTTCAATCTGGCGCCCTTAATTATTAATATCTTTAGGTACCCACCCCCATCTCACTGTTACTAGTCGCGGGGAAAGCTGGTGAAAGACACAGCGCAGAGTTGTAACCAGGTCAAGGTAAGTCTCAGGAGCAGTCAGTTTATTTGGCACCACACGTGAAACTGAAGCAATTTGTGTGTTGTTTGTGAGAAAGCTGAACGGTGTGATGTAATCCGTGTTCTGAGAGACGCACCCTACGTGAAACTGAAGCAATTTTATCTCCTTTTCGAAGCCTGACGACCACAAATCAATCAGGCTCTGACCAGACGCTGTACTCAAGTTAAATGTCCCGATTTAAAAAATTCGCCGTTCGGTTATTTATAGTCCTTTCGGATCGAGACTGGTGGCGTTGGTTAGAGGAAGGTGTCGGCTATCCTCCGGTTGAAACATCTCGACAGTATCTGTTGCAGTTTCGTAGAAATAATTTTTTTTTCGGAGCGCCATCTTCCCTTATTTTAAAATTCGCCGTTCCGTTATTAATCGTGCCATCGGTTCGAGACTGGTGTTGTCGCGTAGAGGAACGATGGAACTATCTTCCAGTTGAAACAGCTGAACAATAGCACTTTCGGTTGCGTACAAATTAATTTTTTTTCTGGTGCGTTATTTAACGCTGAGTTTCCCTACGGGAACGGGCGGAGCCTCAAAAGACTCGGGAGAAACTAAGCCAACAGCCTTCAAAAACTTGTCCGCCTGGGATTAATAGGGCGCCGTCCAGATGGAAAAGAATCAGAAACCTTCGATAAAACGGAGGTCCTCCATTTAAAATACATTGGGTGCAGTGCGCCGCTGGAACGCATATCGTCGGCTTACGGTACGCCCTAGGGGGAAGTTGCTTACGGGGGCAGCAAGAGGAAGGACGGAGTTAAGCGGAAACGTGTTCCCGGCCAAATCCGTGGGTAATTGTGGTGGGGGCGGCCCCCGAAACTTCTCCCACCCTTTTCCGGGACTCCGGGATTGCAGCATCGTTCCGAGTGATCGGAGCTTCAAGCGCGTAGCGGCATCGCGTTCCTCGTCATTTTCTGCAATGCTTTTATGTGGGGCTCGATTCTCTCCGACCCCCCCAGGCACCGTAAAATAATTCGTTGATCATTTAAATCGACTTTTGCGATTGTTTACGCAAGATTTGAACTTTTTTCTAAATAAAGACAAGTGTGTAATAACGGCTGATTATTATTTTTTAATTCACTGCCCTTTTATTCTGCGCTTTCGTATGACCCCGCCTGTCCCATTGAGCTAGCCAGGCTTTGGGACGAACTTAATTTGCCCTCCCATAAGCGTGCAGCTTTCAGGTAGGTAGCATTTTCAATTGTTTTCTGAAATCGATTGTCTTCGTTTTCCTCTCTCAATTATAGCATTTTTCCTATTTTGTCTTAATTTTTGGAGCGATTTTTCCGCACCTATTAATGACCTCCGCCCCATGCATACGGGGCTCCTTTTTCTTGTGTGGTTACGGTAAGTGAAACTTATTCAATTGCACACTGTATTGTGTATTGTGTAACATGAGAAACTAACTGAATTGTTGTGTAAAAGTTTGAAAAGTTTTAAAATTTGCTGTAAAAAAAGTGTTCATGGGGAACACTGTGACAAGCTGTTGGGAAACGTGGAAAACGGGCTGAATTTTTCAGGAGCGAAAAATTAATTCGCCGCGCCGAGCGATTTGCATTTTACTGTCCATCGATTGAAATTCGTAATTTTATGACAGCTTCCCGAAGAACTTAACGATTATTGGCCCGAATGGATTGCATAATGAGATTATAGGCAATTAAAAAGCGCGCTGCCGCAATAAAATCTTCGAATGAATACAAATTAATTGCGACGCCAGCGGACAGTCGGATTTTACAACGACATTACGCACCCCCGACCCCCCCAAAAAAAGTTTCAAACTCATTAAATACAACAAATAGTTTGCGATTAATTTACGTAAATTTTCTTTCTTCGTTTAGCGCGATAGCATCTGAATTTGCTGATACGTAATTTCGGGAAATTTTAAATTGCCGGGGGGGGAGGGGGGTTCCGAGCTTCGCCCTTAACTGAATTTACTGCGTGTCTCGAAACGCTAACGCCGAAGTGAACATTCACGTGCGAACGGGTATTTATTGTGGAAAAACTCGCCAGCCAATTTTCACAACACGAATACGTCTGTTTATTAGAGTGTGCCTGACGTTTCATTTCGACTTCTCGCGTCACTCACACCCGGCCATTTCTTATCGAATCATTTCTCCACATTGTCGCAGCGATTCGTCTGAGTTTATGCATAATTTGTGCGGTAAACTTATGCAATGTACAAAGCTTATTGTACATTTCAGGTTTGTTTTTATTTCGTTAATCACGCATTTTTACAGGTCGGTCTCACGTCACTATTAAAGGCTTAAGTACGTTCTGGACTTTTCTGGAACGTTTGCCAACTTTTCATGTTTGCTTAATTTATTTGTTTAATTTCTGTTACCAGCCATCACACATTGTTAAAGGTACAACTCGTGGATGTAACATGGGTTTCAGAACGTTCTCGAATTTTCTGAAACATTCCAAGTCTTCTTCTTTCTTTAATTTCGATTACCAGCCACTACACAACTTGGATATTCAACACACGACTCTGTTAAAGGGTTTTTAGAATAATCTGGAATGTTCTGAAACATTCTCAGAGTTTCCTACTTTGCTTTTAACTTTAATTGCATTCTTAGGCATAAGTCTTACGACTCTGTTTTAGAACATTCTGGAATTTTCTGAAACTTTTTCCAACTTTTCGAACGTGCTTTTCGATGAAAGATATTGCCTTACTAAAATAGGATTGTTTTAGTATTGTAGATGCATTTGAGATATAACATCCGAGCAGATTATGATTATGAATTATTTTCTTTAGAAAAAACCTCGAAAGAAACTTCCCTTCTTTCCTTCAGGGTTGGTATATTCAGAGTTAATAACAATATGTTAAAATATCAATACATAAAACGTAATGGACTCGTGGTTTATGGTTTAGGTATATTAAGGGTGGGTTATAAATCATACGGCAGATCCACCGCTACGGTAAGCTGCTTCTCAATCACGTGATTTACGTACCGGTCCCGGTGAATGTGAACAGTGACGTCCTCTTACATCGTATTTCATCGACCGCCTTTATTTCCCGGCGTTTTCGAATGGGGACTCGACCCTCCATCACCTACTCGTTAATTTGAAAACTTTTTCATGTAAAGTGCAATTATTCATCGAACTTAGAGTTCCTCCGGCGTAATTACGTTAGGGAATCCGATGGAATTAAGTCTTCGTCTTCGTTTGCATCGGGCCAATCCAACTCGAACGAAACTCGTTCAATCCGGGGCTCAATTTGCGGAGACTCGATCGGGGGGGTTTTTCCGCGCGCTCATAAGTGAGATAAGCATCATCGAATCGCAGTTGGGAGTTTTTACGACGACGGCGGCGGCGGCGGCGTTGTCTTAAAACTCCGCGAAACACGAAATTGCGACGCCGACGACGCCGTCTAGTTTAGCACCGCATGTAGATGTAGAATCGGAGGTAATCCGCTTAAGTGCCCCAATCTTGTACGGATTTGCTCCCGCTAGGTGAAGATACTTTCTGGACGTGCAGTTTCAGCATAAATTATTCGAATGGGTTCTATTTTGCTTTTTATTCACGTACACAACAAACTTTAGACAATCACATGGAATCCTTGCGCCCCAAATTATTATACGACGAATTTATTGCCCTATCAGGCCGATATAAAGGAGAAGAAGAAGAAGTAAATTTTAATTTGTGCCTTAGATTATCTGGTACTTTATGTTACGGCCCGAGATCGACCTCCCCTTTTATTATGCGGACACGCAACCGACCGTGAATTCTGTAAAGGTTACTTGTTTGCTGTTAACGCCCCCGGATTAAGGCAAAAACTGATCTACCGGGGCTGAAAATCTTGCCGCAATAATTCTTTGATTCCTTCCGTCTCATCGACCCCCCGGCCGAAATAGGCGATGCGCATTTTGTTCGCCCAAAAAAGGTCGATATCATATCCCATTCAGGCGTTTCCGTTCCTGATGCACCTTTCACCGAAATGCATTTCATCTCCGAGTTACTAAATTGCTTTCGGGGTCTCAAAATGAAACCGCATGCACGACTGCACAAAATAATCATACATTTACTTCACAGCCGCTTGGCTGCAGACATAATATCGTTATACACAGTTCCTCCGACTTCCTTATATACGTTTCGATGATTTTTCAATTTTACTGTACATACTCTGTTCCGGATTTATACAATCACATGCGGGGCCGGGGGAGATCTACTACTAAGAGATAGTTTTTCAATCTTTACCATTGCAAGTATTGATTACTCTTCAATTTTACCTGAAATTTATTGTTTTTTAAAGAAAGGTATATACTCTGCAGATGTCATTAGCAAATGTATCGGTCACCCTAGAAGAAGCCATTCTTTACAACAATTTTAATTTCTTAAATAAGATTAGTTTTAAACAATGCACAGGTAGGTACTGTAGGTTTGCAAATTTTGTGCGAAGTAACTAAGTATCTCCACACCGCTCGGCGTAGCTCGTGGAGAAGGGAGGGTCGACGAAACCCCAATGCAAAAGGTGGGCAAAATGATTTAAAATGAAAAACACCAGCTGAGCACACTTGTTTATATTTAGCTTGCTCACAATTCAAATAACGTTCACTCAAAAACGAAACATAAATAAATATAATTCGTACCACAGATCTGTGCTTCGGTCACACATACGGTTTAAAACAAATTAAATTAACAGCAAAATTTATTGTTCAAACGGGGCAAGGGGGAACGTTAAACAGGACCCCGCAATAATCAATTGTTCAACAACGACCCCGTGAATACGATAATGAAATAAAGCTACTCCGACCTGTCAGTTTCAATCAGCTATCCAGCGTCAGCAGATCGGAGCGTCCTCCCGCGGTGGTTAGCGGCGTAAGTCAAAGGTGATGCGTTGTCTTCCCGGACGAATTTACTATTCAAAGGCGAGGGGGTGTAGGCCGAATTCCGTCACTTCTTTCGACGCCAAAAACCCGGACTTCGAGCTATCACGGGAATTACTCAGAAGCCCAGTAACTGCCTCGAGAATGAACCAGAATTGAAACCAAAATTAAAATAGAAGTAGAATTTGAAGTAGAACTTGAAGCCTGGTGGAAGAGAAAGACGCGTTAGAGGGAGGGGTCACTATAAGGTCAACAAAACCATACCTGTTCCCTTGTTCGGGGCAGGCCTTCGAGAAGCCGATTTGAAACAGCTTGTGGGTCACTCAGCGTGCGTTAGCAAATCACGGAGAACCGTTTCTAATTTCAGCCACAATTGCAGTGGGAAACTAAAAAACACTAAATTTAGGCTCGCACGAAAACAATCGACCGCACTGCTCAAGGACTGTTAAGACAATGACCAACAAACGACCGCGCCGTGCTCCACCACATGCGTTGGTAGACGAAAGTCGTTACTGATGAAATGCATTTTAAACGGGAAAACAAGTGAGATGGAGCTATGCAGTATGCCTGAATTAATAGCGGATGATTTAACTAACGCTGAAATGCGACGACCGGCACGTACGCCGTATTTCCCACGCTGATACAGGCTGTACAGAAAATTATTATGAATAACTTGAATGGATTTTTCAACCGTAACAACAAAAGTAGGTTCTTACTAGAATTGACAGGAGCAAGGAAAGTCCTTTTGTTTTCTAGCGTTTTCGATTTTCGATTGACTGTTCTGGATGACTCTCAGAGTATTCTCATCTTATTTTAACCTCATATCGTAATAAGGGATGGAGATACTCTGAGAGCGCTTCAGAACAACCAAGCGAAAACGCTATTAGTTTAGTCTCTAACGTCAAATAATGTGTGTAGGTGAGTAAACGACTGTTTGAGATTTCCTTGTCTTAGATTTGATTTATTTTTGCTTAGCTAACGCAATATTGCGCAATATGGTGAAATGCGACGATCGGCACGTACGCCGTGTGAACGTTAAATTTCCCACGCTGATACAGGGTGTTCGGAAAATTATTATGAATAACTTGAATGGATTTTTCAACCGTAACAAGGGCTCTCGCTGGATTCGGCTGCAGTAAAGGCACTCATTGATTTTCGTGATTCTTCCAGACAGGGTTTAGAAAGAGCCCAAATCCCGTCGTTGATCCAAAAATGAAGCATCACTTTGAAGTGAAATGAATTTTCAGCTTTTTCGGCGATTTTGATAATTGTCTATAATTCTTGGAATATTTTTTGGGTCTTTGAAAGTGATAGAATTTTAACCTTTCCTAAGTTTTTGAGCCTTTTCTGTTTTTGACTTTTTATAGAATTTGTAAATGCCAGGTCCAGAAAAGAAGTGCTACATTTTGAGGTGTCTGAAAATTAGGGATTTTTACTTGATCTTGGAAGGACCCAACCAATACCCTTGGTTCAGAAATTAATTTGTTATTTGAAATTATTTGAAGCATTTTGATTGAATGGGGTCTTACTCCTTTCCTACACAGCTTTTAAAGTTCATACCTAATTGTCCTGGTGAAAAACTGATATGCCAATTTGGGTTGGCTAAAGATAAGGAATTTTTTAGCATTTTTAGCAATCTTAGAGGACGTTGAGGTAGAAGTAGAAGTAGCATTTCATATACCTACTGCTGATATCTAATTTTACATTTTGTTTTCTTTCGATAAACCTTATCTACCTTATCTACCTCTTAAATAAATAAAAATGTCAATGATTGGTAATTTGTTTTTTTTATTTGTGAAATTGTTTTATAATAGAATCCTTTGAACTGGATGATATCCTGTGTAAAGTCCGAAAAAAGTGGAAAGCTTAAAAGGAAAAGCCAAAATCGAACGAATTTCGAACACCCCCACATATTAAATTAATTAGTTTTGCGCAGTATTTTTAAAAAGCGATATAAACTTTTTGCGGGCGCTCGATAACCAACCGCTCCTTTTTCGACCCCCTTTTCCCCATTTCAACGAAGCCGAGTGGTCAAAGGATGTATCTCTGTGGAATCTCGTCTGGCGCCTGTCTTTCTATCTAAACGACGTTAACTTTTCCGCCGCCGTGATTTATCCGCAGCTGATATCGTTCGCTCCCGGCCTGACATAAATCGCAATGAATTTGAATTATAAAAGGTCGTCTTTCGGTGGTGGTGGTGGTGCGCAATTCTTCCGTCCGAGCGCCGATTATTTTCCGGGGGGATTGTTTGCGTAGTCGACCGCGTGTAACTGGAAACGCCTCCGGGCCCGGAGTCGAATTCCTATTTAGATACAGCTCCCTGATTAGGCTCTCGAGTGTGCTTCCTATTGTCCTGCGGATTCGCCCGGGTATAAGGAGACTGCCTTTATTTGAAAAGATTCCCGGTGCGAACTTCGGGGATTTAACCCTTATTGTTTCTATGATGTGATAAAAAATAAAGGTTAATTACAACTATGCCATTGATGCCCCGATGCTACCGACGCGACTCGCTTCTAATTTTCCTCCTTTTTTGCCCTTTCTCTTCTCGTTCGTTGCCAGGAGAGTTTTTAAGGAAACGATCTCTTTTATTTTTATTTATTTTGACTGCCCTGCTTCTCAACGAAGAATTTACTCGTTATACAATTTCTTAAAATCTTTGTTGGCAATTTTTTTTTTTTATAATGAGGGCATTTACATAAAATTATTTTATTCCTTCAAAGTTCTCTACAAAGATAATTCATGGGGGAGTAGTTATGAAAAGTTTCGGAACTGGATAGATTCTGAGTTGATAAACTTGGGGTGTTATTATTTAGATTACTAACGTTAACATGACAGAACCACATGTTTTACTTCGAATTTAATGCCTCCTCGAGGGCAAAAACGTCAATACTAAATTACAACAGACCACCATAAGAGCCAAGCAAGTACATTGCACAACTTCCTGAGTAAGGAAGGAGTTGCAACGGGTACGTGTGGTCAGAACAAGATGCAGCCACTCCACGACATCGTCGGTTTTCCCGGGCAATTTCCCCGGCGTGTCTCCAAATACGAAACACAACCCGAGACGAAACTCAAATTAATAAATAACAACGTCGCCCCCCAACTTTTTGACCCGCTGCCCTTTTTCACGACGATCAAAATTAGCACCGATCGATGGGGGCTAATTGAAAATTTTCAATAACCTTTGTGAACCGACTTCACAAGCCAGTTATTTTATTTTCACCTAATCACTCGGATTGACATTTAAAGGTTAGCCGTTTTATTGAAAAATGAGGTTTCACCGCCGCCCGCCGCCAAAAACGAGCACGCCTCCGCCAACGAAGGGCGCTATTTTTAATTTCAAAAAATCTGATAGCTTTCACGATCCGAACGTTTTGAACGCACGGCATTATCTTCAGCCGCTCTCGCCTCGTTTATTATTTGATTTACTCTTTTGTGTTCGCTTGCGATAGCGTTTCAATTTATCTATCCGAACGGACACATCAATCGATATCAGTACCAACTATCCATTACGAAAACTCTAGGTTTAATGTATTGCGTATTGCTTAATTTAAATGGGCAATTCAAAGCAAGCGAGAACATAGAACAGGCCCCCGAATGGGGCCTTGCGGAACTTCCTACATCAATCAATTGATATACTTAGGAATGAATCTATGTACTATAGATTTTCAAGTGTAAACTCTCCGGGAACGCGTTTCATTTCCGGGGGTGGAGTAAAGCGGCGATAAAAAATTCACGTTTATCGCCTCGGCGAGGGCGACTTAAATTTTCAAAGCGGCTCGATTTGTTTTGCTTCGTCTTTGGCGGTTTAGTCCTTTAATGCCGTCCGTGTCGCGTCCTCCAACAGGAAGCCGTCGGCGCGCACTATGATCCTTATCGTATTTATTGCCCGTAATTTAATTTGTCACCGGTTTCGTTTTACGGCTTTGAATAAAGGCGGAAACAAAAAGGGAAAACACTTCCCGTTGTACTACTTTATGAATTAAAGTTTAAAGAGACTTGACTTGACTTCTATTAGCAACCATTAAAATACTAAACACGCGATACACAAATCCATAGATTTTAATCGAGCCCCAAGTTGGGCGCCAAAAATTTCTGTGTAATAGTTCGTCGGTTGGCCTTGCCCCGTCGCGTTGGGCGCCAATTTATGGCTGCGTTGTTTGTAGGTCAAACAATTTGCTGTGAGTACCCTTCCTTCTTTTAATTTAGATTGGATATTGCAGCAAATACTTTGTAATGCAGCCGTTTCTAAGAAATGCTAAATAATACAAAAATCCGGCTTACGTATCTAATAAAGAACCGCGGCGAACAAACAAACAAACAAACAAACAAGAGCCAACTGAGACACTCGGCGTTTAAATCCGCGAATTAAAATTTATTTGCCCCGTGTCGCAAGAAAAAATAACATTTCGAAACGTAATTAACTGGCGGCGGCGACGCCTCCAGAAGACGTGTAAATAAAGGAAACCGTCGGTGCGGCAAATTGCAGCGCCGGGATAGAACAGGTAATAAGCGTGTGCGCTTGGTGAGAATTCTTTACCGGTGTGTTCCGACGAGAATCCCAGCTTGGAGGATGAACCTGAACCAATCTGCCGATGTAAAACAAAACGTATGTGGCTTAACATTCCCCCGAGAGAAAACAAGGCTCGGATTAAATAGGAAACTCGACGCCGGTGGAGTTTCGAGAAACTTTCTTAGAGTATTATAGCAATCCGGTATGAATTAGTATAAGAGTATTGTCACGATAAGATACTCTCAAGCCTTTACTATATCAAGATACGAGAAGATTGTTATACAAAAATTATAATTTCGGCGCTTACACTATGTCAAGAATGGAAGGGGTGTAGGTACTCCCCCTCGTTACGTTATAGAAAACGAAATAAATTGTCATTTTTTAAGTGCGCCTCCATCACGTTACGTTGTAAGAGAAATATAGCCAACGTAGTTAACTAGTTATGTTATAAGGGAGTCGCCACCACGTTACGTCTTTCCTTATATCGAGCACTCGCTTGCAATTTTACAATACCTCGGCTCTTTGCACCTGACTCGCCCAAACGCTACCCACGAGGACAGATTCAGAAGTCACAAATAAAATTCACCAAAAACATTAAACTAATTATATTAATCAACTTCCATCTATTTGATTTATAAATTTCCCTTTTTATACAACCCGTGCCGGATGCCCCAAAGTGTGCGTTCCCAAAGGTTCAGGTCCAAAGATCGACGTTTCAAAATTGTCAGCGTCGCATTTAATGAGCGAGCACTTTAATTGTTTTGAATGAAATACGAACTGTTGTGTAGCATTCTCAAGTAAGTTCATTTGTCAGCATGGAATTCCCTCTATTAATTTTGCATAAGTTCCATCGACCGAAAAAGAATTTGACCTGCAAGCTAAGCAGACGTCGGTAATTCATGCTAGACAACTTCCGCGGCGATTAAGCCCGTGTCGATGACCGTACTTGTGAAATGCTAACAAAACAATTTTGTCAATTAAACCTAAAAATACGCGCGTTAAATTTTCTGTAACTCCACAAAAGCAAAAACGAATTTAGATGATAATTTTTCAAACGTAACAGTATCATCCTCTAACAGGACAGGACGTTCACTTTGGCGGTGCTTTAAGGTCTCTTTTTAATAACGTCTTCTTTGATCCATCAACGAAATAAACTGATGCCGGGGCGAAGTATGTGTAGTTAGTGTGTAAAATGAATGCCAGACTATTACAGCACCAGCTCGCGAACTGTATACTTTACCGGACTATTGCAGCACCAACGAATATTGGCTTGAACGATACGCATACTTATCTTGTGACGGGAATGGTAAGTGCGTATCATTGGACTGTTCGATTTGTTACGGTTGGAAAATTTCGTTAGAATTATTTCTAGTTTTTCGGGTCACCTTGTATTCGTGTGGAAACCGAAACTTTTACTCATTTTCCTTCATTCGAAAAACAAAATACTGCACAACTAGACAAGTGCAATAACTTCCGCCACGCGGAGAAGCTCTATTTCATTCGCTCTCCTGCGTAATTCAGCCGTCATTTTTCAACAACCCCCTTGCACTCACTTAGCGTACGCTTCGTGTTTTTCGGCTCTTCAGCCATTTTGAAAAAATCAACAAACTCTTTCGTTTGAAGTGAAGTTTAAACGGACGATGTTATTCCGAATTTTGATAAGCTTGATAAGCTTCTAGGCCTTTCGAAGCCTGATTTTTGCCTATCGGGTAGGATTTATACAAGCAACTAAGTGCGCTGTAACGCTGTTTTTCATTCTTTCTTTTAGGCTTTCTATCATCCTTCTACCGGAGCTTTGATTTGGGACCACCCGGCTGTTTTATCTTTGAGCCGTGATGGTAAATTCTGCGGTTCATCTCCGGACGTACGAACTATACAGAGACCGATTACCCCCTTGCTTGGCAGCATCGTCGGAAGAGGGAGTTGGTTCTTCGGAAAGCTGGGTGACACACTCCCGGACGTTTGATACTCGAATGACGTTAGCGCAGCTGGTGCACACGCAATCTTTAATTTAATTTTAAAATTATGTTTACGTCAATTTAAACCGATTTGAATTGGCTTCCGGTTGGAACTGCGTCACGTTGCCGTTCTACTGCCGACCTTCCGTTCTCCATTGCGGAAGAACTCAAGAACTCTCAACGACTAACGAGAAACAGAAGCAACACCAGCAGCATCAGCAACCCTGAGGAAGTTCTTCTGCAATGGAGAACGTAACTTCGGCGGTAGAAGTCAACGTGATGCGCCAATTCAAACATGGACGACGCGGCGGCCGCGGAAGCCTTCAAGTTAAATTCAGATTTGATACTTATTTTAGTTTGTGAGCGAAAAACGGATCCGTATTTAATTTCTTTTTAACCTGTTGCGATTTATCGCTCATTTATTTAAGACTTGCGTTGAACTGGTGTCTTTACAATTTTAAAATTTTGACGCAAATAAAGACAAAAGTGTGCAAATACTGGCGACTTTTATTTATTGTAAAATTCAGGCCTTTGTTTTGGGGATTATGCATGACCCTGATTCTTCCCATTGAGTTAGCCGGTCAATGGGATGATCTTAACTTGCACTCTCAACGTTTGCAAACCATCAGGTACGTAGTAGCTTGCTCGAATCAGTGGTGAGCAGAGTTGCGTCCTATTTGTCAGAGGGCAGTTTTTTTGTGTTTGATTCGGTGGTTGTCTTGGCGACCAAAATGAGGTTCGCGATCATATTTGTTGGCCAATCAGAAACGAATGCGGTTGCGCTTTAATTCGTTAAGATTGTGGCCTTAAGGTCGATTCCCTTGAGAGATGCATAGCGGTAAAGTTGTAAAGCGGTGCATCGCCCAATGGTTTATAATTTGAATGTACCAATGGCCGTCGCATCGCTTTACAACTTTACCGCTAAGCAGCTCCCATGGGAATCGGCCTTTAATTTAGTTTATTTTGACGGCCGTCATCGTGACCCTATTACGTAGATGTCGACGTGACGTTTCGCCCGTATCTGTCATGGTGACATTGCTTGACATTTGCTATTTTGACGTTTTTTGTCGTCTGTCGTCGTGATATTGCTTAACGTTCGTCATTGTGACGTTTCTTGTCGTCTGTCATCGTGACATGGTCGCTACGCAATGTGTGAGTGCCCACAGAGGATTCTGCAGCAAAACCTCTGCATTATTTACCAAATATAAAAGAGACCATTTAATAAGTTTTTACAGATATTGTAACAGGGTAGTTAGAACGTCGCCAACGCACGGTCTCCAATATAACATCTGCCGTCAAACAATCCGCCTATGATTAGCAAAAATTCAAGAAAAATAGAGTTAATATAAACAAAGGAATCGATAGCACGGAGTCACCGAAAATTCCAGCTAGTACACGATGAATCATCCACAGATTGCAGAAGCTCTCCCATTGCAGCTTTCTAAACTGAACTCTATAAATACTTGGTAATTTAATTTGTAAAGTATTAAAGTGTTCTTCTTATTAGAGGAAAGTTTCCTCTTCTTGTAACTTAGTGAAGTGTAAATCATGTAAGTTTTATGGCCATTTGCACTTACTTAAGATGAGCTTAAATTTAAGCGGTGTTTATAATGTGATATTTTTATGTTACACAGCATTGTGTAAGTCACATTCTAAGTGACGTTTAAAGTTAAGTTGAGCTTAAGTATTTGGTGCAACTGGCCATTAGTCTTTTACGGTTAATAAATGTATTATTTAACCTGACTACGTCCCTTATTTTTGTTAAGTATTTAAACTGTATCGTAACAATATCTCGGGGCGGTCCAATGGTGCAGAAGAATCACAGTTCTCATATAACAGCCTCTCTCAAGATACATAAACTTAATCCTAGAAACAACTGACGAATTTGTACAGGATGTATAAAATTTTACATTTTCCTCACAGAAAAATTCACATTTCTGTCATCTTTTGGCAGATACTAATAAACAAATTACTCTCTATTATAGAGAGTGTGTTTTATTGTAAGAGTCCTACTCGATCTAGAACAAGTAGAATCGTTTAACCAATAAAACATTTCGCTGGATAAGAGTGGATATGACAAGACAAGTTGGCGCTGAAATTTAAATTTTGTAAAAGGACAGAAAAAATACCCCTGCCCGTGACAACCTTTAACAAATTTCTTGTAACGATGAGTACTAGCAGATATATCCTAGATGATGGGGAGGAGCTGGTACCAATTGATGACAATATTAAGAAACACTTTTCATTTCATCGGTATTTGTCACTTTTATGACTGAACCTAACCAAATATTTTTTGACTACATATACTTTTCACTCCATAATTAGGGAAGGAGTGGAAATCTGGAGTGAAGGGTGCAGAATTTCACAATAAAACGCATAGAATGATCATTCCGGAACAGAATGGTGCCAATAAAACGCGCCCAGAGAGAGTCTGTTCAAATTTATTTATTAGTATATTGTCGCGTTGAAGAGAAGCATTTGTTTTATGTTGTTAAAATTACGAATTAAGATTAGGAATTAAATACGGAAAAGTCCTTAAATTAATTTTATTCAATCTAACTTAACACTTTAAACTATAAATTATTCGAAGCCTTTTAAATTAATTTAATCTTACGTTTACTGTTGATCACTTACTTTAAATCTAATCCTACTCTTTTACTTTTATTTAACTCTACATTACTTCTCGGGGGAAAGGGCTTGGTCCAGCTGGTCAGCCCTGCGCTCGTGGAGAGCTCATTCGCTCCAATTAATTATCTTACTAACTGCTAACTAACTACTTTTAATACTCTTCACTACTTTAATACTGCTACTACCGACTACTACCTATTTTTAATACTACCGATTTTAATACTCCTCTCCTGACCTGCGGGTCGATCTTTTATAAATCCCTATCTCTACGTCACAATTGGTTCCTTTACTCTGGTGGCCGGGGTTCGATCAAAGTTCAAGGTTCTAAACCGCATCAGCATCAATTGATCCTTGCCAAATTTGTTTTTCTTAAAGCGTTCTAATTGCCTCGATCTTAATTGGAAACTCAGAGGATCGTGTGCGGGCGTGCAGATCAGAAGCAAGTCAACAAAAAGTGTTACTCTCGAAATTATGCCCCGCATATCAGCGCTATCTCACTCGCACACTGACCCCTCGCGTTCGTGTGCCGCCACCGAGGGGATTGCCAGAGCACCTCTATGTCTTTCACCGTGGGTTAAGATCAGAAGGAGTTCGTAAAATCCATAAAAAAATATGAAAAATTTTAAAATGAAACAAGAACGTGATCACAATATTTAAAACTTTGCTCTTTGATCAGGTAACACAAAACAGAACTTCATGAGTTATTCAGAAAACGCTCTCTCATTCGTGGAGAGCAGCAAGAGGTGGTCTGTTGGAAAACATTTCATCTTGTAAAAAGAAGAAATTTGACATTTAGGCGAAAGAAACCGCCAGACGTTTCTGTTTTAGTAACACAAAAAAACTATTGAAAGTAGCAAAGCTGAAAACAAGATCTGCACAGTAAAAAAAATGTGTGTGTATATCACGTGACTAGAAAAACGCACATAAGAAAGTCACAATATCTCAATAGGTTCTCGCAGGAGACGCGTAATATATCTTTTTATCGAATTCAATCAATTCAAAGGCGGATAAAAAAAACCGAGACGAGCTTTCGCCTACAAGAAAAAATGAAATAAGAAAATAGTGAAAGCCAGACTCGAGCAGTTTTCAGGAGAAAAAAAAATAGTCAATCGATACTTACACGCGGAATGCCAGATTGTGGATAGTATGGGGATTACCTGCAAAAAAAATAATTATTTTAATAGTCGATTTAAACAAGGCATTAATTAGGAAATTAATGTATAGCATGGGCATTATGCTAAATCGAAATAATATTAGATGGTGTTCCTCAGGAGTCGGTGCTGGGGACACTGCAACATTTATTTATTTTTTTGTTCAAAAAAGGAGTTCTTTTCAGCATCGAAATGACTCCTGATGGAGCATCCTTTCATCCCTTTATACAATCTTAAAACGAATTATTATTTTTTCTTTATTATGTTCTTATAGTTATTGTAACGTATCGTCGCTATTCGAACTAATAAAACTATTATTATTATTCTTATTATTATTATTATTATTATTATTATTATTATAAAAGAACTTGTGATTGTAAAAGGACAATGATTTTGTTTACTGTTACTGTAAAAAAAAGGTTAATAAAGGATAACCTTTTCATTGAAGCAAAATCGAATTTTAAAAAAAAGGGAAAGAATCATTTTTCCGCAGTTGATCCCTTGCGTGAAAAAGTTAAATCCTTTGGAGTTATTCGGGCGACAGGGGCGTTCGCGTTCGAGTCCTCGGCGAAGGCATTAACGTCCATCAAAAACAAAACCGTCCATTATCTAATCACTCGCGCGCCAACTAAAAATAAATCGCAACCTTTCCACGCAATCCCCTTAATTTTTCGCTCGCGGAGTTGGGTCCCGGCATTATCCCGTTCCCATTCCCGTTCCCGTTCCCATTCCCATTCCCATTCCATTCCGTTCCGAGATTGATGTTTTCAATTCCTACCTGAAATTAATGGAGCCGCCGCCGTTTTCTTCGCGTTAGTTCCAGAAGAGACAATCGAGCTTTTTCGGGGGCGGCTTAATTTATTAACAGGGTGTCGCTTAATCTAAAGTAGATACCCGCACACTTAGTGTATACACACAACGCACAACATTGTTGATGTGCTAATGCGAGGCGGGGTATAATCTTGCCTACTTAGGCCTCCTCTGCCGCCCGCAACGCCGGATGGAATGTTGTCTCGTACATGTGGAAACCTCGGGGGTGGTTTATTATGCGAAGACTTTGCTGTTTCGTGACATTTAAACTGTCATTTCGGATGGATCTGGGGGGTTGGGGGGTTGGGGGGAGGAGAACCTCACCGCACTATAAACCCGTTCGGATTTAATGAATACGAGTGACGCAAGTGAATAGTCGACAACCCTTAAAAACACGACGTCGCTCCGGAGTTTGCTGAACAAAACCGCAGATGTTAACTGTGCGATCGTCAAAATTTAATATACGTCAAATCATAAAAAAATTGCACAGTTAATGAAACTCATAGGCGACATGTTATCAAAATTGTATACTCTTTCAGAGCAGCAAGAAATTATATATAAAGTTTACGTGTTTGCTATCTTCCCAAGTCGGAACTCATAAACGTTCTTTGTGACGTCGTAAAAATGCAAAGTTCATATTTAATGAGCGCAATCGGGACACGTTTTAATGCGGCGTCGTTGCAGCCCCGATGCCTACTTTGTCGACGACGCTTATTAAGACCGACGCGAGCTCGTCGGAAATTTATTTTTCTTTTATATATATTGCATTAAAAGAGAGAACGCGCGAGTCGCGCCTACCTATCTCTGTCTATCGGGACGCCGGGAAACTCAATTAAAAACGAAATGAAAGAATAATGCGATTACGTTACCGGAAAACCCACGGGCGGCGATTTTCACGTCGGGTTTTTATCCAATTCATAAAAGTATATATATTTGTTTTTGGCAATGTCACACGTTGCTTCCTACATCCCTTCTAATTCCTCCCAATAGCCGCGCCAAGACAGGCGTCAAAATACTTTTTATACTTTCTCGTTTATTTTGTGGATCTAAACAATGTGACTACAGAAATCTAATATCAATCATAATTAACTTGATAGCTGATTTTATAAAAATGGTTTCCACACAAGATTACTTTTCAAAACGAGCGAATTTACATCATACAATATGTACATACATGCGAATTAAAAAAATCGCTTTCATGAAGTGACGGCCTAAATCCACTTCTGTTTATAGCGGGAATTCTGCACAAAAATGTATTACTTCAAAATTAGAAAGGAACTGGCAAAATAATAAATAATTCAAACGTAAACAAAGGGGGCGTTTTATTGTTCAAGTTGAAACAAAACGTGTCACACTGCGCAATGATTTGGAAACTAACTCGAACAAGTGAGCATTGTGCGTCACTCTAAGAACTGTAGCTGCAAAGTCTTGAGAAAAATTGCTGAGACTGCAACTGGACGCAAGTCTGTGCCGCTGCGTTACACATGTCACGGTGTTGTCACTTTACCCCCTCTTGAGACGGCAGACTGATTATACGGTGATTCCAAATGTAGAGTCGGTTCCGTCGGGTAGTCTTCTTTAAAGTAATTTCCATTTTTCACTCTGCATGTTTGTTTCTCGTCGCGAATTCTTCTACAAGTTCGATTTCGTGAAAAAATAATTAGTTTTATTTCATTTCATTCGACAGAAAAGAAACAAGTCACAGTGTGAGTATTTTTGAGTAAATCCTAAGCGTAGTTGCTATCAAATTTCAAACTAAAGCGTCTCACAATTTAGATTGCGAGAAGACACTCAGACTCAACGTTTGCTGAGGTAAAAATCAATTTACCTGCTTAGAATTCAAAAGTTAACAAAAGCTTAAATGTGGTACAGAATGCCGTTTATTCTCCCCTCCAATTGAATTTTTGATTGCATTGATTGATTGTGTTTTTATTTTTGTTTGTATTTAGAATTATTTGCTATGTTCACTTTATGAATTTTCTCCTTTTCTTTGAATATATTGTCACGAGGGGGATTTTCTAAAAACCACGAGCGGCTTTTTTCTGTGTTCCGCGAATAAAAAAACATAAAAAGTATTTAAACACGAACCTGTATAATCGAGGGCAAATTGTGACCGTGTCGAAATGTAAACGCAATAAGGAGGTAACCGATATAACGTAAAGGTTCACATTTCATAATAACACATCAGCGGAATTTGTTACAAACGGGGCCACGCGCGTACACTAGCGTATACGAATGATGCAAACAGATACAAAGCAGGTGATGAAAAAATATAACGCTCGAATAGGCAAAAAACGTGTATTTAAAGTGCGGGCCAAAATTGGGAAGGCAGTCGAGCCACCGGACCCACTCAGTGGGCACTAGTGCCAACTCAACGAGGGGATCCACAACATCGCCGTCGCCGTTGCCCCAACATCGCCGTCGTCGCCACCCCATCATCTGCCACTGCCGCCGACAACATTGCCGAACCGTCCTAAAAAAACGAGGACCATCTCCCTCGCCAGCTGTCCAAGAGAAGACGCCACCGGAGCCTGCCCTGGCCATGCTGTTCCAACCCAATCTCCCATAGGCTGAGCAAGGACGTGTCGTGCTCCACTCCAGCCAAGGAACGTTGTCACCGAGACCGACCTTGACCAACCACTCCAGTCACGGACCGGCCGCGAGCTTCGCCAGTCTTCCCCGGCTAAGGAAACGTCGCCCGCTGTTCCGTCTTAGACGAATCAACAACACCAGTCGCCGCGAACGACCCAGGACCGCATCCCCAATTAACGGACAAACCACCCTCAACTAAATTAATTATTTAACGTAATGAAGAGGTATTAATTTTTTTAAATCATTGTCTTAAAGCTCTACCCTCTGATAAACCTACGCACCCCGAATCAAGCCCAAAGGCTAAGGACGCATCATCGCGACATAGTGGAGGCCTAACGTGACATGGTAGCCGCCCTTAGCGCGACATGGTGGAGCCCCTTAGCGTGACAATATTTGCTTTAAGGAATTCTAGTATTTTATTGAATGCAATAATTCGCAGGATATAAATAAGTAAGAGGAAGGATAGGTAGAAATTTCGTCGCTCCAGAAGTTATTTATACAGTGACGGACGATACGGAAAAAGGGCCAAAATTCATTCCATATAAAAAGGGCGCTCAGGGTAATTCCTGACTATCAAAAAACTAAATCTAGAGACGCGAAAACAATGGAATTGCAATTTGGGTTCTTTATGGTTTTGACAAAATTTTTGGTAAAAAAGGAAGACGAAATTGTTGTTTATTGAGATATTTATTTCAATTTCTTTGGACCCCCCCTTTGATCACTTCTTTGCAACTCCGTCTAGCTCTTAGATAAGCAACAAAATTTTAAAATCAAAGAGAAAGCGAAAACTCATTATACACAACAACAAAGCAGTTGACACGGAAAATATTAAAAAAAGACAGAACGAAGAATGTATAACAGAATCTCTGAACCAGTGCTATTGCAGGATTGCAAGGCAATAAAAAAGACTTCTATACGCGGCTGAAATTAAATATTCAAAAGAGGAATTGATGAAATAACTAAATGAATGAAATGGTTCATTTACCGGTGTTGGAATTGATCAAACAGTTGTCAAATCAGTGTAAATGTCAAAAGGAAACTTTTGTGCGATTATTTTTAACAGGCAAGAAAGTGCTTGAATTATGAAAATATTTAGAACAAGTACACACCTTAACAGAAACACAAAAGACAGATTTGATCTTATTATAAAGATAAGACAAGTACAACATTGTGTATGGACCAAATGCAGATGAAGTAGTAAAACAAAAGGAAGAGTTCCGGGAACAATTAGAAGAGGCAACGGAAGATATTGGAGGAAGAGTAATAGTTTTGGGGGATTTGAATGGAAGGGTTGGAAAGAAAGACGAAAAATCAGGAGGAACAATTGGAATACAAGGAGAGATAACAAGAAATAACAATGGGCAAAGACTTACTGATTTCTGCCTGAACAACAACTTAATAATTTCGAACACATTCTTCGCTCACAAAGAAATACACAAATCGGAAGTAGAGGAATAGATTACGTCCTAATAAACCAAAATCACAGGAAAGAAGTCAAAGGTACTAGAGTGCGAAGAGGATCAGAGATATACTCAGAGCACTACCTACTAATGGTAAAAATGTTCATCCGAAAAGGAAAAAGCACAAGAGATAAAATACGCAAGAAGTAAATGACAAAAGAAGTGCATTAAGACAAACAGCAATAGCAATAAAATATAAAGAGAAAATAGAAGAAGAAATGAAAGGACTACACAAGTTAGGCGTAAATGACAACTTAGAATCTTTATGGACAAATATTACTGAAAGTTGCAAAAGAAACCTGCGGCACTGTAATTAGTAATAAAAGCAGAAAACAAACAAGTTGGTGGAATGAAGAGATAAAAGATGCGGTAAAACAGAAAAAATACAAGCGGAAGAAATACTTGAAAATGAAAACGGACGACTAAAAACAACAAAGAACAAAAGTAAAAGAATTAGTCAAAATTTTGGGAAAAAATGGAAAATATAGCAACCAGAAATTATTTTACAAAGTATTGAAATCACTTGGGAATAATAAAAAGCATAACAGTAAGTACCATCAAATCAAAGGAAGGACAAATACTTGAAAAGGACAAAGAGATCATGGCAAGGTGGAAGGAATATTTTGAGTATGTGCTTAATGTAGAAAAGAAAATATAGAAGCAAGGAGAAAAAGATCAGATAAGTATAGAACCAACAGAGGAACAAGAAGAAGAAATAAAGGTAGAGGAAGTAAAAGAAGCAATAACAAAAGTAAAACTAGGAAAAGCTGCAGGACATAATTACGTAACGCCGGAAATGATTAAAAACATGAGAGAAAAGAGGATAGAAATGGTAACAAAACTTTTTAACAAAATACGAGCAGAAGGAAGAATCCCAAAAGAATGGGAAATAGGAATACTACTACCCATTTTCATTACCGCGAATATAAGAATTATAGGGGAATAACAATGGCCAACATGTATGAAAGACTATTGGAAAATAGACTAAAAATGCAAATAGAGACCCAACTCATAAAGTGGTTTCAGGAAGGGAAGAGGGATACAATAAAATAAATAATAGAAAA
This sequence comes from Dorcus hopei, assembly GCA_033060865.1. NCBI lineage: Eukaryota > Metazoa > Arthropoda > Insecta > Coleoptera > Lucanidae > Dorcus > Dorcus hopei. The sequence goes on along the minus strand of CM065424.1, from coordinate 4,934,949 downwards.
AAGAGAGAACAATAATGCATATACGGCTTTTATAGATCTAGAGAAAGCGTTCGATAGCCTACCAAGAAAAGTAATTTGGGACAGCCTAAAAAGAAGAGGGGTGAACAGGAAGCTGAGGAACAATATAGAAAGTATGTATAAGACCACAAGAAATTATGTACGAAAGGGAAATTCACAATCAGAAATATTTGAAACTAAAGACAGACTAAGACAGGGAGGAGTGTTGAGCCCGATACTATTCAACATAATATTAGACGATGTATTAAAGGAAATAAAAGGCAAAGTAAAGAAACTACCAGTAGGATATAGAAACATGCAAGCGAATGTGCCTGTACAGATGGTGTGGTAATATTTGCAAAAAACGAGATATGCCTCCAACACAATTTAGACACATGGTATAAAGCCCTACAAAATAAAAACTTCAAAGTTAACACAGAAAAAACAACAATAATGACAATTGGTAAAGGAGTGGTATTAAATAACAAAAAGGTTGAACAAGTGAATGCGTTTAAATGCCTGTGGGTAAACTTACAGAAGGGCGGTAAAAATGAAGCGGATATAAACGAAAGAATAGAGAAAGCAACCCCCCCATACTATGTTTGAATAATAAATGTATAAGGAAAAAGAGAAGTTGAGAGATCTAGCAGGATAGCAGTCAAAAGGGGGCAATTAAAAGTTTACTCTTGTTTGATTGCCAAGCTTTCGGAAAGTATTTATTTCCTTCATCAGGGCAGATCTAAGTGAGGTTAAGAAAGCTAAAGTTGCACATTATGAACAAGCCAGGAATAATTTCTTACGTAGTAACCATTATTAATAATTCATAAAAGTTGTATTGTAAAACAAATTAAAATTTAAAAGTCACAATTTAAAATGATGGATAAAACATAAACAACAGATAGGAGCCATTGTGCACGTTATCGTTTCAAATGTTTTGTCCATCATTTTAAATTGTGACTTTTAAATTTTAATTTCTTTTACAATACAACTTTTATGAATTGTTAATAATGGTTACTACGTAAGAAATTATTCCTGGCTTGTTCATAATGTGCAACTTTAGCTTTCTTAACCTCACTTAGATCCGCCCTGATGAAGGAAATAAATACTTTCCGAAAGCTTGGCAATCAAACAAGAGTAAACTTTTAATTGCCCCCTTTTGACTGCTATCCTGCTAGATCTCTCAACTTTTCCTTAAGTTCGCAGTCGCGATCAGAAGCCGTTTTATTAGGAAAAAGAGATATCAGTGAAAACAAAGATCACGATTTTTAAAACTATCCACAAGCCGATATTAACAAATGGCAGTGAGAGTTGGGTATCAACAAGACAACAAAAAAGTAAAATACGAGCGATAGAAATGAAATATCTAAGAGCAACTACAGGTATCACACAGGGAGACAGAATACAAAATGAAATAGTGAGAACAGAACTAAAGGTGGAATCAATCCTGAGGAGTATAGAAAAACAACATCTTAAATGGTTTGGACATATGATACGAATGAATGACCAGAGACAACTAAAACAAATATGGCAAACAAAGACACAAGAGAAGTTGATTGAAGTTATTGGAACAATGTAGTGGCAGAATGCTTGGAAGAAAGAGAAACAGACTGGAACAGGGGAAGAATAATTGCAAAAGACAGAAAGAACTGGGCAAGATTTGTACATAAGTAACGGACAATTTAACACTTAACACTTTTGGGTGCAATAAGGTTTACCGATTATATGTATATATATTGTAACTAGGATAAGAAAACCAGCACAGATGTACAGCTGAAAATCAGTCGAGCGTATCATAAACACAAGACGATAACATAAACATAAGAACGACTCATTTGCAATTATGTAACGTATGACTCACCCGCGGTGCAGCAAATGCACTTGCACATATTACAGCGATGATTCACTCGGGTGCCGTGCGCAAAATCTTATGACTCGTCTACGGGCACAGATCTAACGCAAGCCGTGTGCACAAATGTCAAGGCAACAATTGACGTAATACCCGGGAAACAAAACCCCTATAAAAAGGCGACAAATCGAACGTTAGCGCATAATTAGAACAGTTCTAGCCAGTGTCAACTAGTCTAATTGTCTGTAAGTGCCCCAGATACAATGTGAGTAATTGTACTTGTAATTAGTTGTAAATTATTGTTAATAAATGTATTGTTATATTAAGCTACGACCCTCATTTCATGTTACTTAAATTATTACCGTAACAATATAAAGATAAGAGAGCATTGGCTAGTAGAATAAATGTTTGAAATGAAACGAATGAAGAGAAATAAATGGATGGACAAATTGAAGAGGACAGCGAGGAGACCACCATAGTTGTTTCGCCTTTACTAATTGGACTCCTTTTTTCATACCTTTTTATATTTGAACAGTTTTCTCATGAAATGACATCCAGAGATAGCACCATATGGAAAAAAACCAATTAGGAAAGACACAACCTAACCCAAATTCTAGCTCTGAACGCTTTCAGAGCTCGAATAAGGATATAAGAGAGAGGAGGACGAGATAAACCAATCAAAGACGTTTTCTTTGTTTTCGAGGTCATCTTCTATCAGAAAGCAATAATTATTACATTACATGAAACTCTTCATAGAATAAATCGAATAGAAATCTGTAGAGAAGAAAGAAATGGTCGCTACCAATTCCAGAATCTTTTTGATTGGTATTCTATCGCTACTATCTTCTGCCATAAGTTGTGTGTATCTTGGGTATCACCTTCCCTTCAATCCTTGACTTTCATATTCTTTACGCCTTCATGTATTTAAACTTCCCATCTTAACCTTGAGCCTTCTACCGTCCTCCAACGATCTTTTTCTTCTTCTTAGATTATCTTCTTTTTTACAGTCTCAGTAAGTTTCGGCATTTCTCTTCCTCCATCCAATCAGGATTCTGCTTGCTTAAAAATTCTGTGAACGAGATTAATTGTTTTAACTCGTTTTTTTAAATCTAATTTCCTGTGGTACCTCCACCGGTAACCTCGATTTTAGTTTAAACAGTTTGCTATCTCTTTAACACAAGAGAGTTAATAGAAAGCTTATTTTTCTTCTTAGTTTGGAAGAAGCAAGGGTGATATAACAACTTGCGATGGCGTGGTTTCTTTTTTCACTCTGTGGACGTAAGCATATTCCAAATGGTTCCTGCCTGATCGAATGTAGTCGATTTACTTGGTCGGCTCTTCATCTGCGTGACGAAATCATTTTTTCTGGTTTGGGTCTGTGGTCGTGACGTACATGGAATCATCGCCTAACTTGAGCCCCTCCTGGGTTCTTCTTTTTAGTTTTTTTTTTTTAATTTTACTCTTTTGCTAACCCTTTTTGTAATGATTGTCACCAGTATCTTCTTTGTGGCTATTAGGACTACTCAGATCTGTTCTTTTCTTAAAGCAGAACCACACACACATCTCTACTAATCCATTATATCTTCTTTTTAAATATTTAGTCTTCGTCATTATCTCTGGATATTCTTCGTTATTTTTTTCGTATTTGGATAGATGTGTGGATAGAGTTCTTTAAAGAACATTTTGCAGTTCTTTCTATCTCTATTTAATCTTTGTGTTCATTGCCTTTTCGTTGCCATTGCATTTTGCTTCTTTCATTTATTTTTCTCCCTCCAACCTTATCTAGGCCAGTCCTATTCACCTAGACTGTCTCACAATTGAATCAACTTTCTTAGTGTAAGAAATAGGCATTTAGGACCACTTTTATAATGGAATTTAAAGGAGGTTTTAAATGTAGCTAAAGTCACATTCAGATGTAAAAACAAATACGAAAGCACATTTGTTTACACATCTGAATGTGACTTTGTTTTAAAGTCTCCTTTAAGTTCCATTACAAAACTGGCGCTAAGTTCATTAGGTGAGTTAAAGTCGATGAAACGTCGCCTACGCGACCTCGGATAATACGCCCACCTAAAGCTCATGTAAACCAAATGTTACAGCGACTTGCTTTATCAAAGGCTTTGCCATCATGATAATGAGACTGACCTTTGCAATAAAACTGCATATTGCGTCATCAAACAGGTACTGAGGTGACTCATAGAGGAGGCTGGTATTATGTAAAAAGATTTGTTCATGTTAAATCAAACAAAACATGACTATGAGCGGGCGATCCAAGGAATGCCCCAATGACTCAAAAGGCAAGAGTGCAATTTAATTTCACGTACAATGTCTTATTCATAATCGGCAGAGTCCGAAGGCGTAATTAGCATTCACCGAAAGTCATAGAGTGTGATCAAACTCCGAAAATCCTGTCCGTCTCTTTGTATCCAGTACCATGGTTTGGGTGAGCAAACATTAATTTATTTGCCGATTAGTTATGTTATTAGAAACTAACAACTGCTTTATTCGATGTGCGAAATACTGTTTCTTCTCATTATAAAATTATTTTGAATTTGATTTGCATTATCTCGCATGATTTACATTACTTTGAGTTATTGTTTTAATACTGTTTAAAATTTTGCTTTATGCCAAATTCCGAGGGCGAAGATTTCACTCCATAAAAAAAGGGGGCATTGAGAGCAATTGCTGCCTAAATAAAGTTCAAACCAGACACGTACAAACTACCTAACTACTGAAATGACAGAAGCAAAGAGAAAGAAATAAAAGCAAAGGCTTTCATTCGTACTGTGGGGGCGCGGTGCGTGGGTGTCACGTGCCCAGCCGGTTTGTAATGCCAACAAATACACAACTTCCAGTAAATGCAGAGTTATATTAATGGAACAGGTTATATACAATATATACACATCAAAATTCTATCTGACGATACTATTGCTCTTCTCCTAACTTGGCGTAGTCGCGTTGTACCATGGGAAGACGTGGATCTAACGGGTGGACCTGGGCGCGTGATATCTCGTGGTACGTCGGTGGAGGTACCGTTAGAGGGATCAGTCGGTATGGCCCAGTGTAACCTTCGGTCTCTGACGCGATGGCGATCCTCGTTGCGGCGACGGCGGTAAGGGGGACACTGCTCGGGGAAAGCGAGCTTCTGACAATGCGTCCCGGAGTTCCTGTCGATGCTGATGTCTCCGGTAACGACTCCTCTTGATGGTCGCCTTCGTCTGCCCACGTGGTACCGGTGTCGGCGCCAGCTTGGTGGTTCTTCGAGATGCGACTTGGAATCTGGCGGTGTGTTGCTCAGACCTTACGCCGTAGGGGCTGATATTTCGTCCTGGCTTATTCAGCGACAGGAGCAGAAATTTGCGTTCTGGCCTATTCGGCAACAGTAGCAAGAGCCTTCGTTCTGGCCTGTTCGGCAGCAGGATTTGAAGTTTGCGTTCTGGCCTATTCGGCAGCAGTAGCAAGGGCCTTCGTTCTGGCCTATTCGGCAGCAGGATTTGAAGTGCCTTGCTAGTGGCACTCGGCCGGTTTATATAGGACCTCTTCCCGGGTTGTTCTAAGAACACCCCTCTTGATCCTATACTCTATGTTTAATCCGTCTCATTAGAGCGTGCCGGTGTGCGCACTTGCATCAGGAAGTTCGCCGAACCCGTCCGCCTAATATGGTCATTAGTGCGCTCGTTAATAGCCTCGTTGCGTACAGCTTGGGCATTAAGGCCCGGGATTACCTGGATGGCGGTTGGTTCGGGGAATATGTTAGATGCGTGTATGTTGCTACGCCACAGTACGTTAGGTCCAATGAAATACAATAAATTAAGGACTGTATTGTAAATAAAAAATTTCATTAGAAAAGCAACTTTTTGCGTCCGATGTTTTATACTATATTCTTATTCGAATTCACCTCGCCTGGTGGTAACAATGTAAAATTATAATTAATTTCGCAGGGTGAATAGAAATGCTAAGGCAATAAAAACAGAAAGGTTTATCGTTAAGGAGTACAAACTGTTTCAGGAGGTAACCGTACCTTGCGCATAAAATACCCCCGCTTAATTAAAACGTTCATTTAAACGTGAACTCGCCGAGCGATACTTTGTTAGAGTTAACTAACGGCGATAAATAACGAAATCAACCTCAAACGCAGACGCCACGTTACGACGTCGACGGCGGGCGCACTATAACATCAGCCAAGGAAAACATTAATTATTGAGCCGGCTAGAGCCGCGGGACCGTAACTATCTCTGAATTTATAATTTCATTCCCCGACGTTAGATAATGCCGAATGCGAAACTACTAAATGAGTGAGTCCGGGAGCGTTTGGGGCGGGCGGCCGTTTTAATAGAATAAAATATTCAACGCGGAGCGAAGGGGTGGAAACGCGAGCCGGCTAAGTAAGGAAATACATTGCCGGAAACTGTTTCTTAAGGAGATTAGTACGCCCCCCTTGTCGGCAGCTGCGGTGAAATAATAGCAATTTTACGTACTGTAGTAGTAGTAGTAGTGCCTGGGCTGCACTGTTCTTAATAACTCTCGTGCCGAGTTCAACTTCAACGGAAATCTTCGCCAGGCTACAAGTTTACATTTATAAAGGATTATATTTGCATTTAAATTATAAGGACTTAACTACACCATTTAGAAATTATTTCAATCTCTCATAGATTCACTTTAAAGTTAATTCAAATTCGTCTTTTCTTACTGTTCTAAAAATCTGAGGAAATCGAAAAAAAAAATTGAACTCCTCCGCATGGTATATGCGACTGTAATTTCGGGAAAGTAGACCGACCTCGTTTTATAATAATTATACAAATTTTGGTTGAAATTATCATCGATCAAGTTTCCGGTGAACGCAGTTATTTCATATTAGCGTTTCGATGCAGAAATAACAGTATAATAATGATTGGTTATTCCATCATAAATCTGGGCCACAATTCCCATAACACAAATATTTGCAAATTGCACGACTTGCACTAAAATGTCAGAAATTTAAATAAAACAGAAATGTGTAGGGACAGCTCAAGCCAGCCTCAATTACTTGTAGTTTAAAATTTAAATAAAAATCTTCAACCAAAAATATATCGCTTTTTATAACTTTTTACAATATTTACAAGTTTGCGCCGAGTAACAAAATTTAACGTAGCTAGTCTTGTTCGGACTTGTCTGCGCATACTGATCGGTTACCGGTGAATTGCTCCGTGAACTTAAACGATAATAATTCATTCATTCTAGCGTTGTGCTCCGCTTTTCTATCCGTCGCCCTACGTCACTCCCATTCTTACATGCGCGCTCAATCTCAGTGATCGCGAGCGAGATATGTCGGGGACGCGACCACTCGCATCGTCGCTCAACTAAATTTTTGTTGGTAACAAGTTTGTTTTCGATACGGCTTTACAAATTTTGTGTTGGCAAACATGTGCATCGCAAATGGCCGAGATGCAAACAAGTGTTTCCGAGTTTCAATGTTCGGAAGCTTCTCTTACATCATGTAAGTAACTACAGATGCACTTATTTACCGCGGTAATGACTTCCATTACATTCATGTGCTGGTTTGCAAGTGTTTGTTTACATTAAACATTCCTAACCTAACACCTTTCGTTTACCGCACTTTCAAAACTTGTGATCTCTTGAAATAAAAGGAGATTCTCAACGTGAAATGGAAAGTTTTGTTCGGTGTTTCTTCAAAAACTAAAATTAACACTTCACTTCAACAAACCTTGTCGTCTGTTCTCAGGTTTTCCCGCAACAGTTTAACGTAGTCGATAACAACGTCCTAGACTAGAGAAGCCTTGAGGCGCACCCTTCGGCCATCGTCTAGGTAAGCTAGTCACCTCTTCCTTCCAGACTTTTTTTTATAGAGATTTACAGAATCTTCTAAAGACAATCCCCGGCGAAGTGCAGCGCCGAGTGCAGTGTTGGATTCACCTGAATCATCTAGGGCGCCTACCAACTAAACTGCGTTCCTTTTTGGCTCTGTTTCCTGCTACGGTACCACCTTCCGGTTGTTACAGTTTACTTTTCGATCGTGTGCGAACACACCCTGTATAATGCATATTTCAACGTTCCGGGCTATTTTTAACCCGTTTTGTTCTGTTTCCCCATTAGGCGTAGGAATGAAACATTCTGTGCCTACGCAATTCACCCAAAACTTTCTTTTAACAAATTTTCGCTAAAAGCTTCAGACCAGCCGAATAAGTACATATTTTAAAAATTAACCCCATCCTTGCTTTGTGTCGAGATTGTATTTACGCAATATTTAATTGTCCAATTTAAATGGTCCTATTTTGCGACGCCTGTATTAGCGGATAAACGAGTTTCGGGCTTTCGGAATGCAGTTGAAGCCGGAAACTGTTGCATATGCCAGTAACCTTTACCCTTTATCTTGATTGGTTTCCGCTGACGACATAAAATCTGCCATTGGCACATTTGAATATCTCTCTCTTTTTTTGTTCTTTTTCTTTCTACCGGTCGAGGGAAGTAACACTTGCACCAGTAGTTTCTTAGTCGCCCTGAGAGCCACATGTTATTGTCTTCCACGGGAAGTGTTGGTGTAATGTGATTCACCCCACTGGAGTGGAGAGTGAATTTGTACGACTGCGTGTCGAATCTTTCTTGGCTCTTTTAGGGGCGAAAAAGCCGCGTTGCTTTGGCGGTTTGTGGCAGCCTAGCCGACACGACTAGGTAAGTTTTACGTGGTGCTTCTCCCTCGATTTGGCCCTTACGCTCGTTTTTTTTCTCTCGATTGTAGGCTCTAAGTTGCAGCTCTAAGTTGCAAGTCTAAGTTGCAAGTCCAAGTACAAGTTCACCTTTTGGCTCAAGTTTTTGGTTCACGTTTCCGGTTTCTGAATTCGGATTTGTTCTATCTCCTGCTTACTTTGAATTAAGATTTGGTGGCAGATTTGGCCCTTAGTCTACGCTTGGTATTCCGTGACAACCTGCGACTACAAACCGACACATCCAGCCCGAAGAAGCCAATCAGCCTCGGAAGCGCTCCCATAAACGGCCGCCGACATCATTACCGACAGACGTAACGACGCGACGCTGCGAGAACAGGTCATGTTATTTTTGTTTATGTTGTTCGCCTCAATTTTTGCTTCTCGGTGGACCTGTTCGACGATCATTTTGTTTTGTTTGAATTTGTTTGTGTGTACTAAATGTGTTTCGTGCCCTGGGCGTATTGTGTTTTTCTTAATTTTCACGCGATTCCTTTTTAAAAAAAAATTAAGTGGCGCCTGTTTTGGTTTGGCCTTCGCGTTTTGGTTTGAGAACCTCCCAGTCTCACTGCAGCTGGCTGGCAACGCTAGAGTGATTTTCGCTCTAGAGTAAAACTTCTACCTATCAACGCAGGTAGGTAGCACGGTATTTCTCTCTTTCCTTCACTATCAGGATGAGAATGTCCTCTTCCAATTTACATATCGCCTTCCATTTTGCCTCCTCGTCGAGCATCGTCTCGACAAGATTATCTGGGGAGATCTTGCAGCCAACAACCTCTTCGGCAGGACTCCTCCCGTTCCTCCAACGATCGCACTCAGAAAAAGTGTGCTCGGCCGTATCTCACTCTTGGCAGTATCTTCACCTTGGCGTCTCAGCTTTCTTAATCCAGTATCTGTATGATTCAAAGGAGCCGTGCCCCCTCAGAAGTTGTGTTAACTGGAACGTAACCTCCCCATGCTTCCTTTCGTACCATGGGCCTAGCTCCGGTATCAAGCGCCTCGTACACCGCGTCACTTCTGATCCCTTCCACCTCGTGTTCCAGGACGTCAGGGTTTCTTTTCTTAACTCCTCCTTTCTTGACAAAGTAGCTCCCATACACTTAGCCCTTTCCATTGCCAACAGGTCTTTCGTAATTATCACGGACCAATGCAATCGCATGGTCGTTGGTTCGAACCGCACTCGGAATTTCTCTCGAGGGTAATCGGTATCGACTTCAGGTACCCTTCAGTGTTGGGGATAAAATTCGACACTGCTTCCCCTTAAACGGCGAGGAGGTTGGAAGTAACAAAGCCATGGAACACTTTACACACACTCAAATACACTCCCGCTCCTGAGGTCCTGACAAGTCTTTGACTTAGGACACCCCGTTGGGCAACCACCACAAAAAAAAAACTTCCGTGGAGACTGTCCTGATTGCGCTGCTGATATGCAGTGCATATATCCTCTGGCAGCCTAGAAGTTTCTGCCTGTACTTCTGCGTCAAGCAAGCAGTGCCCATAAGGTGCCGCGTAGAGCAATATGGACTCCACTACCGATCCGAGGACTCTCCTCTTCGTTTTCGAGCTACCATGTGTTCGGGGCATGATCCTTGCAGCCGTCGCCTGCGCCCTTCCCGCCACGTGGTCTATATGCCTGCCAAAGGTGAGGAACCCGTCGAATATGACTCTCAGGTATTTCACCGCCGGTTTCGGGACGATGACCTCGTTCCTGAGGATAAAGCTCACCGGTCTGTGCCTCTTTCTTCCAGAGATTATCAGTGCCTCGGATTTCCCTGACACTAGTTCCAGCAGATTCGCCTCCATCCACTCGGATATTTGACTTAGTGCGTAGTTCGCCTTACATATATTCTAGATCTTCCTCAGTCTTGGCGGTAACCACAATTCCCAGATCGTCCGCAAAAGCGGACCCACCCCCACGTTCAGTACGCCGTCGTAGTGTATGTACCACAGAAGCGGGCCGAGTACCGACCCCTGCGGGATACCGCAGAAGTTTCACCTCGTCTTCAATTTCCACGGATCTTTCCCTCAAGTAGCTCGCGACCATATTTCGAAGATAATGGCTGATGTTGCGCTTCGCTAGCCCGACTCGCCGTATTGAGGTCATTCTTAACGTCAACTGTTAGGAGGACGCATAGATTCCTAGTCTTGAGGGTCCTCTTTCTTTCCCGGTCAATCTCTACCATCCTCTTCATTGCCATTATGGTGGATCTGCCCTGCCTGAATCCGTACTGGTTCTCCGGTAGGTCGGTCCTCCCCTCTTCCATTTCGCCCTTGATCCTTGCTGCCATTAGATGTTCTAGGAGTTTCCCAAACGTATTTAAAACTGTCCGTTTTGAAGGCGTTCTTAACGTCAACTGTTAGGAGGATGCATAGATTCCTAGTCTTGAGGGTCCTCTTCCTTTCCCGGTCAATCTCTACCACCCTCTTCATTGCCATTATGGTGGATCTGCCCTGCCTGAATCCGTACTGGTTCTCCGATAGGTCGGTCTTCCCCTCTTTCATTTCGCCCTTGATCCTTGCTGCCATTAGATGTTCTAAGAGTTTCCCAAACGTATTTAAAACTGGCCGTATTGAAGGCGTTCTTAACGTCAACTGTTAGGAGGATGCATGGATTCCTAGTCTTGAGGGTCCTCTTCCTTTGCCTGTCAATCTCTACCACCCTCTTCATTGCCATTATGGTGGATCTACTTTGTCTGAATCCGTACTGGTTCTCTGATAGGTCGGTCCTCCCCTCTTCCATTTCGCCCTTGATCCTTGCTGCCATCAGATGTTCTAAGAATTTTCCAAACGTATTTAAAAGACAAATTGGCCTATATTTGGGTGGTTCAAGTCTGCTCTTTCGGTGTTTTTCGATAAGGACTAGTTTGGCCACCTTACACATCTTAGGAGAGACTCCATTTTCCAATAGTTGTAGTTGTTAGCCGAGTGGTTCAGTCCGCTGGCAACGGGCGTGATGCTCGGCCGGGCAATTATTAGGTGTGGGTTCTAGTCCCATCCTGGTGCATATGGGCATTCTGTGAGAGATAGAGTACTTATGTGTCGGATTCATACTGGCTCCTTCGAATTGGGTTTTCTGCGTTTCCCCAGTTTGTAAGGCGAATGCCGAATATATGTACATATATATGATTAATAAACCTTTTACCCTAAGGTGTAAAGTGATTCATTTACATTTCAGATCTCACTACCCATGTACTAGGGGGAGGGGGAGCTCACCGGTCCCGGCCGGTCCCCCTCATAGGCGTTGGCCTCCTAGTGGCAGTGTCATAGCGGGTGTACCGTGCCGGACGGGGGTCCGCTGGCCAATTCTCACATAGGATATGGGCTGACTTCCAGAGAGTAATTGGTACCCATGTACAAAATTTTTCCAGTTTTTCTTATTTTGTGCTAATTTCTTTGCTTCTGTCCATGTCTTTTTTCTCTTTTTTAGTACCGCTTAGTACCGCTGTCACTTCGTCGTTCCAGGTCTTCTTGGGACGTCCTCTTTTCCTAGTTTCTTGCGCTCCTGCTTCCCATATGCTTTTTACCTGTCTTGTATTATCCATTCGACACATATGTCCGAACCACTTTAGTTGTAAGGCGAATGCCGAAGGAGAAATTAACATCTAAGTCGGTCGTAGCCGCCACCCCTCCCCGCCAAGCTTTGAGCTTGAAGAAAAAAAGTGGGTGAAAAAGAAAAGAAAATCGCCTCCACTACGAATCCAGGTTGTGCCTCGACTGATAGTTTAACTGTTTCTGTATGTGTGTGATCCCTGCCTGGGGCCTTGCCTGCCTCCATTTTGTTTGCTGCCGCTTTAGGCTCGCTTTCGGTGAATGGAAGGGTCTTCTCCTCGGAAATAGCTCCTTGGCCAGCTGGATCTTTGTTTCTACTTTCAAGACGTTACTCAGGTTCCCGTATTTCCTCGTGACAATTCTGTAAGCTCTTCCGAAAACATCTTCTTCCACCTCTTTGCATAGTCGCTTCCATTGACCATCCTTTTCCCTTTTTCTTCATTCCGGACTGGTTGTCTTGAACCAGCCAATGCCTTGCAGTCAGCGGAGCACTCGGCTTCTTATGGAACCGCTGTATCCCAGCACAGAACTCCATCCAGGCAACCTTCTCTACCCAACGAACTTCTTGGCCCGACACTTGAAGTCGCACTTCGTTTTGCTTTAGTATTTAGTAACTGTCTAAATAAACTATTCACGATATGTGCCTGCATAATGATTTTTGATATTTCTGCCTTTTAAAATTAAATTCTATATTCGCCCAAGACAAATATCACAGCAACATGTTATTAGTGAACAAGCTCAAGGTTTGCGTAAACAATGCCAAGGTTGCACACCTGCGCTATTTACATAAAGGGATCTTTTTTTGTTTTGCTTCAAATGAGGGTTTCATATTTGATTACTTAATAACTCGTCACACTATGTTTTTTTTTCTTTTTAATAAACAGACTTAATAATTCAAACCATAATGAAAACGAGCACCCCCCTAATTAAAGCAGCAGAAGAATATATTACGGCGAAGCCGTAAAGAAGTAACTACTCGGCGTCCTCGTAACACAAAAATTCATTACACGCAACAGTAAAGACGCGCAAAATTGTCAGACGGGCGTAAGCAGAACTCGCGCGTCGTTAATTAAAAAAATAATAATAATAATGTCACGCCTCCCCCTCGGATGTGTGTTATTTTAATTAAAAACAAGCTTATTTTCGCGAGTGCGGCGCGACGTCCGCGAAAATTCGGGGAAAAAGGTCATGCGTAATTAAATGTTTTGTTGTTCGTACTAATATTTGGCCGGGAATCTATTTGATTTGTCGCGCTATTTACATTTCATTCGAAATGGATTACGTGTTTGCGAAACGCGGCCGGAATTGGGCGGAAAATTTCAACAAAAATGACGTGACGTTTCACGGCAACAAAAAAAAAAAACTTGTCAAGTGTGAACCAGAGGTGTGAACGAAGGGTGTCATCCTTAGTAGGGTTTAGATTACTTTAAAATCAGTCATTGAACATTAGGCCGTTCGGATAGGTGACCGCCCGAATTGCCCCAAAATTACTCGAGGCCTCTTCGTTATCTCGTGTCTCACAAAGTCATTACCGAGCAATAAAATAGTCCTCTCATCACTTCGGACTGACAACTTTGCGTGAATCGTAAATGGGGTTGATTACGTCTTCCCTCGTTTTCTTTTCATCCAAACGATGCAGGCAACTGGACCAATATGATACGATGCTTTGTCTCGTGAATCGTAAATGCCTAAACGAGATGAAATAAAGTTTTTTTTTTTCTCTTATTTATCTTCGAATTGATGCTGGTCTGTAACATCAGTTGTAAGGGTAGTTCATTTCAACTCGTTTATAAAAAAAAAATAAATATTTAATCCTAGGCTTAGAAGTGGTTAATATTAAATTAACGAATTTTTTTCTTAATTTTAAATAATGAAGAACAGACAGAAATCAAAATTGTGAAACAAGGACTTGATAAAGTGCATGGCTACTATGCCTTTCATAATTGGAGCAAATGCATAAACTATTCTGATGGGAATGAATGTTTGGTTGGGCATTTCGGTAAAATGAAGAATCTTAGAGTTCGTTGTATTTTAAATGAGTAATAATAATAATAATAGTAATAAATCTATTGAATCCTTTCCAAAACTGTATATATGAATATAAATTGAACTATTTATTGGATATTTCCCAACCAATTTGGTAAAAGCATCGAAATTCAAAGCCGGGGGTTTTCCGCCACCCTCGCTTATCCCCCAAACATTCCAAGGTGCTCTGCCGTACTTATAAATAAGCCGCGAACATCGAAAATTATTAGGGTGGAATAAAAAAGGGAGTCATTCGTTCAGAAAGCTCTCCGGCCAAATTGTATTCGCCGCATTTCCCACCGCACGACGTCGCGTCGTCGAAATTCGGCCGCCCCACGTATAGATATATTTCGAGTAATTACATCGATCCAAAGGAGCTTTTCAGGCCCGAGCTTCCAGAGACGCCTTAATGACGTCGATAGTTTCTTGCCGCTCGTCGGCAATAAAAACTGCAATTCAGCCACGTCGCGGGAGTGGTATCCGTCACCTCCGAGTTTTATTAGACGTCGGTGCTCTCTCTTCCGGAGATGTTAGTAAGAAATGGCTAATTGAAAATACTGGAGATTCCTTCTTCCGGGCTAATTCTTTGATTCTGAAAACGTCGAGGAGTTGAGCGAGAATCAATCAGGATTGAATTGGAGTAATTGATATTAAAAAAAATTAATACGAAGAAGAGAAGTGCATTTCGTTTTTATAAAAATGAATTACTAGTCCAATTACAAAACGAAACTGAACGAAAACGTGTACCGCCTGTTTCCTTGGACCGCGTCGTTGTACACATTGCAGTCAGTGTAGGAATACCCGTATTTCGCCGACGTAATTTTTCTTAAACTTTCGTTTTAGCATATTTCTATTAACAGGACCTTCATTTATTTAAAGAAATTCATCTTATATACGTAATCCATCCTTATTTGAGTTCAAAATCGCGTGTATGTGAGGAATTGAACGAATTATAACGAAGTTCTACTTCTGGACGCGTATTATGCGTGATCTTTGCCCTTTCAGCCGATTGGTTCCCACTGTTACTAAGAAAGTTCCCCGGAGGTAAGATTAGAAGGTGTCTCGCTTGTTTATAATCGTTCCTTGTTTGTCAAACGAGAAATATTGCGCCATTGTCAGAACGAAACTTGCCGTCTCTTGGGTCACACTCTCTTTTCGTAAATATTTTTATTTGTGCGTGCCATTACATCGAAGGGATGTTAGTGCATTTCTACGGCTAATTGCCGACTCTGATTAGACCCAGTTGTGAGACAGGAAAAACCGCGTGTCCCGTGGTTTGTCCCTGCTTCGGTAACAGACCGAGGTAAGTTTTATACGCAGCAACTCTCGGGTTGACTTATGTGTTCGTTTTATTTTATTGCTTATAGGCTTTTATCGTGAGCTTCTAGCAAAAGCTATCATTAATCCTAGACTTTAATCTGGGACCTATATCAAGAGGTATTTCTCGTTGGGTGCATCGCCAATTACGGCGTTGGAAGTTCCCTCCCTCGCCCCTCTACGCGGAAGCCGGCACATTACAAAGCGTCGCTGCGACATTGCCGCAAAGACACCGACAAACGAATCGGACATCAAAGGAATAAAGGTCGGAGCGTTACAATTTCTTTTCTTAGTTTTGAGCGATATTTCGCGGATTTAGTTTTTGACCCATTACTTTGATTTTGCCGCAATTAAACTTGCAACTTATTGCGTAACTGCCGGTGTAATTTAAATATGATATAAGCAGACGAGCGTTGACGCGTGCCAATAACCGGAGATTGCATTCTTTTGTATTCTGTTGCATTAGTTACGATTTGAATTATTTTAATATAGTTTAATGCGAAGTTCGGATCCGACCAAGTTGAATATGTTGTAAACGTTTGTGTTCCCCCTATATATTATTTATTTGTGTATATTCTTTTATGATTGTTGTTTGTGACTAAGTAAATTGACGTGTTCTGGATGTAACGGGTTTTCTTAATTTTCACCTTGTCCCCTTTTCAAAAAAAATTAAGTGGCGCCTATTTTCTTATGGGTTTTGGCCTTCGCGGTTTGGATTTGAACCCTCCCGTCCCACTGTAGCTGGCTGGCAACATTGGAGTAAAATTTCGCTCCAATGTAAAACTTCTGCCTATCTACGCAGGTAGGTAGCAACCTATTTTCAGCTCATTTTAATCTCATGTAATAATAAGGAACTAAGTTACACTAAGTGTGCATTAACGCAGCCAGAGGAAAACGCTATAAAGCCGTCCCTTTCTTACGGGTGAAAATCCCATTAAAATCATTGTCAGTTTTTCGAGTCACCCTGTATCGCGTAGGAACACAAAAATACTGTTATTTGCCGACGCGCGTTTTATTTGTTGCGTCATTAAACAAGAGCCTTGACTACGCATCACGGAATTGTTTTATCTCCCTCATTTCTCATGCGAGGCAACTGTCTTCTGCTATCAACCCCCTCTTTATTTTGCCCGTCCAGCTTTAGACGCATCGAAACTCTGCATGCCTCGCCAGTTCTTAGTTAGGGTGCACGTCAGGTGCACGTCGTGGTGTGGTTTTTGCTTTAAGAGATTCGTCAGGCCGAAAATGACTAGTTGGATAATGAACGGTGATCAAGTTACCGGATTTTGAAATCGTCACCCCCTACATTTATAAGCATTTTGGAAGTCTAATCCCCATAAACTGCGATTAGGTAAATATGGCGAGTACTGGACGGGTTTCAGATCGTAACGCATGTTTTTCTTTTCTTACTTAGGCTTTTCTGCCTTTCTGGTGTAGCTGTTATCATTGGCGTTGCTGTTATTGTAACTAGGATAAGAAAACCAGCAAAGATGTACAGCTGAAAATCAGTCGAGCGTAACATAAACATAAGATGATAACATAAACATAAGAATGACTCATTTGCAATTATGTAACGTATGACTCACCCGCGTTGCAGGAAATGCACTTGCACATATCACAGCGATGATTCATTCGTGTGCCGTGCGCAAAATCTTATGACTCATCTACGGGCATAGATTTAGGCAACAATTGACGTAATACTCCGGGAAACAAAACCCCTATAAAAAGGCGACAAATCGAAAGTTAGCGCATAATCTAGTCAGAGTGTCATCTAGTGTAATTGTCAGTAAGTGCCCCAAATACAATGTAAGTAATTGTACTTGTAATTAGTTGTTAATAAATGTTTTATTATACGAGCCCCGTCAACTATAGGTTCGGACACTACGGTTTTAGTTATTTCTTGGGTAAAATGTATTATAACTACTGAAAGCAAATGTATTTATTATTAAAAAAGAAATGTCATCGTATACCTTCATCTTTACATAATTTTATTCTTCTCTGGACTGATTGCAAAACATTTTTTAGTATCCTTGTTATCCTGGCTATCCTTTATTTAACATCGTCCATGTCATACATAGTTGGTAATAGGGCAAAATAGTTTTTAAAAAATAAAAATCATTACTCCAACGAGCTCCGTCAGCTGTAGGTTCGGACATTACGGTTTTACTTATTTCTTGAGTAAAATGTATTATAGGTATTGAAACCAAATTGAGTTTCCTTTTTAATAATTTTTCTGTTGTAACGTACTTATATGATGTATACTTCCAATAGCATGTTAATACATATTTTCATTTTATTAAGAACTTGGCCAGTTACGTGGCAAAAAGACAAAAAGTTAAAATGTCCGAACCTATAGTTGACGGGGCTCGTATTAAGCTACGTCCCTTATTTCATGTTACTTGAATTATTACCGTAACATTATTGTTATCATTAGTATGTCTAATACGAGTACTAGGATCATCCCCTTGGCTAGTGAAACCTTAGTGGCGATATCTGGGGTCAACCATCTTGAAGATATCGCAAGGTCAGTTTCGTCGACGACGGTTACTTCGCCGCCATACTTCCCTGTCTGTCCGGACTTGAATTCACCCAACCGCTGTTGGTGACTTTCGACGAGAGAGGTCGCTGGGAATAGCGACACGCCTTCTTTGCTTCAGCGGCCCTCCGCCGAATTCGATACTCGTTGGACGTCGACGACGACTCGACAGCTGATGTGTGGGGCGCGGACGATGTAAACAAGGTTGGAATTTTGTGTGACTTTGCGGTAATGCATGTATTCATTTTACTTTTAAATTAAGCGCAACCTTTTGTTGCCCGTCGATTTTGTAACGAAAGTCGGATCCGGATTTTATATCTGACAACCTAGTTCCGTTATCTTTTCTTTTTATTTTATTTAATTTCGTGCTTACTTATTACCACAAATAAAGACAAGTGTGCCGCATTGGTGAATTTTATTTTATTAGTAAATTCTGTCCCTTTATTTTGGGGTTACGTACGACCCATACCCATCTCCTCGAGTCTAGCCGGTCGGGAGGTGATTTCGATTTAGCCATCTCCACATTTGCAACCAGATAGGGAGCATCTTAACGAATTAAAACGCAACCGCATTCGTTTCTGCCTGGCCAACGAATAGGATCGCAAACTGTTACCGTGTATAAAATTTTTAAAAAAATGTTCCAAGATGGCCGACGTAACGGGGACCCGATTTCATGTTGCCGTTGATCCTTGTCGTCCGTTATTATCGATTTTCAAAGGAATTTTGCGATCGGTCGTTATGGATCAGGTGACCCCTCCCCCTCCGTCCATCAGCGCAGAATCAAGTACAATCGCGTCATTTTGCTAAACGCATAGAATCGTGGTTCCTTCAGCCTTTTTTTGAATTCATCAGACTGGAATGTTTGGTTGAATGTTGAACGGAAAGTTTTAATCCGCGTTCTGAACGAATCACTCTAAGCAAATCAAGGCATTCTGCTATGCTTTTCGAAGCCTGACCACTACGAATTGATCAGGTATTTATTACAAGCGAATTATGTGCGCAGCTTAGGTTGTAACTTGGTTTTCGTTCTTTCATTATTTAGGCTTTTACTTAAGGCCAAACTTTCGATCACACTGAGTTGCAAATTTCGCTGCAAGTCGGCAATTTGCAAGTATGCGATGACACGCTTAATGTCCGCATCTTGTGGGAAATAGCTTATGAGTCAGCGATATTCGTCGTTCTTTGCTATTGCCGCACAGTTTTTAGGTCAAAAACCGGTCATGAGATGTCACAGCCCAGGGATGTTTTCACTAAGTTATTTTATTTGGTGCCGCTGTACGAAACTCTTGTGGCACTGACGTGATCCACTCCGGTCATTCGAACTTGACTCCGACGACTTAATGCTTGGCATCGTCGACGAAAGAGGGAGACACTACATACGGGGACGCAGAATGACGTATTAACGCTGCTCCTAGACCTTGGTATCCGTACGTCTTCCTCGGCACTAGACCAACTGTTGCGAAGATGCCGCGGCTATGTGGCATAGTACGGAGATAGTTTAGATGTCTTAACCCTTTCGCATCGAATTTCAAAATTTTTTGTATCAATATTACTATTTGGCTATACCTATATGTCTCATCAAGGTTTCAGAAAAGTCTATTGGTAACAAGTTACGTTGTAGCTTGTTTGGGGTTCCCTAGTAACCGATCATAAGGTCGAAATTCATTTGATTTGAATGAGATGTGCATAGCCTTCTGTGTTCATGTCACACTTCTGCTGGGATACGTATACCCCTTAGGTTAGTACGGATGTCCCAACCACATATATAAATAAAAATTGAATCAAAAATCATTTCATTCTGATAAAAAGCTTTCAATGATAAACTATTATCAAAATAAATGAAAAAATTCCAGTCATTTCGAAATAAAAAAAGGTCGAATCTTTTGAGTTACTGCTACGGGTAAAAATTTCGTTAAATTTATTTTCCAACTTTCGAATCATTCTATATATTGACGAACTGTGTAACTGCGACGAAGTTTAACCTCGTAACTTGGATTAGCCTGGAAATTCCGCCTTGGAACGTTATACTGTAACTAGGACGAGAAGACCACCAACGTATATGCAGCTGCGAAACATAAACATAAGTATGATTCACTTGCATTTATGTAATACCCGTGTGCAAATCTAAATGTCAAGGTGTATGACTCACCCGCGTGCAGATCTGAAGACAAATGTCGTGCCGTGTGCACATCCAAGGCAACCCCGGGAGCAAAACCCCTATAAATACGCGACAAGCCAAAACGTTAGCGGCATTAGCGTACCATCTAGTCAGAGTGTCATGTAGTCTGAATTGTCTGTGGCCAAAATAAAAGATGTAAGTAATTGTACTTTGTGGTATTGAGCTATGACCCTTATTTCATGTTACATAAATTATTACCGTAACAATACGAGTTTGAATTACCGTATTCTTTAATAATGAGACTGGCCCATATCGAGAGTAGGATGCCTTACAGGTCTGTCATTGGCCAATAGATCTCTTCCCCTTCCCGCGAACCGTTCGCGTTGATTGACGCTTCGAGAGGTAAATTCCCTTCAGTCAATAGGTCTGTTTATTATCCTGAACTGGTGTGCACTTTTTCGCAAAATACGCTTTAATGCAACCTGAAATGTTTGTGTGGTATGTCAGTATGGATGTGTTATGATTGGCATTGACACATTATCAGAGAATTCAGTCTTCATTAAAGCATATTTCGTAAATATATGCAGGATAACAAACAGACTTAATGTGACTACTCGGTTGCAAACATACCGTACTCTCAATTTGTGCAAACTTTTCATTAAACGGGATTATTTTGAAGTTAAAAGTAAACAGGCTTTCGGCTCGGATGTGATTTTGTTTGCGACGAAAGCGAAACCCTCCTTTGAGGTTTTTCCAAGCTTGTTCCGTTGTATCTACGGCAGGTATGTTTGTAGCGTTACATCGTGCGACGGGCGGTTCGTAATTTGTGTTCTCTAATACACTCTTAATTGGTTCCCCCCATTCATCCCGAACGTTTCGCCGGAGTTCCGTCGAGTAAGAGTTGCTTGGCGGTCGTCCTCGTGGTATGCTCTTGCTGAAAGATATGATGGCGTCGTTGTAAACGGATCTTGGCCGGCCACCTTGAAATTCTGACAACGTAGTGTGTCATCGAGTCAGACACCATAGGAGGGTGCACTCTATGGGAACGAAAGTGGTAACTAGAAGCCGTTCCTCCACTATATTCCGACTTCGTTGCCCTGAAGCCAAATTCACATTCGGAGTGATCCGGCGCTCCTGTTACGCCAAACCTCGAGGGACGTTACTTTGACGTTTGCCCTTTGGATACTCAAAGCTTGGGATCTGAATCTTTATTATTTCAATTGTTTATGTATTTTGTTTTATCGTATTTTGATATTTAATGCTTAAACCATAAACGGCGTTGATACAAGTATCCATTTTCGAATTGTTGCGTCCATTTTAATGCGTTTTCTAAACGGATCCGTGAAGAGCATTTTAGATTATTTTTAACACTGACTTGATACGATACGTGAAGTTTGTTAATTTAATTTAATTTTTGAATTGAGTCATAAATAAAAACAAGCGTGAATTACTGTTGGCTCCTATTTCTTTCGGTTTAGTAATTTGTCCCTGTACTTTTGGGGTTACGCACAACCATTGCCGACTAGAAGTACAGGCCATGCTCAGTGGGGTGAAGAGACTCCGAATCTCGGAGTCTTTCATTAATTAATTCATGCGCCATGAATGCCAGACTCCGAATCCCCACCCATTGAGCATGGCCTGTACTTCTAGTCGGCAATGGCACAACCCATCTCCGTCTCTTCGAGTTAACGCGGTCGGGAGGTGATTCAACAGACACATCTCTACTTTTGTAACCAGGTAGGTCACACTATTTTGTCGCGTTGGAACCGTTTATTCATTTGACGCCTGGTTGATTTATTCAGTTTGGTTTGTAATTCACGTAAACGGAAATTGTTAACTTTGTGCGTCGCGTCGTTTAATAGTTTGAATTACTCAAAATATTTGTTTCCTTTTGCAACCGTCTGACGGAGTGTCCTTTTAGCTCAATTTCTGTAATAAAGACAAGTGTGTAATAACTTGTCTTTATTCCAATTACTGCCTCTTTGTTTCTGGGTTTCGTATGACCCCGCCCGTCCCACTCTGAGTTAGCCGGGCATTTGGGACGAACTTAATTTGCCCTCCCCCCCACCAAAACCTCATTTTGACCGCTCAGAGAACCACCGAATCAAACACGAAAAGATGTATTTTTCCGATTTCATGCTTTAATGAATCGAAATCTAAACTCTCTCACAATTTGTTTCATTTGAATCCCCGAATAATTCATGACTTCCTGCTTTTTCGCCGCCGATTGAAATTGGCTCACAATCTCTTTCGAAGAAATCACACAATCGTCACAATCACAAACCCACCCTTCCAAATTCGTTCGTTCTTAACTCCATCAATATTCGCCCGTTGAAACGACGCGCGGGGCGCCGACTTAAAAAATTAATTCCGCTAAGAACGAAATTACGAAACAATTTGCCGCCCCCTCCCCCCTAAAAAATTCAATTCGAACAATTTTTTTTTCCGAGCCGTATTTTAAACGGGCACGTTTGATTTCGTTTCGCCGGCTGTTTCGAGCGGATGCAAATTTATTCAAATTGCATTATGCATGCATATTCATAATTTCGTAAAATGCGAGGCAATTATTTCCTTAAAATAAAAAAAAGGAAAAAAGAAAAACACGAGATTTTTTTCCGTCGATTCGGCCCGAAGTCGAAGCATGCCGGAGTTAATGGAAAACGTGCGTATAAATATGCGAATGAAAATCGAATTACGTGTAGGTACTCGACGGGGGGGCAAAAATAAGAAATCGAGACGGCTCGGAATTATTAATTTTCTTTGATTCTCAAACGGAAAGCTCCGGGCGAAACGAAAGTTCGATTTATTATCGGAATACAAAAAAATTAATTGAAGATACAAAATCATAAACGTACTTGGGAGTCAACTCTCGTTCGTTCGTTCGTTCCATCTGCTCCATTATTCAAACAAACAAAAAAAATATATATCCTTGCAATTACGGTTCAGGGACGTGCCCCGGCGATCCTCAGTTTTTCCATTTCCGATTTCGAAAATGAAGCGCGCTTCGACGTTTACCGATGTTTATTAAAAAAAAAAAAAAAATACGACGAAAGAGTCGGCGGCGACGCACCCCATTTATTTGTGGCCGGATTAAAATTCGGGGCACGTATTCTATTGGAATCTGGGTGAATTTGTGACGGGCTAGAAAATCGGTTATTTTGATAATGTTACCGGGTTCGTGGGGAAATATTATGGAAATAACGCAGAGAAAACAAGAGAAAAATTGAATTCCTCTCGTAAATACCGGGGGGCAAACAACGACTACGTAAATAATAACGTGAGACTTCCTAGCATACCAAATTTTCGAGGGTTAGACACTTCCTTACTTAATTCTGTTCTCTTTCATAATCTCCGGGAAAAACGTCCTCAGACGAAACCCCTTTAAATAGTCGACGAACTAATCATTAGATCATTAGCGTGATACCTAGTCAGAAGTCTTGTTTTATTGTGTAAGTGACCAAGTCATGTAAGTTGCCCTTAAATGTAAGTAAATAAATGTTTAGTTATGTTGAGCTACGGCCCTTATTTCAGTTACGTAACACTATGGGGCTTTTAGCTCAATTTCTAATAGTGATTTAAAATGATGTCTCAAACGTGTATGTATGGTTGCCTATCCTGGTGTTGCAGGAGGGGCAGGTAAAGTTAAAATCTTAAGTTATCCTAAGGGTCGTCGACCTGTTCTTCTTCAGGTTAGGTATAATCCGGGCGGATGTAACAACAAGGAGGCAGGGCGTCGAGGCGTCGTCCGACGTTCCCGTGCGTATTCGCCCTAGTCTTCGAATGTTAATAAGGATCGAGCAGGTTGAGTCGGGTCGTCGAGTCTGATCGTGGATAAGTAGTTTCGTCAGTAACAGAATATACCAGCAGAGTAATCCCAAATGAGACCGCAAAAAAAACTGAATAGCAATAGAAGACACACGTTACGACCTGATCTGCGCCCAAAATCTGTTTGCCATAAATACCTGATTAATTTGTAGAGATCAGGCTTAGAAAAGCATAAAAGAATACTTTGGATTGCTTAGAGTGCCACTCTCGGAGCACAGTTTAATACTCCGTTCACTATTCAATCAAACATCTCAGTCTCATTAATTCACACAATGGCTGGGAAACACAACAAACGACGACGTGCACTTTAGGCACGATCGTACAGGATTCGGTTTTGAAATGCAACCACAAGCAAGGAAAGGGGGGGGGGACTGATCCAAAATGGACAACCACCAACTTTCTAGAAAAATCGATGAGAACGAACCGAGAAGAACCTATGCCAAGGACAGGGGCGCCATGAGGTCGCCTACCTTTTGGCAGCCCTATTCCAGATTCTAACGGATTCTTGTACGTAACGAAATTTTACTCTGTAACAGAAGGAAACAACAAAACTAACAACATAAGAAGCATGCTTGTTCCCCGAATGACACTGAGGAAAAAAACTCTCAAAAGTGTACTCGCGCAGCAACCACGCTCTTATTAGCGGGAATTTCGAAAAAACACAAAGAATACTTCCGACGGAGAAATTTGATTGCCAACTTTTCTGTCAAATGGATTTTTCGATTTCGCCCCCTGAGCGGAATGCGCCCCGAAAAACACCCTTTTTTGCCTGTTTTTGCGTGTTTTTTCGATATTGCGGCCGCTAAAGATTTTTCTATGGGAATCCGTAAATACGTGTTTTAGACATGTCCTTCGGATGATTTTTGGTGGCCATCGCGAAGTGATCGGCCGTCGCTACCGGTAGCCAGGGGACGAAACGTCCGGGGGTGCACGTTTGCAGACCACTTTTCGGGAATTTTTTTCGACCCTTAAACGTGGTCGGATCGCAATAAGCCTTTCGCCATGTATAGTAGAAGAGACACAGGAAACCGATGGAGGCGTCGGTTTTGCTATCGGACGCGGGGGGGAAAGATTTTGTACGATGGTTTCCAAAAATGACCGTTTTTAACTCTTCAAAAAACTCCACCGCCTTTATTTATGGACCGAATCGGACCAAATTCGGAACGTAAGTGTAAGGTCGTAATATCTGCCGTATATCTGCGAACGCTTGACCCCGAGTCCGGTCCTGGATTTTAGTTAGGGCCCGAAAACCGCGATTTTTTCAACTTTTCGAAAATTTCTCGAAGACGTGGTCCCAGAATTGTTTTAAACTCTCTCACACGCAACAAGACCCCTTCGGGTACCTAAGCTATGGGGCCTATATCTGGGGAAAATGTGTTTTTTCGAGATATGATTTTTTAAATTTGTCGAATTTAGGAGCTTTTTTTCCGGAATTTTTTACCGTACCTTAGAGGGCTCGGATCGCATCGAGCTGCACGTCATCGTATGGCAGGAAATGACGAGGAACGCGGTGCCGCCGCGCATTTGAAGATCGGACGACCAGGAGGGCCGCTACAGGGCCATACTCCCGGAAAAGGTTGGGACAATTTTCGGGGGCCACCCCCCGTCAAAATTGCCGACCGATCTGGCCGAAGACACGTTTCCGCTTAGCTCAATCCTTCCTCTTGACGCCCCTATCCGTTATTTCCGCCTCGGCCACGTAGCAAGCCGACGCTAAGCATTCGAACGGTGCGGAGCTCCCAATGTATTTTAAATGGGAAACCGTAAATCGATCATAAATTTCGAAGTTTTTTCGATCTGGACGATGCCTTAATAAACCTAGGCGGACGCGCTTTTGACATCTATTAGAGGAGTCGCTGAAGCGTCTTTCGAGGTCCCAACCGTTCCGGTAGGACGCTCAGGGCCTGCTCGACAGGGTTTAGAATTTGGCTCTAGTTAGTTAACACTCTGGAAAAAAAAATTCCCCGTAATCGGAAGAGATATCATCGAGGTGTTTCTTCCGGAGGATAGCCCCCTCCTTCCCTTTCGCGACGCCACCAATTTCGATACGATCGCACTAAAAATAACGGAACGGCGAATTTTTTAAATCGAAAATGTACTTTGCTGAAAATTAATTTGTCACAACCAGTCAAAGTACAGGGGAGACAAACTCTTCGTGTCGCATATCAAACGAAAGGTCTTGACGAGAGGAATTCGACTGTCATGGTGACGCCATCTTGGAATCAAAGTTGGTCGCCTTACACGACCGAAAAACATTCCTTCAAGAGATAAGTACGTCGTGCGGCCACTCAAATGAAAGCGCTCGACGAGCACAACACGATGGATGCAATTTCCTAGCGGCCGTGATCCCCCCAACGGCGAGCGGCCTTTAATGCGCGAAGCAAATTCTTCAAAACTTTTTCTTTTCTAATTAAATTGAAAGAAGTACAAACATAAATTTTTTGGCGGAAAAAAATTTATGTTTGTGCTTCTTTCAATTTAATTATATATTATTCACTAACAATCTCTTCATTATTAATTAATTTTTCTTTTCTCATAGGTAAGACATAGAGCAAAGGAAAATATTTAAATATTGTTGACTCTCCTTATTTCGTTTCGATAGGATTTTTGTGTTTGACCCGTCGGTTTTGATTTTCGTCATTTTCAAAACACAGCCGAAACCGGGTGAGACCGATCAAATACGAGAAAGTTTTATCAAAACGGAAACTCAAGTATCAAAGAAATATTTTAAGTAAAAGATTTAGCGAATCACAGGTGTCAAGCGTACGAAGGGGTTTTCGTCGAAATTTAAAAGAAACAAAAGACTGTCAGGAAAACAGTTTTTTGATCAAGCCTCGTACGTAACATCAGTCTCTACATATACATAGATATTTATAAACGTCTTTATTTTGCACTATGTTTGCGTTGTATATACTTTTTAGTGCTTTGTCAAATTGTTCTTGACCATAACGGCGATGAATGTCAAAAATATTATACGAGGTGCACCTACAAAGTTTAGGACCGTATATTCAAACGTTGATTCTAGAACGAAGTTCTATAAATAATTGAGTGACGCGTTTCGAATTTGCACCTCCAGGACCAATCTTAATCGAACTGGTTCAAGCAAAGGAAAATAAAAATTGCAGGAGTTTGTTGTTTGGGGCGTTTTCAAATCGACGTCGACGTTTGACAGCTGTCATAATTTCGAGGTTAAGGTTCCTAATGATTAAAGAATTTCAAAAAAGCAACTGGGAGGGGTACCTTTCCTTAAAATATTTATTAATATACTTTCATAAATCTAGAATTTGTAATCCAATCCAAGCAAACGTATCAGCGAAGAGATTTTAAACTAAAAGGTCCAGCAAGTCGGGTAAAGGAATTTTCGGTGAAATAAGGACGAAATAAAAGACTATCAGGCGAAAACTGTAGAAATTTAGGAAGAAGGTGTTCAAAAAGCAAAATTTTTATTAAGTTTTTAATATAATTACTTTATTATAAACAGATAAATAAACAACAAAACATTTTCGTGAAATATGAAAGAAATAAAAAGCTTCTAGTTAACGACTTCTAGAAATTCAGAGGATGAAAAAAAAAATTGATATCCAAAAAGCAATATTTTTATCAAGATGTTTCGCTGAACTTTGACAGCTATCGCGAAGCAATCGACACTCGTTTGCTCCTTTATCCATCCAGTCCAGTTTTTCTTACATATTTGATTCGCTTACACATTTACATTCTGTTATATGTCTCTTTTAAGCTGCACATGTCTCATTATCACTATCGTTGATAATGAAGAGAAGGATGTCAAGTCAACAAAAGACAAGAAAAAAGGAAAGTAACACGAAGCAAAGCAAAGTAAAGAAGATGACGTTCTCAACGAAGTGCCAGAATAAGTGAATGCCGAGGATTCCGAACTGGATGAAGTAAAGGAAGTTAAGTTGACTCACAATGAAAAGAAAAAGTTTAAGAAACAGCAGGAATGTGAGAAGCAGATGGAAACGGTGCTTAAAAAGTGGGGCTGTGGTCTCTCAGATGCAGAAATCTGTAGGCCAGATGGCTGCTTTGGAAAATCCAGTTG
The DNA here is from genome assembly GCA_033060865.1 of Dorcus hopei. Taxonomy (NCBI): domain Eukaryota; kingdom Metazoa; phylum Arthropoda; class Insecta; order Coleoptera; family Lucanidae; genus Dorcus; species Dorcus hopei. The sequence goes on along the minus strand of CM065424.1, from coordinate 4,906,980 downwards.
ATATAAAAGTAGAAAACTTTAGCATAGCTGTAAAGGGCAAAGATCTATTTGTGAATGTCAATTTTTTAATTGCAAACGGTCGTCATTATGGTGCGGACTTCGCCCGTCGCTGCGTTTGCTTCCTTGCGGCATTATGGGGCCCGTTCGTATTTAGCGGGTGTTTGTTTACTATCTGATTTTTGACAACGCGAGGTTAGGTAGGATTGCCAATTGTGTTGACCATAGGCGTTTTCCGTTCGCTTTTTTTCCGACGTGCATGTTTGGCATGTTGTATTCTTTCTCTCGCACGAAGTTCAGAGTTTCCTTGTTGAAAATTAATTTTGTTGCATCCTCCCTTTCTCACCTAGGAACGGATTTTCTGTCAGCTTCCTTGTACTGAGTTTAGTTATGTTATGTGGTTTTCGGTTGGTTGCCTGATTCTTTCTAGAACATTCGTTCTGACGTCACATTTCCGGTCGCCGGCTAGAGGAGACATTTTTGGTCGTTGGCCATTCACGTGTTCACTTCTGTTGGACGACTCCTTTTGTGTGATGTGAATATTTTTCGCTTGGAGTCTCGTTAGAGGATTTTGTCCACGGATGTAGACTGGGCTGTCGTCAATTTTGAGCCCCTCGCTTATGCGGATTTTGATTTCATCGAAGACAGGCTTTTCCCTCTTCAGTTTCGCGGCTCATATTCGCAATACGAGGTAAGTTGTTGTTGTCTATTTTTCTTTTGTGGGGTTCGTGATTTGGTATTTCGTGTTAGCGTTTACTATTGCGATGTTTTTCTTTCCTTTTTAACAGCAAGTGGTAGGAGGCCACCATTCCACCAAACACGTGGTTGACGAGAATTTTTAAATCGCCACGCGGACCTCCTTGGGCCTCTGAACGGCTGCGTGCTACCGACTCCCTTTTCTTACGAGTTCCTCCGCTTGAATCGGACCGACTCCTGGGGCTGGATAGCCACACTCGACCACCCCCCTGGTGACACCGTTCCTGGTTGGTCGACCGCCTGACCAAAGGGAGAAAAGGATTGTTTGGTATCGCAAACTCAAATTTTCTCTTGGTCTTTATCACTTCGCCGTCTGCGCCTTGGGGGCGACGTAACTTCTTACGGACTCAGCGATCTGCTGAGCGTGTGCGCATCGCAACCGCCTGCTTTAGTTTTCCTTTTCTGTTCGCGACTGGATTCACGCTCTTCTTTTGTGTAACTCAATTTAAAATTTAATTATTTAATTTTTAAGAGGCGTGACCTCTTCTATTTTGTGTCAATTTGGATATTTCTACTTTTACTAGTTTTTTTTGTTGTCAATTACGGATAACTCACCCGTTTGGGTAATTTTGTGAACGTCGCGGATGGGCCCGTACGCGTGCGGTTTGTTCAGCGCCTGTTTATTTAATTGTGTTGTACATATTTGCCTGTGCATTATAGGCTTTCTAGGTTTTACGACCTTTAATCATTTTACTTATTTAAGTAATTAATTTAATACAATTTTCGTTGCGGATGGCGCACTGTTTCATGAGCTGTGCTCACATTTTGCGTGTCTTTTTCTTTTGTATTCTTAATATACGGATGTTAACTTTTTACGCTTGGGGTTTTCTTTCACCTTGGTGTGGTTTTGGGGTTGTTTCCGTCTTGCTCTGCCCTTCTGGCGAGCCATTTGGCGTCGGAGCTCTACCCAGTGTTTTATTTTGGACCTTCTCCTAGCGCCGGTTCATGACTTTGGGAAACGCTGCATGTCGGCTAGGTGGCGCCCTAATAGGTTGTAACTTCGGGATCGTTCCCCCTTTGTACGGGCTGACACTTGTGCGTTTTAATTATCGCACCGCACGGCCGTCTTCGCTGAGCTACTGGGACGGCAGCGAATCCTTCCAAAAGAGAACCACACAGGTAGGTCCGACCAGCTCGGCCGAATTCCCCTTAGGGCATTACCCTCTACGCACAGGTTATTGTTGCGCAAACTCTTCACGGACGCGTAGCAGTATTATATTGTGAGCAAGAAGTGGTTGCTAATGATTTTTCCGCAGTAGAAACCGTCTTGCAATCGGATGTCAAAAGAACTGAGCTCTTAGAGACGAATGCAAGAAATTAGAAGAGTCAAGTCAAGCAGGAGGACCTAAAGCATCGGGAAAGACTGAACGAAGTTTATGCAGAGTTAAAAGCGATTGGTGCAGACTGGGCCCAAAGAATTTTAGCCGGCTTAGATTTTAGTAAAGAAATGCAGGATAGGGCAACGAAAAATTTTTCTGGTGGTTGGAGAATGAGAGTCTCACTAGCTAGAGCTTTATACATAGAACCTACACTATTACTATTAGATGAACCTACGAATCATTTTGATTTAAGCGCGGTTATTTGGTTAGATAATTATTTACAGGGTTGGAAAAAGAGTTTATTGATGAGTCTTGGACAACGTTTGTAACGAGATAATTCACTTAGATCAATGCAAATTATTTCATTACAAGGGTAATTACTCAATGTTTAAAGTCGCTGGTGACTTTGATGACTTTCTTGAAGTAAAATAAATGAGTATATTGTTTTAAAACTTCTTAAATACATTATCTTCAGTAAAATATCGGTAGCAAATTGTTCAGGGAATTAACCCTTACGCCAACTACCCTGTGAAAAACTTATCCATGTTTGTTTGATAATAGGAGAGTAGATGGGGATTCTGGCTCACTTTCTTATGTAGTTCTTACTTGGATGTAACAAACTTGCATGTATAGTTGCCTATCGTGATTTTTGCTAGGCATTAGCAGTGGCGTATCGTAGTAAATTCAAAACAGGTATCAGTTTAAAAATAACAAGTAGCAGTTTTCAATAGCACGTATCAATATATAATAATCATAGGAAAATCTAACTGACAGAAATCATATTGTTACCGTTTTTTTTTTTAAACAAGGGACGTATACAGATTAAATAAAGCACAGTACAGTAGGTTATAAAAGAAGGGAACTTCCCTCTGGCAAAAAGAATGCTTGTATGTCTCACAAATGAAATTAACAAGTATTTACAGGTTTGTATTCAGACAAGTGCAATTTGCAGACGATGCAATGTGCAGATGTTCTCTTCGGCGTTCCTTGTTGCAAGGTTTAATCTCGGCACCATGATGGCGATGCCGTCTTTGAAGATTCATTTATTTATGTTAACTCTGTCTCAAATAATCTAAACGTATCTTAAATTCAAGCGATTAAACTCAACCGCGTGAATTATACTAATTCGGTAAAACGTCCCGAAAAGAAATATCGTGCGGATTCAGACCGAAACGTGGAAACTAACCGGAAGCGCGGAGAGAACACGCGAGGAGATAATACGGGACCGAACGTTAAAGCCGGCCAGAAAAACGAACTTTAAATTATAATTACGCGAAATTACCTTATTCGGACGTATCCGGAGCGGTAACGGGACCGCGCCGTAATTCAAATGAAACGTGGGTAATTGAATTTTAAACCGCAATAACAAACCCGCGCGTCCGTTTCGTTTTTTCTTTTCATTCCCTTCACGCCCCCGTATTAATAATTTTTTTATCGCGTCGCGAGGAAATTCACCCCCCGATAATTAAGAGGCGCCCCCCCAATAATTTACGGCAGCTCCTAATGTCTTTTGCGCCCCGACGACGCACGGTTAAATTAGGCGCGAGTAATTCACGGTTTGCTGTCTGGAGTTTAATAGATCGGAAAGATATTTATTAATATGGCTTCGGCAGCGTATGGGCGAGGGTGTGTTGCGTTGTGTTGTTTGGGGGTTGGTGGGCTCCGCGTCGTTAATATTTGAAAACAAAGCGCGGACATTTCAGGTACGCCCTATCTGAATAATAAATATTCAAATTAAACGGGCACGAGGACCCTGCTTAAGATATAAAAGAGCGGAAGTGCTCCATGTCGTTTTTGTTAATGTGCGTGCGTAATGAGGATATTTTATATTTAATTTGCATATATTTACGTATCACGACATAATCTTAATAGGCACGAATATTATTCGAAAAGTAATTAGCTAAAGCGAACAAGCTTACGAGCTTCCCCGCGATCTTTGGGTCAACTAACTCTTTCTGCTGCAACGAGCGAATTCATAGGCGTGCGAGTACGTGGAAGTAATCAAATTACTGAAAGCTCCCGTAAGATTTTTCATGAGGCAGTAACTTCCCTTGCATATTTCTTCAGATTGATTTCGCTCGCCCTGAAACTGCATACCCTAAACACGGCAATAAAAATCAACTTTATCTACCCCTGTAAAACTAAAATTGCATTCCGCCGTTCGCCGTATACGTTGTTATTAAATATATTTTATTTCAGTCGGGGGGCAGACGAAATAAAGTTGTTTTTATCATTAGAGTGCAGGAATGCCCGGAGAGACGGTCTCCTAGCCGAAAATCCTAGCGAAGAATGTAAGAAATGAAATTCGCCGGGCCGCCCAACAAATGGAAAAGCCCTTCGTGTCTTTCGCGTGTGTGTGTGTGTATCCGGTGAGCCGTGGTCTCTGGCTCGGGGGCGCGCGCGCTTTTTCTTTCGGGGGGCGGCGGAAAAAATAAGAGATTGCCCGCTCGAACGAAAGCAATAACCTGCAAGATGTTGGCTTCATAAATTATTGTGCCCGGAATGAAAGGGACACATTTCTTTATGTAGAATTTCATTTATATGGAAAGCACATTTCTGGAATTGCTTTAATAAATAAATTATCAAAAGTACGGGCGGCGTCTTTGTCGGGGCGATTCAATTTTTCTGCACTTATTGCGAAGGTGAACAAACCGCGGCGGTGTTTGCACGACAAACAGGGTTTTTGCAACGCGGTTTCCGGCCGGAAAATCAATATTTCCATTCAAGTTTATAGACGGTTCAAACAATGTGTTGTTGCTGAGTTTACTCTTCATCCACTTTGGTAATTTATTATTTTCAATTACATAGAAATCGGTTTCTGCCAGACTTTTGTCAACATTACAAAGAAAAGTAGTCCTGAATCCTGAACCCAGTTACGAAATATATTTATACAATCTCCTAAGGGCCATCTCTCGATAAACTAACTGACGGATAAGTACCATGGAAATAGCTCATAAAAATTAGTCAACCATTCATAAAAGTCAAGTTATTCGCTGGATAACTTTAAGTCTCTTAAGCTGAAGGAATATTTATACTATTTCTCTTTTCGAATTAAGATCTCATCAAAAGTCTTGGAGTATGTTTACCCTTAAGGTACAAGAGCATTTCATTATTTTAAATTTGCAACCTACTAATGAAAAAAAATGACAATTATCCACCATGTTAGGTACTTATTCCGTGCTTGTGTAAGACGCGTGCCTTCCTAAGCGTTGGTTTTAATTTGGAAAAAATAAAATAAAAAAAAAGAAATCCCAACGCTTTACCACCAAATGTAAGACCCGAAATACGGGAGAGGGTGATTTAAATTTTGATAAAATGGCTTTCAACAAATAACCAAAATATTACAATTTATCCCTCTTGGACTTTTCTCACCCTTTGTTACCCAAAACTTTTACAAGCCGAATCGAGACGCTAACGGCGACCCCTTTGTCAGTAGCGTTCCTGGAATTAGTGGAAAAATAGCCAGGAGTCATTCCGTCGCTCTCCTTGGACTCGGTATGAGTTTTAGCCCTTTTGATCTTCGGACTTACTACTTTGGAATTGTTGGATTTTCCTCCTCTCCTGGTTAGGTACTTATTAAATAAAAAGATTCTCTAAATTCTACTGTGAATAATGAATGAAAATCGGAAAGTTTAACAAATAAGATTATATTGTAAGAGAATTTTTTAACATACACAAAAAAAACAATAATATCTAATAGAAACACAATTTCTCGTCCAGGAGGGAAGATGGTGCGGTACATTTAGAGAAATGCGTTTTGTTAGTAATTGACAAACTTTTAAGCCGTAAAGACATGGAACTTACCGGGGACGAAACTTAAAGAATTTTTTTCTCGTATCCGTAACTCAGGAAAAACACTAACGATTTAGATTTACGAATATTGATTCGTTAACGAGCGAATTTATTTTAAAATAACTGACACAAAAAAAAAACTACACGAAAACCGATATCAAACTCTGAAAAATTAAATCAAAAATAAAACCGAACTTAGAACAAAAATTAAACTAAAATTTCGACGAGAATTTAACGCGCAACAAACTAATGGAACCGGGAACTAACTCTCCTGCGTGCGGCTCCTGTACTTAAGCCCTCGCCACCGCCCTCGAACCCCGAAGTGGGATCTTTTTCAAATTCAGCAAGTTTTTGAAAAAGTCCGTGGTTGATTCAGGCTTTTAGCGGCGAGCCGCTTTCCACTAGGTGGCGTGCATGTATTGCTTTTATCATTTTTAGCCACGTGTCGCGCGGTCAGTAGCCAGAGAAGCTGGTCGCACGGTTTTTTGCTGATCCCTTAAAATTTGAAAACAATCTTATCTCCGTAACTTAATATTGTCTTTAGTTGGAGAGCACGTTCTAGACTACTGAACGTAATATGTTTTTCCTGCGTTCCGATTTCGTGAGATCAAGTGAAATTTTAAGACAGAACTATAATGACAATTTGGAAATTTCCCTACGCATTTTTCGGGTCCTTACACTTGCGTGACAAAAGTATTAACTTTCCCTGCAGAAATCCGTAATAAATTAAATTTCAAATTTCCTTTCGGATTTAAAACGCTTCGTAATGCCGCTGATTTTTATTTAAATACATAGCGAATAACGATTGCTTCGCCAAAAAAAAAAAACGCATAAGAGAATCGATGTCACTGATTACGGGAAAAATGTTTAATAAACTCTCTCGAACAGTTCATAATTACCTCAAAATCAAGCTGCGGCACTGCGTACGAAATACGACGACACGTTTTATAAATGCGGCAGTATACTAGGACTATAATTTTTTTTATTGACTGCTTGCTTGCTCACAGTGCGATCTGACATATATCTCAATTCATTTTATTACACGTTTAACAGCTGGGAACGGAAGTCTGAGTTGTTTCTTTTACGCGACGTAATTATTAGTAATTTCTAAAATAACTGGAATTGCGTATGAAATAAGGGTAACAAATTCGCAAATAATTGTGTAAATAATTGTTTGTTAATTCTTGCGGATTATTTACTACAGCGGAATGTACCGGATGCTTCGTCCACAAAAAAGATCGCAAGACTTTAAATCTGGTGCTCGAGGTAACGCACGAGGGTTCACGATGTGCGCTATGTATTGTTTGTTCTCTGGTTACGTGTGTTATATAAAACTAACGCTCAGCGAGTTGTCAAGCCCCCCCCCCCTTATCACTTGCACCAGATGTCGCCGTCGGACGAGGTCCGTTTATTGTAGGTCGCCTCGTAAAGTTAATCATTATTGAAAATTCATAGATGCCAGGAGTAATTTGTGCAGTAGCTGTGTGTAAAAGCAGTACTATAAAAGCTAAAGCAACAGGCGAACAATTTCTTGCTAGTAATACTGAAAAAGTTATATGCCCGTATGCACAGACAAATCTTAAGCCAATGTACAATGTAACTATACGACGCACAATTGATATGAAGTTAACTTTAAGTGTCACTTTTTCTTCAAGTCTACCTTGAGATTTGTCTGTGCATACGGGCATTGATTGTATCCGTTATCATATCCAACATAAGTGTAGGCACATGCGTTTGTTAAGTTTAAGATTTAAATTTGGACTCCAGGTGACGTATTCGCGCGCTTCATGCTATTGGTTTAAAGTTACGAGGTAACATATAATATACGAACCTCGGCCGTCGTCGCTACTGTTATAATTTGTAATGAAATCGTGTACGTGAATGCGTGTCTCAGATTACGAGAAAATGTAAATTTTGCTGGGATTGTTTGGGAAATGTGAAACGATTTATTAAACCTGAAATTCATCGCCGACAATTTTCTTTGTTTGAGAAGGGGGCGGGGCTAGACCCCTTTAATCCTAGAAATATCTCCAAATTCTTCAAAAAGAGAGAAGATTGAAGGTACTTGGAAATGTCTCCAAGTCGTAGAGGCATAACTTCAAGGCCCATCTCGTTTTAAACCAGATCGCGTCAGGACTACGCCAATTTTTCCTTTTCTAACCTGGCACATGACGATTTCGGCAAAATCAGAACTCACTTCTATGAGAGGTACCTTCACTCACATTCATCTTCAAGCCCCTTCGGAAGTAGAGGAGATTGAATGTCCTTAAAGATATCTCAAAGCCTCTTACCCCCCTATTCTGTAACTTACAACGACATCGTTAGAGACCGATAATTAATCGTTAAGTGACATATTTTGACCAATCAGTACATAGAAATGCTTTGCATCTAAGCACTGATTAGTCAAAGTATACCACCTAACCAATATCGGTATCTAACGATATCGTTATAAGTTACATAATAGGAGGGTTAATCTCATTCTCGACTTAAATTAGAGCATGTTAAGACTACACCAATCTATTTTCTGTAACTCATGAAGTTTTTGGCCAAATTAGACTTCATAAGTATGAGAAGGTGGAGAAGGAGAAGATTATAGGAGGTAGAGGAGGAGCAGGGTGAGTCCCTTTAATCCTAGAAACACCCAATCCCTTGATAAGGGGAGAAGATTGATGGAGCTTGGTGTTTCTATAGGGTAGAGACAACTTCAAGTCCTTCAACTTTCTCGTTTTAAACTAGAACGCGTCAGGACCATGCCGATTTAACTTTTCTGGCTCGTGCCATGACGTGTTTGGTAAAGGGACGTCATATTTATGAGGAGAGAATGAAGGAGAAGGAGAAGATTGATGAGAGCCTTAAAATTTGAGCAAGGAAGGCAACACTTGAAGGAGAAACTGAAAGACATGATAAACAAAATTCATATAAGTATTGAAAGGGAAGAAGTGGACTGAAGAGTTTGCGGATATGTCCAAAGTCCTTCAATTTTAAAGACATGGTAAACACCTTCAGAGGGAAAAGATTGAAGGGGTTTGGAAGTATCTTAAAGTTTCTTTGATCTTATAGACATCTGAGATCCTCCTCGCCTTAAACTAGAATACCTCCTCTAGTATTAGGTTTTTTGGTATTAGGGTAGACTGAAGGAGAAGGAGAAAAGCAGAAAAGAAAAGCAAATCTCATATTGTCACGAGCTTGTGGTTGCTCGGGGGTTGCGCAGTTCGGGGATGAAAGAACGCAACAGGGGTAGCTGTAAACTAACACATAACAAAAAAGAATTACCTTTATTGTTCAAAGCTTAGAAATACAGATCACTGTACTCCTCGATGACGATCAGATAACTGTTATATACTAAAGATGTACGTGACGTCATGACCAAAAGTCCATAAAATATAGTTGACCCGTACAGTTTCTTGGTTGCCAACAGGATTTTCACGCTGTTTCCACAGATCACGACTTAATTGCTTTTGCGTTAAGTACACTAATTACTCAATGCTCCAGTTATTTCGCTGTGTCGTCGATTTCTGTTTATGCCTGCAAGTTCAACTTCTAACGTTGGAAAGGCAGGTCGTTCAGTATGCACACCAGCAAATGCAATGCGAGTTGTTTTAATTAAACGAAAGGAGTTTTAAATTAATAAAACTTCCAAATTTTTCCGTAATGGTGACATAATGTACGAGGAAAAGATTGAAAGAGAAGAGAAGGCAGAGGGACTTTGAGTTGCCAACAGATTTGGAGATGTCCTCAAGCATGAAGAGAGAAAAAAACTGAAGAGGTTTGAAGATGTCTCCAAGCCCCTTTAATCTTCCTCTCCTCTATCTGGCACATTTGAAAGCCTGTGTGAACTTTGTTTTTCCTTCCAAAGTCTATATTGCTTCTTATTTTATTTTCAGGATATCTTCAAAGGTGTACGAAGTAGCAACGTTACGAAGGCCATCGGTTTTCGCGGCCGCAGAATCCGAGCCAACACCGGAAGCCGACCCCGAAGCACAAAGCGAAGCAACCCAAACGCCCCAGCTCCACCTAACTACGACGAAATCGATGACAAATTCTATCTCCCCATCACATTGATCCTCTCAATCCTGGTCCTGTACATGTTCTTGGGGGGCGTTCTCCTCGGCACCTTCGAAGATTGGAACTTCCTCCTCTCCTTCTGCTTCGTCTTCATCTCCATGTCGACCGTGGGCTTCAGCGATTACGTCTCCAGACACCCCATCTTCAAGATCGTCTCCATCGCGAATTAGACTATGAAAACTTTATTATGTACAGCTGTTTTGAACGTCGTTGGTGATTTACGTACAGTTTTTAATCAAATCGCGTACGTGAATGAACGTAACAGATTACGGGATCATGTTCAAAAAATTCTGTGGAACAGTTTGACAGTACGTCAAAAACACAGGATACGGAGTTGCAAACGTGTCTTGAATTTGTTAAACTTTTAATAGATTTGTGCTAATAATAATTCGCTACAAATTAAATGCCCGAGTGTTATATTCGAATGGAAAGTACATTTTCTTATTATTTTATTCCAATGCTCAGAACTAACTGCCGAGCTATGTATGTATTCTTTCAATATGGTTGAAAAACGAGAAACTGGAAGTCTTTCTCTTAAATTGTTTTCATCTTTAATTACTCTGTTAAAAGCCTCTAAAGCATTGTTTGTACTGGAGCTAAATTTTTCAGCACCCCCGAAACAAGTTTCTGTTGCATTCAAGCCATTCGCGTTGGAAGTACGCTATAAATTCTGCACTTCTCTTTTCGATTTTGAAACAAACATAGAAGCTCCCAAGGTAAAAACGTCTTCATTTATGCTCAGTTGAAGAAGATCAATATCCTCTAGAATTTTCTTTACATTTTTCTTTGGCTCAACAAGTTGTTCTGCTTTTTTTTAACATAATGAACTGATGTGTAGTCGAAGTGCACGTTGGTGTCAATAATTGCAATGTTTTGTGTGTGGGTACTTGCCTTTATCTTTTTGCTTTAATTTTTACTTTTAAATTTTGCTTTGTGGGTTGACCGTACGTGGCTCTTCTTTTCAGAGTGGATTCTTCGAAATGAATTTTTGTGGACTTCACTTTCAGTCAAATTGTCGAAATGGAAAAGAATGTGTGAAATTGTGTGTAGTGTGTGTGTAATGATATGGAATCTGACTTACTTTGCTTTGTCTTTCTTATTTGTCCCCTTTCTTTCTCCTTTTTGTAAAATTTTGTGATCGGTTTAAAGGATACAAGGAATTCTCTTCTGGTAGGTTTTTCTTTATTAAATAAAATTGTTAAATTTCTCAAAAATCCAGTTTTATTTTCGTCCAGTGTCAAAGGCAAAATTGTCGCGAAGAAAAAAATCTAATTACAATCAGTTCGAAAATTCGCGGAATTAATTTCAAATTTTCGGTTCGCGGATTTAATTTACATGTTGCTCGGTTGAAATCTAGACGAAGAATGCCCCTGAAACGACGCGCACGCCCTTTTATAACTGTAGATCTGTGGACAGGCACCGTCACCATGGCAACCATCAGCATTCTGGCTTGGAAGCCTCGAACCCGGTGCGCATTTTGCCTATGACTGTTTGTTTGTTTACAAAATTCGAAAATACACAAATTTTTACATAAAATACAATAAAATGGTTGAAATTAATATTTATTTAATAATATTCATAACAATGTTACTGTGCAAAACGTCTGAAAGTACCGAGCACTTAATTATTATTACCCTTAATAATTCGTCACGCACACAATGAAGTTATAATAAATAAAAAATTGTTTTTCATTTTAGTGATTCATTTGTTTACCTGTCAAAGCATGTGTTAAAAGTCGGGCCGTTGTGATCCTTTGCGTGGAAGAACCTGCTTTAGGTGATTTGCATGCATTTTGCAAGTAAATATCACGGCGTCGGGTGTTGACCTAAAAACGAAGTTGATGTGAATTCCATTTAAAGATCTATAGTGTACATACACGTTGTGTATACATACACGTTGTGTATACATACACGTTGCGTATACATACACGTTACTATGGCCAAAAATACAGATTGCTATGAATGTTATTTTTGAATACAATAAAAGTTATATCCTGAATTTCTTGGATTTTATTAAACAAGCATTTAACGCTACAACTGGCGACGAGAATGGGATATTTTGTAAGAGGAACGGTATTCAGCATATTTGGACTTCACCATCACTATCATCCAAAAACGAATGGGTTGGCCGAACGATTTGTTAGAACATTCAAACAACGATTTGCTTCGGCAAAGAATGACATGGGGGATCAAAATCTGAAATTACAAAGATTTTTATTGGCATACAGAAATACATCTCATAAGACAACGGCAAGATATCCTTCAGAATTGTTTTTGGGTCGACGTTTATGGATAGTTCTAGACCATCTCAAACCAGATCCGAAGAGGAAAGTGGAAAAAGAAATTTGGAAGCAGAAAAATTACCATGAGAGGAAATCCAAAATGCGGAATTTTGATTCAGGCTCCCAAGTTTAGATCAGAAATGAACGAGAACACGGATGGAAACCCTGTACAGTCACCAGAAAAACGGGGGAGTTATCATATGAAGTAAGTATAACTGGAGAAACTAAAAGAAAACATACGGATCATCTACGAAGTCGCACAGGAGCTATTGAGGAATATCCAGAACCAAAACCTATTTTAACTCCATCCAAAGATAAATATTTGTCTTTAATGTTACCTGAACCCAGAATGGAAACTACCTCAGAATTGCACAAGAATTGCGGAAGTAGGACCAAGACGTTCGCAAGAAATAGACTTCCAGTTCGACGTTTTGGATACGATAAGGTCGGAGAGTCTAATCAAAAGTAAAGGGGGAGAAATGTAGTGTACATACACGTTGCGTATACATACATGTTACTATGGCCAAAAATACAGATTGCTATGAATGTTATTTTTGAATACAATAAAAGTTATATCCTGAATTTCTTGGATTTTATTGAACAAGTATTTAACGCTACAAGATCAAATTTACGATCAATGCTACGCCGCGTACCATAAAACTTTTATGAGGGCATTTACTTCGTCCATCTTCCCCCCTATTTTTTAACCAAAGGCGATCGTTGTTTTGGGCTAATTTTTGATTTATTTCTCGAAAACTAAAATAGAAAGAATTTTCTGTATTCCCATACTCTCCGACATCGCTTCTCATCGTGTTTTTTTTTGTCAGTCACCCTGTATATTGTGGCGTAAACTTCGAACTTATTTACTCGTACGCCATGGAATTTAGTTTGAATAATAGTATTACGTGAGTTTTCCTCCAGCCACACTCGCATTTGCATATGCATGCATGCATCTTAAGAAGTTCAAAGCTATAACAAGTGGAATACGACAATAAGTTTGGGATTTTGCGGGCAGAGAAACAAATGGCTCATAAAGCCGGTGATTTACGTGGAATTATTTTGTGAAAACGAAACGCTAACTCTTCAGTTTCAATTTTATTAAAAGACAAAAATTAGAACGAAATTAAGAAGACTGTTACACAGGGTGTAATCGATTATTAAACGTATGCTTCTTTTTTTTATGTATTAATAGTGGTTACATTAAGTGAAACTTATTCGATTGCACACTGTATATGACAATGAACGGAACGCTCTTGTTTGGGGGTATAATTTCGTATCATCTTCCAACAACAGTAAATTCCCCAGCTTTAACGCTCGACGTTTCACGTCCAATATTCCGCAGCGCAAATACAATACACAGCAATAATTAAATATGAAATCCACATTACTTGTGTGCGCGGCCCGATTGTACAGCGTCAATTAACGGAAATTACAAGCCATAAAACATCGGCGGCGACAGCGTTTTATCCAAACACCACCGCTCCGCCCCCGTAATTAGTTAATAAATTACGTCTGATTTGGCCACGAGCACGGCAAACAAAATCGCGACAATTTGCAATGAAATTGCCCCTGTTAATCAACTAATTAGACCCTCAAACGCACGAGGATTTCTAAAAGCCCCCCACGCACGCGCAGACATGCTCGCGTACTTTAAGCTCTTTAAAACATGAGACGTCATACTCTCGAAACAAAGTTCGCGGCGAACGAAACGAAACTATTTTAAAGTTCTCGAATGTTTAAATATTTAACCACCACTGAACGAACGCCCCGACTAATTTACGTACAAACTCCGTTACAGAATAAACAATTACGACTACACTGCACCGAGCAACATAAATAATGCAGAAGAAAACGCTGCGAGTCGCTAACTAATTAGCGTCATAAAGTTCCGATCCGAAACGTACGAATGCAGGGCCGTAACCGGTGTATCGTAAACGGAAAGTTGAAGCTTCCCGGAGTAATTTGTTTTATGAAGAATCGAGAGTTGCAGCGCGACTTTATGTAAATTGCCAGACGTGCACCGTACTACTAACTTCTACAAGAGTTTAATCCTCGCTTTGCAACAACCAATTACGGATTAATGCATTCGGGATTTGAAAGGGAGGAAAAAAAGCGCAACTCTGGAAACAGAAACTTTGGAAATTTAAAGTTAGTATGGCAGTAGACAGACGTTCTGGCTCAATTTCCCATTTGATTAAACATAGAGGGTCTAAATTGCAAAAACGGTGACAAGATGTGTGAGCGCTACCTTCAAGGGCAAGGAGTGTCGGAAGTCGACGTAGTTGCCTATATAAAAGGTGTAGGGACGAGGTGTTTAGAAGTTGCCTATATGAAAGGCGTAGGAACGGCGTGTGTAGAGTTGTCTATGTGAGAGGCGTAGGAAGTTGCATATGTGTGCAGAATCAAATTTGTTTTTCAATAAGAAATAATTTTTACTGAGGTTCAAACTCTGGACCTGTCACTTAGAAGTCATCCATCTAACCACCTAAATAACTTGGCTGTGAATGCCGTGGCTGTGAGCATGTATGTTTAAAAGGTAGTAAAAAAAAATAAGTGTGACCGCTTAACACTGAAAATGTACACAGGTTGTCTCCCAAATCTAAGCGTTTATGTACGCTTTTATAATTTCGTATGGAACGTGAAAATATCTAAATTAAAAAAAAATTTTAATTATTGATGTTATTGCAGAAATGGCTTTTTGTTATTGCGGGATTGGACATCTATGAACAAGGGGGAAAGATACAAATACATCTATAAATTGTATGTATAAATTCGGAAAGGAAATTTAGCACTTCGAATTTGGCTGTGCATAAATATATTCGCAAGCACTTGAATGTTGCAATTAAGTCTGCATCTCGCTCTCTTGAAGCGTGAAACACTAATTGCATAATTAGTCTTTCATTTTCTGGAACGAATCTTCTTATTAATGCTTTTCAAACGTATTGTGCGAAAAGTAAACGTGGATCACGGTGAACTTCCTGATTGACGAATGATTCATTTACGGCGCCATCTTTTGGCGTTAATGTAGAAACTAGCTCGCGCTTGTATTAAGGCTTTCAGGAACTCGAAGAAATCAAATCTCTCACCAACTTAAGCTTAACAGTTTCCGCGAGAAAAAATAATCTTTAAGTAATTGATTTCGAACACCATCTTCTGGTCGATAGTCGAAGCTGCCTTTTCAAGATTTTTTTTTACTTCAAAGATAGGATATTAACTTTTTTGTTTTTTCAAAAAAAGAACGCACAGAACAGACAACATATAATAGAAAAAAAAAAACAAGAGTAATAAAAGAGTCAACAATAATTGTTGATATCTAACACCATCTTTTGAGCGGTAGTCGAAACTGCCTTTCAATTTTTTCTTTTTAATTTCAACGATAGAATTTTTTTTTTTAGAAATAGAAGCACAGAACAGACAACATCTAACAGGAAACATTTTAAATACCAATGGTGAATATCAAACGCCATCTCCTGGCGAATGAATGGTTCTTTTTACAGCGCCATTTTCTGGCATTAACGTAAAAACTAGCTCGCTCTTTTACTAAGGCCTTCAAGAACTCAAAAAAAATCAAATCTCTCACCAACTTAAGCTTACAGTTTCTGTGAGAAAAAATAATCTTTAAATAATTGCTTTCGAACGCCATCTTTTGGTCAATAGTCGAAGCTGTCTTCTTGGATTCTTATTTTGTATTTCAAAGATAGGATTTTCAATTTCTTTTTCAGAAAAGGATGCACAAAACAGATAACATCTAATAGAAAAAAATCAAGTAATATTAGTAATAGCAAGAATCATCGATTTTGAACGCCATCTTTTGGACGGTAGTCGAAACTGCATTTCAGTTTTTTCTTTCTAATTTCAACAATAGAATTTTCAATTTATTTTAAGAAATAGAAGCACAGAACAGGCACCTAACAGAAAACATTTTAAATAATATTGGCGAATTTCAAACGCCATCTACTGGTTAATTAATTGGTTTTTCTTACAGCGCCATCTTTTGGCATTAACCTAAAAACTAGCTCGCTCTTTTACCAAGGCCTTCAGGAACTCAAAAAATCAAATCTCTCACCAACTTATGCTTACAGTTTCTGTGAGAAAAAATCATCTTTAAATAATTGCTTTCGAACGCCATCTTTTGGTCAATAGTGGAAGCTGTCTTCTTGGATTCTTATTTTGTATTTCAAAGATAGGATTTTCAATTTTTTTTTTGAGAAAAGGATGCACAGAACAGATAACATCTAATAGAAAAAAATCAAGTAATATTAGTAATAGCAAGAATAATTGATTTTGAACGCCATCTTTCGGACGGTAGTCGAAACTGCATTTCAGTTTTTTCTTTCTAATTTCAACAATAGAATTTTCAATTTATTTTAAGAAATAGAAGCACAGAACAGGCACCTAACAGAAAACATTTTAAATAATATTGGCGAATTTCAAACGCCATCTTTGGAACGGTAGAGGAAATTACTTTTCAGATTTTTCTTTTTTCGTTTCAAAAACACGTTTTTCAATTTTTTCTTTAAGAAAAGGACGCACAGAACAGACAACGTGTAACAAAAAAAAAATCACGTTAGTAATAGTCGATTTCGAACGCCATCTTTTGGTCAGTAGTCCAAGCTGCTTTTGAGGTTTATTTTTTCAACTTTAAAGAAAACAAAAATTTAAGCAAAAGACAGCTTCTAATAAAAAAGATCAAGTAATAATAGTAATAAGAATAATCGTTCGTTTTGAACGCCATCTTTTGGACGATAATCGAAATTAGTTTTCAGATTTTTCTTTTTTCATTTCAAAAATAGGATTTTCAATTTTTTTTTAAGAAAAGGACTAACAGAACAGACATCTAATGGAAAAAAATCAAGTAATATTATTAGTAATAGCAAGAATCATTGATTTTGAACGCCATCTTTTGGACGGTAGTCGAAACTGCATTTCAGTTTTTTCTTTCTAATTTCAACAATAGAATTTTCAATTTATTTTAAGAAATAGAAGCACAGAACAGGCACCTAACAGAAAACATTTTAAATAGTATTGGCGAATTTCAAACGCCATCTACTGGTTAATTAATTGATTTTTTTTACAGCGCCATCTTTTGGCATTAACCTAAAAACTAGCTCGCTCTTTTATCAAGGCCTTCAGGAACTCAAAAAATCAAATCTCTCATCAACTTAAGCTTACAGTTTCTGTGAGAAAAAATAATCCTTAAATAATTGCTTTCGAAAACGCCATCCTTTGGTCAATAATCGAAGCTGTCTTCTTGGATTCTTATTTATTTCAAAGAAAGGGTTTCAAATTTTTCTTTTTTAATAAAAGGACGCATAGAACGGATAACATCTAATAGAAAAAATCAAGTAATAATAGTAATAACAAGAATCGTTGATTTCGAACGTCATCTTTTGGTCGCTGGGCGAAGCTGCTTTCCAGGTTTCTTTTTTTAATTTCAAAAAAGAATTTTCAATTTTTTTTAAGCAAAATACGCCCAGGACAGACAGCTTCTAATAAAGATCAAGTAACAATAGTAATAACAATAATCGTTGATTTTGAACGCCATCTTTTGGGGGTTAGTCGAAATTACTATTCAGACTTTTCTTTGTTCATTTTAAAAATAGGATTTTCAATTCATTTAAAGAAAAAGACGCACACAACAAAAAAAAATCAAGTAATAATAGTTGATTTCGAACGCTATCTTTTGGTAAGTCGTCGAAGCTGCTTTTGAGGTTTCTTTTCTCAATTTTAAAGAAAAATTTTTTTAAGCAAAAGGCGCCCAGAACAGAAAACTTCTAATAAAAAAGATCAAGTAATAGTAATAACAATAATCGTTGATTTTGAACGCCATCTTTTGGACGGTAGTCAAAATTACTTTTCGGATTTTTCTTTTTTCATTTCAAAAATAGGATCTTCAATTTTTTTTAAGAAAAGGACGCACACAACAGACAACGTCTAATAGAAAAAAAGTCAAGTAATAATAACGCCATCTCTTGGGTAGTAGTCGAAGCTCCCTTTTTCCCGTGGAACAGCTTTTGGTTCGAATTTCCTTCACGCGTGTCTGGTCAATTCACAGGGATTGTAGTTGGCTTGCCTGCCTTCCAGAATGATTGATGACTTTTTAACTTCCGGCGTGGATCGGGCGTTGGTCGCTTGGCCCGTCCGCACGGATTCATTCTCCATTTTGTGCCGTGAGAATTCCCACCTGTTTGGGGTCAGCCTGCTCTTGGCTTTTGTGAAATTATCGTTCGGAAGCTTGCAGAAGGATCTGTGACCGCAGGTGAAAGTGTTGTTAATTTTCCCCCATCGCTGCTGCGGATGTGATTTTTCTTTGATTTCTCAATCACCGGCACGTGGAATTTTTTTTTCTTTTTGGTGCTCGTAACCCCGTTACGAGGTAAGTTATCTTTTTAATTATCTTGTTTAGCGTTTGTGGTTTCTGTCCCGCGAATTTGTGTTATTTTTCTTTTATTCAGCAAGCAGTACGGGATCTTACCCGGACTTGCATACAGAAGTCACGGCTTTACCACCGTACCAAATCGCATTAGAGCCCGCTGCCCGGCCCTTTGTCTTCAGACTGCGAGCTGCTCTGGTCCTCGTCTTGACAGAACGAGCCGGAACTCCACCAGAGATTTGAAACGCCGTATCCCCCTTCATCGTCGCCGCGGCGTACTTGCAGCGTCCTGCGTTAGGCGTCCACCGAGGAGCTGCGAGACTTTTGGTATCGTTCAATTTTAAATTTATTTCACCTTACCGAGGTCCGCTACCCGCGACTTGGATTTACGTGACCTGCGACCTGAGTGTGAAGTTTCGGCTAATTTTGTTTATTTTTTTTTGTTTGTATACTAATCTTTTTTTTTTTGGCTTAAATATTTAATTTTTATTAATTTAATTTTTCTACATCCTTTTGAAACAATTCATTTATTTTGTGAACGTCGCGATTGGGCCCAAACCTGTACGGTTTGTACTTGCCATTTGCGTGTATTTATAGTTTTTGTCGGAACGTTTTGTTGCGTTCATAATTTACGTAATTTACAGTGTTTTAATGTTGACGGCACATGCACTGCCGACTTTATTAGGTCGGTTTTCCAGGTTCTGTTTATGTTATCTGTTGTTATACAAAATACTTTTGATTTGGGTTTTCTTTGTTTTGGTGGGATTTTGAGTTTGGTAAGAATTTACCACGCCCTTCTGGCGAGTCATTTAGAGTCGGACTTATACAGGGTGAATATTTTGGACCTTCCCCTAACGTCGGTCCATGACTTTGGGAAACGTTGCGTAGCGCCCTTTACGGTTTTCAGCATCTGGGAAGTCCCCTCCATATTTTTGACGGACACTTGTGCGTATCTACCGCGCCCACGACCGACTTCACTGAGCTACTGGGGCAGCAGACGTTTCCTACAGCCAAGAACTTCACAGGTAGGTTCGCCCGACTTTGCCAAATTTTGCTCAAAAATTATTTGCCCCTACGTGCACAGGTTGCGTGTGATTGCGAGTCGCGCGTAGCAGTGTTAATAGTGGTTATAGTAAGTAAAAACTTATTCGATTACGCACTGTATAGCGAATTTAAATCAGATATTGGTGACAAATTATTTTGTTGTTAAGTATGTCAACATGAAGCTGCTTAATAACATACGTCATCTGTTTACGCTAGTTACCAGTTACAACAGCATTGCATTTGTATCAAATAGGACAAACACATTAATTTATTAATATGTCGGCCGCAAATAACATCGACAGAAAAAAAAATAACAGGAAATTCTGATAAACATTTCGATATATGTATGTAACCGATAATGGACGACGACAACAGGCAACAGCGAATACGAGATTTCGGTAACCAGGGCCAACGATAATTACACATATCAGAGCACAATCGGACTCGGTTAATCCAAATTGAAGCTGAAACGCGAACCGTGTATTTCAATTTCATTTTCTAACTGCAGACAGACATATTATGTAATATGTATACGTGCAAATATACAGACGTATTTACATACATAGACATGTGTGCGTACCGACGTCGCGCGTCGGTTCGCGGATGTATGACAAAATTTTAATTACAACAATACAGGCACGTCGGCCATGTTGTTTTGTTTCGTTGTTTGTTATGGGAGTTGCAGAACATGCATTCGTTACCAGAAGCAAATCCAGCACAATTTTTATTATCAATTCAATCTGATGATCTGTATTATTTTCTTGCAGGCATTCACGAGGCGCGTGTTTTCAATTCAACATTTCGAAATTTGATTTCTTTAATTATTAACTCTTACTCGATGCATATTTATCGCCTGTTTAATTTTCACACATCGCAGCACGAAAACTCTGATAATTACACGGAGTGAGGCGAACCGTCGAGGAAAATCGATACCCTCCGCACGACTTGCATGAAATTTTCAAACGGCTCTTTCTTGTGACGGCTCTATCCAGAGGACGAGTCCACGTCCTTATTGCGTCGATCCTCGCAGCGTTTTTAGCGTCGAGTGCGGAAGCGATGAGAACGGAAACCGGAGTCGTAGACATTCCGGGCACGCTCGTGGAATACCTGACTCCTGCACAATATTCCGGCCCGGCGATATTGATAAACCCCCAGATACACATCGGGGGTGCCCTAAAGTGGTCACGTGAAGTCGGCGTACGCTGGCGTAATGGTCTGTTCGAGCATTAATATGTTTGCCCTACATGCGTGTTATGATACAATTAGGCCTCTATCGGCGGTGGCCTCACTTTAACCCCCCCGATCGATCCTTAGAAATGCAATCACTCCTTAATTGTTGTTGTATACGGAATTGGGGCGATCATTTCGTATTGCGATCCCATTTGATAATTTTGCAGAAACCGTTTTTAAAAAGGGTCCCCCATTGCCTCCTCCCCAATCCACTTTCTCGTCTTTGTTTATATGGTCCTGTCAAATTACGTTTTGTGAAACCCAAGTACATATATCGACTTGCTGCTTGGATAGAATATGGAGTTTTATGGCATTTGTGCGACCTATAAAAGCAACGTATGAACGACTTCATAAATTCTTTCTAAATACATAACAACACGTCATCGAGGTATGCCCTCGTAAAATTCCTTGCGGGTTTGCGAGCGACTTATTTAACGGGGAGGAGTCACCCCCTCGGTCCATATTGTTTGTGAATCTGCTCACATATCGCTAATGGGGGGCTTGATATCGGGTACAATTAACTTCCTCTGCGCGCCCAATTATATCGACCTGGGTCGGAGGATGTGTTCGCAAAAACGACCATTGCTTTTTGCACCCCGCCACTTTAAGCGATGTTAATGAAGGGTCGAATTTTATTGAGCCTAAACGTATCGCGTATGTACGTAAATTTAACTTCCAGAGAAAACTCACAAATTAAAGAAGAGTAAAGCAAAGGACGACATTTTTTTGAAGAAGTGACGTTTCTACATTAGATTAAAAAAAGAGCACTTAAATTGTGTTACGGTGAGAAAATTCGCAGGAAATAATTTTTGGCTTTCGGATCACCTGTACTTTGGCGAAAGCGTAATTGCGTCGCAGTTTGACCTTTGGAACCTGGACTATTCCTAAAACGATGCTCAGGACGGTAAACAACCCAGAGCGACCCTTTTCTTTTGTAATGAGACTATTCCGTATTGAAAGTGGGATATACCTCTCTCCCACCCGCGAACCGTTCACGTCGCACGCCAACCCGACTGAGATTTCGCCAGCTTTGTGACCGCCCGCTTTGCAAACAGACCGCATTGAGAGTCATTCTCGCTTCTGTGTAAATTTTTCATTAAACGGTGTTTGATTCTTCTTCTTCCCCCCCATTTATTCCGGACGTTTCACCGGAGTTCCTTTAACTGGGAGCTGCCTGTTGACCTTCTTCGTGGTGTCTTTGCTGAAAAATCTGATGGCATCGTTGTCAACCGACCTTGGCCATTTATCTTAGTGTTTGGTAATACGACGGTTCATCACGCCACACTTCGCAAGAGGACGCGCTCCTTAGAACGAAAGTGGTTTCAAGAGAGTGGTTACACCGGACACCCAACCTGCTATTCGTATCTCGAAGGTCTTGACGATCCCGGAATCAGCTGACGCGATTGTTTCGCGTTTTGACGTTTTATGTCACTTGATTGTTGACGTTCTGCATTTTTATTCCGTTTTGTTTTCGTTTATTTAACAAATTTTTGTGTGGAACTTAGTTTACTCCTTTTTAAGAGACAGATAAAAAGAAGTGTGCATTACTGGGTGATGTCACTTGAGCCCTCTTAGAGACGCCGCGCCGTACAGATTATCAGTTCCCGCTGGTGTTTCTTTAAGATATTTTATTGTGGTGTTATAAGTGGTGAAACAATTAAGGATAATGTATTTCTCTCCAACCCTTTCAACAAATAAGCGCATCAGTGATCGATAGAGGCCAATTGACGAGGTAGCAGTGGTGTTTCTACGGCGTAGCTCAGCGTTTCCAAACTTTTAGATTTCGTGGCCCCCTTTTGAAATGTGTTATAATTCACGCCCGTGCCCCCCCATCTGCGAAGACGAAACCTCGAACTTTCCTGAGCGCTGCAGCATTCTCCAGAAATTATGACAGTGGGAAGAAACTATGATGCATGTTCAGTTACAGTGGCGTAGATAGAGGACGGGGTGGCGACAGATATTTTTGAAAAATTAAATATTTTAAATACCCAGTTGCAAGGAAATAATACTCATATATTACAATTATCAGATAAAATTAACAGCTTCTTGCGAAAATTGGACCTTTGGTCAAACAAGATAAACAGTGAAAACAGAGAAATGTTTATTAAATTAAAAATATTTATTAATGATAACAAACCAAGCCATAAATATATCATCATTTAAAAGTATATTGTAGACCTCGGCGGTAAAGTGCTTGTTTTCCAGGTCGAGAGAAGATATGGAGATATGGCCACTTCTTGAGGCCTGGAAAACCACTTTACCGCCATGGTTTACACATTATTTTTTTTCCTACACAACATTATAATTAATTTTGTAATAGTGTAGGAAAAAAACGTTATCTATAACTTTTAAACGTTACTTCTTTGAAAATGATAGACTTCTGACCAAATATGAGTGGATAACAAACTCGTTTGAAGTTACACCTACAGATTTATCGTTGGAAGAAGAGGAACAGTTTATTGATTTAAAATCAATAAAGAAAAGAAAAGACAATAATTTTCGTCGACAACCATTGTTGAGCTTGGCAAGAGGAATTTCGCCATTAAGCCACTAGTTGACTAGTTTGTTTAAATAAACTGGGAGTCGTTGGTAAGTTTTGTGTAGTACTAGATTGTATTCACGAGTACATTTGTATGCAATCTCTTTAAAAAAAAATAATTATTATTATGCTAAACATTAAGTTAAGGTGTTCTAACTACATTAGTTTCAATATACTAATTTGCGTTCTATTTTCTTTAAATTTGTTCACTTGTTGGGGAAACGCTGGCAGTGGCTGGCCGTGACGCTGTCATAGGTCGGAATACAAGTAATGATAAATGCAATGGTTATACGATTGTAACCAGGTAGGTCACAATTGAAATGAATACGAATGTGCTCAGACAACTCGAACAGGATGGATGATGCAATGTACAGATGTTCTTTTCGGCAACCTTTGATGCAACTTTACTAGAAGGTTAATCTCTGCACCATGATGGCGATGCCGTCTTTGAAGATGCAAGTCATTTTATAACATTTGTATTGTGTGGGAGCTGAAATACGATATTTGTTCGTCTTCGTTTCACAAGATTGCAAAATATTGCGCCACTAGACAAAAGCAAAAACCTACGCGCTAGAGTATTGTTCTATTTCACTCACTCCCCGGCGTAATTCAACTGACATCCCTTAACAACCCCCTTTGCAGTGTTGTTCGTCAACGCCTAATCGTGTACGACCGCGCCGGTTTTGTTGCACTACGCCTAGCCTGCAGATCGTCGTTTGTGGGCACTTCGGTCATTTTGTGGTTTCTTCTGATCGAAGCTTAAGCGGCAGATATTATTCCAAGATTTGATAAATGCATGCTAAGCAATTAAAAGCATTCTTCTATACTTATCGAAGCCTGATTTCTGCATGTAAGTCAAGTAGGATTTCTAAGCAAACTTTGTGTGGAGTTCAAGGTCGTAACATGGTTTTAGTAGAATTTTTACCGGAAATGCTATTTACCCTCTTGGGTTATTTGTGGTACTGACGAAACTATCTAACGAACGGGCGAACGTAACGACTCGATTCAGCCTCCCTGTTCCATGGTGGCGTCAGTAAACTAGGCGACTTCCCGCCCGTGGACGTGACACCTACACTGGCTTAGCTGGTGGGAACACAACTTTACATACGGTTGGATTTTAGCAATGTATTTTATTGAGTTTAATTGGGCATGTGAAGTAAAGCATACCGTGTCTCGCAGAATTAGATTAAGTTAGAATGATATTTATTTTGAATTTTCGTTTGTGAGCGAAAGACGGATCCGTGCTTCGTGTCTTTAATTTCATTTTCTCTTAACGTGTTACGTTACTCTTTGTTCGTACAAATAAAAGTGTATGTGTGACAACTGGTGAATTAATTATTTGATTTTTAAATTCTGCCCTTTTGCTTTTGGGGTTACGTATAAGCTCGACCTGTTCCATTGAGTTTAGCCACCAATTAGGACGTAACTCAATTTGCATTCTCAATATTTTGCAGCCTTCGGGTAGGTAGGATGTGATATCTGAGATCTGCCAAATATTTGATTCTCTCCGTAATACCACAAACATTTATTACAATAATTATTTAGTGATCTTTGAAGAAATAATTTGTAAGTAATGTTACACTCTCGAGGACGATCATATCGAGAATATTATCTTTATTAGTACGTAATTAAAATTGATGACAAGAAGGGATTTAATCCTTGGAGTAATTAAAACAAATGCAACGAAATGTAGGTTACGAATTAAATTATAAATAAGCCGACTTACTTGGCGTCATAAATTATCCAGGCCGGGCGAGAGAGAAATTCAGGCGTCGCATTTAATATTTATAAAACGGTTTTTAAAGGAGCAAGTTCAAAACCGACGCGAGCTTCCCGAAGGTACAATATAAATCATAGATGACACATCCACCCCGAGTTATCTGGTAAACTTTAATATTCCTCCGCCGTCGAAGCCCGGAATTCAAAGAAAAACAACGCTCGCTCGGGTTATTCCCCGAAAGTAACTAGCGGAGCGAACTCAGGTGAGACGCGTGACGTCAAACCTAATTAATCAAATAAAAGTGTTTACTACAGCTCCCCCTCTTATTGGTGAGGGGAGGGGAGGGGGGAGAATAAATTAAGTCTTTTGTCGTTTGTTATGGGGAATTTTATGGACGGGATATAAACAACTTAAGCGTTCGAGGGTGAGTGAGCGAGCCCCTTTACGTAGTAACCGAGCTATTACACCGGAAGATATATGTGTCTTATTCCTACTTGGGTCCTTGCCGAAAGTTAATGCAGTCATATATACGTTTTAATAGTTATTGCCGGCCGTAAAACAAAGTTCCACTGCTAATAACTATCGCTGAAAATTGCATTGAAAAAATTCATCGATGTGTGGGGGGACAACATAAAGACGATTCACTCAAAATAATCCTATTACATTATTGATTGCGCACACAACTGACGTCTACATCAAAGATGATTGGGCTCAAGTGAATGTGAAACCTAAACCGTTTACATCGAGCTTGCTTTTTTCAGTTAGGAATTCATTCGATACTTTTGGAGACTTTAAAGGATTCAGGAAGTTAGAGCCAAAAGAAGTAAAAGTGTTCATTTCTCTTTCGGTTTTCTTCACCGTGAGAGACGAGATTACTTTGAAATTTTTCAAAAGTAATTCAAATCATGAATAAAATTTGCGGGACATATTAGATGATGATCGGGCCTCAATCCCAAAACGTTGCGAAGCTAATAAAATAAGTAAACTCCGCGGTTTTCGCTCGTTCCCCTTGTCCGGGGCCGCTGTATCATAACTGCGAAACAAAAACAAGGAAACTTTATTAATTTCCAAAGTTAGACAAAGAAAAGCAATCAGGCGTTTAATTTACTTTTTAAGTTAATTTCCCGAGTTAAAAATCATTCGCACGGCGCGCGGCTCGAATACCTCTCTCCATTGTTGTCTTGCGGTGCTCGCCAGTTTACAGGGGAGGGGGGGTGGAGGCACCTTTGTTCCCCCGCAAAACGGGGGATCGCTTAAATTGCGTTAAATTTCGTCCATTCTCTCTCATTGCGCGCTGCCTGCGAAAAAGCGTCTTTAGTTTCGAGTCTTGTTAAGCTACTTGCAATCTCCAGTTAATTCGTAATTAGAACGTGCCACAGAAAATTTGAAAAAAGAAGGAGAAATTATTAGAATTAATGTTACTTCCTGTAAGTCTTTGGAGGAAATCGCTTTCCCTTCACCGTTCCAAGTCCCAGAGTTATTAAGCAATGTACAATCAGCAGTTAATTTACGATTCACAAAATTGCAAGCTTTTGATTGCCGTAGGCAACGAGGAAAACTCCGGAACCGTATAGAAAGAGAAACGTGCCGACTTCAAGATACGCAGTAATTCCAAGGCCCTGATTAACTTGTTAACATTTTAAACTTTAACCAAATTAAATAACCATACGTTTCTTAAAACCGACCTGAAGGACAGCAAATTAAAGAAGTGCAAATTAAGTTCTCCAACACAGTCGGCTAACTCATGGAGAAGGGTATGGGTTGTACATATGTAACCCCAAAAATTTAAAGGGTCTGAATTTACTAATCCGAAAGAAATAAGAGTACCAGTAATGCACACTTGTTTTTATTTACGTCTCAAATCAACGACGTCATCAAACCTTTCAGCAAGGGCATACCACGAGGACGGTCGCCAAGAAGCTCTTACTCAACGGAACTCCGGTGAAACGTACGGAGGAATAAATGGGGTGAACCAATTACGAATATTTAAAGAAAAGTAGATAAAAGAGAACACAAATTACGAACCGACCGTCGCGTCGCACGATGTAACGCTAAAACATACCTGCCGTAGATACAACGGAACAAGCTTGGAGAAGCCTCGAAGAAGGCTTAGATTTCGTCGCTACCAATTTCACATCCGGGCTGTAAACCCATTTACTTTTCGCTTCAAAACAAACCCCGTTTAACGAAAAGTTTAAACAAATCGAAAGTAACCCTCAGTACGCTCTGTTTGCAAGCGAGTAGTCACATCGACTGAACGTCGTTCAACGCGAACGGTTCTCGGGAAGGGAGAGAGGTCTATTGGCCAATGACAGGCCTGTAATGTATCCCACTTTCAACATGGGACAGTCTCATTATTAAAGGATAGGGTTGCCCAGGTTTGTTTAACGTTCTAAAGCGCACTTTCCAAACCAGTCCAAGTTCTGAAGGTCAAACTTCGTAGTAATTACACTTTCACGGTAAGTCGAAAGTTAGGAAATAAATTTAACGAAGTTTTCACCCGTAACATGATAGTCTAAATCGTTCGGGCGTTCATCGTCACCGAGAGAAATTCCAAAACCGGGTCGGACAAAAATTATCTATGACTGGTCAATTTGGGTCATGTGACTTCCCTTCGTGCCTGGCATTCTAGTTACGGGCAGAATCAAGTTAGTACTTTGCTAGACGCGTTGGAGTGCTGTTGTTTAGTTTTTGGCTCGTGACCATTTTGTTGTTCCCTTAAGTGTTGTGTACTCGTGTGGGAAGCCGAACGGAGATTTTATCCGTGATCTGGAACGGAGCAGTCTACATGTACCGAAGGCATCTTTTATCTGCTTTTCGAAGCCTGGCGGATGTGAGGTGCTACAGATACGAGCATAAGTTAGAATGATTTATTTTAAATTTTCGTTTGTGAGCGAAAGACGGATCCATGCTACGTGTCTTTAATTTAACTTTCTTAACGTTTTACGTTGCTTTAAACTTGAACCTGTGGTGGTCTCGAGCTTGTTTGTTTGTGCAAGACAACTTTTAGGGGTTTCTTTTTGGGGTTCCGTATGAGCTCGACATGTCCCATTAGCCGGCAATTGGGACGTAACTCAATTTGCACTCTCAAAATCTGGAACGAGGCACTCTACGTGTACCGAAAGCACCTTTCATCTGCTTTCCGAAGCCTGGCGGATGTGAAGTAGCCAGGTAAATTACCTGGGCGAATCAACTCGCAACGTGTTCTTTCTTTCGTTATTCAGGCTTTTATTTGTGGTTTTTCTCGTCGGGACATCTCAAGGCTTTACTACAAAGAGTTTCTGTTGGTATTATTGAATTTCCCGTAACGATTTGCGAAATCAGGCACCGCTACTGAGACATACGTCACCGTATGTAATCATGGGGTGGTTTTTCGTCGCCTATCTTCCTCACAAACGAGGACAATGTCCGACCTGAGCTTAACAGCATTTTCAACCGAGGTTCGCCATTGCTGCCTTCACGTCCATCATCGAAACTATTGACATTTTGTATCACAAAATCTTTTAAGCGGACACTAAATCGCGCAGTATACACTTTACGTTTCACCGTCGTTCGACAGCTTCGTCAGAACGACGGTGAAACGTAAAGTGTATAGTGCGCGATTTAGTGTCTGCTTAAAAGATTTTGTCATACAAATTTCATCGGACAAGAACCAACTGTAAATATTGATATTTTGTTTGAAGAGAGAGCTTCTGACAACTTGGCCAACTTCGCCATTCTTTGTTGTGGTGCCTGGAGTTTGCTTTCGTACTCCTGGACCTTGGGAACGCCTTTTTTCGTTTTAACTGACGACCTCTTTGTTTTCCTTTCACTCGCTTGAAGCACAAGGCGCCCAGAAGTTGTCAGTGAACGTGATGCCTGGCTAGATTTCTTTTGCAACTCTCTTTTCTTTTTCGGAAAATGCTGCTTTTCACGGTAGACCGTGATCCCGCACCCCCTGGTTTATTTCGTCTTCTTTTGGGCAGCGGTATATAACTGTTGATGTGGTCACTTTGCTGGGCAATGAAAAATTGGGCGGTACATTCAATTGCGGGCCATCTGGGAGCTCGAAAAGTGAAGCGGTAGAGGATCTTCCTTCTTTCAGGACGGAGAAGCGGGGCACGGTAAGAAATTCTTTGTTTATCGCGTAAACCATCCCGCAATGTCTTTGACCCACAGCAGAGTATCAGAGGATATTGTTGAAAGCTTAAGGAGTACGGCAGCACAGTCAATTGGGGGCCATCTGGGAGCTCGAAAAGTGAAGCGGTAGACGATCTTCCTTCTTTCAGGACGGAGAAACGGGGCACGGTAAGAAATTCTTTGTTTATCGCGTAAACCATCCC
The DNA here is from genome assembly GCA_033060865.1 of Dorcus hopei. Taxonomy (NCBI): domain Eukaryota; kingdom Metazoa; phylum Arthropoda; class Insecta; order Coleoptera; family Lucanidae; genus Dorcus; species Dorcus hopei. The sequence goes on along the minus strand of CM065424.1, from coordinate 4,877,542 downwards.
GTAATGTCTTTGACCCATAGCAGGGTATCAGAGGATGTTGTTGAAAGCTTGAGGAGTACGGCAGCACAATCAATTGGGGGCCTTCTGGGAGCTCGAAAAGTGAAGCGGTAGAGGATCTTCCTTCTTTCAGGACTGAGAAGCGAGGCACGGTAAGAAATTCTTTGTTTATCGCGTAAACCATCCCGCATTGTCTTTGACCCATACCAGAGGATCAGAAGGTGTTGTTGCAAGCTTGCGGAGTACACGTTTTTGCTCAAAATTTCATATTTCCCTCAAAGTTCACTCATTTTCTTACGACGCGACGCATGTCTGTCAAGTTCCAATTTAGTTTGAATAACCTAATTAGAACCACAGCGTCTTGACTTTTTGTTAACTTTTAGAGGTTTTGTGCAAGGCTCGACTGTTCGGGAACTGCAGTCGTTCCCAGGTCAATTACCAGGGAAAAAATATAATGGGAAACTTGCCCCTTATTCATCCTGCCCTTAGCTGTGCCCCTTTATGGGAAGCATTGCATCGTTATTAACTTGCACAGGTAGGTTTAGATAGGTTTTCGGTCATCCCTTGTTGTACGCCTTATCCGAACAATTAAGGATTTTGTAATAGTTTCTACTTCTTCTTAGCATTTTCTCTATGGGGTCTGCTCTTTGGTCCTGGCCTTTAACAGATTCAGATTCGGTGCGACTTCCCAGTCACATTTCAACGACTCCTGCCTTTTCGTCAGCCAGGCGGTCTTCTCTCAGGCATGTCAACCTCCTCTATAAATTTGGCGATGACGCAGTAAATATGGCCGAAACATCTCAACTGACCTTTTCATACCTTTTCCACAGCAATTGGTCTGCTAAGTGGTCCATTTCCAATCACGTCTCAACATATCCTGCGAAATTGGCGATGGCGAAATATCATGGCCGAATCATCACAGTTGACTTTCTCGATCTTTTCTATAACTGATGCGATCCCCAAACCTCTGCGGATTGTCTCGTTTCAGATGTATTCGGTTTCGCTGGGTCAAGCAGTTGTAAGAAACCAGCATTTCGTAAATCATTAAGTTCATTGCGTAAGTTAAATTCGATACAACGTCGCCTACGCGACCGCGAAAAGCTCACCCACCCTTATATGGGATGACTTATTATGCAGCAAACTGACTTCAATTTGTCAATCCTAATGCAATGTCAAGTCAAGAAGCGATCGCAAGATGCCGCTACTTAAACTTTTCTAAAAAATAACGTAAACAAACGACTTGTTTTGCCGTCATGAGTCATGACTGACCTTAGCAAAAAAACTGCATAGGCGATTCATCAAAATAGCATAAGAGCGGACGATTTAGGTAAACCACAATGACTCATAGGCCAAGTAGCCCACACGCAAGTTTTTTCGTAATCGGAATTTCCGGTATAAAACGATATGAAAGGTGAGTGCTGAGTTTTAGGATAGATAACTAACAGCTAAAGGGTAATTCATCCTCTTTTTTTATTATTTTTAACCTCTCGTACCTCACACAGTCAACTCCAAAGCCGTCAACATTTTCTGCGAATATGACGTTGGTTGTGTAAACATGAAGACATAGTTTCCTGAATTTCATCAAAATTGCTATGACTTCCACATCTTCAAGTTGGAGATACACAGCGATCTGATCAACCTCTCCTTCCATTGCTAATCGACGTGCAGAATCAAGTTAGTACTTTGCTAGACGCATTGGAGTGCTGTTGTTTTATTTTTGGTTCGTAACCATTTTATTGTTCCCTTAATTGTGACCACTCCGTTCCTATTTTTGTACATATTTAGTTAAGTTTTGTATATATTAATTAGCCTGTATTTTTAGGATGTGTTCGCGCAGTGTTATAAAGTTTAATTTAGGTGGGCTCTCCACCACGCGCAAGCTTTTATAAGCGCGCTAGGAGCACGCTTTAATCAGTCATCCGCCGGCTCATTGAGCCGCCGGTCGTGGCTCCGCCGCGCTATCAAGCCATCGGACGTGGATTGAAGATAGTGACTCGCCGAGCATTCCGAGCCGCCGGTCGTGGCTCAAATGCAGTTGTCCGCGGAGTCATTCATCCGTCGATGTTTTGACTCAAACGCGTTTAACAACTTGTGCTACGTTGTGAGTTTCACTCACAACCATACCACCGATCCGATCCCTGGAGCCTGTACCGGAATGTATGCACAGTGCGTTGTCGTCATGCGATTAGTGCCCATAAGACACGCCGTATATTACCATCTTCCGAAACTACCGTCCTGCGATTAGTGTCCGTAAGACACACCGTATATTACCGTTTCACTCTCTCTTACCCGGTGCGGGTGTCTCGCACATCCTGAGCCTAAAGTGGGAGTTTCACTCACAACCATACCACCGATCCGATCCCTGGAGCTTGTACCAGAACGTATGCACAGTGCGTTGTCGCCCTGCGATTAGTGTCCGTAAGACACACCGTTTCCGAAACTACCGTCTTGTGATTAGTGTCCGTAAGACAATTTGTAAACACCTGTAAATATAGACTAAGTTTGTAAATAAAGGTGTTGCTAAGTGATCGATGCTTTTATTTCCGGTGAACCTGGACACCGACAAGCAAACCCGAACCGCCGGACCAACGTCAAGCAGAGCTACACCAGACTACCCGAAAAATGACGTACCGTTACAAGTGGTGTGGGAGGCCGAACGGAGATTTAATCCGTGATCTGGAACGAGGCACTCTACGTGTACCGAAAGCATTTTTCATCTGCTTTTCGAAGCCTGGCAGATGTAAAGTAGTCAGGTAATTTCTACCGAGCAAGATGTTGGGCGATTCATCTAATCGATTTATTCCTAGCTGTGTAGCTAACCCAGGAATTTTTGTAATAACTCATATATTATAGGGGAATTTGCGTTAGCCCCTTCCCTCCTATCCTAAATAAAACAGAATGCATTCTTTCATAACGATCCATTCCATAACTGTCCGCTCGATATTAACATCTAAATGACAATGACGAGCGAATGGCATTTTCAAATTGACTTGCCTAGTAAAGCAAACTTAAAAATTGTTATCGCATCCACAATCCACTCTAAAGCTTTCGCTTTTTTGTCGTCCATTATGCGAAGCCTTACAATACAAGCAGACCGTTAGCGACACTCACGGAAGTTTGTATTTTTTTTTATAAAGCATTGATGTCAACTAATGATGTTGACCTACTATTACACTAAAGCGCAAGGTGTTTTCGAGCACAGTTTAATAGCCCCCGAACTCTTGTAAACCGGGGGGTAGCTGTTTGTTTTGCACTCGGCAAGCTCGCCTCGCCCCGGCGCCGCTCGAGATAAATACGCAAATGATTGAAGAAATTTATTCCGAACTTTTCGGAATTTCGCATTTGTACCGGTCGTGTTTTGCGAGCAGCGCATTAACGTCACCCCCCTTGTAACCGACTAGAAATTACGGCCGAATGCCCGAAGACTCTAACTCTTCCCCTTTTGGATAAATACACTTGCTTAAAAACGACGCGGGAAGAGACGATAAAAACAAAACTAATTGCTGGGAACCACGGTGGAAGATGTAGAGGTGCTCTGGCAATCGCGTCGGGGCCGGCACACAACACGAAGAATCAGTGTGCGAGTGAGGTAGGTAGTAGATTGGGTTGTACTTCTGGAATAGTATATTGCTATTAAATACTATGTAGCCATTAGACCTCGGCAATGAGGAAACTAAAGGATTATCTCACTAACGATTGGCGTCGTTACGTCGTTGCTTTGGACTAGTCATCAACCTCGTGGTCATCTCCATCTCGCTGGACCTACGCCTACGGTGCTGCTTCTTTTTTGGTTTTGCGATTTCACTTGAAATGAACATTGAAAATTTGATATTTTTAGAACGATTTAAAATTTTGTCCTAAATATACATGGATAGCAAGAGTATGTAGATTTCGATACACACAAGAGATAAAAAAATCTACACGTCTCATCTTTCAGGATGCTATGTCAACGCACTCTAAAACCCTCCAGGTGCTTTTCCCCCCTCTTGAAGATCCTGTTTCCATCCACCCTCGAGCGCCTAGAGAGATACCCCTACACGCGAACGACGCACTCACCCTCCCCAATCGTGTGCTCAAAGATACAATTCCCGTTTCGTTTCTAAGGTGGTGGTACTCGCTTAATATGGAGGAGGCGTGCGTGCCGAAAATTAATTAAAGGTTTATATTGCTAATTTGGACAGGGCAATTAACAAATATTGTTTCTCGCAACCCCTGCGGTCACCGCATGGCAGTTATAGTCCACCGCACGTCCATCGCAGGATTTAACAATTAACATGCCCCTGCTGGGCGATCAAGTTCCTGCACGACGTGAAATTTTATTGGTTTAGGGCAACATTTGTATACAGAATGTTACCCTTTTCCGGTTCACGTCCAAAAAAGAAAATTGTTCGGGAACCAAAATACTTCTAAGCAGAGAGTAGATGTCTCTTAAGTAGTATATCATTTCAACTCGACGTAAATCCAGAAAGTTGGTAATTGCCCCGTTTGAATCCGATCGATCCCGGAGCGAAAGTCCGGCGAATTTATTTACGGCAAAATCGCGCTCTTCCGCCCGTTAAATCATTGCTTCGCTCGCTGCAAACTCACGAAGCCGATTACTGTTTACACGAACCGATACAACTGAGACAAATCACGATCATTTCGAATTTATAAGGGCCCCCCCATCGATTCGTCCTAAATTATTTAGGGCTTTGATTGACATCGATTGGGGGACGGAGGACACACGACGAAATTATTCAGGACCTCCCGACATCGGCGAAGCTTCTTCTTGTCACGGCGTTTATTAACTTTCGCAACTTCTGGAAACGTACTGGTATTGACGGGTGGGGTTAATTTTGATTAGGTGGACCGGAGGGAATGAGATTGTTTTGGTTCGATCGGGCGTCGCAAGTTACAGTTTGTCTTAAACTTTTCTAGCCAGCGCCGGACGTGTTTGTTTAAAATTTAATTTAAATCGTCCGAAGAGTTTGCCGTACGACGCGACGTACGGATGGAAGTTATTCGATTTGTAGAGCAAGTTCTGGGCAGCTATAAAAATAAATAAATAATTCCCTGGCTACTCCACCATTTCAACAAGGGCTTCAATATCAATAGAGTATGAGAAGATACAACCGAAGAGTTTCGTGAAAATTAGGGCTAAACTAAATAAGGATGATTTCATCTCGATTCGGGATAGGAAGCTACAAGATATTTCGTTGGTGTTGGTGTAAAAATACAAGTTGAAATAATTGCCTTTGTGGTAATCCAGTTTGTACCAAGAAGTAAAGTATACTTAAGGGGTTGCAGGGCGTAGTCAGAATTAAGATAATAAAATACATAAGGTACATTTATTGAGGTTACAAATATTCTTACATGACCAACTGTAGCGGCACTTTACTTAGATGACAAGAGTTCGCTCACTTCGATAAGGATCTCGTCGAACTAACTTCTAATCGGAAAATCAGGCGCTCGTGTTGTCGGGAGGAGTGCGGGAGTGTACAGTGTTACAAGTGAAAATCCAGTTGAAATCATTTTAGTATTGTCGGTCACCTTGTGAAATAACAGGAACATGTTACGTTCAAATCTCCTGCCAAAGAAACGCGGAAGCAAAGTGATACAGGTGGCTACCCTGCATCCCTCCTCTTTACTGTTCGAAGCTCATTCGTATGGCACACCACGTGACAGCCTTCTGTTCGTTACCGCCCGTATTTTAGCGGCCATCACCATCTTTGATCCGTCTCTATGGTCCTTTTGTGTTCAAACTTTGGTTGAGTGTTAACGTGTTTTACGTGTGTGAGTTCTTGCTCTTTGAAAATCGATCTATTTATATGAATTGACTTGACCTATTTTCCACTGACGTAGTTTGTGCAGGTGCTGATGACTCATTTTTCTCTGCTGCCAGCTGCCACGATGATGCAATCTATGCAGAAGCGGATGAACTAGATTTTACATGTTTTTGTCTTCTGTTACAATATGAGAAGATACAACCGAAAATGTGTTTGTTTAAAATTTAATTTAAATCGTCCGAAAAGTTTGCCGTACGACGCGACGTACGGATGGAAGTCAGTCGATTTGTAGAGCAGGTTCTGGGCAGCTATAAAAATAAATAAATAATTCCTTAGCTCCTCCACCATATCACCAAGGGCTTCAATATCAATAGAGTATGAGAAAAACTAAATAAGGACGATTTCATCTCGATTCAGGATGGGAAGCTACAAGATATTTCGTTGGTGTAAAAGTACAAGTTGAAACAGTCGGTGTTGAGCTGGAATTCGCTTACAAACAAGTGAGAATATTCTTAAACAACTTTCTCCCCGATATCCTAGAATAACAAGGTCGTCCCTATTCGGGGGGGATCCAATATCGAAATCGACCATCAACTTTAATAACAGCCGTCCTGGAATTCGTCCAAACGGCGCGTGGAATTATTTGTTACGCTCTCCGGCCAATCTACTTAGGCGCCTTAAAATACACTACATGAATAATTTAGCTCGAGTTTTCGATTCGAGGTAATTTCCGCCCCCGTAACGATCGGCAGACGTTCAATCATGTGCCTGCCGGGTTTCATCGAGCTCGCTTCACGCACGTACCCCGTGATGAATAAGACGCGTGAGTTTCGAATTTTGACGGCCGAAATAATTGCATGCTCGGGCCCGATCGAATTGGGGTGGAAAATTTCCCCCCTACGATTCACACGTGCGAGAAACTGCACGATAATGATATCGCTGCTCTTTCGAAATAATAAAAGAGAAAACCGGCGCCTCCACCATTTCTTGTATGTTCGCTTCAACCGGTCCGTTTCGATCGAAATGGCATTTCGTTTGTTACTAATTCGGTCTAAATCTTGCGCGGGGTAGGTCATTGTTATTAAGTCGAACGATTGCATGTGCAAATGGGGCTTAACTCCGGTCACATTTCAGCAGTCACGCTGAGTGAGATTGGCACGTTCGCGAGCTTTATCGCAAACGAATAAAACGTAGCGTAACACGGAACGAAATATTTTTTAGTGGTAAGTGAAATTTATTACACAAGTTAGATAACATGCGAGTAAATAAAATTAATAACTCCATAGCCCGGAAAGTTTAAAACAAATGACTCGAAAAGACTTTCGTAAATCGCAGAACCAAAATAGAAACGATTCTCGTCCTACGTAGGAGTGATGTTAACAAGTTCTTTCTGCGTGCGACAGAATTTATCTCCTCGCACAAATATTGCGCTTAAACGTTCCGTTGACAGTATAATCCCCGTGAAATTTCAAAGTTGGCTTTGTACGAACGCAGCGAACGTACGAACCAATAAACTTGGCTGGCTTGGGGCGTCATTTTTCAGTCTTATCTTCTCGCTCTGCGCGTATTTAACCTCTCATATTTCGCCGAAAACGTTCGCCTCAACAAATGTAAAACCGTCGGTTTCGCTTTCGCTGACTCGAACTGCCTTACGATATAGGAAGGCATTTGTTTCCATATCAATTTCATTCCATAATATTAAAAAAAAAAAAACATAATAAAGGCAGATGTGTATTCGAGTAGTTGTGTATAGCTAGGGGGATACGAAGCCTCTTATGACGTATTAGCAGTTTGTACTAAATGTGAATGCATGGTTGTCTATATGACAGGCGCTCGTGCAGGAGGCGTGCTGTCGGGAAGAGTGCGGGAGAATACAGTGTTACAAGTGAAAATCCAGTTAAAATCATTTTAGTATTGTCAGTCACCTTGTGGAATAACAGGAACATGTTACGTTCAAATCTCCCGCCAAAGAAACGCGAAAGCAAAGTAATACAGGTGGCTACCCTGCATCCCTCCTCTTTACTGTTCGAAGCTCATTCGTATGGCACACCACGTGACAGCCTTCTGTTGGTTACCGCCCGTATTTTAGCGGCCATCACCATCTTCGAGCCGTCTCTATGGACGTTTTGTGTTCAGACTTTGGTTGAGTGTTAACGTGTTTTACGTGTGCCGTGAAATTATCGGAGTTCTTCCTCTTTGGGAAGAGTAACTCAATTGCGGCTGTGCCGGAAGATCTCGTGACACCATCGAACACATTTGGAGCACCATAGTAAGCCTGGAAATTTGGAAAATCCCAGGTAACGTAAAACGTGCAAGGGTGTGTACCTAACATGGCCGCTAACAAAAATTATTTCTTCCATGTAGGCTTTTCTGTTTGGGCGCAGGGCTTTACTTCAGGCTTCTAGGCTTAGTTCTCTGGTGGCGTTTCTGCCCTGTGAATGTACCGTAACCCGATCGTGGAAACCTGACCAGCCATCTTGATGATTCCAGCGGATCCAGTTTGATCCAGATTGTCGACGCTCCCCGCGATCGACAGAGGGGGTCGTAACTACCCACCGGCCATCGCGTTTCGGTTGGTAACGTTGACCCTGACACACGACTGGACGCGCTATCAAAAGGTTAGGTATTTCATCTTTAATTTTGCGGGACGATCGGTTTATATTTTAGTCATTTCTTGCGAATAGTCAAATCGCTAGGGAGAATTCCGAATTACGAGTTGCGCTGCGTGTACCGTAGTTAATTTTAGTATAAATTATGCAGCCACTTGTAATTGTGTAAGGTGTTGTTTGTTTTGAATTGTTCAATAAAACCTCAGTTGTGTTAACATTAACTTCGAGTTTAATTTCTGCGTTCACGCACACCAGTGAGTAAAGTCTCGCCTCTGTTTTGCTGTTGATTTATTTTCTGCCCGATCTGATCGATTGGAGACGTCGACTGGTCGATTACGTTTTTAGCTGAAGAACTGTCTTCTGGCGCCCTTTAATAATTTTACCAACTTGATCAACCCGCCCCTTTCTTCACTGTTGCTAGCTTGGGGAACAACTGATACGTTTCGTCAGCAGAAGCTTGTCATCTGTCAGTGGTAAGTAAGAGGCAAGTAGATTAAATTTAAAATTTGGCGACAAACATTTCGTTATTCTGCCATGCGCATCTCATTTGTACGCCGATTAAACGATGCCGATTTGTTGCCATCTCCGTGTTGCCATCTCCCTCTGTCCTGAAGTGAGTTACTTCTCTTCTTCTATCAACCCCTGTTACAGTTCGTTCTTGCTTTAACGTTTTTATTTTAGGGTGTTTCTAAATTTTAGCTTCATTGATCGCTCTATTTAATTACAAACTCTAAAGTTCTGATTTGGCTTCACTGAGCGCTCTATTTGATTACGAACTCTAAAGTCTTTTATTTTGTTTCTTTCCTCTTGCGTGTAGATTCGTTATTTTTGAATTTGGAGCGAAAAGGGGCGTGTCAGCGTTTTCCGCTTTTTGCAAAAAAATCAAAGGGCTTCCTGTCGCCATCTTGTGGGGTTCGCGGCATTCCTGAGCGTTGGTCGTTGTTGAGTCTGGCCACCTAACAGATGTTGGGGATTCTTCTTCGCTCATGAACGGTTGTTGGAAGTAGATCCAGTGTTGAAATAGCAGTTAAAACCAGTACCGCGAATTCCGTCTTCACGTGTTCAAACAGACGCGTCGTAGATTTTTATCGCTTCAGGCCCTTGACTTAAAAAGGGGTAAGACTTTTGGTTCAGCTTTAAATTCGTCAAACTTCGCGTTTCTTCCATTAGCAAGTACCACCAAGTATCGGTAAGTGCCAAGCACCGCGGAGGTTCGGAAATTCATGTAAATTCCGTGTCACATTTTGTGACTTCGATGTAAGCATTCGGATACCCCGCATGAATTTCGCGACAACTATCATCACTCCGAACTATGGTTCGTCGTTGGGGCCCTTGAGGGAGCTGTCGATTGGTATCGAGTCAGCGTCGTAAGCTATGACCCCCCAGACGACCCGAATTTAGCGTAGACTAATTGGGACCCGAGTCTGGTATTGTACAAACTCTCTGTTTACTTCTTTTATTAATTGCATGTGACTCTAAACTGTCTAATCGGTGCCTTCAGTGTCTTGTGATACCGTACCTGTATGCTTCAGGCCAAGGTTCCTTAAGAACGGTACTTCGTAACATGCGATCCTAAATTTTCAATCGTGTCATCCTGACAGAATCTATTCATTGTAAGTTATTTTGTGAACCGTACAGGTGATTGCGCGTTTACCTATGCTTTGTAAATTTTAATTTAATTTGACCTAACGATATTAACTTTAAGGGTTTTTCGACATAATTCCTTACTTTCTTTGCTGAGCGATCTGCTCCGTACTTGTTTATTTGTCTAAAAGCACAATAAACTCAGTAACATTGTTTGTCACATTTTTTTATGTGTACAAGGTGACCGATAATTGAGTTTTATCCGGGGGATCTGACAATTTTTTTCTAAACGCGGAAATCAAACCTGAGGGTTACTCAAACGCTTACGTTCACGTGTGCAATCCTAGCGGTGCCACGTATTTTACCCTACTACTTGGAATACTTATACATAATGCTAGGTGGCGCCCGTTTTATTTAACATCTAGATAACGAGCTGCCGACAATCCTATCGTAGCCCACCCCGTCTCCACTGAGCTGGGCATAATTCTAGGTAGGTTTTTCGGCAACATGAACGAGTTTCCCCCAGCGTTCGCAATTCACGCAAAGTCAACTAGGTATCTACTGGTAAGTAGGTAGCACCCCCTCTTGATATCTTACATGCGCTGAATACGTTTGCACGTTAGCGAGTCTTTCGTGACTCATTGTGGGGTGTAGACGTGTTATTGCCTCGAGTGTGCTTTGCGAATTAATTCGTTTGGCTGAAATCGCCTGGAAATGAATGTCTACGGTACCCCTACTCTGTTTACCGGATGGATTTTACAAATCGTCACCCCTGCATCTGTAAGCGTTGTGTAATACTTGTTCAAAGCTTAGTCCCGGCAGTTTGAGACTAGGTAGGTAAATGTGGCGCGTACTGGGGCGTGCTTCAAAGTGTAACGCATGGTTTCTTTTCTTTTAGGCTTTTGTTGCTGTCTGTATTGGCTCTACGTTTTGGTGTATGTAGCTCTTTCGGTAAAGTATATCCGTATCGCAGTGATTTATAGGTTACAGTACGAATTATGTTGACAGTTAAAATGTTGTCTCGCGACGGTGCTGCACGACTGGCCACATTAACTTGGAGCCACAATAGTACCGAGTGATTTAAAAAAAATATTATCAATTCTTGCCATGGTATTTGGACGGCGCGGCGTGGGCGTGCCCTAGCTTTACTATAAAATAGCATCAAGGAGTACAATGACGTACTTTTCACTTAAGCTAAGACATGCCGTCCAGATTTCATGGCAAGAGTTAATAAAAAATGTAAAAATCACTCACAATCAGTACAAACGATACATACATTGATAGGTTATTATAGAAATATAGACTACAGTAAAAAAGTGTGTTACGGTTGAAAAATTCATTTAAATTATTCATAGTATTGGCCAATCGCCCTGTATTTGTGCGGGAATCAAACGGCCAGGCTGTGCCTACGTGAGGGTCGTCACATTTCACAAGATTCCGAAACTAAACCATACGCTACTACCTAGTCCTACGGTATCTGTCCATTTCACTCTTTCGCCCGGCTAAAACTGACTTCATCTCGTAACGACCCCGTCTCAGCATAGTTGGGGAGAACGCAGCCCTCGGCGTCGCGCTCATTGTTTCAACACAGCTCCTGGCGTGCTGACCTATCGTTTGTTGGTGATTACGATCTTTGTGCTTGATTGAAGCCTGGAACGGAATCTACTCTGAGATTTGTTTAAAAGCACGCCGAGTGAATTCAAGCTCCTTACTAAGCTTCTCTAAGGTCTAAACCAAACCATACGCTACTACCTAGTCCTACGGCATCTGTCCATTTCACTCTTTCGCCCGGCTAAAACTGACTTCATCTCGTAACGACCCCGTTTCAGCATAGTAGGGGAGAATGCAGCCCTCGGCGTCGCGCTACTTGTTTCAACAGAGTTCCTGGCGTGCTGACCTACCGTTTGTTGGTGATTACGATCTTTGTGCTTGATTGAAGCCTGAAACGAAATCTACGCTGAGATTTGTTTAAACGCACGCCGAGTGAATTCAAGCTCGTTACTAAGCTTCTCTAAGGCCTGTTTCTGGGACAAAGAACAGGTAGGTCTTGTTGGCAATTTTGTGGCTTTTAGTGGTAGTTTTACCTCTGTTGAAATCATCGACAGCCCTTTGGGTGGTGGAAAAGGCCGGAATCGAAGTTTGAAACGAATAGAAGCCCCGGCATCTCGGCTCACCCTTCGTCCATGAAAAGTGAACCCCACCTGCAGACGTGACGCTACTTGATGACGTAATACTTACGCCGAATTACGTCATTGTCAACACCAGAATCCGTTGGAGGGCGCTCTCTCACTAGTGACAGCTTTTTGCCTTTACGCTGGATTTTGGTTACCGGGTCGGAAATATTCTAATTATTTTTATTTATTTTGTTGGCCCACCTAAACACGGCGTTGTTACTATTTTTATTAATTTGTTAATTTACGTCAAGTCTTTGCTGTGAATGACAAGCAGATCTGCTTATCGGTTAAAGTCTAACTTGTTCGTTCGCTTGATACAAAGTTATTTAGATTCACTTCTTATTCAACTCATCGGGACCCCCTTCTGGGTCGTACTCGACTCGTAATTTATTTATTTTCTTATTTTTTACCAATTTGGAGCTTTACGAATAAAAAGAAGTGTGCTCAGTTGGTGACTTTTATTTCATTTAACTTGTCCACCCTTTGCTTTTGGGGTTTCGTTGAACCCTCCCGTCTCCAGGAATTTAGTCGGCGGTGCTGGAGAACTTCGAAGTTACTCGCACAATTTGCTGTCCTTCAGGTAGGTAGCAAGTGAATGACTTTTAGATTAGTTTTGGAATTTTTCAATGACCAGTTACTTCCAAGTACTTTTATGATAGAACTCCAACGTCTAGAATAAAATTGACATTTCTAGGATTTTATTTGGTTAAATTTAGTGAAGTCGGTGTATTATAAACAATAGTGAACTTCGTGGTTTGTGGTCGTCGCTGTTGTGAGAGCCCTTGACATACAGCGGCCATATTTAGTTACCACTTTAGACAACGAGCTACTGTTAGTATGACTCTCTTCTGTTTATTCTTTACTCGTTGACATAACAGATATCAAAATTCTTTTATTTTTTTTATGTTACTCCTAACTAAACGATTCATGACCTCTAGTGAAGAAGCGATTGTTTCAGAATTGGGAACAATTGTCAGTCACCCTGTATAAATTAGTCGTCGGAATGTATACAGAATCGAAGAAGAAATAAAGGCAAAAGCAGGAAGTGAAAATCCCAGTGCAAACGCAATAAATGTGTTGTGACACTCCGGGAAATCGCGCGATGAGTCGGCGGGATTACTTTATTTGTTATTCCTGCGCGCATATAAGAGATATGAATTCCTCCGTCCCAGATAACCGATACGGATCTCCGGACTCTATTCCGTGGCGTTTTTTTTTAGCGAAAAACAATTTGTAATTTATTGCGACGTTTCTATTTCGGTGGCGCATCTTATTTTTCCGCGCGCGCAAAAGAAAGAAGCCGAACGTTAAATGTAACGAATACAATATTGCCAGAGAGAGGGCGGCCCTCCCCCGAACTTTCGCAATTTGCAAAGTGACTCACTCGGCTATTAATATTTTAGCGTTGCCACATTCGCTAAAGTATTCATCCTTTCCTTTCTTCTGCGCCACATTTTCCGAATTCAACGTGCTCGCGAAGTGTACGAGGACATAAACGCGCCTCATTAAAATGATGTAGAGGAGATAATTACCGGGGCTGATGTGATGAGAGATATTTTTTTTAGGCTGCAGACAACAATCTCGTCGCCCGCCCTGTGAAATTAAATAATACAAAAAGGGGGACTCGGAACGAGGTCGTAGATCACCCGGAAGATTTTAGTTTATACGACGGAAACAAAGTGCGTAAAAATTTCGAGGGAGGTGTCTCTTTGTTGATGTTATTCACGGACGTGTAGTCCTGAAACTCCCGAGATGTTTTATTAGGTTCTCGGGAGGGACGTGACGCGGAAAGAACAGCGGCAAAAAATGAAATTTAAGCATCGCCTGCTGACTTGTTGATGTTTTCACTGTATACTCGAATTCTTCTTCAATTATTAATATAATATAAACACCTAAAATATTAGCCATAATTTTTGAACTAAATGCCAAACGGGGGCTTTTCTTTTAGTTAGGTAGAATGAAAACAAAAAACATAGTAACGACTTCTTCGTTTTGCTGCTATTTCTTGTTAAAGGAAATTTCTAGGTCAGAGGCTTCTGAAACAGGTGAGTTTTCAGAGCCTCCTATATTGCGCCAGCTAATTTAGATAAATTTCCACATTGCATCCGCAACGTCAGCTAAAATCGAATTAGTATTGTGTAGATTTACCCCCCGTTAAATGGAAAATATACAATTACAGCAATATTTTAATAGACACGGGTTTGTCAGGGTTTAATTAAATTAATGTTGGACGGATGGATGGAAGTTTACTCCCCAAAATGAAATTGGTAACCAAACAAGCGGGAATTACCTCCGGCAAATACACAACAAATATTTAAACAAAAAAAAACATTTCGTATTAAACGAAAATTCATCTGAAAACAAAAATTAGTTTTTTTTTTTTAATAATTTACTAATGGCCAAAAATGACACTACAAAAATAAAGTAAGCTTTATTAGAAACTATAAAAGCAGCAAACTAATAAATGATGACGTAGCGGTTTCCGTTCATCTGTTTGCCTTGCACTTGGAGTTCCAAAAAAAAGTTGAATGTAAAAAGTGCAGATGTTTTCGCGCAGTTTCGGTTGTCGCTTACAAATAAGCAAACAAGCGTCACGTTTTCAAGATGCGAGCCAAAGTTGTGTTTCTTTTTAATGAATACCCTGTATATTATTACGTATTTCGATTCCAAATCAAATTCTACCCCGAAGTGATGGGTCGCAACATGGGTCTAGGGTGAACGGTTTCCGAGTTACTAGCAAATGATTACGTGGCGGTTTTCGTTCGTCTGTTCGCCTTGCGCTTGGAGTTACAAAAAAAGTTGAATATAAAAAGCGCGCAGTTTCGGTTGCCGCTTACAAAAAAAAAAAAACAATCAAGCGTGACGTTTTCGAGATGCGAGCCAAGTTGTGTGTTTTTTTTTTAATGGAACGCCCTGTAGATTATTACGTATTTCGATTCCAAATCAAATTCTACCCCGAAGTGATGGGTCGCAACATGGGTCTAGGGTGAACGGTTTCCGAGTTACTAGCAAATGATTACGTGACGGTTTCCGTTCGTCTGTTCGCCTTACGCTTGGAGTTACAAAAAAAAGTTGTAACTAGAAAGTGCAGACGTTTTCGCGCAGTTTCGGTTGCCGCTTACAAAAAAACAATCAAGCGTGACCTTTTCGAGATGCGAACCAAAGTTGTGTGTTTTTTTTTTAATGGAACGCCCTGTATATTATTACGTATTTCGATTCCAAATCAAATTCTACCCCGAAGTGATGCGTCGCAACATGGGGCTAGAGTGAACGGTTTCCGAGTTACTAGCAAATGATTACGTGGCGGTTTCCGTTCGTCTGTTCGCCTTGCGCTTGGAGTTACAAAAAAAAGTTGAATATAAAAAGTGTAGATGTTTTCGTACAGTTTCGGTTGCCGCTTACAAAAAAACAATCAAGCGTGACGTTTTCGAGATGCGAGCCAAAGTTGTGTGTTTTTTTTAATGGAACGCCCTGTATATTATTACGTATTTCGATTCCAAATCAAATTCTACCCCGAAATGATGGGTCGCAACATGGGTCTAGGGTGAACGGTTTCCGAGTTACTAGCAAATGATTACGTGGCGGTTTCCATTCGTCTGTTCGCCTTGCGCTTGGAGTTACAAAAAAAGTTGAATCTAAAAAGTGCAGACGTTTTCGCGTAGTTTCGGTTGTCGCTTACAAAAAAGCAATCAAGCATCACGTTTTCGAGATGCGAGCCACAGTTGTTTTTTTTTAATGGAACGCCCTGTATATTATTACGTATTTCAATTCCAAATCAAATTCTACCCCGAAGTGAGGCGTCGCAGCATGGGTCTAGGGTGAACGGTTTCCGAGTTACTAGCAAATGATTACGTGGCGGTTTCCGTTCGTCTGTTCGCCTTGCGCTTGGAGTTACAAAAAAAAAGATGAATATAAAAAGTGCAGACGTTTTCGCGCAGTTTTGTTTGCCGCTTACAAAAAAACAATCAAGCGTCACGCTCTCGAGATGCGAGCCAAAATTGTGTTTTTTTTTTAATGGACGCCCTATACCGGGTGTTTCAGTGAAGATGCACCAAACTCGGTATGTTGGTAGATATCGTGAAAAGAAATAAAAGTTTCCTATAATATATTTTTTTTAAATGAATAAGTTTTGAGATAATCGAAGGGAAAGGAGAATCGTATATTTTTAAAACGTACAATAGATGAGAGCGGCCCGAATTCTTAACCTGCCTTAACGTTCGGTTTTTTACTTTATTACGCCATAAACTGTCGCGCCTCAGATGATATGATGAAACACATTTAGTTCGTTCACTCCGTTCTGGTTAACGTTGACGAGTAATTTCTTGGTGTAGTTTATACTTTTCATTTTTAAGTTTATTATGTAAATGTGTGTGTGGGTGTGTTGGTGGTGCGATGGGCGATTGCACATTTCGAGAATACGCAGATTATTCGAACACATGTTGTAAGGTAATTGCCGTTTTCAAAATTCGCCCGCTTCGGAATTTGTTTCTTCCTTATGTGATCAAGATCAGTCTGATAGACAAATAATTTAGCAGATCGGCGCGACGGAAGCAATAATTTCAGTTACTAATTTTTCCAATTTATTAATTGTACATAATTGTAGTAATCGTTGATACAGGAATAAATAAAAACGTTACAAGCGTTAATTATCGTACATTATTAAGACTCGGCAAATTTGATGTAATTACGGTTTGCATAAATGAAAACGCACGCTAAATGCACATTCTTTCAGTGTTCACCTTTAACACGAATTGCGGTCAAGGGCAGAGTTAAAAGCCTCTCATAAATTTTTTCGTTTACGATAGATATTTATTGTCTTCTTGCAGCCGCGTGCCATTCATAAAACAATTTAAATCGCTCGTCTTGTTTCACGGCCGCAGAAATTTAAATCGCTACGGTATTTATGAAAACATTGACTCAAAATAATGCAAATTTCAAGTTGCTCCAATTGCAAAATTGTATTAAAATATTTTGTTTGAAATAATGTCAGAAACGTTTCCCCGAAGTTTGGTGCATCATCACTGAAACACCCTGTATATTATTACGTATTTCGATTCCAAATCAAATTCTACCCCGAAGTGATGCGTCGCAACATGGGTCTAGGGTGAACGGTTTCCGAGTTACTAGCAAAGATTACGTGGCGGTTTCCGTTCGTCTGTTCGCCTTGCGCTTGGAGTTACAAAAAAAAGATGAATATAAAAAGTGCAGACGTTTTCGCGCAGTTTTGTTTGCCGCTTACAAAAAAACAATCAAGCGTCACGCTCTCGAGATGCGAGCCAAAATTGTGTTTTTTTTTAATGGACGCCCTATATATTATTACGTATTTCGATTCCAAATCAAATTCTACCCCGAAGTGATGCGTCGCAACATGGGTCTAGGGTGAACGGTTTCCGAGTTACTAGCAAATGATTACGTGGCGGTTTCCGTTCGTCTGTTCGCCTTGCGCTTGGAGTTACAAAAAAAAGTTGAACGCAAAAAGTGCAGATGTTTTCGCGCAGTTTCGGTTGTCGCTTACAAGAAAATTAAGCGTCACGCTCTCGAGATGCGAGCCAAAATTGTGTTTTTTTTAATGGACGCCCTATATATTATTACGTATTTGGATTCCAAATCAAATTCTACGCCGAAGTGATAGGTCGCAACATGGGTCTAGGGTGAACGGTTTCCGAGTTACTAGCAAATGATTACGTGGCGGTTTCCGTTCGTCTGTTTGCCTTGCACTTGGAGTTACAAAAAAAAGTTGAATGTAAAAAGTGCAGACGTTTTCGCGCAGTTTCGGTTGCCGCTTACAAGAAAACAATCAAGCGTGACGTTTTCGAGATGCGAGCCTGTATATTATTACGTATTTCGATTCCAAATCAAATTCTACCCCGAAGTGATGCGTCGCAACATGGGTCTAGGGCGAGCGGTTTCCGAGTTACTAGCAAATGATTACGTGGCGGTTTCCGTTCGTCTGTTCGCCTTGCGCTTGGAGTTACAAAAAAAAGTTGAATATAAAAAGTGCAGACGTTTTCACGCAGTTTTGTTTGCCGCTTACAAAAAAACAATCAAGCGTCACGCTCTCGAGATGCGAGCCAAAATTGTGTTTTTTTTTTAATGGACGCCCTATATATTATTACGTATTTCGATTCCAAATCAAATTCTACCCCGAAGTGATGCGTCGCAACATGGGTCTAGGGTGAACGGTTTCCGAGTTACTAGCAAATGATTACGTGGCGGTTTCCGTTCGTCTGTTCGCCTTGCGCTTGGAGTTACAAAAAAAAGTTGAATATAAAAAGTGCAGACGTTTTCGCGCAGTTTCGATTGCCGCTTACAAGAAAACAATCAAGCTTCACGCTCTCGAGATGCGAGCCTGTATATTATTACGTATTTCGATTCCAAATCAAATTCTACCCCGAAGTGACGCGTCGCAACATGGGTCTAGGGCGAGCGGTTTCCGAGTTACTAGCAAATGATTACGTGGCGGTTTCCGTTCGTCTGTTCGCCTTGCGCTTGGAGTTACAAAAAAAAGTTGAATATAAAAAGTGCAGACGTTTTCACGCAGTTTCGGTTGTCGCTTACAAAAAAGCAATCAAGCGTGACGTTTTCGAGATGCGAGCCAAAGTTGTGTTTCTTTTTAATGGAACGCCCTGTATATTATTACGTATTTCGATTTCAAATCAAAATCTACCCCGAAGTGATGGGTGGCAACATGGGTCTAGGGTGAACGGTTTCCGAGTTACTAGCAAATTGTTACGTGGCGGTTTCCGTTCGTCTGTTCGCCTTGCGCTTGGAGTTACAAAAAAAAGTTGAATATAAAAAGTGCGGACGTTTTCGCGCAGTTTCGGTTGCCGCTTACAAGAAAACAATCAAACGTGACGTTTTCGAGATGCGAGCCAAAGTTGTGTTTCTTTTTAACGGAACGCCCTGTATATTATGACGTATTTCGATTCCAAATCAAATTCTACCCCGAAGTGATGCGTCGCAACATGGGTCTAGGGTGAACAGTTTCCGAGTTACTAGCAAGTGATGACGTGGCGGTTGGTATAGTTTCCAATGTTGTACATGAATTTTGTAGAATTTTGATTAATGAAGGGAAACGGTGCTCTGCATACATACAGGGTGAATGACAATTGTTCCGACAAGAAAAGCGCATAAGAAAATCGTTATCACAGATTACAGGAATGTTTAAATTTTTTTTTGAATAGTTTATAATTAATTAAAAAATTACACCTAAATCAAGCTACGGCACTGCGTGCGAAATGCTACGCCACGTTCTCTAAATGCGGCAGTATAATACGACTATAAAGTTTTCTATTGACTAGTTGCTTGCACACAATGCGACCTTGTCATCGCCGACAAGTTTTTTTGTGAATACTATGAATACTTTATTATGTACAGCTGTTCTAAGTGTCGTTGGGGATAAGTGTGTAGATTTTAATCAAATCGTATACGTGAATGAATGTAACAGATTACGGGATTTTGTTTAAAAAAGTCTTTAGTCTTCTTATGACAGAAAGCTCATTTTCTTTGATTCTCACAATAAAAAAACCAAATGGTCAATGGTGTCACATCTTGAATGTTCATGCAGATTCGCACTTATGCGAGTAGGACCTCTTTTGGTATTCTTTTTATGTGTTTCAAGTAGGTAACCCCTGGGTGATATACCTTCTATGACAAGTGATCTAATTTGCTAGCATTATGCTTGTGAACTTGCCAGGAATTGTGCATTGCCATATCGAGGCAATGGTAAAAGAATAGAAAATACCACTAGTTCTATATAAACTAATATTTTGATCAGCACGATCGATGCCTCTCATATTCTCATTATAAATTTTTACAAGCCGTAGTTGATCGATGAATATCTTCTTCTTTTCTTTTTGCGAGTATCTTTCTATCTTCACAATTGGAAATACGCCAACATTATTGAAGGTCATATTCACCACACAGTTGGAGTGCCATCTGTAGATCAGGATATTATTTTCTTCGGCAGTCGCATATTCGTAGTACCCCCCATGTTTTTTCTTCAGCATCTTACTGTGACTTATCGAAACCTTATTTTCTCTTATTGTGCCCATAACCTTCAGTCCTCTGTTAATTAGTTCTATGAGAAGTGGCATTGAAGTGAAGAAATTGTCAAAGAAAATATGAAAATTTAGGTTGCCCTTGTTTAGAGTCAAGATATCGCAAAAGTGTAAAACAATACTTGCCCCTAAACCAAAGTCTGTATATTTTGGATCAAGAATCGTTGAAGAACCATGATAACCCCCTGATAACCACTCGACATATCCTTAATCTAGTACTTCATAAACCCCATCTGATAAGTTTTCCTCTAATGAATTGTTTTGAGCCCTGGCATACTATGAAACTCCTCAGAAGGAGCAAACTCTATAAATTTTTCATTGAGATAACTGAAGAGAGGTCTAAGCATTTTGGTTCAAGTTGTAAATTACTGGCGCAATGCAAATTTTGCATTATATAGGAAAACCTAATTCTAGAAATTGCATTGTACCACAATTTGGACATTGAAAGGTACCCGCTGAATAATAAAACTCCAATTATATCATCACATGTTATATCTGTAGGTCGTCCTTTTTGAGAAGCATATAAACTTGTATAATTTGTTATCATGAAGTGACCTTTTCGTTACCAAGAACATTTTTGTTTATTCCGTAAAGTACTTTTCATTTGCCGTTTTTGTAAATTTTAATTAGTTTGTATATTTAGGATGTCTTTGCACAGAATTAAATTTATATGTTGCGTGGGAGTTCCAGCAGAGTGGGGCTCCCTTCCACTCGCAAGCCTTTAAAAGCACGCCAAGAGCACGCATTAGGGTAGTCATCCGCCGAGCCATCGAGCCGCCAGTCGTGGCTCGAAGGCAGTCATTCGCCGAATCACCGGTCCGTCGCGGTGCTTTGACTCAAACGCGCTAAGCGACCTGTGCTACGTTTGCATTACCTGCAACCGCTCCTCCTGTTTGTTTCCTGTCCCAGAGTGGAAGTTTCACTCATACATACTTGACATGGGTGTTTCGTGTAACCTGAACCCGAGTGGGCCTTTCACTCTTACGTACACTCGCCGACAAAAGTAATGCCCAGGCCTACTTACTTACAATGTAGGTAATTCATTCATTCTCGAAGTAAATTTTATTATTTAAGGTCAGTTAGCTGCGAAAGCAACGGCGTAAACCCCCACATCAGTGCAGAATTTTAAGGGTTGTCCAGCACGGATGCACCACAGTTACCAGCGCCAGTGTTTCGTGTATTCTGACCCTGAGCGGGAGTTTCACTCTTGCGTACCTGACACGGGTATTTCGTCTATCCTGACCCTGAGTGGGTGTTTCGCGCATTACCACCGTACTACCGATCCGATTCCCGGAGCCTGTAGCGAAACGTATGCACAGTGTGTTGTCATTAGTTAAACCCTCCGCAAGACCCACAGTATATTGCCGTTCCTGTAAATACCGTCCGGAAGTTTAACAGTCGATTACCGTTAAGTGCAATATGTTCGGAATATAAACATTCCAAATTGTAAGTATTTATGTAAACATGAACTGTGTTTGTAAATAAAGTTGTGTTGCTAAGTGATCGACGCTTTTATTTCCGCTGAACCTGGACACCGACGAGCAAACTCGAACCGCCAGACCGACGTCGAGCAGAGCAACAATCATCAAGACCAGAGAGGGAGCAAGACGACCCGTTACAGCTTCAATATAAAAAAATTGAGTAAAATAATCTATCGGTGATAAATTATCATTTTTTCAAAATCAGAAACATTATAAAAATTTGTCTCTTTTACTCCAAGAAGCTGTTTTTGTGTTTTTGTTTGAATTGGTTGGAACCGCGTCACGTTGACTTCTTCTACTGCCGACGTTTCGTTCTCCATTGCAGAAGAACTTTCTCAGGGCTGCTGCTGCTGGTGGTGTTGCTGCTCCTTCTCGTTAGTCGTTGAGACTGACTGGGTATGTCTGTTGTCGTGGTATTTATAGTGATCGGTGGGGGTAGTGAGTCGGAACGGTGACCGGGTGTTGGTCTGTTGGGGCGTGACGGATCGTTAATGAGATGTTTCCAGGCATTGTGGAGGTAAAAGTCAGTATCACGGTTTAGGTTATTGGGATGTTTGAGAATTTCTATGAATTCATGGACGACGGCCGCGGAAGCCTTCAAGTTAATTTAAGCTGTTTTTCTTTTTAACTAATGCAGAATTGATTTGAGTAGGTCTCACAAATGATGACAAAGGGAGGTCGTCTTCATCATGAAATTTCGAATTAACGTCATTATCATCTACTCGCAGAGTTTCAGCATCATCTCTAAGTTGACTGCCAAGTAAATCGTAACCAGTGACTTCATCCTCACTTCCTGAATCTTCATTTAACCGTAGCATTCTCTGGTGGAAGCATTATAATGCCATCTGGTATGTCGGAAGTGTCTTCCAAATTTTCCTCCATCTCCTCCAAGATCTCATGAAGTTTTAAGGGACGTTTATAGAAACTGAGAAGAAAATAAAAACAAATATTGAATTCGTACCACATGGTCTTTTATAAAAGAAGACGACATTGATTGCCATGTTAGAGGGTAATCAAACACAACACTGGCTAAACTACATTTTGAGATTTGAGATAAAAACAATGGCTTCAAATATAAGGTTGAAAACCTTTACCTCCAATTATCCATAACCAAGTTTTAAAAATAAAACCTCAGGAGTTTAAACTTATTTTCAAAAATCAGGCATTTCGCGCAGACAACGTGTGGATGTATGTTTAACTAAGGCGACATCTCAGTTCATTAGAACGAACTATTAAATGAAGAGTTTTCTTTAGTGATCCTTTTAAGAGGATTGTGGTCTAGTATGGGTTAATAATAACTCGTCTGTCAAATCAATATTTCGCAGTTCGAATTCCACGGCGTCGGGCGTTGACCTAAAAACGTAGTTGACGTGAAATTCCACTTAAAGGTCAAGTTAACAAGCTACGCCGCCGTGCCCACCATAAAACTTTTATGAGGGCGTTTATCTGCTCCTCTATTTTTTAACCAGAGGCGCATCGTCGTTTTGGGGTTAATTTTTGATTAATTATTTCTCGAAAACTAAAGTAGAAAGAAACGCTCGGGGTTTTTCCTTTTGTTCGAACAATTGTCAGTCACTCTGTTTACTTAAATATATAAATATATAGTTCAATGGAAATTATGAAACACAAAACGTATACGGTGCCCTAAAGAAACCGCCTAAATGGAACGTAAATAAATCATCGAGCGCTTTATTTAATTTTGCGCTTTATTTAAATACCGAAGTTTGCACGGTGTGACACGGACGTAAGAGTGAGAGAGAGGGGGGAGGGGGCGCTATGAAGTTTAAATGGAAAATTTCCAATTCTATTTCATTTCGAAGTTTGTCCCGGACTCGTATTACGCCACCACCGCTGTCTACGAACTAAAAGAACCGCGTCTCCGCAAACGTACATAAATCACGATGCATTCCGGCCGGATTAATAACAACCGGAAAAAAGTTACGCCTTACTTCGGGAATAAGCCCGCGTGATGCATGCCCGCCGATAAAATCGAAATTTCGGTTTTAATTATTCTCATTAATCCTGCGGAGTGGAGTAATTTTTTACTCTATGACAGTTTGATACTTTCGCAGATTACGGCGGATCCGGTCCCTCGTGGATTGCGCTGACATTTTTGCCGGATTATTCCGGACGCGTGTGCACAGCGGTTGATTTTACGTCCATCGATGTAATCGCGGGAAAACCCGGGCGAAACACTTTGTGAATAATTAAGCGGAACCCTCTTAATAATACGTCATTTAAATACAGTACTCTCACAGTATACGTAAATAAATTAGGTCATCGCATGATTTCAAAAACTGACGCAGAAAATTCACTCCTTGAATAAAATAAATAAAATAGGAAATATTAATTTCTTTAATAAATCTGTGGAAAATAAATCGCAGTTAATCTAATTACCCGTTAAATTGAAATTATTATTTTATTTAATTAGATTAATTTAATTGCGCGGAACGGAAATTGAAACCGAACGCATTACCAGGGGAAACCCGGAGGATGGGTTCTCGTTCTTTCGAATGTTTTTGAGCGCCCGTTATGGTTACAAACTATTTATGTTATCGATCCATAATGTGTACGTTGTGTGTACGATATCAGATCGCTTTCGTCCTAGAAAAGAAAAGAGCGAAACCCCGTTTTATTAATTTCATGCGTCGAATTTGTGTGCGTATTTACATAAGATAATAAAAAAAAAATAAGCCTCGCACATTACGACGCGTTTATAAAATAATAAAACTTTACATTAAACAATATTGACCGGTACACGAACGTTAAACTTTCGATAAGAGCTCGAGCCAACGTATAATTAACCAATTATTTAAATGTTACTTATTTGAATAAGCCGCATTTTATGCGCGGACGTAAAATCAAAGTGCGCGCCGTTTTAATTATGTATTCGAACGAACGCGAACGAGGCGTTACTTTTCGGTTTCCGCGCCGCGAATTTTTATTCCCAACCGACGGCGACGGCGACGCCGACGGGCGGCATTCCCTTATTAAATTTCGCCTTAATTAGCGGCTGCATTCGTGCCTAATTAATTTGGCTTAATTAAATTTGCCTCGGCGGGCTTCTTAATTTCTTAAATATATTTACAGAAATTTAAAAAAAAGCGTCTGGGGTGTCGTCCTTTTGCACACAGACGTTTTCTTTCTTCGGCTCGAATATTAAAACTGAGTTTGCATTTTAGGTGAAAGCTTCCGGAGCTTAATTAAAGGATTAGTTTTGCAATTCATAAATAGATATTTTTGTTTAACTTACGAACTTCTTAAGAACTAGTCATTCTAATTAATAAATTTTTTATGTTTACACTCGTCACAATTTAATTTATTGTTTGGGGATGCAACGTTTTAAGGAGCACGAAGCAAAAAGAGTTTCGCGTTTAAAGTCAAAGTAAGAAGTGATGCAGACGCCCTTTGCACCTACATTTACACGGAAAAACAATTGAATTAATTTTTTTTTTCAATGTTTACACTTGCTACGACTTCATTTATTGATTGAAACTGTAACGTTTTAAGGAGCACGAAGCAAAAAGAGTTTCGCATTTAAAGTCGACCCAAGAAGCGTGGCGGACGTGCTTTGCACCGATATTTATACGGAAAAACAATTGAATCTGCAGTTTGATTTGAGCGTTGCTCGCTGGCTCTAATACGTGAAGCAACCCCGACCACAACCGAGCCGTTTGGAATAACGGGGTGCCTTGACTCTCACATTATTTTACTGTTACCTCCAGCTTGTTTAGTTGAACAAGGATTTCCAGAATTTTTCCAAATTTTCGAATTCCGACAACCAGAATTGAATGTAAGTAATTTGGAAATACAATTTTTAAGCTACTTCTAGTCAGTAAGTGTATTAATTAACTTTCATAAAATCAATCTTCGTTCGCGTAACCTAATTTTCTAACTTTTCACTTGATAACAGGTTTCTGCTACTTTCAGAAGCACTTTGTCGATCAAAATTCAACGATATCAGTTGTGTGCAGTTGTTTTGAATCACCTCTACTGGCCTCGGTACAAGTAAGTTACCTACTCGTTTCTACTCTGCTTATTGTTTTCTTAAACCTCTTCTTCTCCTTTTCACGTGAATATCCCAGCAATATATACATGTATAATATATAATGACATAATTAATCACACCATCCGATTTGTGCAAGACAGGAAAAATAAACGGGGGCAATTGAAACAATAATTTTCCCCAGTTTGTAAGGCGAATGTGGAAGTACAAAATATCTCTTAGTAAGTTGGTCGCAGTCGCAGCCAGCAATATACAGTAACTAGGCGAGCACGCCTTCCTGATAAGCTTTTAAAAGCTTGGAACTAAGTCAGGATGTTAACTAGAAAAAAGATTAGGCTAATAGGAATATGTATACATAGTTGAACATTATTTGAAAGAAAATGTATTAATTAATCACTTTAGAACCATTTAAAAGCCACAATAAATATAATTTTACTTGTAAATTTGAATTTAAATATTTGGTTTGGGCAGTAAATAGATTTAATGATTAAGGAAGCTTGGAATTAGATATTTATTTAAGTATAGACAAATCTTGTGCCAGCAGTTGCGGTAAGACAAGATATACTTCTAAATTTGGTTCGGGTGATAGTTATCTTAAGGATTAAGAAACGACGATTGATCATAATACGATCAATCTTCGTTTCATAAACCTTACATTAAGGTGAAATTTTGTGATTGGTTGAGTTTATTTTATGGTGAAAAATTATTAGATTTTTTAAAATAGTCTAGGATTAGATACCCTATTATTGGAAATATAAAATTGAACTCCTGAGAAGTATGTTGTTGAAATTTAAAAAAATTGGCGGTGTTTTAGTCTGTTCAGAGGAACCTGTCCTGTAATTGATAATCCACGATTAATTGAACCTGTTTGTTTAGTTTGTACATCGTCGTTATTTGAATATCTTTCAGGGGGAAAATATTGTAACAAGGACAAGGATAACGCCGCCAACGCAAGGAATCCGCAGCTACAAAAATCATTCTACCGGAACATAAGAATGACTCATTTGCAATTATGTAACGTATGACTCATCCGCGTTGCAGAAGATGCACCTGCAAATATCAAAGCGATGATTCATTCGTGTGCCGTGTGCAAAATCTTATGACTCATCTACGTGCATAGATCTAACGCCGAGCCTTGTGCAAAAATGTCAAGGCAACAATTGACGTAATACCCCGCAAACAAAACCCCTATAAAAAGGCGACAAATCGAACGTTAGCGCATAATTAGAATAAATCTAGTCAGTGTGTAATCTAGTCTAATTGTCAGTAAGTTCCCAAAATACGATGTGAGTATTAGTTGTAATTAATTGTTAATAAATGTTTGTTATACTGAGCTACGACCTTTATTACCGTAACAATTTTCAATATTTAAAATTTTAATTTAAATCAGATCAAGATGCAGCTCACAGGCAAGGAGAGATGGGCTACAATGAAAACATTTATTTAGTTTGAGGGTTGAAATTCTTACGATAAATAGGATTTGATAGTAAAGTGAATAATTTAATTTATTTGATTAAAGCTCTAAAATATGCACATATCGCCCGTCGCTCCCACCATAAGGTGGGATAAGTCGTAACAAAGTAGGTGTACCGGAAGGTGTACCTGGAAAGACAAATTAAAGCTTTAGAATAAGCATTTTATTTACATTAAAAAGTTGACTGCGTTTAATTTGATATTTAAAATTTTATTGTGTATGGATTTTTAAAAGTAATTATATGTCTGAGTAACGGGTTTGAAAGGATTTTTTTTATTATAGAATAGTACAGTGAAGGAATATTGTAAAGTTATTTAAAGAATATTTTGTTTCTACTACCTTTTGTATCAGGGTTTATTAATAAGATGCTTGAATTTCTAGTTTTCTCGAATTTCTAGAAATTTATAAAAACAGTAAATAGAAAATTGGACGACCAAACAACTTTTTTTTTTTTAATTTTCTGAAATACTCTAAAATAACTTCGGATATCTTCTTTATATAGCGTGTTCCCTGATCATATATTGTGTCCTCCGATCTGTTTAGTTCATTTACGAACACCTATCCTAAATTTCGAGGGAAATAGTAAATGTTAAATTTATGAATAAGAGATAGCTTCTGGTTCTCGCATTGCATTTACTTCACTTCATAGCACTAAAAACAGAATGAAGAATTAAGGTGTTGTTTGCAAGTATCGTATCATCAGTAAACAACGTTGAATGTGACTTCAAGAACCATGGCAAATCATTGATATGTAATAGAAAAAATAACGGCCCGAGCACAGAGCCCTGTGGCACACTACTTTTAATTGTAAGAAGCTGAGGTGATTTTTTCTTATTCAATTTTTTCGTCTTTGCTTTACATGGTTGTATTCAAACCCCACAATTTTATACCAATCTCATAAAATAAAAGCTACGTAATTGCTATCAATTTCAGATTAATACATAATTTGATTACTATTTCCACAGCTGACTGTTCCTTACAAAAATTGAAGCATTAACTTGAAGTTAATGCATAGTTGGTTGCCTATAGCTCGCAGCAAAAAAATACATTGACACGTTCTTTTTAAAAGTATATATACTGGCCGTCCCATTAATAAGGGGCCACACGGCAGTAGTGGATAGATGACCAAATATAAACAAACACCTTTTTCCTCTAACAAAAATACGAAAACGTCACTGTTTGAGAGATATGCTAAAGTATAATACTAAGTCCGTACCTGCTTTCTCTGACTTGCGCAACCCGCAAGGTGAAAGCTTTCGGCGAAACACAAAAGATAATCAGTTTATTTAGAAGCATTTATTGTAGCATGTTTACGACTGTAGAATATGCGGATATGTTTCTAATGTATAATAATAATAATAATAATAATAATAATCCAGAGCGCAGTACACGTGAAATTGGCGTACCTACCACGTACTGTTGTGCACTGTAGTCTGAGAGAATATTTTGTTACCTTCGTATCACGTGCAACGTGTGCAACACTTGATGGAAGAGATTACCATCTTTGGCCAGTGGATGCAACAACAAAAACTGCAGCAGCAAACATTAGTGAAAGCAAATTTTCGTCGCCGTGTGGACACCAATGGTGGGCATTTCGAACACTTGCTGTAAACATCGCGGTAAGTAATGACATAACGATAGTCCAAAGACCCCAACAATACAGCTTTATTATCGTTTTACATTACATCTGTGTTCCAATGACATAAAATTTATGAGCAAACAGGACCGTATTCTGTAATTTCTCAGAAAATTTTCACAAAAGAAATTTACCGAAGCAGACATTCGCGGAGTCTATCTAATTGTAACACAAATTCCGTTGCACGTCACAATTTTTATAACGTATTAATATTGCAGCGTTGTAAGTTGCTCTAGAATAGAATAGACAAACTTTGAATGATTTTTTTCAAAATTTAAGAGCGAGGTTCTTTTGCAATTAAGCCCGCCCCTCAGTTAAAAATATATTTTACATGTAAAATCTTCACTGATCTCTATATCTCAGCACGCAAACAAATACTTATTTAACAGTAGATATTGTTGTAGCAAAAGTTTGAAACGCACTAGAAAATCAGGGCAAAAGCACAAAGGCACAAAAGCGCGTTTGTTGTAAATTATCAGAAACGAAATAATACTAAAATGTGTGATACCAAACTTATTTTCACATTTATTTCGTTTGTACATACGATACGTTACCGGCATCGGCATAGCATGCAAGAATCGATTTAAATAGACTTCACTACTACATACATATTATAAAAGAGTATTTAATTTGGAAAAACATATAAATATATAAATTTAAACAACTAGAGACCGAATGATTTTAGAATTAAATAAAAATGCTTGTACGAATCTGCTGCAGCAGATCAATCCCGCTTTGACTTTTGCACTTAAGAAAGGCACTCGAAGCTTAATTGAATTGATAATAAATGTTACTGGTAACTAAACTTAAAAAATAAAACGCCCTCTGCGTTTCCTTTTGCTTCTTCCTTCGTATAACTCATCGTTATCGAGAGTACCGGCTCACTGTCCTTTTTTCTCTTAGCGTTTCATGGCGTTCTTCTTGTAAAATTATTTTGAATTTGGTTTGCATGATTTCGTTCAATTACATTTAAATTTTACATTTGTCTAAATGCTCTTTATTAATTGATCTAAATTATTATGTGCATTTATTTTTGTTTCTTTTTTTAAAGTTGTCTTAATTGTTATTGTTTTAACGAAACACATCACAGATGGCGCTGCCGCATTTTCATACTATAAAAATTCCCTTCCATTCGGCATGTAGAAAAATTTAAATAGAGAAATACAATGGAAATTGATTAAAGACAAAAAATATGCTAATGCTTGCCACGTTACTTTAGTTAGCATAAAGTAATATGGCTTCGATGATAAAATGTCAATAGCCAATCAGAAATAAGGCATACCATTGTGGTCACTGTCTTGGATTAAGTCACTTCTCTGTAGTTGTAAAGTTCAAATAGGTCAATGTCAACATTAAACAGACCTTCGTCGCTTTAGCTTCCAATTTGTTACAGAAAAATCACAGAGATTTTTAAATTTGGCGCTTAAGATGATCAGTTTGGAAAAAAATCGCAAAGATGGCGCCACTGAGCTTATTTTTCGTGAAGATGGCGAAATTCACGGTAGGGAAATGTTCCAGTTAAATAAAATATATTCAGCCATAAATCAAACAGACTTTTGTCTTTTGTAGTCAAAATCAATTCAAATAAAGTTTTGACATTTCTTTATTTATCGCGTCAAAAATATCATAGATGGAGCCATCCTAACAAACTGAAAATACGCGAGGAATCACAGCTGTGGCAGACTCCTCTTTCCGACGGATATTTTTAATACTTGGCGCTTAAAGTGAACAGTTTGGAAAAATCGCCTAGATGGCGCTAATAAATTTATTTGTCGTGAAGTTTGCGAAGTTCGCGTGAGTGAAGGCCGTAGTTAGTGAAAAATGAATCTGATTTTTCTATTTAGGCCCGTGTGACACCAGATTTGATAACATTTTTGTCACAAAGAGAGGGAGATGAGCTACCACAATGAATTCTGATTGGTTGAATTGGCACTTCTCGCTCACTTCGTAACAAATCTTGCACAAGAAATATCATAGTGTCACACGGGCCCTAGATCCAAATTTAATTCACTTAACGCGTCAAAAATATCATAGATGGAGCCACCAGGACAAACTGCAAGTATGCAAGGAATTCAGTTAAGAATTTGGATCACAGGTCTAACAGACTCGGCGCTTAAAATCGTTAGTTTAGAAAAAATCCTATAGATAACGCCACTTGAATTTATTTTCATCGGAGACTGCCAAGCTCACGTAATTGAAAATTGTCGAAAATCAAAATCTCTTTTGAGGAACTGATATATTTTTTTTTAATTTAACGCCTCAAATATATCATAGATGGAGCCACCCAAACAAATCGCAAGTACGCGAGGAGTTCAGTTAAGAATTTGGATCGTGGCTCAATCAGACTCCTCTTTCCGAGTTATTTTGTTTTGTATTTAGCGCTTAAAATAATCAGTTCAGAAAAAATCCGATAGGTGACGCCACTGAATTAATTTTTTTTGTAAAGACCGCGATTGCTCACGTGATTGAATATTTCAGTTAAATGATGTGAATTCCAAATTAAAACAGACTATTACCTTTTGGTTTCAGAGGAATTGATTCTTTAATGTTTAATGGATTAGAAACATCATAGATTGAGCCATCCAGACAAGCCGCAAGTACGCGAAGAGTTCAGTAGTTAAGGATTCGAATTACAGCTCTAACGGACTCCTGTTTCCGAGTTACTTGTATATTATTCGTTTTCTATAATACTTGTCAAATATCTGCGATGTTGGTACCTGTTAAGCTACGGTTTGTTAGGACAGTGCGCGGCGCAAAACTTACAGTAAGTCGAACGCGACATACGTGCGCTGAAACCTAGGGCTTTGATTTAAATAAAAGTGGATTGTTAAAGTACGTTCAGTTGAGCGCAAATGTTCTGCTCAACTCACGCGCTGTGAGTTTGCGTCGAAACCTGAGTGCAACAGATTTCGACGCAAACGTCGAGCTCGACTCACGACAGATTGTCATTTATCCTAATCGGTGACAGTTTCTAGCAAAACATGTCAAGGAAAAACGCAATGCGTTCTGCTTAGCGTGTCTGCTTTAAGTTTGCGACATTTTCTAACAAAACATGCTGGCACAAAACTCAAATGCGTTCTGCTTGGCGGATCTGCTTTACGTTTGCGTCGTGCGCCGCGCACTGTCCTAACAAACCGTAGCTTTACCCGTCGCATCGGGACGTCTCGCGTGAAGAGCGCCTAAAATCAAAATTATACAGGGATATTTACATAATTTAAAAAATAATCTCTGCTCACAATTATTTAATATCCGTAGATAAGTATTTCGGCAGCGACGTTGCCATCTTCATTACACACTAACAAGTTAAAAGCACTTCATGAAGTCTAATAATCACCTCATCATACTAAAATTATAAAAATAAATAAATAATAATAATAAAATAATATACCCGGTGATTCAGTTTGGTATTCGCACCCCTGTAACTTTTTATTTCTATTTTTAGGAAAATGACATTTGGTATAAATAATATAGGCGTACCAATAGTTTTTAATTTTTGCAATTTTGGAATGCACAGGAATTCGACTGAAATTCGAGAGAAGCATGGGAATCTTGCTCATAATTGAAATAGAAAATTGGTTAAAGGGAGGAAAAGTTGCCAAATTTTATGCTGATTAGTAATCTGTTAAGAAATTTGAAATATTTCGAACCTTCTACGCAATCGGAGAAAATCCAAATATTGTGACTTTCGAAAATCGAACGTAACTTTTTTATTTATCTCTTGAACATACACGCTCAACTGGCTTCATAGTTGTTATTTAGATGGACGACCAGTAAACGACGGATCCCGAGTTCGAACCTCAGCAAAAATTATTTTCAATCGAAAAGAAATTTGATTCCTGCGCCTTACACATAGCCAACTACTACACACGTCGTACCTGCGCCTTGCACATAGGCACATTTCGACGCGGACCTTACGAACCGCCTGGCAAAGCACGGTAGGCAACCACACATGCAAATTTTATACATCAATGTAAAATCTCCGTAAAAGAATTGGCTTCGAACCCCTAAAGCTACCCTACTCCTGCATTATAATTTTTCGTGAAAGTAATAAATCATTTCAATGAATCCGGGGAAAAAATAAATTCAAACAAAAAATATAATGGGGCGCTCAGACACCTCCTGCATCGGGGCATTTTAGAAAACTAATTTCTATTAAATTCCAATTATTACCTCGGCTCGTTCGAATTAATCACGTCGGGCGAATTTTCCGAGCGCCTCGAAAGGCGTTTTGTTTTATTGTGGAGCGCGCAATAAAGTCCCGACTTTAACAATTTCATTCTTCCACCGTCTAGAAATATTCATAAGGAATTTAAACTCATTAACTAGCGAGTGAAATTCGCTTCCTGCGAAGAAGTGGCACTTCGCCGATAGTTTTATTGTGGCAAGTCTAACTATGGAATTATTTCATTTAACTTTGACAATGTGAAACGGCCAATTAAAACTTTCTAAACGTCGCAAGTCGAGAAAAAGGATGAAATTTTTTTTTCCTGCTACCTCCGGGCGGTCAAGTCTTATCTCGTCCTGTTCTTGTGTCTACTACAAAGCATCCCCCTTTCGAAACAAATGGGCGACGCATTTTACGTAATACGTGAACACAGCGGAGAAGATTGATCCCCTCTGACCTTAGTTACAAGTCGAGCGGTTTTCTTTTTTTTTTTTTTTTTGATAATCCTCTCTCTTCTTGAACCATAACTTGGCGCCCTGAATCCGAATGAGGTCTCAGAAGGTTATCACCGGAATTAAGCCGGCGCAAACATTTTTTATTTCTTGATAAATGATACTTTTCCCGACTCCTTGTTTTGCTGGCGGTGTTCGCTTTCAGATAAAACAAATTGGTACCTAGTGCACGGGAAATTAATTTCTGTAAATGTGCTTTTCGCACGACACCGCCGCTAATGCAATCGAATAATAATTACACACACACACAAAACAGGACGAAAGTATCACACAGGGAAATTTGATTAGATCTAAATAAGCGCGGAAATATTGCGTGATACGTTTAAGTAAGAGCGTCTGGCCGCACGATTTGGGGTTTATTGTGTTGCAGAGAGTTGAGAGTGCACATTACAAGCTGCCCTTCCTCAATTCGGAGGCAATAAACCAGCAATAAAGCGAATTGAATGGCTCTCCGATAGTAATTTATTACGAAATGGATATCTAAACAGATTTCAGAACACATTTTTTATTCCAGAGATATTGAATGCAGTAATACATCTGCGAATAACGAGCAAATTAAGTTACGTTCCCAACTGCCGGCTAGTCAGTGAGATGCATGGGTCGAGGTCATAACGTAACCTCAAGACAAAGTTATACAAATAAAATAAAAGTCACACCAGTATCACATACTTGATTTTGTTTGTGTATCAAAAGGAGAACAGAAATTCCACGCAATAACTTGTTAAATATAATAAAATGAAATTCAATGTTCAGTCGGTTAACCTGACGGTGCAGGACGTTAATAATCGAATGGCATGAGACGTCAAGACACGAAATACGGATCCGTTTGTTCGTTCACGTAGCAAAAACTATAGTAAATTTAACTACGCACGTCAACGTAGTCAGTACTAAAATGCGTCCAAAATATTAAAAATATAGTAAAATAAAATCCGACCTTCAACTTCCAACTGTGAATGCACAACAGCTGATCAAGAGTTGGGAAGTCGTCGGAGTAATGAACGCACAGGAGAGACGTTTCAAGAGCACCAACTTGCTTTCCGGGGAATAAGCGCCCTCTAATGGCGGGAATATGCTTGTATACAATAAATCGTTAAAGCCCAAAATGGGCAACATTAATCACGCAAAAAGCGCGATAAACAAACCCAACCGCTAGGGATCCCACACGTCCGTTTACAGGACAAGATTGTGAAGCAGTCGAAAATACGTATTTAAATAAAACATTTACATTAAACTAACATTACAAAAAGGCAATCAAAGCCAACACTTAAATCTAAACGCCGAGAGAAATCCGAGATCAAATTACCTCAAGCGATTGCCACTAAACAAAGTGCGTCCGCGCAATTACGGCAATGAGCGTGTCGAACGGTGTACAGCACCACAAAAATGAGAGTTACAAAAAATACGATACCCAGGAGACTTCCAAAGCCCCCTCGCTCGCAGCACCTTGGTGGACGAAGTCCGTGGGTCCACCTCACGTTTGCGAAAATTTGCTCTGCAAAAAATTCGCCCCAACGAGATTACGGTTAAATTGCCCTCAAGAATAGGTGACGAGAGTCCGAAGAAAATTCGCCTCCGGAAGCAATCCGACTTCACACGCTCGTTCAACTTCCAGACGGGGGGAGGGGGGGGGGGGATTAACGTCTCTCAAAACCCGGATGCCACCCGTAACTGCTCGCTACAATTTCAAAAACGACACAAACGAATTAAAATCAACGAAAAATGAAAAGTGGGACATATAGACGACTTACCCCGGCCTGGGAAAGCCGAGCGCCCGATGAAAGAAACGCCACGCGACGCGTGCGGTCGTCCAAGAAGATCCAAAAATGCCGGTGAAAATCTGGTCAAACACCTCTACCAAACCGTGATTTCTTGGGTGCAACTCACAAAGCCCCAACAGGGCGCGGAAATACCAAGATTTCGTATACCAAAATCCGCAGAGAGACCCAAGGGAACACACGCACGCACACGCCAAAAACCAGACCAGAAAAATGTCGGAGAGCCGCGCCCTTGCTGCTTGTGTGAAAATTTTTCAATGCGGCGGTCCCCCAGAATTCCACGCGTTTTCAGACTTGAAACCAACACGCCACATCGACTCAGCGTGAAGATATCCACCACCGACCGGAACAATCAAAGCATTCAACCACGAGGACACTAGAACACAAAATAGCGAGGGCGGAGCGGAAGCGACTGTAACAGCAGCCCTCTAATGGCCGGAGTAGTAAGCAGCCCTCTAATGGCGGGAGTAGTGAGCAGCCCTTTAATGGCAGGAGTGTTAAGCAGCCATCTAATGGCGGGAGTAGTAAACATCCCTCTAATGGCGGGAGTAGTAAAGACTGAAATGGATGGCCGATATCGGTCTACAACGACGCCATCAAAATTCGAAGCATGACTCAACAAAGAAACCCCAAGTGCTCCCGGTTAAACGCTCCAATGAAACGTCCGGAACAAAAATCTACATAAATGATTTAAAAAAACACGTGTTAGGACCCGATCTGCGCACGAAGTTGCCAATAAAGATCCCACCTGATTTTCTGCGGAAAACAGGCTTCGAAAAGGCCCTGAAGAAAGTCTTTTGTTGCTTAAACGTACTTCTCAAAAGTCGGAGTAAGATGCTCCGTTCAAACTTCACTTTAAACAAAACAGTTTTGAGAATTTTCTCAACACGGAGGAAGAACAGAACACACGAGGCATACGTTAAGCGAGAAGCGACAGGTCTGCCGAATTTGGCACGGTCGTACACGAGTGGGGTTTTGACGGATAAACACTGCAAAGGAGTTGTTAAGAGAGACTGTATAACGAAACGGTACAATGCGTGGATCATTGCGTTTGTTTTGTTGTGCAATATTTTGTAATTTTATTCAATTGAAGAAGACCGTTACGGCTACGATTCCCACACAATATAGTGGGTGATCCGGAAAACTAATAACGACTTGTTACGGTTGAAAAACTCATTTGAGTTATTCATAATAATATTTGGCAATCACTCAGTATTTTTGCTGGAAGCCAAACTTCAGTATGCGTACGTGATTGTTATCATATTTCTCAATGTCGCACAATTAGACCATATGCTGTTACTTAGTTCTCCATTTCACTCTGTCGCCCGGCTAAAACTAAGTTCATTCGTAACGAGTTCCGTCTCAGCGCATAGTGGAAAGAACGCCGCACTCGTCTCGCGGTCATACTTGCATCAGCGCTCGAGCCGTGCGGTCCTTCTTGTTTGTGTTGGTGATTAAACCTTTGTGTTAACGCACGCCGAGTGAATTTCAAGCTCGTCAAACAGCTTTTCGAAAGCCTGTCTTTGAAATAAGGTACAGGTATGGCCTGTTGACCATTTTGCGCGATTGTTCTGTGAGTAACGCGTATCTCTCTCTTCTATTAGGCTTCTAGTGGTAGTTCTACCTTTGGGGATGAAAGAAAAGGCTGGTTTTCGGCTTTTGAAACGATTTAAGCTCCGCCTGTGAAAGTAGACTCGTCCTGCAAGACGACGTTACTTGGTGACATAACTGCTTCACCGACTTACGGCGCTAACCATCGTGAGGGGGCGCTTCCTCACTGTTGACAGCTGACTGTCATTACGCCGGATTCTGGTTACAAGGTCGGAATTACTCTAATTATTTTTTAATTACACTATTTGTGTTGATTCACCTTCCCGCGGCGCGGCGTTGTAATTTTTATTCTCATTTAGTTGTTAATCAAGTGAATTTCTTTAATCACTTATACGTTAATTGTAAACGAAGAGCAGATCTGTTGATCGGATAATATCTAACTTGTTGTTTACTTAATTACATTTCGTGTTCTTTTCACTGGGATCCCTTCTGGGTCACACTCGATACTTGTAAATTATTTTCTTATTCGTTATTTATGTTTGAGCGTTTTTAAAGAAAAACAAGTGTGCTCAGCTGGTGATTTTTATTTTATTCACTTTGCCCACCTTTTGCTTTGGGGTTTCGTCGAAGCCTCCCTTCTCCACGAGCTTAACCGAACGGTGCTGGAGAAACGTCGAAGTCACTCGCACAATTTGCCGGTCTCCAGGTACGTAGCAAATTTTAATGAACTTTGAAACCGTACCACTACATCAATGGCAAAAGAAAAACTGATGATGACGTTGTCATTGATTGAGTTTTATGAAATATAAAAACGTACGAGGTTGAGTGTGAGCTTCGTAAACACGGACGTAACTAAACATTAAACAAATCAAACGCCATCGTTATCAGGCGTGATTTTTTTTATGTGTCAAATCGAAATTAGATCGAATCGTTTGAACGATGGCCACCTATTAAAATAATAGTTCTCCGGAAAATCGTTTGATAAACGTCGAAAACATTTCGCAGAAATCGCCCACGTAAACTCGGCGTTTATTTATTTTGCGTCGCGAACGAGCGTCCCAGGAAACGGACACAAAATATCAATTTAAACTTCGACGACGCGAATCGACTTCGCAGGAATAAATTCGGGATCATAATAAAGTTCGAGAGCATCGGCGAACATATCAAAACACGCGCGCCCATTATAAGTTCTTCACGATGAAGTTGCCCCTTGCGATTTTTTTTTCGTTTTTATTAAAACGGCCGCCTCGTTGACGTAACGCGTCTTCAAAGAGGGGGCTCGTTAAAAAGTAAAGTGAGGAGGAGTTACACATTTTTAAATTGTGTATTAACGTGAAAACGTCAACAAATAAATCATATTGTAAATATTTATAATTGCGAGTATTTAAATAAATAAATCGTCTTCCAACTATATACTTTTTGACTCGTTTTACTGCTTTCATGTTTTATTAGAAAACGTAAACTATAAATGCCTTTCGAACGTAATATAGAGGGAATTAAAATAAAAGTCGTAAAGCCGAAATACTTACTATGCAGCTACTATAAAAAAGTAAATAATAAATCATTATCTATTCTCAACTTCATAAACTGGAAGAACCCCGAATTTTATTGGTTGCATCGGGAATACACTGGAAACTATAAAACTGGTCTTCCTAACGATTACTTTTTAAAGTTTAGAAATTGGCGAAGACTCGAAGCAGCTTTTCCTGGGCGCTTCCGGCATCCAAATCCGCCCCATTTTATTCGCACTTCCGGAAACTAAACGATTAATAAACGGAATCTAGAGCGCGGAACGTCCCTGCCACCAACGAGCCGGAACTAAACGCAACATAAACGAAAGAAGCGCAAATAGGAAGATCACGATGACTTGGCAATGTAATCGCGGAAAATCACTTTGGCAGAGGAAAAAAAATTGTAATCCATTAATTCATCGGTAAGCCCTGTTATTGTAAGTGGACAGGGTTTAAACAACTCGATACGTGTTGTACATACAATCAACGAGAGGTCGAAGGACACTTAATTGCCCTGCGTATTTTTCATTGGCCCCGGTTTGGGGGAAACAAAAACGAAAAAGTCCCTGAAATTGCCGGTCGGCCCCCTGATGACGGATGCCTTTTTAATATTTTCCAACGACAACGGACGGCTTTTACGGGGGCTTAGGCTGTTTCGGAAACAAATGGATTTTTTTTTCCTGCTCACGTTAAGCCCGGACATTATCATTCAAGTGCTGTTAATGTCACGCACTCGAAAAAAAACATTGCAGGAAATTTTCCCCCCCGAAAGTGTGACGTGAACGAATTCAAATTACTTTTGCACCAATAAAAAACATCGAAATCAAAATTGCAAATTAAATATTAAACAAATTAAAAAAAGAAAGTATTAAAATAAAAAAAAAGTGGCGAATGCGGAATAATTCATTTAGAACCGATTTTACAATCGTCGGATTCTTAGAACAGCGAACAGTTATTCCATACTTTCTCCACGATTGTAAAACTGGGCCTTAGAAGATAAAAGGACAAACAATAGAACTATAAGGGGCAGGCGGTTAAAAAAAATGATAACAGAAAGGTTAAACGTCCGGAACAAAAACCTAATGAACGGTAAAAAAATACGTGTTACGACCCGATCTGCGCACAAAGTTACTGACAAATATCCTACTTGATTTCCTGCAGAAAACAGGCTTCGAAAAGGCCTCGAAGAAAAAAGCCTTTTGTTGCTCAAACGTACTTCGCAAAAGTCGGAGTAAGATGCTCCGTTCAAACTTCACTTTAAACAAGACAGTTTTGAGAATTTTCTCAACACGGAGGAAGAGCAGAAACACACGAGGCGTACGTTAATGAATGCACAGGAGAGACGTTTCAAGAGCACCAACTTGCTTTCCGGGAAATAAGCGCCCTCCAATGGCGGAAGTAGCAAGCAGCCCTCTAATGGTGGGAGTAGTAAGCAGCCTTCGAATGGCGAGAGTAATAAGCACCCCTCTAATGGCTGGAGTAGTAAGCAGCCGTGCTAACGGACACTAGAATGGATGGCTTAATTCACAAAAATAATTACATCACAATAGTCAACAGTTTCCACCTCCTCTCCTCACTCTTTTATCAAAATTTTAATCACATCATAAAGGATCCAAGTAGCAATTTCTTTGTTTGTACGTATTTGGTTTGAGCTGTTAGCCAGCGATTGCTCTCAATGTCCCCTTATAAGGAACGAGATTTTAGCCTTGGCCCGCCACTATGTATATTTTTCGGGATTGACGGACTTACATTCTTTCTTTTAATTAAAATGAGAAAGAGGAAATCTATACAAATGTATACCGAGTGAGCGTTTTCAATCCGGAACATAGGAAGTTAGCATGACTTCGAACGTCCGACTCGAGACTCCTTCATCGTGAAGGGGAAGGACAGGGATATCCTCCGGTTCAACCACCACGACGACATCGCTTCCGGTTTCGGAGAAAATAACCTTTTTCCCCGTCAGCAACCTACCCGGTGCACTTTTCGGACAACCACGTCGCTATTAGCGGCTTTATCGAAAAATGATCCCGAGTAAACGCCATAGCGAATTTGAGGCGCACAATCTCTGCTTGCCTCGGGGGGGATGAACGAACCCCGAAAAGCACCCTATTTGGCCTGTTTTTGCATGTTTTTTCGATATTGCGCGATTCATGGGGGTTTCTATAAAACGCGGTCAACAGGGCTTTTAGAACGATCCTTCGGATGAGCTTTGATGCGATCGGACGTCGCCACCGAGAGATAGGGGAGGAAAAGCAAAGGGGTGTCGACTTGCAGGCCGCTTTTCTCGAATTTTCTTCCACCCCTAAACGTCGTCGTAGCGCTAAAATTTGGCATCCTTATGGAAGAGGGGACCGAGGAATCCGACGGTACCGTCCGTTTTTTGATCCGGTCGCCGGAGCGCCCGGATCGCCCCGGAACCTCGAAAATGACAGTTTTCGCCCCTTTAAAAAATTCCCTCTCCCTTATTTGTCGGCCGAATCGGACAGAACTCCGAACGGACTTTTCACCTGCCGACGCTAGACCCCGAGTTCAACCCTGGATCCGGTCGGGGCCCCAAGAACCGCAATTTTCGCACATTGTCGAGATTTTCTCGAAAACGTGACCTCAGAATTTTTTTAAACTCTCACACAAGCAAGAACACTCCTTCGAGTATGAGCCCTCCACCGGGCCCTTTCTCAGGAAAACCGCGTTTTTCGGAGATGTAATTTTTCGAAGGGGCCCGGTTTTCCTCCGGAATTAGGATCGCCGAAATGTGCTCCCCATCTGGGGTGAAAAAGTCCGGAGAAGATGATGCCGCAGTCCGTTTCGCTTGGGCCTCTGCCCCATAGCAACTCGTCGCTAAGCTCCTGAGTGGTGCCCTCCCGTATATTCTTTATGGAATTGAGAAAAATGACCAGAAAATGCGACGTCTTTTTGACCTGGACGCCGCGGTATTAGAGCCATGGGGACTAGTTCTTGACGCCGGTCGGAGGCGTCGCCGGACATCTCTCCCGTGCCGGTCGGGTAGCCAGAACCGGGTTTGGGAGGGCTTCGAAATTGGCGCCGGGTAGGTAACTGACGGAAAAAAAATTCCTTTCTCCGAAACCGTAAGCGATATCTCCATGGTGGTTGAACCGGAGGATACCTCCGTCCTTCCCCTTCACGACGGAGGTCGTCCTGTGCAGCTTGCTCTTCTTACGAAGGAACCGCGATTTTTTAAACTCGAAGTCATGTCAACTTCCTATGTTGCGAATTGAAAATGCTCACTCGGTATATTAGAATAAATAAAAACAATTACAAATCGATTCAGTCACTTTTAAAAGTGACAATTTAGACAAATGTAAAATTTAGATGTAATTACAGATTATGTACTTCAGAACGATATCATATAAAGTCAAATTGATTGATATACGAGACACAAATGAAAAACAAATTCAACGAGAAAAATGGCATTTCATAAATCAAATAAAACAGTTGACAGTTTCTAATTACATAACTAACTGGCAAACAAACTAATGTTTTCTCACCCAAACCGTGGTACTAGAGACAGAGAGACGGACGGATTTTCGGAATTTGTTCACACACACTGTGACATTCATTCACTGTTATTGTAAGTGCTTGAAGTGGATAGGGTTTAAACAACTCGAAATACGTTGTATAATCAACAAGAGATCGAAGGACACTTAATTGCCTTGTGTATTTTTCATTGGCTCCAGTTTGGGAAACAAAAACGAAAAAGTCCCTGAAATTGCCTTTTTAATATTTTCCAACGACAACGGACGGCTTTTACTCGCTTGTTTTTCCATGTACTCGGCTCGACTTGAACTACTTGTTATTTACTTATTTATTTATGAACCTCCAACTGACTAACCATATACATATACGTATTGCGGTGTTAATTTATACATATACATATTCCTTTGAAAATTTCATGAGAAATAATTTTAGAAATAATAAAATAAATTAAAGGATAATGTGTTAAACGTATTTTAGAAGATTTGTTTGAGAAATTCTTTAATTTAATCTTGTCTTTTTTTAAATCTTTTAATTTTAAGTAAATAGTTTCAGAAATAATCAATTTAAAATAAACTATTTATTACAGATAAATTATTTAGATTTTTTTAAAAGTGTAAATACGTACGAATTAAGTTTACAATTGTAAATGCCATAAAATAATTCAAAGTGTAAAGGAAACTGTAGGTTATAGTAAGAAGTTCGGAGAATAAGCAAGTGAGGGCGCTGTGTTAGTTATCGCGTAAACTTATGGCCCGTCACGCTCTCAAAACCGCCGCCGCGCATAGTTCGAGTTAACCATTGATGGATCAACGTATGGAGGACAAGTGTGTAAAACTTTAGTGGGAAGGTTTTGTGAAAAACCCGACCTAACATTATAAATTTCTTTTTTAAATACCCGAACTTCTTCGTGCTAATAATTAGCTTGTGAAAATTAATTATGTATTTTAAAAGTGGTACAATAAACTGTGTTCTACGTTTTCTTTCTACGACATCTTTATTATACACCCATACACCCCACACACACTCAACTCTAACATTAGATAATTTTGAATGTGAAGGCTCACGAGTGCCATTAACATCCAAAATTTATCACATAAAATACACTCCACAACAAAGAAATTGGTG
Source organism: Dorcus hopei (assembly GCA_033060865.1). NCBI lineage: Eukaryota > Metazoa > Arthropoda > Insecta > Coleoptera > Lucanidae > Dorcus > Dorcus hopei. The sequence continues at coordinate 4,834,622 of CM065424.1, read as the reverse complement.
TACGAGATACACTGCAAAAATTCATCAACAAAGAAGAGCCTCTAAAAGGAAAATCTATAATTTAAAGCTGGTTCTTGTCCGATGAAAATTGTATCACAAAATCTTTTAAACGGACACTAAATAGGGCACAAACACTTAACGTTTCGGCGTCGTTCGACGTTTCGTCAGAAGTGAAAAATATTTTTCACTTCTGACGAATCTGTCGAACGACGGCGAAACGTTAAGTGTTTGTGCGCTATTTAGTGTCCCAAAACGTTAAGTGTTTGTGCGCTATTTAGTGTCCCGAAACGTTAAGTGTTTGTGCGCTATTTAGTGTCCGTTTAAAAGATTTTGTGCTATAAAGTAAGAAAATAATAAAAGCACAGAATTTTTCAATTGTCCAGAGATCACACGGCAATTAAATTTTCGCCCAAAGTGACATTTTAATGACAACATTAAATTGACACCCAAAACGTGGGACATATCATAAAATTTGCAAAAAATATCCTGAGACCACAGCATTAAAATTGTCACTCAAACTGAGGGCATAACACAGGAGTATGTACCTACAATGCTGGTAAATAACTCGAACTGAATTGAATTGAAAGCCAAACGGCTTCCAGCTGTCCGATATCCGAAGTGCAAGGCAGTCTCCTTTCATATGATTTTCTAACGGATATTCCGATTATGTAATACTTTGCATGTGGGCCAGTTGCCCTATGATTCATCGTAATTTTCCGAGACTCTCTGCTCATATGCTTGTATAATACCCGCCTTTTTCGATGGATGACATATACAACTGAAATGGTTGCAATTTGCAAAGATCAATAGTAGATATACTATGCCGGTTCTGAGCCAAATTCCCATAAGGTTTAGCATAGGGGTCTAAAATCTCGAAAAGGTTCTGATCTGTGGTAACAAAATGCTTCCGGGTATGTGTGGTTGCCTATCGTGGTGTCACGGCATTGGCGGGAGGGGCGCGGTGGCAGGAGAACTGATTTTAAATGCTATGCAATTCATGAAATAACAGGTAGCACTTTCCGAACAGTTAAAACCTGTTTCAGAGCAGTTAAAATCAGTTCTCCCGCCAACGCCGCAGCGAACTCGACACCAGGATAGGCAACCACACATCCCGGAAGCATTTTGTTACCACAGATCAGACCCCTATGCTAAACCTTATGGGAATTTGGCTCAGAACCGGCATAGTATATCTACTGTCAATTACGATTCATGGTAAAGCGAGTCGCGTTTGCTTACAGAATTTTTAGGTGAGCATATTTACCGCGCTCGCGTAGGCGACGTTGTTTCGAATTTAATTTACGTGTTGAGCTTAATTGAGCGAAATTGCCGATTTCTTACGGAATTATTTAAAAAAATCAATTCCATTATAAAGAAACTATTAAATAAATAAAAAATAACGAATGCGGAATAGTTGAGTCGACAGGTAAAAGCGCAAACAATAGAATTATGAAAAAAAATCAATTCTATTATAAAGAAACTATCAAATTAAAAAATTGACGAATGGAAGAAGATAAAAGGACAAACAATAGAATTATGCAAAAAAAAACTTCTATTATAAACTATTAAATTAAAAAGTTGACAAATGCGGAATAAGTGATTTAGAAAAAAAAAGCGCAATAGAATTATGAAAAATAAAAATTGCGGAATGAAACTAATTCTGAATTTAAAAAATAAAACGCAGATAACTTTACGAAAACGCGAAGCAAATCTCTCTCTGTTAAACGCTAAGGATGAAAACAAAGAGCTTCACAAAGTATAACGTGCAACAGCTTCCGAAAGATTTACTTCGACAATGGGATTAAAGCAGAAAGAAAAAACGATTTTCTAAAGGTGGTTTGATGCAAGCGGAGATTAACGGAAAGAAAAAACTGTGGAATACAAATTCGGATTCGAACACAAAGGATCAGGCACTCTAAGGTTTTCACTTTTCTTTTATCATGGCTACGTTACATGAGAAGAAAACACAAATTTTCGTCCCGTTTTGTTTTGAAACGCTCACTCTTTTTAATCGTCTCCACTGACGAGAGCCGAGAAAGCTCAAAACGGCGATCCGAGATTACTTTGCCTATCCAACTAGTCTGCGGTTATTGTTTATATTTTAATGCAAAATGCGTCACTACAAATTCGTTGTTGTATTTAATCACGAAAAAACCATCTAGATTGACGTTAAAATTTTATTTTGTGTTAAGTTAATATTGATTCGAACGCAAAGGATTAGGGCATTCTAAGGTTTTCACTTTTCGTTTTGTTTTGTTTTGCTGCGTTACATGAGAAGAAAAGCATGAATAAAGGAAAGAACGACATAAATCTAATCTCATTTTCGCCCCCGTTAATTTCTAAGTGCTCGCTTGTTTTGATGGTCTTCACTGATGAGAGCCAAGAAAGCTCAAAACGGCGCGGCGCTCCGCGATTATTGTTTAAATTTTAATGCAGAATGCGTTTTAAATTGTTACTACAAGTATATTTAATCACGTCTAGGCCCGTCTAGGTTTATGCCAGAATTTTATTCGTCATTCCTCTAAGCTCGACACTTTTAACTTTAACTTCAACTGATTGTGAGTTAACCATTTTATTTTGTGTTAAGTTATGATTGGCGCTTTCTTTGTGTCTTTTTTCTTTCAATTTTCTTTCGTTGTCGTCATAAATCTATGAGGGCTTGAGGTAAATTATCTTTTTACTGTTAAATGGAGTTTGTTTTTGAGTTTGAGAGTAGACTTGATGCCGCGAGCGCGTTAAAAATTCATGAAAGAAACTATACAAAAAAGCTTCCACTTCATGAAACTGTTGAAACACCCGTCCCAAAATAAAGCACAAAAATTAGACAGCAGTCGGAAACAGTTTGCGCTCGCGAATAACCGTTCCGTTAAACTTAATTTATTCCCGTTGTTTTTCTCAACAGGTTTTCTCCTAATCTCGAGCGAGCGAAAAGCTCGCGGTAATTTTTCCGCATAAACACAAAAAGTGATCGGACACGGTGGTAATTAATAACGCACGCAAATGAGTTTGTTTTTTTTTTCTGTCGCGCTTCCAAACCGGCGCATGCAATTTTCTTATAAATAAAAATTTTCCGCGATTAGATCTCGGCGTTCACGTTCACGTTCACGTTCACATTCACATTCACATTCACACAATTTAAAAAAAAAATCAATTCTACCTGTATATGTGCCGGATACGAGTACAAATAGAAGAATCCAAACCGCCATGTCTAAGTATAATTTGTCACCAAGTAAAAACATCACATCTTTAGCGTCTTTTGGTAATCACACACTTAAAAGCTCCATTGAAACATTCAGGCTACTTCGAAACTTCTCGTCTAACAGCGAAAAAAAAAGCACTGTGCGCGCGTTTACTCGTGAGTTTAAAAAAAGAATCAAAATTTACATTGTTTTTGGATCATGTTGTTTGATCGGACCGAGTTTGATTGAGTTTTCGGGGCGGGAGCGAGCGCGCGGCTATTTTAAAAACATTTTATTCCGGGAGTATCACGTCGACAATGTTCGAAACGCAGTGGAACTTCTCGGACTGCGTGCAACGCCACCCTGAGCTTCGCGGAGACCCTGTTAAACTGAGGGGAGGATGCGCACTCCGTTCAATCTATACGCCGTTTCGCGGACCACGCCGGCTTCAGAGAAGAATTCGCCGAAAGTTGACCGAGTAATTTGTATTTTACCACTTTTTACGCGGCGCTCTTTCCGCAAAGCTCGCGTACGAACGTTCGCTCGAGTGCCCGGAGCTTTCGGTGGGCGCGCACCGCTCGCTCGAAAGCTCGCGCACGGTCGTCGCGCATTTCGGAGTTTGTTGCTCGGATGACGTCCGATAGGTAGTTCGTTACGCAGCAATTTAACACGAAACTCCATAATACGGGAGTTTCGAGTCAAAGCTCCCCAAACACCATGTAAGAACGTATAACATTACACTTGAAACTGATCGCAGCTTTAACTGAAAACCGCAAACAATCGTATTTACCACGAATTCTTAAAGCCTTTAAACTTACATACATAGAAGACAAAGTCCATTGAAGGAAAGACACACCAAAGAACAAATATTATTTTGCATAATGATTGCAAAGACTTTTCATAATTTTGCGAAATAATTCATTAATCATTTTATCAAAAGCATCTATCGGAATTGGCACGCGCTGCATCGCGTGCTGTGAATGAGCGAAGCTTCTTGGAAAAGTCGTTGCGTTCAAAAATTCGAGTAAAAAGTGTTCTGAAAACCACAAATTAAAACATCTGATGTTTACTTTGGTCGTAAATCATTCCGGGCGCGCGCCCCCCCACGAAAAAAAAAGCACAGGAAACATCCCACGCAGGTGCACCTCGTAAAATGTGCTCCGGTTACTTTTCCGGGAAATGCACTCGAATCGTGCAAAAAGCTCGGCGGTTCTTAAAAGTCCCGTACACTCACTACGTTCGATGAAGTCGATTGTGCTTAACTTAATCCCTCGTCTATTACTTTTACTTTATTGTTAAAAAGATTTGCAATCGCCTCCTATACTGTAAATGCCTTCATTCAATAGACTTTCGTCGTTTTAGGCCCAGCTTCAGAAAACGTAGTTAACCCCTCGAACAAGTTAATCGTGTGATTGGAGGAAAGTTTAAATTGCTTAATCACACGATTAACCTGATCGAGTGGTTAACTACGTTTTATGAAACTGGGCCTTAGCCTTCAAGTTTAACGTAGAGGAATCACAAAGATTTTTAAATTTGGCGCTTAAAATATAATTGTCAACGAATATCTCGTAGATGGCGCCAACAAACTTACGCTTTCGTGATGATTGCGATTTGATGTAAGTGACGATTGGAATTCATTCCACAAGCTTTCGCCTTTTCGATTTAAGCAAACACCGAAATCAAGAAACTTCTCCTTAAACCACTTGAAAATATCATAGATGGAGCCATCGAAACAAAGTTCGAATACACGAAGAGAATTTGAATTTACGAAACAAACGGGCTCCTTTACTCTGGTGGCCGGGGTTCGATCAAAGTCCAAAGTTCTAAACCGCATCAGCATCAATTGATCCTTGCCAAATTTGTTTTTCTTAAAGCGTTCTAATTGCCTTTCACACTTCGTAACTAATTAATATCTGACTAAACACTTATAATAATAATGAGACTAACTAACCGACTAATAATCCTCCTAATACTTCTCACTAATAATCCTGTCTACCTGCGGGTCGATCTTTTATACATTTTCTATTTCTACGTCACAATTGGTTCTTTTGCTCTGGTGGCCGGGGTTCGATCAAAGTCCAAAGTTCTAAACCGCATCAGCATCAATTGATCCTTGCCAAATTTGTTTTTCTTAAAGCGTTCTAATTGCCTCGATCTTAATCGGCACATGTAAACAACACACCTGCATTCCGCATAGCTTGCGTTTATGCAAGTATGTGTATCGCGACATTGTTCTACTTAACTTTCAATGGATGCTGATTCTGCATAATTTTGAAATGCACATGATTGCAATAATTACGAAATGAATTTAAATTTACTTAGTTCCTCAGATAATGATATCGTGCCACTCTGTTTGTTGGAGTTTTTAAACTTGGCGCTTCAAATAATCAGTTTCGAAAAAAATTGAATAGATGTCGCCACTGAGCTTATTTCTCGTGAAGATGACGAAACTCACGTGAGTAAAGATTCCAGTTAAATGATACATATTGTTGTGTTATCTGGACTCTTACAGATTTTAGCATTTGTTGCTAATTTTCTGCTACTGGCCCCACGTTGGGAGTCAAATTTTTATTGCAGTGTAATTTATTAATATTTTTGTTTATATCGTAAAAATCTTATTTGTTTATTGCTATTCTTATTGCTTTCTTAGTTCGTTGTTGCTGCGACGGCTCCTACTCCGCTGATGTAGTTTGCAGTGTATCTCGTAGGCTGGATTCTTCCTCGTGGAGTGTAGTTGTTATGAGAAAAATTTTGGATGTAGATGGCACTCGCGAGCCTTAACATTAAAAATTATCTGCGTCAGTATACGTGTATGTGTGTGTGTGTGAATAGGTGAATAAATAAGGAAGAATGCTTGTAGAATGTGACAGAAAAACAACAGTTTATTAATTTAATTTCGGAAGAGTCGCACAAATAAATACAGCTCGTAGAAAAGTTCGAAGGTTTACAAAGTCGAAGTTTATTTACTTGGTCGGTTTCTCGCGAAACCGCCAAAATATTACTTACATTAAATTCCATATCGCTTCCGTGACTGATCTCCGTAACGCGTACGCTTGCAGTTTTGCAGGCGCACCGGGGACTTTAGTTTACAATAGCTCAACGCGGCGCCCTCACTGATTCAATTTCCGAACTCCTCACCGCCACTTACAGCTTTTTTCTAACCTCCATATTATCAAAAAAGTTTTGTGCAAGGTCAGGTCAAAAAGCGATCAAAAGATGTCGCTACTTGAAATGTTCACTCCATATTATCATAACATCATTAAATTAATTTTCATTAATTTTCTAATTATTACAATTCTAAGCTTGAATCTTACGTAATATAAATACCCTGAGATCACACAGTAATGAAATTTTCGCCCAAAGTGACAATTTAATGATGATTTAACACAGCATTAAAATTGTCACCCAAACTGAGGGCATAACACAGTAGTATGTACCTACAATGCTGGTAAATAAATCGAACTGAATAGAATTGAAAACCAAACGGCTTCCAGCCGTCCGATATCTGAAGTGGAAGGCAGCCTCCTTTTATATGATTTTCTAACGGATATTCCGATTACGTAATCGCGCAAAAAAGCTCGGCGGTGTCCCGTACACTCACAATGCTCGATGAAATCGATTGTACTTAACTTAATCCGTTGTCTATTACTGTTACTTTACTGTTAAAAAGATTTGCAATCGCTTCCTATACTTTGAATGGCTTCGTTAAATAGACTTTCGTCGTTTTAGCTTCAAGTTTAACGTAGAGAAATCACAGGGATTTTTAAATTTGGCGCTTAAAATATAATTGCCAAAGAATATCTCATAGATGGTGCCAACAAACTAAGATTTGCAATCGCTTCCTATACTTTAAATGGCTTCATTAAATAGACTTTCGTCGTTTTAGCTTCAAGTTGAACGTAGAGAAATCACAGAGATTTTTAAATTTGGCGCTTAAAATATAATTGCCAAAGAATATCTCATAGATGGCGCCAACAAACTTACACTTTCATGATGATTGCGACTTGATGTAAGTAATGATTTTAAATCATTCCACAAGCTTTCACCTTTTCGATTTAAGCGAACACCGAAATCAAAAACTTCTCTTTAAACCACTAAAAATATCATAGATGGAACCACCGAAACAAAGTTCGAATACACAATTTACGAAACAAACGGGTTTTTCTCTGTTTGTTGGAGTTTTTAAACTTGGCGCTTGAAATGATCAGTTTCGAAAAGAATTGAGTAGATGTCGCCACTGAGCTTACTTCTCGTAAAAATGACGAAACTCACGTGAGCAAAGATTCCAATTAAATGAAACCTACAGTCGCGGCCAAAAAAAAAAAACGGGACACTTTATTAAACGTCAATTTTCTAATACCAAAACTCTTGCTGGGTGGTTGCAATTATGAGCTGATACTTACGCATGACAAACAATAAATATTACTGTTTGTCATCCGTAAGTTTCAACCACGCAGCAAAAGTTTTAGTATTAGAAAATTGACGTTTAAAAAAGTGTCCCTTCTTTTTTTGGCCGCGACTACATGATGTCAAAAATCAAACAGACTTTTCTCTTTTGTCTTTCAAAATCAGTACACATAAAGTTTTGAAATTTGTTTACTTAACGCGACACAACCATCATAGATGGAGCCCCCCCCCCCCTAACAAATCGAAAGTACGCGCGGAATCACGGCATTGGCAGACTCTTCTTTCCGACGACGGATGTTTTTACATTTAGCGCTTAAAATGATCGGTTTTGGAAAGAATCCCATAGATGGCGCTAACAAATTTATTTGTCGTTGATGTTTGCGAAGTTCACGTGATTGCACTGCAGTTATCTGATATGAATTGAACAATCAAACAGATTTTTCTCTATTGAATTTAAATTTAGTTTACTTAACGCGTCAAAAATATCATAGATGGAGCCACCCTAACAAACTGCAAATAGCAGCCTCCTTTCTCCGACGTATTTTGTATTTAGTGCTTAAAATAGTCAGTTTAGAAAAAGCCCCATAGATGACGCCGCAAAAATTAAACAGACTTCGTTTCTCTGTCGAATTCAAAGTCTTCACAAGTAAAGACTTTAATTATTTTTGTATTTAATGCTTCAGAAATATCACAGATGGAGCCACCCAAACAAACCACTAGTACGCAAGGCTATTTTCATATTTGGCGCGTAAAACGTTCAGTTCGAAAACAATCGCGTAGATGGCGCCACTAAAATTGCATTTATCTTGAGGATTATAATATAGCGCAACGTTAAGTGGTAGTGCGCGTTTTCAGTTTCCGTTTTGAAGAATGTGGGATACAATCTCCATCGAGCAACAACCTGCTTTGATTATAATAGCAGTGGAATTGAATTACAGATTTTCTATAGTTCTTGATAAGTTTAAACTTGGCGCCTGAAATATGTAGTTCGAAAACTTGCACATAGATGGCGCCAGATTTATATATTTTAAGAACTACTTAAGATTTTTTTAACGTTGGCCCTTAAAAACATCAGTTTGGAAAAGACTCGCAGAGATGGCGTCACTGAGCTTATTTTTTCGGGAAGATGACGAAGATGACGAAACTCGACGGTAAAGATTCCAGTTAAATGAAATTATATGCAGTCAAAAATTAAGCAGACTTCTTTTCTCTGTTGAATTCAAGGTCGTCGCAAGTAAGGAATTGAATTACTTTTATATTTAACGCGCAGAAAATACCAGAGATGGAGCCACCCAAACAAACCACAAGTACGCGAGGATATTTATATTTGGCGCGTAAAATGATCAGTTCGGAAACAATCACGTAGATGGCGCCACTAAGATTACATTTTTTATGAGGATTATAAAAGCAGTGGAATTCAGTTAGAGATTTGAAGGCGAAAATGAAACGGATTATTTAGCTGCCCTGCTTGATAAGTTTAAACTTGGAGGCTGAAATATGTAGTTCGAAGGCGTGCACATAGATGGCGCCAGATTTAAATATTTTATTAATATTGTCAGATCTGCCTAAGATTTTTAAACTTGGCGCTCAAAATGATCAGTTTGGAAGAAATCGCAGAGATGGCGCCACAAAAATCAAAACTAATGCAAATAAACTTTAGAATTTTTTTTGTTTGATGCGTCAAAAATGGAGCCATACAGATTAACGCGTCAAAAATATCACGGGTGGAGCCACTTTAATAAACTGCAAGTACGCGAGGAGTTCAGTTCAGAAATGTTTGGGTGGTAGCTTTAATAGCATCCTCTTTCTAACGGACATTTTTGTATTTAGTGCTTAAAATAGTTGATTTGGAAAAAATCCCATAGGTGACGCCACTGAAATTATTTTTCGTGCGTAGCTCAGGTGATCGGAAATTCCAGTTAAGTGATATGAACTCAAAAATTTCTTTTCGATTCAAATCAATGCAAATAGGGAATTGATTTTTTTCGATATTTAACGCGTCAGAAACATCATAGATGGAGCTACTGTCAAATAAGGAATTGATTTTTTTCGATATTTAACGCGTCAGAAACATCATGGGTGGAGGTACTGTCACCAAATTTATAATTTAATTGACTTGCCTCGTACCTACCTTGATGGTGATTAAGTTCTGCTGACTAAACGCAGATCAGTATCAGCTGTTCCCCTCGACTAGCAAACAGTGGAGATAGGGGTGGGTCTAATTACGATGGTAATAATTATTAAAGGGCGCCAGGAGACTGTAATTACAAGCCTATCGCAAACAATCAGTCGACCAAATCGAGCAGAAAAATCAAACGTAAATAGAGGCTTAGGCTTATTTACTCACTGGTACGTGAAGGAGCAAACACAAACGCAATACCACAGGTTAACTTAAATTTAATTAAACACAAATAAATAGGTTGTACAAAGATACCCTACAACATGTAATGAAAGGCGAAACAGTAGCTTACGTCAAGTGAGCTTATTTAATAATAAAGCGGTTTGCTCGTTATTTCAAAACGCACAAAGGGGCCGTAATTCGCTCTTAAAAATGCATGCGTAACGGCCGTATTCACCATTCCTCAGTTACATGTTTAAAGGTCGGTTAAGCTGCTAACAGGCTGTTAGATACAAAAACTGTATTCACCAACCACTGTTAAGAGCTAATGGTCTGTCAAACTCGCCTTAATTATGCATTATTTAACAGAGATTTAAATTTAAAGGTAGCTTAGTAAACTGACTGTTAATTTGTGAATAGTGAATACGGCTGTCAGTCGGATAGCGATAAGTAATTCAATAAATTTAAATAGTTAACTTACGACCGATCTGTCATTGTCATTGTACAGTCTACGCTGTAAAGTTGGCAGTCATCGCGCCATCTGTTGGTCCTGGCCAAGCCGGTAGCTGGTTTAAACTGGGTGGACAAAGGCTGCAAGATGGCAGACTCACGCTTCTCGTAGAACGGGGTGGACTCGGTTGGAGCCTAACTCGAACGGCACGGTAGATCACAGAGGGAGTTCATCGTGGCACCAAGACTCAATATAAAACCAAACGGGAAATCTCGCGTGATAGCTTGCTGGGATAAGAAAGAACCTGAATATAAAAGGAAACAGTTTCGTTAGCGTCCATCATAGCGTTCGCCATTGTGCTCGATATACTTTACCTGAGAGCTAATAAGTTCCCAGGCTTGGAATTGGGATTAAAATTGCCCCAAATCGTTCGGTGGTGTTGGCAGGAATGCCGTCAGCGCCGTTAACGAATTCTCCTTACACAAAAAGCAGGAATTCCGAGATCACACTACAACACATCTTGCAACAGACGAACAACAAGTGAAATAAAAATGCGAAGCCGAGATGTTGGTCGGTAAAAAACGCGCGAAAATTGCGAACGGTAACCAATGACGGACCATAAAATAGTCACGTGGTGCTCCATAACCAATGAATGTTGCGCGTTCACCAAACGCGAGTTTTTCCCCTCTAGCGAGGTAAACGAGGAGGAACAGTGTTGCCAACTGTACCGAAACGAGGCTGAGATGATGCTGTATTGCCACGATTTCTTAGCGGCAAATTTAAACGTAACACCACCCAAACAAACCGTGAGGAGTTCAGTTAAGAATCTGAATTTATTTTACTCAGAAAATAGAATAAACTGTTTATTTTCATCGAAATTGCGAAGCACCCCATGAAACAATGAAAATTACTGATGCAGTTCCTTAAAAGAGAGAGATAAAAAGTTATCCGTCTTCCGGACGTAATTGCGTTTCTTTCGCCGACGTCTAGCATCGAGATACACTGGTTAATTTTAGATAAATCCAGATAACAATAATTATTAATTTACCTGGCGCGATGAAATCTCGACTACCACCCGGCCTGTCGGAGGGTGCATGAGTGCGGAATTATTTCCTTTGTCGAGGTAATTTCCACCGCCAATTATCAGATCTGCACGCATCCAGTTTTAGCGCAAGACGTGTATTTATTTGTTCTTAACCTCGTTACGCCCGAGACGGGGGCACAATGCGAAGGGTATAAATAGCACTGCGGCCGTTCAATTTGCGTATTTATAGGATAATAGTTGTTCGTCTTGCCCTTGATAGGATCAATTATTTATTAGGTCGAACTATTTTAAATCAGTTAGTTGCCAAGTAACAAATTCCTCTTTGCTTTAATAATAGATAGTCAACGTTAAACGAAATACTTACGCAATTATCCTAGTAATCCTTTGCTAATTACATTCTATTTTGTTTTGTATGTGGTAGCTTAAACTCGTCGCCAACAGAATTGTTACTGGTGTTGTAACGGCCCCGACTAAAATCCTGGTTTGCTGACTTTTACGCTCAACTAAATAAGCAATTAAAAAATGTCCAAACAAAAACAAATTTAATTTATTGCCAAATTAAATAACTGGACTGACAATGTTTACCTGCGAAATTCCAGGAGAGTCATCCAAACTTTACTACGACAACCGGTCATGCATTAACATCTGTCTAAGTCTGCAATACACAAACCGACCCGTCTGAGGCGCTATTGGTACCTGCTGTTTAAGATTTTTGCCGGCCGGCGCTAAGAAACTATACTATTGGCCTATATTCTGTTTCGGTTGAACGACCCTTCGGAATCAGCGATAAACTTTACCGTAATAACATTGATAATAATTATAATCTCGTGACCGCTGTGATCTGGACCTACATTGTCATAACTCAGTTCTTCTTGGTGCGGCGGTGGGGAATAACTCGAGAGAACAAGGAACTAACTAATTACGTTAATAAAAAATGTGAAGTTAAATTTAATTAATTATTTATTGCAAAAAAAAGGTAAAAACTCCTTGTACCAGCCACTGCGGGTTCTGATATAATGACCGTAAAAGCCTTGCGTTGCGTTGCCCTCGGCGATCAATTTGCAAGACAATCAATAGCAATTACCAGTTTTTCATGGACTCCTTTTGGAGGTGATGGGAAACCCTAGCTAAACTAATTAATTAAGGTCGAATGGGTAGGATCTTCTCTCGCTACTTCCAATCGCCTTGAGAGGGTGGTACTATGTACAGCATTTTCTCAAAATCCCTCTCTTCGTCGTTTTTCGTCGGCTAAACCTATCTAATTATTATTGCGCAATGGACCCAAATTGACTGTTTTTCGACACTCCACTATGGGTGGTTATGACCATTTCAGTCTCTCGGCAAATCGCTTCTAATTAACCTGCAATTCTTTCGGCAAAGACCACAATTCGGTTCACACACTACAGGGTGTGAGAGAAACTTGTTAAGAAGATGGCTATGACTAGGTGTTCGGCCTCGTATTCCGTGGTTTCACGCACAACACTTCGCACTCGCGACGCGCACGTGTTTGGTTTAATTGCCCTTTCTTAACACACTGTATTTTAACCGTAGCGAAATAAATGATTTATCTAGAAAATGAGTAAATGACTGCAAGCGCTAAAGAAACCACTAAATGAAAACTAAAATTGTACACGACCGTTCGTGCCCGAGCTCCAATTCTGTCTGCCGTTTTTCGCGCTTCGTCCTTTCCAAATCAAAATTAAACATACCACACGGACTTCGTACGACAAATTTTGAAATCACCTCGACCAATGATAATCGCTGCTTCGAATCTCAACCCACGCCCCTGCATGCATTTTCACGTACACATCCATAAATTACGCCACCCCAATTAGCTTGTCCCACGCTCCGTGGTGGCATACCAACATGTGCAACCACTTAATGCTACAAATGTACATAGGGAAATTTGAATACATCCTGTGCCTGTGCCAACTGGCGACGTAATTTGATCCCGCGACCAAAATGCATACAAAAATCTAAACGAAAACAATCCAAAATCTCAAGTAGATTTGTTTTACGATGTCTGTGCAGCTATAGTGCAATCTGAATGGTGACCGAATTAGAGAATTCTAAAGAACTCTCCGGGTGGTATATATCCTCTTGAAAGGAACGCGGTACCCTCCTAATTAATCACCCGGCCGCATTTTTACAGCGTACAGTTCGAACACGTGTTTGTTATTTGAAATTAAACATGCAATAACAGATTTCTGCGATCGTTTCAGTGTTATTTGTTCTGTTAACTGTCGAGTACGTTAACTGCTCGCTGATTTTATACAAAAATGTTATTTCAGAACTCGTTTACATTTATCGCATTGTTTAGATTAGAGCAGGACACCTTTGTGGTTGAAAGTTATTTTCGTAATAGTTCAAAAATCCGACCTTAATTTATATCGGCAATTGAATCCTTTCCGTCTTGCTTGCTTATCTCACGCGAGAAGTTTCAAATGTTAAAAGAAATATATCTCCCCTAGTCAACCCTTTAGTCCCCTCCGTTGTTTATGAGACATCCTGTATAATAACAAATTATGTCTGTTTGATGTCTTGAGTGTGCTAAAGTATATTGTCAAGACGTTTTTTTTTTTTTTTAGAATTAAAAGTGTCCTCATTTCTAACATCTACAGGGTGTGTCATGACGTATGGAGAAGATTGAAAGGGTAGCTAGTGGAGATCGAAATAAAGCTTTTTTCTTAATTCGCTTTTGTCCAAAAACCAATAACAAGAAAGTTATAGCACTTTAAATTTCTTATAAATTTAAGGCCACCTATTGACGTTTTCACGTTTCAAATTTTAATTTAAAATGTTATTTATTACTACTATTTAGTGAGTAACGACCGCTTGCCATAACTTTCTAGTTATTAAGTCTTGACTAAAAGGTATTTAAGAAAAAGCTTTATTTTTATCTCCCCTAGCCAACCCTTTTAGACTCTGTATAATAACAAAGTGCTAAGGTATGTTATTAATAATTCTGTTGACAGTCTTCGCCAGCCAATTCTGATGCTGTTCTATTTTGTTTTCGGTTCGTGCGTGACGTATTTCAGGCGTTAAAAGACACTCACAGATTGAACACTTCTAAAAAGCAAAACAAAGACATTGTATTCTGTCTTCGGTTCGTGCACCGTTTCTTTTAGGCCCTAAAACTCAAACGCGGACCGAAACTAGAATGAGTTCAGTTTTTAAACACCGTTTCTTGGAGGACAAACGAGGAATTAAAGTTTAAAAAAATCGTCTCTTTAGATTTTTTCTGTATTTTTGTTTTTCACTTTCTATTTAACTGCCGCTTTTTTTTAAATTGTTTGTCCGCTGTTCGAATTAATTGGCCCGCTAATTCTTAGGCCGTTTTATTTTGTTTGTCCGCTGTTCGAATTAATTGGCCCGCTAATTCTTAGGCCGTGTTATTTTGTTCTCGGTTCGTGTGCGGTGCACTACAAGAACTGCACGGACTGAACTCTAAATACGAACATTTCCAACATTTTGAAACCGTCAAGCCCTCTAATTGAATTCGTTTAGCCAACGTTAGCCAATCGAATCGAAGCGTAATAGAAGTATTAATTATATATATAATATTTAACAATTAACTTCCACTTGATTGACCAGCGCTCATCCCCCTCCAGTCTAATCAGAGCGGTCACAGAGCTACATGCCCACGTAGTCGGATATAAATGTGGAAGCAACAATTAAAGATACTCAGTTCCACAAAACAACAACTGATACAACATTAACATCAAGAGCAGCAACTAAAAGTAATTAAATAATTTCCAAGATTTTTTTGTTAAGAATTCTGCTGACAGTTTTCACCAGCCAATTGTGATGCTGTTCTATTTTGTTTTCGGTTCGTGTATGGTGTGTTTCAGGCGATAAGGAACACTCACAGATTGAACTTCAGAAAGTGATATCATGAGTGCGAAAGAAATCATAAGGAAAAAAGAAGAAGAGGTTTAACGATATAGTGACCTAATACAAGAATTGATGGAAACGTTGAAAAAGACAAGAGAAGAGTTAAGTGAGTTGCAGGCCTTTGTAAGGGGAAAAGAAGAAAATGGCATTTCCCGCTCGGGAAGAATAAAGAAACGAAGGAGGACCAAAGGACCTGAGCAGCAGGGAACGAGTAATAAGAACATTGGAAAAAGCCAACGAGAAAAAGTGGAAAACAAGAGCGCAAAGACAGCGGAAAAAGAGATAATATCGATGGAAGACGGCGAAGAAATAATCTATACGCAAGAGTGGCAGACGACACAAAGACAGTCGCCCAAAAGTGGCGAAAGTGACCAAGAGGTCAGTCCAAAACCAAAGAAGGAATACAGACCCCCTCCAATCGTGCTGCGAGAGGAAGGAAAGTTGGAAGTAATTAGAAAAGAAGCGGCGGCGAACAACATCAAAATAGTGAATTGCAAAGTGACTAAAGAGGGTATAAAGATTTTCACTGAGTCCCCCACCGATTTCCGAAGAATGAGGACTCTCCTGGATGGAAAGAACGTACAATGCCATACCTATAGCCTCAAAGAGGAGAAGAACCTGAAAGTGGTTATAAGAGGCGTACCGAAGGATATTGAAGTAGAAGAGGTACGCGATGAACTAAGGGAAAAAGGATTCCCTGTAGTAAACGTGAGCAGGATTAAAAGGTTTAAAGAACCTCTCCCTATGCTTCTCGTAAACGCAGAGAAAAACGTAGAAGGTAAAAAGCTCTTCGGCCTGAAAGATATGGCTGGTATGAACGGAGCCCAAGAGGAAACCCACCAATGCCTTGCAATGTTTCGGATATCAATTGTTTGGACATGTGCAGTATAGATGTACAGCGGCGTACAGGTGCATGAGGTGTGCCGAGGGGCACCCATCATTCGAATGCCCCGGAAAGAAAAAGAAGATTGTACTGAAGTGTGCAAATTGCGGCGGCGAACATCATGCCGCGAGCACAGAATGCCCTCATCACCCCTTGCAGTTGAGGAAGAAGAAGGAGGAAGAAAAGAGGAAAATGGTCGAAAAAGCAACAAGGAGAGAAGGCCAGACTTTCGCCCAGGTGGTGGAAGGAATTAATGGTGAGAACGTACCCTCTGCTGAAACAGGACAGTAAGCTGTCCTTGAGACTAAGGATGAAAATTTTGAAAACAATAGCCTTACCGATGTTCACCTATGGAGAGGCAATTTGGGCAAGAGGCAGCGCAAAATTATTGGCAGAAGTGGAAAAAACACAAAACGTATTGGGCAGGAGATGCGGGGGGATCCCGTGGTTTGTTAGAAACAAGGACCTGAGGGTGGATCTTGAACAACTGGAGGACTTAGGAAGGAGAGCAGAAGAAAGAAGGAGGGCGGCTATCGAGAGGATGCAGACTCACCCGGCACGCAGTATAAGAAGCCTGTGCCAAATGTTGACTTGACTCAACTCGGCAACCTCACCCGGTCTCTTTCGAGACTTCCTCCGGCTCGTCTTGTACATTCTCACATCATGAACGTATATTATCAATCAAGTTGCCTATCTTTCTGAGAGAAAGAAAGAGACACTTACCCACTCACTACCTACCGAGGGGGAGTGGGGATAATAAGAGACTATTTCATAGCCTCCGGGCTGAAGAAATAGCAAAACAAACAGGAAGGAAAAAAAATCATTTAAGTTTGTTTTGAAATACGCTTTGTTTATCGCTCTCTCATTTAAATAAACCGACGAGTATAAAAGTTATCCCGGACTTGGGTAACGAATTTTAACACCAAGTTAACCTCTTGCTCTACCGCTGATTTTGAATTGCTGCCGCGCAAACCGTCGACCAATCGCGTCGCGAGGACAAAAACATCACAAACATTCGTACCGGGTCCGCCGTGGTGACAGTCATTGTATTTTGACTTCGGTTCGTGCACCGTTTCTTTTAGGCCCTAAAACACAAACACGAACTGAAACTAGAATGAGTACGCTTTTGAAACACCGACGTATTTTATTTTAGAATTAAAAATAATTAGTGATTGAATTGAATTCTGAACCGCCTTATTATAATTTTATTTAAATTCGAAAAAAATTGGTTGCTTTTTAAATGTAGATTAAAAACAAAAACGTAAATAATTAATAAGCGTTATGGCCGTCGTATTTCATAGGCCACGTGGAGAATAATTTTTTCTTTCTACGTCTTTTTTAAATTTTAGATTTTGCAGTTGCTGCACGTTTATTATTATTTTTTTTTTGGTTTAATTTCAGTTTTCAAAACTAAACGAAACAGTATTACATCTACTTAAAACGTAGGCTTATCTAAAACTGACTCGTTGATTTAATTCCTCGTATGCACGAACATAAAATTATTCTCCCCAGTATCTCCGGGACGACGCTGTCTCTACAAAATTACCCCGAACACTTTGTACCATTACAAGAGATAAATTCTATAACTTTCAGTGCAGCGCTAAAGAGAACAGCTATAACATCCCGGAAATCTTATTTGAGAGAATATACTCGTCAGGGCGAGTAGATTAAACGCTATAGTACAAGGACAGCTAGCGAACAAGTTATTTAAAATTGCCTCGCCGTGTTCACGGAAACTACCCCCTACTCACCTAAGTGCAGCGAGTTTTATCGCGTTCATAAACGTTGTCATTTTTTACACCGACCGCAAACATCCTCCCGTCATCAATATGAAATGTATGCAACTCTTTAGTTGATGATTTAAAATAAAAATTAAAGTCCCGGCGCATCCACCATGTTTACCCCCCCGGACAAATTTAAAGAGGTCTTTAATCTTTAAGTAATATTGACTGTTGTATTAAGTAATGTCTTCTGTTGCAGTTCCACCGTCGACGTCGTTCGTTTTATACCGACGGCTTAATGGAAACAAAACCCATTAGATCGTTTCCGGGATGCACGGGGAGAAAGCGCGCTGGAAAATATCGTTAGCGGATCGATGGTTTATGGACGCGCTCCCGACGTAACGTTGCTCTTTATGGCCTTTCTGTTATTTATGAAAAATTTAATTGTGCCGATATATATTATTCGCCGGGTGCACGCTAGTTTATTCGCGCGAGCTTCTCGCGCATTGTCTGTTTTATGTTCCGGCGAGAAAATATTTTCGCGCTTTGATTTTATGTTTGTATTTACGGCGAGCGCGTTACGTTTCGATCCATAGAAAAAAAAACAGTGAAAAGTGACTTTAATTAAATAAATTTTCAGTGCGAGAGAATAACACAATTAATAACAATAAATCATAGATATAGAGGTGGCTACAGTACTCCGGCCTATTCAGTATTTCATAGAAAATACTCTTATGCTTGCAGCTTGATCAATTTTCTGATAAAATGTCAATAGCCAATCAGAAATAAAACATACCATAGTAGTCACTGTCATCATGGATTAAGTCAAACAGTCAACATTAACTAAACTTACGTCGTTTTAGCTTCAAGTTTGACGTAGAGATCACAGAGGTTTTTAAATTTGGCGCTTAAAATATAATAGTCAACGAGTATCTCGTAGATGGCGCCAACAAACTTATACACTTTTATGACGACTGCGATTTGATGCAAGCGACGATTTTAATAATTTCACAGACTTTTTCCTTTTCGATCTAAGCAAACATCGAAATCAAGAAAACTTCTCTTTAAATCTTTTGAAAATATCATAGATGGAGCCACCGAAACAAAGTTAGAGTGCACAAGGAGAAGTTGAAGTTTTTTTAAATTCGGCGCTTAAAATGATCAGTTTCGAAAAATTGAATAGATGTCGCCACTGAGCTTATTTCTCGTGAAGATGGCGAAACTAACGTGAGTAAAGATTCCAGAAATGAGGTATTCCATTGCCGTCACTGTCTTGGGTTAAATCACTTCTGTATATGTGGTTGTAAATCTGTCAGAATAACCTTTATCTGGGTATTTCGAAGTTCTGTACAAAATTTAGTCACGCTGAAATCGCAAGTGCTTGTACGTTAGCGGAAAAACCATATCGAATTACTCTTAAGTTGGAGTGTGTTGTTTTTGTCTGTTTCCAAAGCTGGCGCCTTCAAATCCACTGTAGATGCACAGACACCATAAAATAAATCTCTTTGACGTTTAAATTAGTTTCTTAGATTTGTACACATTCTGTCGCTTTAAAATTGCAGATGCAGATAAATGGCCCATGTGGTTAAAGATCTAGTCATTTACGAGCCAACTCGTTTCGAATTTCACGCAACAATGAATTAAACGAAAAAAAAAACACCGTCACCTTCATTGCGTTCTTTTTCGTCATTCTCATTTTGGCACATTTTTGCGCGCCATCTTCCGTTTAATTTTTTAACTTCAAATATGTAGTTCGAGAGCATGCGCATAGATGGCGCTATATTTTAAGACCTTCGCTGGAGTCTGGTCCCTTTCACTTAGGCAACAGATACTTTAAAAAAATGTCAGCTTTTGCACCTAAATAATAAAATTTATGGGGGCTTCACTTGCGACAAACAAACAGCGGGCATTCCCGGTAAGTTAATAGGTGGTCTCCTGATCCCTTTTTTTTGGCATCTGGGATAGGCGTGCGTGTGAACTTAATGCTACGGCTATGATTGGTCAGAGTGGTTTCGAAATTTCGCTGCAAAGTCCGAGGGGGTGTTGTTAATTTTCCGCCATCGCTACTGCGTTTCTTTAGATTTCTCAATCATCGGCACGTGGAATTTTTTTTCGGCGCTCGTAACCCCGTTACGAGGTAAGTTTTCTTTTAATTCTTTTCTTTGGCGTTCGTGGTTTCCGTCCCACGATTTTGTGTTAATAGTTTCGTTTCCTTTTATTCAGCAAGCAGTACGGGATCGTTCCCGGACTTGCACGCGGAAGTCACGGTTTTACCACCGTACAAATCGCTTTAGAGCCCGCTACCCGGCTCCTTTTTCTTAAGACTGCGAGCTGCTCTGGTCCTCGTCATCAAAGAACGAGCCGGAACTCCAGCAGAGGTTTCATTATTTATTCTTGTACTAAATTTCTTCCGCTATAAATTAATTAGATAGGTTACACGGCGAAAGAACGACAGACCGAGGGTCCTGAAAGGCAGGCAAGTGGGTAGAGCACCGCCCTCAAAGCAATTAATTAACGCTCTGGTGACGTAGGAGAAGAAGTTCAGCTCACTACACACACCATATTAATCAGGTTAGCTAGAGATAGGTACCTAACACCTCCCACGGGAGTCCCTGAAAAACAGGTGATTGCTACTGATTTACTTGCAAATTGATCGCTGAAGGCGGCATTTTGTATCACATGCTTCTCCAAAACATCTGATTAATTCATTAATTAACTCCATTAATTAAGTACACTGTAGTCCCACTGTGACACATTGTGCGTTGGTTTATTAAACAGAACAAGTCTTTGAGTACGATCAGAAGTGACGAACACGTGTACCAAGACTCGAGTTAATTTGAAATTCAATTAATTATTAATCTAATTAAGGAGCAGAGCTCTCCAACAAACATCTGTGTAGACATTAAACCACCAACGGTGTGAATCGAAAGAAAGTAGATCGCGCCGATATTCGAAAGTGAAATCTGTTAAACGAGTTATACTGTACTTTCTGAAAATCGTAATTTTTGTTTATTTGTATTGATTTCAAACGCAAGGGTTTTTCGCTCACGATCTCCGATCCCACAGAGGCGGATATCAGGAGTTTTTCCCATTTCTTTTTCTTTTTTTTTTCAATAAATAATTAATTAAAGTTTATGTTGCGTTTTATTTAACCCTTCGTCGGGCGCGCATGTATTCTACAGATACAGAGCTTTATATTTTTACTGCTATTTTTGTGCTTAGTGTGCAATACCATTGCCCTTCTAGGTATGCTATCCCTGATCATTTGGCAACAAAGGACAACTACTGAGGTTTATAAATTTTTAGTTTTAGTGTAGCAAATGAAGCAGAAGATGCGCTTTGTGTCTAGTGGATACAGCGCGACCGGTCATATTTGTTCATCGTAAGTCATAAGTATGTTCATTTTTCATAACTTTTCGTTATCAAAATGGTCAGGCCTAAAATAACCACATCATAACCACACAAAACCATACAAAAATCGCAGCAAAAGTGGTACATGCGAGTTAAGCCTAAGTAGGATGAAACAGCTTGACTTACATCAATATTTATTTATATTTGTATTTATTTATACAGTAATATTTTGTTTAAAATAGACAAATATAAATAAATAAATATAATAAACAAATAACCTTTTACGTTTCGAAACGGCACACGCCCGACTAAGGGTTAAAGTGTCAAATTCCTTGTTCTAAAGAGTTATTTGCTGCTCCACCAAAAGAACGGGTTAACACGACGTAGTTTCCTATTCATAGCGATCACGTAAGCCCTAATTAAAGGTATTATTCTGTATATCGGGTTTTCCAAAGGGTCGTTCAATTGTAAACAGAAATAGGCCAGTAAAACTAACCCCTTTTTGCTGTTTGGAATCCCCGGTCATACGGTCGGCCCAGTTATTTAAATTGGCCCTAAATCTTAAGTGGGTTTGTTTGTACATTTTTATTACTGTTTACTTGTAATAGTCAATAAGCAAGACTAATAGTGGGCGCGTCACAATCTCGTAGATGGCACCAACAAACTTACACTTTTATGACGACTGCGATTTGCTGCAAGTGACGATTTTAATAATTTCACAGACTTTTCCCTTTTCGATTTAAGCAAACATCGAAATCAAAAAAACTTCTCTTTAAATCTCTTGAAAATATCATAGATGGAGCCACCGAAACAAAGTTCGAGTGCACAAGGAGAATTTGAATTTACTGTTAGTTGAAGTTTTTTTTAAATTCGGCGCTTAAAATGGTCAGTTTCGAAAAAATTGAATAGATGTCGCCACTGACTAACGTGAGTAAAGATTCCAGAAATAAGGTATTCCATTGCCGTCACTGTCCTGGGTTAAGTCACTTCTATGTATGTGGTTATAAAATTCAAATAATCAATGTGTCAGTCAATATCAAATAGACTTTCGTCATTTTCGCTTCCAATTGGACGCAAGAAAGGCACAAGGACTTTTAAATTTGGCGCTTAAAATGTACTTGTCCACGAATATCTCATAGATGGCGCCAGCAAACGTTCATTTTTTATCAAGACTGTGATTCCATGAAGTGGCGATTTTGTTTCATTCAACGATTTAAACAAATCGCAAAACCAAAGATCATTTAAATTTGTTTTTAACGTGACGAAAATATTGTCGCGTTAAAAAAGGAATTACAATTAAATATTTATGGATGACGAGTACTAATGTTACGAATTAAATACGAGCCAACACGTTTCGAATTTCACGCAACAATGTATTAAACGAAAAAAAAAGAACACCGTCACTTTGATTGCGTTCTCTTTCGCATTCTCATTTTGGCACATTTTTGCGCGCCATCTTCCGTTTAATTTTTTAACTTCAACTTTTTTATAACCTGTCGACCTTGTTAGAACGTGTAACGCGAACTCGAAAATTTATTTGGTCTACGTTATTGATCTTACAGGAGATTCAAGTTTCACAGAACGATTCATCAGAACAAAAGAGTGTTGCCAATTTTTCCCATCTTTTGGTCAGCGCCGAAATCTTTTTCATTCTCATTGAAACTACTTCTTAAAAAAAAAAAAGGTTTTTTTGTGGCGATATTGAAGACGTTTCCTTTTGCGCAATTTAACATACAGGGTGTTTCAGGGGCAATCGTGCATACTTTATTGTTATGGTATCATTCGTTTTGAGTAGAAAAAGCTCAAGCTCATATGTTCGTTGTCCCGTTTCCAAACAGGGCAGCAAACATTTCAACACGTATGCCCCCCCCCTCTTTTATACGGGGCGTTGTAAATGGAGCAACCGATTCTACTAGTAATAAACAAGAGCATGAATGAAACGTGTGTTTTCTAAATTTCAAAACCGCAGATGAAGTATTTAAAATCGTACCTACCGCATTTAACAAGAAACTAACGAGAAAAATTCCCCCCCATACACTTTCGAAAGCGCGTCGCGACAAGCCCTCCCATTTCTATGTACATATTTTAATGTTGACATTGTTTGTGTCCAGAATCCAGCCTTTGTTTGCTGCCTGCTCTTAAAGCGCTTTCGAGGAATAAATTTGTACATTACTGCCGCTACCCCTCGCTGGTGCCTTCCTCGCAGCGTTAATTCTTTTGGGGGCCCCGGAATCGGTTGCGACGTTTGGTTTGTTTAGAGTTGCTTGATGACAATGCGAGGTTAGGTAGTGTTGCCAACTTGTTGCGGCGACAGAGGATTTTCCCATCGATTTCCGATGTGATCGATTAGTCGCCTAGACCCTGTTTTTCGTGACGCGGAGTTTGGTTTTGCGTACGTTACTAAATTTTACGTTCTCCTTTTCCCTGTGGAATAGTTTTTGGTTCGAATTTCCTTGACGCGTGTCTGGTCAGGCGTTGGTCGCTTTGCTCGTCTGCACGTATTCATTCTCCATTTTGTGCTGTGAGAATTCACACCTGTTTGGGGTCAGCCTGCTTTTGGTTTTCGAGAATTTATCGGAAGTAGGCTTGCAAAAGGAACTGTGACCACAGGTGAAAGTCGGGGATGTTGTTAATTTTCCCCCATCGCTACTGCGGATGTGTTTCTTTAGATTTCTCAATCATCGGCACGTGGAATTTTTTTTCGGCGCTCGTAACCCCGTTACGAGGTAAGTTTTCTTTTAATTCTTTTCTTTGGCGTTCGTGGTTTCTGTCCCACGATTTTGTGTTAATAGTTTCGTTTTCTTTTATTCAGCAAGCAGTACGTGATCGTACCCGGACTTGCACGCGGAAGTCACGGCTTTACCACCGTACAAATCGCTTTAGAGCCCGCTGCCCGGCCTCTTTTTCTTCAGACTGCGAGCTGCTCTGGTCCTCGTCATCACAGAACGAGCCGGAACTCCAGCAGAGGTTTGAAACGCCGTATCCTCCTTCGTCGTCGCCTCGCCGTACTTGCAAGCGTCCTGCGTTGGGCGTCCACCGAGGAGCTGCGAGACTTTGGGCATCGTTCAATTTAAATTATCTACGCCTTTCCGAGTTCCGTTACTCGCGACTGGAATTTACGTTATCTGCAACCCGAATGTAAAATTTCGGCTAATTTAGTTTAGTCCTTCTGTTTTCGCAGATCCTAGTTTCATTATTTATTCTTGTACTAAATTTCTTCCGCTATAAATTAATTAGATAGGTTAGACGGCGAAAGAGCGACAGACAGAGAGTCTTGAAAGGCAGGCAAGTGGGTAGAGCACCGCCCTCAAAGCAATTAATTAACGCTCTGGTGACGTAGTTAGGTACCTAACACCTCCCACGGGAGTCCCTGAAAAACAGGTAAAACAAGTATCACATGCTTCTCCAAAACATCTGATTAATTCATTAATTAACTCCATTAATTTACATTATAGTCCCAC
Source organism: Dorcus hopei (assembly GCA_033060865.1). Lineage (NCBI taxonomy): Eukaryota > Metazoa > Arthropoda > Insecta > Coleoptera > Lucanidae > Dorcus > Dorcus hopei. Next base: position 4,809,895 of record CM065424.1, on the reverse strand, counting down.
TGTGACACATTGTGCGTTGGTTTATTAAACAGAACAAGTCTTTGAGTACGATCAGTAGTGACGAACACGTGTACCAAGACTCGAGTTAATTTGAAATTCAATTAACAATTAATCTAATTAAGGAGCAGAGCTCTCCAACAAACATCTGTGTAGACATGAAACCACCAACGGTGCAAATCGAAAGAAAGTAGATCGCATCGATATTCGAAAGTGAAATCTATTAAACAAGTTATACTGTACTTTCTGAAAATCATAATTTTTGTTTATTTGTATTGATTTCAAACGCAAGGGTTTTTCGCTCACGATCTCCGATCCCACAGAGGCGGATATCAGGAGTTTTTCCCATTTCTTTTTTTCAATAAATAATTAATTAAAGTTAATTGTTGCGTTTTATTTAACCCTTCGTCGGGCGCGCATGTATCTTACAGATACAGAGCTTTATATTTTTACTGCTATTTTTGTGTTTAGTGTGCAATACCATTGCCCTTCTAGGTATGCTATCCCTGATCATTTGGCAACAAAGGACAACTACTGAGGTTTATAAATTTTTAGTTTTAGTGTAGCAAATGAAGCAGAAGGTGCGCTTTGCGTCTAGTGGTTACAGCGCGACCGGTCATATTTGTTCATCGTAAGTCATAAGTTGTTCATTTTTCATATCATTTCGTTATTAAAATGGTCAGACCTAAAATAACCTAGACCTAATGTTGACGGCACTTGCATTGGCGACTTTTTTAGGTACACCTTGAACCGGTTTTCCAGGTTCTGTTTATGTTCCCCGTTATTACTCAATATACTCTTGTTATTACTCTTGAATTGGGTTTCCTGTATTTTGGTGGGATTTTGGGTTTGCTAAGAATTTACCCCGCCCTTCTGGCGAGTCATTTAGTGTCGGAATTATACATGGTGAATATTTTGGACCTTCCCCTAGCGTCGGTCCATGATTTTGGGGAACGTTGCTGATAAGCTAGGTGACGCCTCTTACGGTTTTCAGCATCTGGGAAGTCCCCCCATATTTTTGACGGACACTCGTGCGTATCTACCGCGCCCACGACCGTCTTCACTGAGCTACTGGGACAGCAGACGTTTCCTTTAACTAAGAACTTCACAGGTAGATCCGACCGACTCTGCCAAATTTTTCCCAAAATTGTTTACCCTACTCGTACAGGTGGTTGTTGCCCTTAGCAATATACAGGGAGAGCGAAATGGATTGTCCTGATCCTACACTACTGTTCGTGAGCTTGATATCAATGTTTTCATCTATCACATGAAAGTTACAACAAAACGCAGTCCGTGCATAGAACATTCATGAAACTTATATCTAAACCTAACGCGAAATTTAAAAATCTCTGTGATTTGTCTGCATTACATTTGAAGCAAAAGTCTGTTTGCCGACTGAAATGTAATTATTTGAAATTCGGAAGCTTGATTAATGTTGAGGTTTTCCTCTGCATGCGTCGTTTTTTTGCAATCAGTAAAAACTCATCGAATTTAATGTTTTTTCCGTAGTTAAATCATCCCCTCCAAAGAAATCGATGAGAACCGACGTGTTTAATCGCCGATAAAACTCAAATGTCGTCATATAGATAACAAAACGTATTAGATAATAAATTGAGGACGTATTATATTTCTTGAACGTACGGAGTAGCTTTTACTACATTAGCCCCAATCTTTCGTTATTGGTTTTGCCTCGTTCCCCCCGGCTTTCCGCCCCCGAATAGCTTCTGCCTCGTCTCGAACTCGCAATCTGAAAACATACATCACAAAAAAAGTGTCACGTATGCTTAGCAGGCCATTTGATGCCGCCTGATACCGGCGCGCAATTTTCAAAACGCGACTTAAGACAGCCAGGGTGAGTTTTTCTCGGGGGTTTCCATTGATCAAAGGAGATCTGGCGCTGACCGTTGTGTTCCCGAGGGTTTCGCCGGAGATAGCATACGCAAACGACCGCGAAACTTTCCCTGACAGGGAATAATAAAAAAGTGCGAAAGACCGAAGTTTTCCGACGATTTTATAAATTATCGTCAGCTATTTTTTCTCATATTTCGGCGCGCGCGCGCGCGCCCTATCGATTCCCCCGCAAAATAAAACTTTGTTTTTACTCCGCCTATTGGTTTACAGTCGCAAATCTAATATTTGCGCCTTTACAAGCTTGCGAAATTGATGTCCCAGATAGCTTGATCTTTGTGCAGTAAATCTAATTTCGGCGAAATTGGCTGGGACGAAGTAAACGGAATAATATGTTTTGGGGGAAGGGGCCACACCGAGGCGAAGGACGACGAAACAAATTCATCATTGTTGTTTATTGTTGCTTTCACATAAAGGCGGAGGAAATTTATGTTTCGTAAATGCTCAGTATCTATGAAAGTTTTACGCAAAAACTCTTCCCTTCATTCATTTCATTCTCGACCCACGAAATTAAACACATTACTAACAGAAACAAACAAGAAAAAGTTTTTTTTTTTTTTAATGAAAATTCGATTTGGTGAAAAGTTGATAAGTCATTTTTTTCTTCTTCTGTATCTCTTTCGAAATACTTCACCTCCTTCCCATTCACTGAAGCCTTCCAGACGAAATTTAATAATAAAACTAAAACAAATTTACTAATATTACAAAGTTTGCGAAACACGAATAAGTTTAGTAACTTGCGCCAGCCCTAATAATCTACTTCGGCTGTTATTTATAGCGCAGTAATTATTAGGCAATTCCCGCTGTCAAATTTCGCCTGATATATCCACGACGAAATGTATAATTTTAAAACAATAATAATCTCGGAGGTAGCGATCGCGTGACGCAAAAGTCGAACATGTTTTCTATAATCTTGATGCCTAACTGCGAAAGACATGTTTGAGTTTCGTTGGTAAACTCAGCCCTTCAAAGTTTCTTCGCTGCTGATACAAATTACGATGACAACTTTTAGTTAAAACTTATACTTTCTAATTTGTTTTAGTTCAAGAGTTTCTTTAATATTTAGAATATTTATTATAATCTAAATCAATGTGCATGATTCTTTTTCCTTTTTGATTTATTAACAGTAGACATACTGTGGACGTTCTGGCTCACTTTCTTATGGAGAATTATCATGATGTACCAAATGTGTATGTATGGTTGCCTATCGTCACTCTGATAGGCGCTCCCCCTGTTTAATAAAACTGTTGCCACCCCTACGTCAGTGAGCCTCCCGCACCGAGCGCTTATCAGAGCAACGATAAGCAACTATACACACACATTCGGTACATAATGTTAATTCTCCATAAGAAAGTGAGCCCGAATGCCCACAGTATACCTACTATTAATTGTAATAAGAATTTACACATTTGAAATAAATAAATAAATAAAAATTACAGCCAAAGATATAAGTTGCAAGTTAACACCGACGTGAAAAAATATTTTTCCAGGACCTCGACAAGCTCCCAAGAATTGTTACGTTCAAATCTCGCGCCAAAACATCGTGGCAATACAGTATCATTCAACTGCATTTTAACACAGTTGGCTACGCTGTCCCCCTCATTTACATCGCTGTAGGGGAAACCTGCGTGATGCGAACGCTCAACATCCATAGGCTATGAAGGCACCATGTGACTACCCGGTAGTCCATCAACGGTTATCGTCGGTAATTTTCTCCATCTTCAATCTGGTCGCGTCCTTTCTTGTTCGGAACATCGTGCCAGTTAGACGTCATTTACGTGTGTTGTGAAATTATCGGCTGTGCCGGAAGATTTATTGACACCGCCGAAGATCCTTGGGGACAGTTTTTATTCCCCTTGCCAAGCCTGGGACTCCAGTTCTCTCAGGTGAAATACGACGACATACGCTGACGAATAAGCCAACATGGTCGCCAACAAAAATCATTTCTTCTATGTAGGCTTTTCTGTTTGGGCGCAAGTTTTAGCTTATGTAATCCCCGCAAGCTTTCACGCGAGGGTTTCCCGTTTGTACTGAGCTTTGGTGCCACGACAAACTCCAGCTGTAGTCTGCCGTTCTGCGAGTAGCGTGGGTCCGCCATCTTGCTGCCAACGTTTCCCCTAGCCAAACCAGTTACCGGCTCGGACAGGACCACTAGACGACGCGGCGTGGTGACAGCCAACTTCACGGCATAGTCGGTACACTGACAGATCTCGGTCGGGAGGTAACCATTTAAATTTATTGCGCATGCATTTCTAAGAGCGAATTAAGGCTTCTTTATGCGGATTGAAATGGCGGGCGAATCGCTTTATTATTGAATAAGCAATCTCCTGTAATTGTGTAACGTGCTGTTTGTTTGAATTGTTTAACTAAACGCTTATAATTTATGTTGTGTGTTCTTGCTTAAACTTTCACGCACACCAGTGAGTAAAGTCTCGCCTCTGTATTTATTATTGATTCATTTTCTGCGCGATCTGGTCGATTGGAGACGTCGACTGATCGATTACGTTTAGCTGAAGAATTGTCTTCTGGCACCTTGATTAACCCGCCCCTTTTTTCACTGTTGCTAGCTGGGGCTCAGCTGATACGGTCTCGTCAGCAGAGGCTTGTCATCTTGTCAGTGGTAAGTAAATTAAATTTAAAATTTGGTGACGAAATTTACGCGCGCTCCTCCACCTTAATACATCTCAATTCCGTGCAATAAGATTTCATTAACCGCCCTGTTTTTATTTGACCGGTGGGTTTTCGACACGAGAAAACGGAAGGACTTCTCCGGGGATGATTAAGAGCGGGCTCGCATCAGGCGTCCGCTTTATGGTTCTGGGCCGGCCGGCTTTGTCCGCGGGGCCCCCGAAGGCTAAATGGTGGGTGTTTTATGCTTCGTGTTTGCTGCCCCGCGCTATTAATATACATTTAGATTCGGCAAGGATAATTACGTAAACCGCAAAACAGCGCGCGAGTTACTTCTTGTGTTCGTACGAATTAGAGGACTTTACACTAAATCATTTTGGCATTTTAGACGGCGACTTTGTACGGGGAAAATTATTAGGAGGTAATCCAAAAAGTTGGTGATTTCAATGCTAGTATAAGACATGGAGATTTAGTTCCAATTAGAATTTAAAAAAAAGTTCTTTGTAAGATTTTCGGTAGCTGATCTGATTGCGAACAATAAAATAAAATAAATTCAGGAAGTCGTAATTAAGTAACGAGCGTAGCTAAACGAATTTACTACCCCCGGCACGACGAACGAAATTTATTCCTACAACTAATTCCGGCAATTCGCGCACGTGTAAAATTTAATAACTGCCGCCAGAAACAAATGAAACGGTTGTTTCGGGCGGCATATTTCGAATAGTTCCGTGTCAATTCGAAACCGCGCCCCGCTTATAGCTCGGGCGCGTTTCAAAGGGGGCGAGAGCTAATTCAGTTTATGCCCGGAATTTACCACCAAGTCGGCGTGAGCGCCGGAGACTAATCTATCGCAACAGACGGACGTGTACTTTGCGGTCGCCGGATTTAGTTGGCGTAAAACGCTTTGAAAAACTAATAAATCGCGGGGGTCGCCAAAAAGCGCTCCGTGTTACTTTTAAAGCGGATAAGCGCGCCGTGGAATTTGTTTCGAGAGAGAACGAGAACGAGTTAAAAACGAGCGTTTAACTAGGGCGAGAAATATACAGGCTTATTCACGTAAACCATTCGTAGAAAGATACAATGCAAAATAAATTCAAAACGAGAAGAAACAACATTTTGTAATTCAAATAATGCAGTTGTTAATTTCTAATAACATAACTAATTTGAAAATGAATTAATGTTTTCTCACCCAAACCATGGTACTGGATGCAGAGAGACGGACGGATTTTCTGAGTTAGGCCACTCACTATGACATTCGATCAATACTAATTACGCCTTCGAACTCTCGTGATGTCCACGAGCCTACCGGCTGTATAGCCTCATGGACACTAGCAAGAAACTTGCGACATTTATTACTCAATAAATTTGCGTGAGTGTTTACGCTACGGCAATTTTTTCTCGCAAATTGTATCTGGCATGTCTTTAAAAATAGTTAACAACAAAATATCAAAAGTTGAAAAACAATGTGACAACGGGAGTTAACTGTTGAAAACAAAGATAATTTTATTAATGATTTCAGTAGTAACGAGGTCAAAAGACAGTGTACAAAAGTGAATGTAGCGAAAAGTGAAAAGTTGTATGATCTCCAAACACAGTGGATACAACACGTAAGATAATAATTAATATCATATTGAAAAATGATATGACTGAGTTTTATAAAAACATGTATCATTATTTATAACAACTGAACTGTTTCATATTTATCAATTACATAGGTATATGGCTGCTCGATCCTGGGTACAGCTTGAAGTAAACATCTTCAACACCCCCTCTCGAAGGCTGGACGGATTCGAGTTGAATTATTTTTCTAATCTGGAGACACCTAGATTTTCGAGGCATTTCCAGTGTTTTATTTTGGGTAGTCCTTTCGTCAACACATCCGCTGGCATCTTGTCGGTTGGCAAGTAATCTAAACGAATCTCCCCAGATGAAAGGGTACAAAATGGTGTCGTACGTGAATATGTTTGGTTCGGGAGTGAAATACGGGATTCCCGGCAAGTTTGTCATTATACAGCTGTACAATTGATGTACTGCTCATCCCCATCTCCTCTGCCAATCGTTTTAAGTATATCGCTTCTTTAGAAGTTTCACTCAGTGCCATATATTCTGCCTCTGTTGACGACAACGCCACAGTTCTCTGCTTCTTGGATTCCCAAGATACTGAAGAGCCAAACCCAGTATAAGACCTTCGGTCATCAATACACGCGGCCCAATCAGCATCCACGTATCCAATAATGTGGTTGGTGCCTTTTCTGAAGGTAATTCCTACATTTAAGGTGCCCTTCAGATATCTCAGGACCTCTTCGCTGCTTGCCTATGTTCTTTACTGGAACAATCATTAAATTGACTTAATATACTTGCGACATGCGTAATGTCGGGACGTGTGGCAACAGAGAGCACCCACTAGCTCTTTGTAGGGAGGCTTTCCACCGTCGCTTTTGGACCAAGTATTTGACTTCGATAATCTTGTTCCATTCTCAATTGGCGTCGTAACAGTCTTGGAGTCAGACATCTGAAAACGATTTAAAATGTCCGTGATGTAGCCTTTTTGTGTTAAGGTTATGCCTGATTCATCACGTGAAAATTCTATCCCAAGACAATACGTAACTTCACCTAAACTCTTGATTTGAAACGATTTTTGCAGACAATTGTAAATTCTCTCGATTTCTTTCAAGTTGTGGGACATAATTAATATATCGTCGACGTAAATGATGATCTTCAAACTTTTTCACGTAAACGCATGGATCACCGGTTGTTGGCTTGACACCCAATTTGAACAGCTCACTGTTTAGGCGATGATGCCAATAGCGACCAGCCTGCTTCAGTCCATACAAAGATTTTCTAATTTGACAGACGCTATTTTCGGTCATTTGTCCTAGCATCTTTTTGGCCTCTGCTATAATTTCAGGTGATGCAAGCCTTTTCTGCACTATGAGTTCTAGAACTTCTTGAGTATAACTTGGTAATTCCATGAAAATTTCTTCGTCAACTACGCCATTCAAATTGTCTGATGTGCATATCGTATTGATCGGCAATTGCAACGGCAAGCCGTATCGAACTCACAATCAGTCGTGCGACCAGTGCATAAGTTTCACTATAGTCCACACCAGGTCTTTGAGAAAAACCTTTTGCAACGACCCTGGCCTTCCTTCTTGTCATTTCACCGTTTGCTCCATACTTATTCCGAAGTACCAATCGACTGCCGATCGTCATTTTATTATTCGGACGGTCCCATGTCTTATTTTTCAGAATGGAAATAAATTCCATAACCATTCTTCTCTGTTTGATCCTGAAACCGCTGATTTTACAGGAATTTCTGCTATAAAAGCAAGATCAGCGTTTTCTTCGTGCTCTTGATATGCTTTCCTTGGCCTACCTCGTAACCCTGTGCGAATGATTCGAGGTCTACCTGGCGCACGCCTTGGTTGTTGTTGTTCCTCGAACTCCTCTTCATTTTCTTCTACGTCATCATTGTCTGCTCTTGGAATTGGTACCTTCTGGTTCCTTGTTAGATTGACTTGGACAAAAGTCTTCATACTCGCGTGCTATCTTTCGATCTGACTTTAGGAATCTAACATCGCGAGAGATTTTTACTCTTCGTTCTTGAGGAACCCATATCCTGAACCCTTTAGAGTGTTGCGCATAACTGAGAAAGATTCCTTCTTTACTTTCCTGCATTTTTTGATCTACTCAAACAGTAGACCTTGCATCCGAATTCTTCGAACTTGCTAATATCTGGAACATCCCCAAACCAGGCTTCGTAAGGAGTGTGTCCATTTAGCTTGCTTGTCGGACAACGGTTTCTAATATAATTTACTGTGGATACAGCATCTGCCCAAAAAGAAGACGGAAGAGTTAGTTGTATCATGAGACATCTAGCCATCTCGACGAGCGTGCGATTCATTCGTTCCGCTACCCCATTTTGCTCCGGATTATTCAGAACCGTCAAACGACGTTGAATACCAGCATCCTTTAGCAAGGCATCGAATTGTGAATTTATGTATTCCGTGCCGTTATCGGACTGCAAGAATTTTGCTCTGACCTTCTGCGATTCCACGAGTTTCTTGAAGTCCTGGAATTACTTCGCTTTTCCGATGTACGAAGCGTACTATGCACCATCTAGTTGCATCATCAATAAAGGTGACGAAATAACTCGCGTGTCCAATACCAATAACATAGACGCAGAGACTATGGTTGCTGAGGAAGATCTTCGGTGGGCGGATGAGGTCTTGTTGCAAGCAACGTGATTAGAATTTCGTGAAGCCATGCAAAGACATCACAAAAAACCAGCAGCACCTCTGACGGCAAGATGTTGGCCAGTCCAGAAGCAGGAGACGGGCAGGAAGCGACGTCTCGTACATATAGCTGATGGCAGAAGGATCAGGGTTAAAGCGTCAAAGGTATCAGATGTCCAAGTGAATTACCAAAAAGTGCTTGAAGAACACCTGCACAAAAAGTTAGTATAGTTAAAGAACCTCAGAAAGAGGCTTAGTAGAGAAAGATGCCCAAGATAGTTCAATATAAAAGGCCAATAAATAAAAGAACGAGCAGACCTAGGAAACATACTATACTTTAAGGAATGAAGGGAAAACAAGAGACAGAAAAGAATGAAGGAATATAGTACAGTAAGTCTCAAGACCCACGAGACATTTAGAGCTTTTAAATAAAAAAAATCAGGCATTGCTGCTACAATTAGTTTTATTTTTCTAATCAGTTGTGAACATTTTATTTATAATAATAGTGTTTTTTTTAAGTTTTATAAATTTGTCGCAAGGCAGTTTCGATTGCAAAGGATTCCTCTGGACAACTGTTTCGGCCCTATTTGGGACCTCTTTAGCCGAAGATCAATTCTCCCAAAATGTTAAGTCAAAAATCGGAGGAGGATCATCTCTTAACGCAGACTCTTAAGGTGAAGACAAAAAAACCATTTTATTAATTAAAATATTTAAGGAATGCGTTGGCTAAAGACGGTCCAATTTCACTAAAATAAATACAGTTTAATTTCAACTCCGAGCACATATCTTTTCCGTTTTATTACTATTATTATTTTTTTCTCTCTCTCTTTCTCTGTCCTCTGGAGCACTTCGGAAGAGATCATTACTTACTGCATAATGCGGACTCCCCGCGGAAACACGAGATTCATTTATCAGAGTACCGCCGCCGTCGTAGTTTTTCCAGACCCGGAATCTCTTTGTTTCAAGGAGGACGACGACGCAAGGACCTACCGGCTTTCGTCAAGCGAAGAACCCTTTAGGATTCACTCACCGAAGCAATAAATAAAGATAAGTCAAAAGCGATTGTGTTTTTCCTGAATGCACGTGAGTGCCGTCATACGTCATTCCGTGGTGTGGCTTGATCCTCTCGTTCGTTTAATTGTAAATTCTACACATTAAAAAAAATTGCAACCCATCTGAATTATGGGAGGGCAAACTAAGGTCGTCCCAATTGCCGGATAACTCAATGGGACAGGTCGAGGCCATACGTAACCCCTTAAACAAAGAGGGCAGTTACTTACACGCTTGTCTTTATTTGTGCGACGGTTAAGCTTGTAACGAAACAAATCCACAGCAGGACTAAATTGTAACGTTCTTTATTACTTTCGGTGTAGCTCGGTGGAAATATTGAATAAGTCCAGGGTCAAATAATCACCTATATTTAATACACTGTACAGACAGACAGTACTCCCTAATCTACCCTAAAACGCTACGAGCGGCACCTGAGCGAGTTAGCCCTTCTCCGCTCGGGCCCCGACCAGAGCCATCAGATTGAGATACGCCCAATCAACGCGCAGGGCAGCCCACCTTTCGGTGGCTGACACTATAAAGTGTCGTCCTGCTACCAGACTGGTTGGGTGTTGCACGCTCCTCGCCCCTTCTGGTCAAGGGAGACCTATCTAATCTCTACTAGCTATCCAGGCTAGTGCCGGAACTGAGATCCGCAGTTCACACGTCGGGATGGGGTGGACATCATCCCTAGCCCTAGCATGCAGGCCAGCAACCACTACCCCCGTGAGTCCAACCCAGTCGACCGGTGGAGGTCCCCTCTGCTCGCTCCATTCCAGAGGAGGGGAGGGTATCCTCCGGGCTAACCAGTCCCCACGGTACCAGTTTGCTTCACTGGTTGGAAGTTCGGCCACGACCAAACAAGTCGGCCGAGTCCTACAGATTAGGTTACGTGCAACCCAGGCACTGGTACGCCAACTCGGGACGGTGGGCTCGTCACACCCATAGGAACTCTATCATACGTCTACAATGGTCACCTACGGCCGAAGCCGTTGGATCCACGCTTTAGTAAGCAGGGTAGCCCCTCTGCCGGGAATACACTGTACAATGTAAAATAAATAAACTCTTAAATAACACATACATATATCAATACTGGCACACTAACTCCTCCTTAAGGTGGTCGTGGGTTCTCGCGGACGCTGTGGGGCGATGTAGACGGACGACTGCGGGGCGGTGTAGACGGACGATGTAGACCACCTTGGCTGAGACGGACGGGAGACCGTCAAGTAACGGTAGAGGCAGTTAGTAATATTCCGCGCAAGACCAGCAGAATAGGTTCCAACAGGAGAGAATAGCGGGTTGACCACGCTGGGTAACGGTATCGGTCGCGGAAGACCAGCAGAATAATTCCCAACAGGAGAGAATAGCGGGTTGACCACGCTAAGGTAGGTTTGGGTTGGCACTCCGCGGATGACCAGCAGAGCACCGCTTGAGTCTTGGAGCGCTTGGTCTTTTATAGTGCGTAGCGCCTTCCATCTGGTGACGTATCCTGAGGTAGAGCAGCGCGAACAAACAGCGCGTTCGATGCAGCAGTTGACCGAACCGGTCCAAGCGGCCGATGAAAGGTCAAGCGCGAAATTCACTTCATTACAACGCGCCAAGTGAAGTTAAAACACGAAGCACGGATCCGCTTTTCGCTCACAAAGAAGTAAGTAAAACCAACTCCACGCGTTCCGATTCGACACATTAATATTATTGTGAATAAATCAAAAGTATCGGATCTTAAGTCTTCCAAAGTAGCTTTGCACAAGCTGTAATGAAGTCGAAGAAGTCGTCCAAATATCAACGTCTGGGAGGGTAGCGTCAATACGTCATCCCGCGCACCGAAAGTAGACTCCCTCTTCCGACGAGGATGCCATGCAGCAGGATTATCGGACTCTAGTTGGATCGACCGGAGGTGGATCTCGACGATGCCACAAGAGTTCCCTATCGCGGTTCTAAGATAAACCAGCCAGAATATTCGTAGCATTCGACGAAAGTGTAATTGCGTCGGAGTTTGTTTGTTTGCTAAATAACGCTAATGGATCTCTCCCCCACCCGCGAACCGTTCACGTCGAACGCCGACCCGATGGAAAATTCCGCCAGTCCTGTGACCGCTCGCCTTGCATTCAGACCGCATTGAGGATTATTCTCGCTTCTGTGTAATTTTTCATTAAACGGTGTTTGTTTTGGATTGAAAAAGTAAACGGGTATACTGCCCAGATGTTAATTGTTTGCGGCGAGCCCTAGGCTTTCTTTTAGGCCTTTCCAAGCTTGTCCGTCGTATTTACGGCAGGTATGTTTTTAGAGCTACGTCGGGCGTCTGTCGCTTCCTAATACGTGTTTTCCTTTTATCTAGACGTTTATTCCGGCCGTTTCACCGGAGTTACAATAAACGACGCTAATTTCTCTTAGATTTTTGATTGTTTTCTCGAATATTTCCGAAGAGAGACGAGCAGAAGGGAGCGCGAAGTTTATTTTAAAGCGCGATCGTATGGACTGGGAAATATATTAAGTGCAAGTCAGATTTAACAATCCCATTGTATGTAAATGTATCATTAATCAAGCGCAATACTCCATAACTCGTAAAGTCATCCGGATGGTAATGAAACGTGCATCAATCTCGCACGCCACATTACGCCCAAGACCATCCGAATCCGCGACAATAAGGATTAACTTGTTTTTCGAATTTGCGCGGTCCTCGTGTTTACCTTTCATAAGAATTAATTCCGGAACGCGTTCCATAATTCATGGGCCTCGGCGGCGCACCGCGAGCAAATTATTATCGGGGCTCGTAATGGAACTTGTTAGGTCGTGTTGCGCGGTGCACATTTATTAATAAAGTTCGTCCGGTGATGTATTGTTTCCTTCGCCGCCGCGCAGCGGACGTCGGAGTGATCTTTAATTGCGAAATAAAATAGAAAAAGGAGTTGCGCCGGCCCGACCGGACGAAACAGATTAATCCTTTTTGGTGGGGGAGCTGGGGGCGAGCGTGCGGAAAAAGTTGTTTTATAAATTGGATTGACTTGTCAAAATCAGGCACGGCGATTTCCATATTTGATAATTGCGCTCTGGTCTCTGACAGAAGTCGTTTATCTGAATCGTGAATGGTTTCGATTGCGACTGTATTAATGATCACGATCAGATTTTTTTTAGAATAAGATTTATTTGCTCCGCTTGGAAATCTTATGCTTCATTTCAACATCGTTGCAGATCATTGTATTCAAAAGTTAATAAATCCATTTAATTTTCGGCCCGGTAGAATAAACCTAAATCAAAACTTTGGGGGCAAAGTTGGAACTTGCGACCCTCTAATCAGTTGTTTACGCTCCGGAAATAAAAACAAATGACGCCGGGCCCAAGCATGTGCGCGCACACATCCACATCCACATCCACATCCACGGCGTTCCCATAAATATCTCACAATAACTTCGTATTACAGCCATGTGCTGATATACAGCTCCCGTTTGTCCGCGCGGGATAACAAATAACTCGACTCTTGTTATTGGAAAACTTCAGGCCACAATTCGGAGTTGGTGAATTTTCTATTTTACAAGGTTATTTACTACTCCCTCCTCGTCCCACGCAGGCTTGCGACGACGTCCTCTTTGGGGCACATTAAAACTTCCGCCGCCTATGATATCAAGAAACCATTAAATTACACACACATAGGTATCGATTGTTCTAACATCAAATTAATTTAACCATTCCCCAAGGGCGAGCATCAATATTCATGTTTACACGCTGAACAAGAACAATAGTCTCCATCATCAATGTAATACCCTTGCGATACAGCCTCTTCTAAGTCGATCCTTGTTGACCACAGGGTGTAGTAACGCGGAGAGGACTCTAATCGGATAACCGTTGCATTAATCATTACTTGTATTCCGTTCCGTGACAAGCTACGCCGTAAAAACACGACTGTTACCTCGCGTCAATTGGCCTCTTTTGTTGTTGTGTATGCGTATCGATCACTGACGCGGTTATTTGTTGAAAGGGTTGGGGAGAAATACATTATCCTTAATTGTTTCACCACTTACAACACCACAATAAAATATCTTAAAGAAACTCCGACGGGAACTGATAATCTGGACGGCGCGGCGTCTCTAAGAGGGGTAAAATGACATCACCCAACACTTTTTTATTTAATTATCCTTTTATCCCGCGCATAGCTTCCGTAAAACGACTTAGCTGGTTACAAATGTTGAAATGTACAAACGAAGTTCATCTCATGATCGGCTAACTCGCGGAGATGGGCTGGATCATGCGTAATCCCAGCACAAAGGTTTGAACTTACACGAAATCAAATAAAAATCACCAGTAATGCACACTCTTAAAAAGGGGCAAACTAAGTTCCGGTACAAAATTTTGTTAAATAAATGAGAACAAAATGGAATCAAAACGCAGTCGATTTAACTTCGCATGTCAACCTAGTCGGCACTAGAATACGTTCAAAATATTAAACAAAGAGGAAATACAAAAGTTGTACTCACTCCCCACTCTTTTTCGGGAGTCCGGTGCTGTAGCGGCGCTCCGGATAGTCAGATCTTCAAATGCGCGGCGGCATCGCGTTCCTCGTCATTTTTTCCATACGATGACGTGCAGCTCAATTCGATCCGAACCCCCCCAGGTACCGTAAAAAATTCCGAAAAATGCTTACAAGTTTCATAACGCATTTTCCTGGGATATAGGCCCCATACGAGGGAAACTAGAAAAGTTATCTACCTAACCCAAAAAATATATAATCTCCATTAACATTAACACACTTTTGCCATTTGTTCGGTAGGGACTCTATGCCAGTAGAAAAGAATGTTTCCTCTTGAGTATCAAAATAATATTCAATAACATCTTTCAAGTGTTCATCCGTTTCAAAACGTCGTCCTCTTAGAAGTTTCGGAACAAATAATAATCCGATGGTGCCATATCTGGGCTATATGGTGGATGGTCTAGCTCAGTAAAGTCGCAGTCTGCAAAAATTGGCCGAACTTTCGCAACTTTATGCACGGGCGCATTGTCATGGAGAAGAAACACATTCGATTGGCACAAATTGGGACGTTTCTTGTCTATGGCTTCACGCAATCTCTTCAGAGTATTACCGTAGGTCTCTGCATTAATTGTAGTTCCTTACAACATATTGTAACTAGGATAAGAAAACTAGCAAAGATGTACAGCTGAAAATCAGTCGAGCGTAAGGTAAACATAAGACGATAACATAAACATAAGAATGACTCACTTGCAATTATGTAACGTATGACTCACCCGCGGTGCAGAAAATGCACCTGCACATATCACAGCGATGAATCATTTGCGGGCCGTGCGCAAAATCTTATGACTCATCTACGGGCACAGATCTAACGCAGGGCCGTGTGCACAAATGTCAAGGCAATAACTGACGTCACGAAAACCCCTATAAAAAGGCGACAAATCGAACGTTAGCGCATAATTAGAACAGATCTAGTCAGTGTCAACTAGTCTAATTGTCCGTAAGTGCCCCAGATACAATGTAAGTAAATGTACTTGTAATTAGTTGTAATTTACTGTTAATAAATGTATTGTTATATTAAGCTACGTCCCTCATTTCATGTTACTTAAATTATTACCGTAACAATATATTCAATCAAAAGAACGCCTTCCATATCCCAGAAAATGGTTGCCATGAGTTTTCCAGCTGAAGAGTTCGAGCTTTCTTCGGGGGTGGCGAACCATTATGGACCCATTGCGTAGGCTCTTACTTTGTCTCGGGATTCTAGTGGTGTACTCCTGTTACAATGCGGCTTAAAAAGTCAGGATCAGTCGCCAGAGTATCCAAATGGTTTTGCGAGATTTCACGCCTTTTCAGTTTCTGTCCAGGAGACAACAACCTGGGAACCCATCTTGCTGACACCTTGCTCATGCCCAACTTTTCACGCAATATGTTCATAACGCTAGACGCAGATATTTGCAATGTTGTGGCGATGGTAGAGACTTTCAAACAGCGATCTACGAAAACCACTTTCTTGCAAACCTCTGGATTTGTCGCTGCCGCAGGTCGTCCACTTCTGGCATCATCCTCAATGGACTCCCTTCTTAAGCAAAACTGTTTGACGACGTAATACGAAGGAGCTTCATTTCCGTAGACAGCAGACATCCGCTAATGAATATTTTTGGGTCTAATGCCTTCTTTCGTAAGACATTTTATCACACTTCGATGTACCAATTTTACTACACTTATTTTACTCTACTTTTTACTTTCCAGAATGAAAATTTATAAGTTTAGGTATTTAACATCTGTTTAAAGAGTACTATCGTCAGTTAAAATATCTACACAACTTTCAATAACACCCAGTATAATAAGGTCCACTCTATTCGTATGCACCGGCCGCCACTGGCAAAAGTACTGGCGCGGTTGTAACTTGATTCTGCGCGGACACCCAAAATATAGGCCGGAGGGGAGTCACATGATCCATATTGACCAATCGCAAAATTCCTTTGAAAAGTCGATGCTAACGAACGACGTGGCCGGTGGCGTTGTCGAAATGAAAACGCCGTTTTTAGCGGCCATCTTGGGAAGCTATTAAGTCTAACGGAATTTTGCACTGTAACAAACCAAAGAAGAAAATTAAAACTGATGGTACGACAATTCAACTTGGGAAAAGTTTGGCATAGGCATAGAAAAAGGAAAAAAGAGAAGAGGAAAAGTGCTGTAAAAGAGGTCACAGACAAGGAAAGACGAAGGAGACACAGCGCTTAAACTTCAAGTTACTAAAAGCAAAGGGAAGTAAAGCAAAGATACAGCGAACTTAAAAAAATATGGGAAAGATATGGCGAAGACCTAGAAATGGAAGCAGAGAAAATGGAAGAGTCCTATAAAGGATGCTAAATAGACATACACAGGGAAAGACGATACCTAAATTGAAACTTCTACAATTTAGGTTAAGGCATTATTTTTGGGGTCTTCTCATCGACTACGTTTTGTTTTGTTCTGCAAGATTAACGTTTAGGAGAAGCCTAAAAACTTTAACCATATTTCCGAATCAGAAACTACCCGTCTTGAGCAAAAGATGACGCTCTAGAAGTTAATTTTACAAAATCAATCCGAGGTGGACACAAATTAGATCAAGGCACGAGTTTTCGTGTTTTCCCGTTGAATGCTTTTGTTTTGCTCTACAAAATGAGTTTAGGAGAACCCTGTGGAATCTTAGGTATATATCCGTGCCAGAAACTATCAGTTTTGAGCAAGAGATGGCGCTATAGAAGACAATTTTGTAGTAATCAATCAGAGATGTCACAATTTAAGTTAATGCGTCTGTTTTCGCGTCTTCCAGTCGACTTTTTTTCGTTTTGTTCTGTAAAATCAATATTTGGGAGAAGCCTAAAAACCTTAACTACACCTCCGATTCAAAAACTACTAGTTTTTGGCAAGAGATGGCGCACTAGAAAACTATTTTACAAAATCCATCAGAGATATCACAATTTAACTTAATGCGTCTGTTTTCGCGTCTTCCAGTCGACTTTCTTTTGTTTTGTTCTGTAAAATCAATATTTGGGAGAAGCCTAAAACCCTTAACTACACCTCCGATTCAGAAACTACTCGTTTCTGGCAAGAGATGGCGCACTAGAAAACTATTTTACAAAATCCATCAGAGATATCACAATTTAAGTTAATGCGTCTGTTTTCGCGTCTTCCAGTCGACTTTCTTTTGTTTTGTTCTGCAAAATCAATATTTGGGAGAAGCCTAAGAACCTTAACTACACCTCCGATTCAGAAACTACTAGTTTTTGGCAAGAGAGGGCGCACTAGAAAACTATTTTACAAAATCCATCAGAGATATCACAATTGAAGTTAATGCGTCTGTTTTCGCGCCTTCCAGTCGACTTTCTTTTGTTTTGTTCTGTAAAATTAGTATTTAGGAGAACCTAAGAACCTTAGGTGTATCTCCGCATCAGAAGCTATCAGTTTCTGGCAAAAGATGGCGCTCTAGAAGACAATTTCACAAAATCAATCACAGGCATCACAATTTAGGTTAAAGCATCGGTTTCCTCGTCTTCCCGTAGAGTTTCTTTTGTTTCGTTCAGTAAAATTAATATTTAGGAGAAGTCTTTAGAACCTTAGATATATTCTCGTATCAGAAGCTACTCATTTTGAACAAGAGATGACGTTCTAGAAGACAATCTTACAAAGCAGTGAACTATGTTACAATATGTTACCATTACCAAAAATATCCCTGTCTGTCGTATGTAAACCGTCTAATAAACGAAATGGTGTTGCTTGGGGAGGTTTCAAACTACTTAAAAAAATGCCTTTTCTTTTCTGGAACAGAAGTCTCCGTTCGATTTATTTTTTTATTTAGTATTGTTCAATTTCGTTTTAGGACAAACAAAATGAACTGTGGGGTGCTTTGGAGATAGACCGGTATTTACCTTGACGGGAGCAAACAATGCGAGTGTTTAAAGTTTAAGTTTTCGGGTATTATTTACTCGTTACGTATTTGCATACGCTGGCACACAAGAAAGAGCCTGGAACTCTCGCAACATTAAATCTAACAGTAATGTCAGTTTTGTTTATATTAATCCAACTTTACATGAAATATGTATTGTGCGGTGCCCCCCCCCCTCCATTCTATCATCAATTTTAACTTAAAAATTTTGCATAATTTACATGAACACCGTTTTGTAAAATGAGGCGAAGCTGTAAATTCTTGTACGAACGCGAATTTACTTCCTTTTATTTTCGTGTCGATTTGCAAGCGTAAGGTCATTCCCTCGGAGGATCCAGCGTACCAGGGGACTGCGTAGCAGTTCGAAATGATCTCTTGCGACCTCCATTTTAACATCCATCACTCCAAAGCATCCCCAGTTGACCGATCGATGGAAGCGGCGAGTTTGTTGAATTTTCACCAACGATATCGATCGACCCCGGCTAGAATAATAAATTCCAAACGTACACGGCATTAAGTTGAATTTTTCCCGGCAAGGATAATGAATTAGAAATAAAAAATAAATTGATGCAATTCACTTGCATTAACGAAAATCACGCGGCAAAAAGACTCTGCAAGCGCAGCGCCCCGAATTTGTTCTGTATTCTGTAAAAGAAAAAGAAGATGAAAAGCAAACTATGCGAAGCGCAGCGTTCGACTCCGAAATTACGAATTAAATCGGCGCTCGCTGCGTTTTTACCGCCGGTGCTAACAGGGCGCAAAGTTGTCCGATTGCACAGGAGATTCCGGATTGCTCTATTTCAATCCGGGTGTCCGGAATAAAACGCACACGCCCCGTTCACGTTCGCCTCGACTCGCCAGCGCCGTTTAATTTAGTGAGCTTAAAACACAATGAATATTTTTGAAACTTAAATCAAACTTAATAAATTCGTTCGATTACGTAGAGATTTGTTCGATGGATGTAGCCGTTCACCCCGAGCGAAAATAAAGCGGGCCGAATTACGTGTTTCGTATAAACGAGAGCTAAGCCGGCGAAAGAGAATTCTAAATGTCATTTTATATCGGAAGTACGTGGCTGTATGCTGACACCGCTAGTGTATCCTGTCGAGTTGTCAGAAGTCGACGGCGGAGCACGTTCGGTCGTCGGGAACGTGTACCCTTCATATTTTCGATTCCTCGCTTTCGTCGCGACGCCCTCTCCTCTCCACCCTCCCCCGACGAACACAAGTTTTATGCGGGTGCGGGAATTTACGTGTCATGTATACCAGAAAAATATTATTTTTTTTTTGGGGGGGAAGACACCGCACTCATGCACAATTGATTTCGTTTAAGTGCGCGCCACTTACCAAAATACTTTCTAAAATTATCCTAATTGAACTGAATATGTTCACAATAGAAAGAAAAACAACTTTTATTCACGATCGGGGGAGCAGACAGCAGTGTCTACGACACGAAAATTGTGACAGAAATAACATATTTACTCCCAAGGGAGAAAAATGATTTCCTCCGAAGGGAGACACTTACGTTTAGCATAGAGTTTTTGAAGGCAGTAAATGTAATACGCTGCGTTCAGCATTTCTTGCAATACTTGTTCGTCCATTTTCACCAATTCTTCAATTAAATGATAATCTTAAATTCGTTTTAAAGTTTGTGTTGTCAAATAATAAATGTCTGCGATAGTTTGGATTCTTATCATTCTTCTATTCCCGATCGTGAATGAAATAGTATATACGAGACAGAGTCAAAATTTATTCAAGGAATATCATTTTTCGACGTAGTTTACTTTTGCGTTATGTGCACCTCCTCCACCGTTTTGGAAGTGCTTGAATACTCGAAGAAAAAAATTCCTTCGGTCGTGTGCACAGCCACTCATGGACCGCCTGAATCACTTGCATCATTATTCTGAAATTTCTCCACTTTTCTCTTCTCTGCCTCTTTAACTAGACCACAGGCATGATAATCGCTTGGGGCGAGGGCAGGGGAATAAGGAAAATGTGGTAGAAAATTCAAATCTTGGAGAGTCGCCCCCGTTGCACGCGCCGTGTTGCAAAAGAATTATCAAAGATTCTCGCCTTTTGGTTCTGATGATAGACTTGAGGCGGTTCTTCAGGAGGTCTGAGTATGTGACACTAGTAACAGTAACCCCATTAGCCATGTAGTCCTCCAAAATTACCCCTTTTGCATCCCAAAGAAAGGGTCAGCATAACCTTTCCTGCCGAAAGCTGTGTGGAAATCACCCCGTTTTTCAATTTGTTGCTCCATTCATACACTTGCGGGAGTGACAAGCATGAATTTCCATATGGCAGCTTCATTCTACGATGAATATCAATGGGTTTCACTCCTTCACTGTGCAAGAAACGAATAACAGAACGCTATTCCTCCCTAGTGCAATGCTCTAGTGGAGATGCCATTTTTAAACTGTCACTGTGTCAACACTTGTTACGTTCGAATCTCGCGCCAAAATATCGTAGCGTATCACACAACTTCATTCGACTGTGTTTTAACACAGTTGGTAACCCTACATCCCTCCTCTTTACGACTCCACGTTTATTCGTGTGACACACCACGTGACTGGTTTTTCGGTTTGGTATCCTAGCAACCTCCACCTGCTACAAACTCGCCTTGATGAAGGCCTTTCTTGTTCGAAGTGTGTTACAAGTCGAACGTAACTTGTGTCTTGTGCAACTATCGTAGTTTTCGCTCTCTGTGAGGAATAACTCAATCGCGGCTGTGCCGGAAAATCACGTAATACCGGAGGTCAGTTTGACTCCAATTCGAAGCCCGGGAACGAATTAGTCCCAGGTAATGTAAAAAAATGCAATGGCGGGTGTGTCAAAATGGCTGCTAACGAAACCTTTTTCCCTTTACATTCAGGCTTTTCCTATTTGGGCGTAGTTTTCTGACGCCGGCTATTAGACCAGGCTTTCGGCGTATTTTTCCGGAGGCGCTTCTGCCCTGTGAGTGTACCGTAACCCGATCGTGGGAACCTGACCACCCAAAGCAGATTGATCCAGATTGTCGTCGCTATCCGCGATCAACAGAGGGCGTTGTAATTACCCACCGACTACCGCGTTTCGGTTGGCAACGTCGACACTGACCTCGGACTGGGCATGCTGTCAAATAAAGATTAGGTTTTCAACGTAATTCAATCTGACGTTTACGGAACGATAAGTTTAGATTTTAGTTGTTGTTCATGCAAAATTAAATTGCGAATCAGAATTACGGACTACAGTCAAATGCAATATCGTAGAGTGTTATCTTGACTTATGTAAAATCAAATCTGATTATCGGTACGTATTAACTTTTAGTGTTTGTTGTCGGCTAAGTTACCGAGTAACAGTTTACTTATTTTAGGATTTATTTATATTGTGTGTTACAATAAATTTTGTATCACAGTGACTGTTTTATTGTGTCGAACCTGCGCTGAGCGTACCAGTGAATTTAAATCTCCTGGAATTATTGGTCTATCTAAGGCCTACGCATTTAGGCTTAGGGAGGGAGCCTTATATGTGGAGTTCTTGTAACTGGGGGTACATACTCCCTGGCGCTCTTAATAAATACCCACCCCCTTCTCCATTGTGCTAGCTTGGGAGAACCGTTGTTTAGAGACGACGCCACTTGTCATCCTGTGAGTCACTAATTTAATTCACGAGTATTTTTCTCTTTTAACGTTTTTATGGTGACACACTTTCAATCGTTCAAAGGTTTTAGGGCACTTTTAAAGTTTTCATTTGACTCTGCCTCGTACATATTGTGACCTTCCTAGGTTACAAATATTGAAATGTGCAAATTAAGTTCATCTCACGACGGGCTAATTCGTAGAGATGGGCCGTCTTATTACCAAGCACCAAAATGGACGATGTATAACGACGTCATCAAATCTTTCAGCAAGGACACTACGAAGGAGATCGCCGGGTAGCTGCCAGTTAGCGGAATTTCGGTGAAACGTGCGGAATAAATAGGGGGAAAGAAGAACCAAATAACAATAATACTAATAGTAGTAGTAAAGCCTAGATAAAAACAAAACACGGATTACGAACAGACCGCGGCCCAATGTGACTGTAAAAACATACCTGCCGTTCATTCGACGAACAAGCTTGGAAAGGCCTAAAAGAAGGTCTCGGACTCGCCGCAACCAATTAACATCCGCGCAACATACCCGTCTCCTTTTCCACTCCAAATCAAACACCGTTTAATGAAAAATGTACACAAAGCGAGAATAACTTGTTACATTTCAAAATTCAGTTACGACAAAGTGGCATTTTGTCCAGTTGCGAGGCGCGTGTAACCACGCAGGACAGAAATTATAGATCGATGGAAAGCATCATGTAAGGGAATTTTCATTCGTTGAGGAGCACCGCGTGATCATGACCTTTTCGTTCATCGGCTAATGCTTACGGCATGCGCTAATTTTAGCGTCATCTAATTTTGCCTCGCGCTAAAGCGGCATTTTTTCGTTCGATCTTGGTAGTATCGCGTGTGTGTTTGTTATTTTATCGAAGCCCTTGCTTGAATTTAAGAAGAGCTCATCTACGGCTTTGCCGGAATTTGTTAGTGGACTACCAGACGAGTTTTGGGGTATTTTAAACTCCCTACCAAGCTTGGGATATTTTTAAAACCCAGGTTTAAAATATGCGAAGTGGATGACGCCATCTTGACGCTAACGGTGCATATCTTTTTCTCTTATGCTTTTACCTCTTGTTCGAGTTTTGAGTTTTCCATTTTATTCGAGCATACATCTTGTACGAGCGTTTAGCGCTTACTTTCAGTCTGCAAATCTCTGTTGGACGCAGTCCACGCATTTTTCGAGCCCCTTTGGCGAGAAGGCAGTCTCACCCTGCGGAAACCGGTTCGATCCTGTTGAGCAGCGGTGGAAGCGACATACAGGTGGCGCTGCGACAACCAACTTCACGCCGCTTGACAAGTTTGACAGATTACCTCGACCTTGTTGTTGCTGACGTTTGTGAGTTAATTACCATTCATTAAGTTTGAATTTTGATCGGCTCATACGTGACTTTTACTAAGAGCGAATTTCGGCCTCTTATGCGCCCTTGAGTTTGTGGGCATACCATCTAGATGTAATCTAATTACGTTATACCGAGTTATTTTTAAAAAAATTTATCAACTCTTGCCGTGAGATCTGGATGGCATGTCTTAGCTTAAGTGAAAAGTCCGTCATTGCACTCCTTTTTGCTGTTTTACAGTAAAGCTACGACGCCGACGTGCCGGCCAAATTCCATGGCAAAAGTTGATAAAAAATTTAAAAAATCACGTGTTACTACTTTAACTGTTTGATACGTTTTGGTATCGCTGATTGCGAACATGTTCGAGAGGATCTTCAACGATCATTACTGTCTTTTGTTGTACTGTACTGTTTTGCATCATCACTAATTTATTAATTAAGCTTTAATTAACCTTTTTTCTTTTGTGTTTGTGTTTACACCCTCAACTTACAAGTGAGTTAAGTTAAACCTCCTGCTTTTGTTTTTGGCCTTCTGCACGATCGAAACGGTTTGGGAACGGCGCGGCCGTCGAGATCATTTTAAACCAGCTGAGTTTATTGTTCCACCTGGCGCCCTTATAATTAACATCTGTGTTACCCACCCCCATCTCACTGTTGCTAGTCGCGGGGAAAGTTGGTGAAAGATACGGCGCAGACTTGTTACCAGGTCAAAGTAAGTCACAGGAGTAGTCAATTTAAAGTTTATTTGGTGACAAATTCTCAATGCGGTCTGTTCGGCAAGCGAGCGGTTACACGACTAGCGAAATTTTCAATCAGGTCGGCGTTCGACGTGAACGGTTCAGATTAGGAGTTTAGTTGGTAGGCGCCACCATTCATGAACCATGAAGGCGATGAATCCATACATCTAACCGCGGACAATGATGTCTATGAAGATTCTCAAAACTTCTATATGAAAAAAGCTTCCTTCTCGTTATCGAATTTCTCTTATATTTGTGTTTCTTCCGTTAGCAGCTTTGAGGGTTAGTTTAACCCCCCCTCTCCCCCGCTGTTCGAGTTTTGGGGCCAGTCAAGCTTAGCTGTAGATACCGACGATCCACGAGATCCTGTCTACTTCGACAACGTATTTGCAGAGGAGGACTACCCTCTGGTTCTAAGGGTTGCACTCCTTCCGTGGATGAATCTTCGAGTAGATTGATGGAGACCGTCCTGGTATCGTTTTGTCTTACGTGTCAATTTTGGGTACGTATCTGTGCCTTCGAATACGTAATTGCCTGTTGGTTCCTAACAAACCCGAATTTATTTAAATTTTTTTGTTAAGGTAAAGATGTTTGCGAACTAACGTTACTGTCCTGAGTTTCCTAGTTTTAATGTAAACGCCTTTAACTTGGCGTTGTTGTATTTGATTAATTAACGTTACGTATCACTACTTGAGCGGACTGTCACGGCCGTTGCTGATACTGTTTTGTTCGATAAATTTCTTTCTGTGACCCTCGGTTTCCGAATTGTTTATCGATTTCTTTTTGGTGTGTGTTAATAAACCGTCTTCTTATCTGATTCGTGATTACGTGGGTATAAACCTGTGGGAATTTCAGACACTCTCAATACCGTGAGTAGAACTAGCAGTACCAGCCTGCTTGGGCTATTTTACGCTAGGTGGCGCGCTCTTTACATCCAGATTTGAGCTACCGACAATCTATTCGTATCCCACCCCGTCTCCACTGAGTTGGGCATTTTAATATCGATGATTTCCGCAACATTTATATAGGGCTAATCAAGTAAGACGAAAAAGTGAGTAACATTGTAAATAACAACGAGCTTGCCTCCTCCTGGAGACTGAAGCACGTGGAGTGCATCTCCAGAGCGACAGGCATGAGTTGGTTCAAATTCTTGCGCACTTGGTGCGGTATGTTTGATGTATTTATTTGATATTTCCTAAACAAAACAATAAATCCTGAAAGTGAGAAAATGAAATGTTTACAAAATAAAATTAGGTGTTTCCCTTCGTCAAGCACCCCCCATCACATGTTCCACTTCACCCGGGAGCGACGCAGAAGACGAGCGACTCCCAGCGGGCCGATCAAAAACCGAAATAATTTGTCTTGATATTCTTCGTGCGCGTCGAGTCCCTCTTATAATTCCTACGTGTTAGGCGATCCGTATAATCTGTTCTCATTATGCGAAGTGAACCGGGGATAAGAGAGGAAGATAATAAATACATTTCGGGTGTTGCCTTCGGCAGCGTTTACTTAAAGCTGGGAGTTTCCACAACAAAAACAGAGTGTTTGGGACATTGTTTGCCCGCAGCACGACGCACATAATTTCAACGTGCGAATTAAGCTACGATACGAGTTTGCAAGGCGTGCGTGAGCAAATAAACCGGGTAGGTATGAGTGTCTTAATCCTAATTGCACGGGATGGAGTAGGTCGTGTCGAGATGCATTCAACCGTTGCCATTCACAACACGATTCACAGCTGGCAAAACTCGTTTATTAATTTATTCGTCGACATGTGAAGAAAAGGTTTTGAGATACCATCTTATTCAATTCAGTTTAAACAATTTCTAAATAATATATTTTTCAGAGTTGTTTCAATTCGATTAGTAGATCCTCCACTTAGCACCATCTCATCCGATTTTACGTCAGTGTCATCTAATAGCTGATTTCGTCACCTTTGTGAGTTTAAATTAGAACTATTTCTAGAACAAACAATTACATAAGAACGTTCAAAATATGAGGTACAAATTTAATTAAAAAATATTTTCTTTATTAGGTGATGAAGCAAGCACTCTCCAGACCTCACAGCACACTTTTATTTCGTTCAAAAATTTTGCAAGCTTCACATTTTAATAAAGACGAGTTTTCCGTATGTATTTTTAACAGCTCTCGTGTGTAAAACAATATTTCATTAAAAACCGTCTCGCCAGACTAACGCAGCCTGAAACGAAAACTAGAACGGGCGTTTCAGCAGCGGCGCGCACGTCTGTTTCCGCGCTAAAAGAGAAACTTTTGAAGGCGGGTGGTGAATTATGCGGACGGCTTTATTACAATTGCACGGACGCGCAACAAGTAACCCGTTTTAAAATTAACGAAACAGAGACGCCGTCGTCGCACGGGGCGGAACTGTCAGGCCAACTTACCCCCTCAGACGGACGCGCGGAACAACTGGTTCGTGTGCGGAACATCCGCTTTGTGAAATTTCATGGCGAATGTCAGCCCGGCGGTAAATTCGTTTTTGATATGCACGCTAAAACGGTTGTTTTATGGCTTTTGTAATGTCATTGCGCTGTATCAAACGAAAATGTACGCGCCCATCTCTTTGTGTGCCCTCATTGTTCCCTTTGATATGTGCATTTCCTCGTGAAATATCTCTGGACCATAATCAATTTTCTATATATGTACAACCATTGTTTATTATATTAAATTGTGGAGTCATAATAATTCTAAATTAATTCGATTCGATCTGTCTACAACAGACTAAAGCCAAATCACATTTTCATCCAGAAAAAAGCAAATTTAAACAAACAAATAAAAAGAGTCGCAAACGAGCTAATTCGCTTTGTGACTTTGTGATGACCCTAAAACACCTGCATTCGTTTTGGAACACGTGTACACTGCTTGATTCAACCTACAGATTTTGATTGTAATTAATCCGAGCTTACATATTTGATAAACACAAACTAATTTGTAACTAAAAACTGCTTTAATTCATGTACAGAATGCCGTTTCTTCTCTTTACGTGAGGGACGAGTCGTTCAAAAATGATAGTAGTAAAAAATTAATAAATTTTATGAGGTCTCGTCGAGATACTATGTTCCTCTAGATGGCACGACGAGAATAAGAGAAAAGATCTATTATTACGCCCAAATTCTATATCTTAATACAAAAATAATTGCACAGAAGTAATCAATAATTTCCACTTCTTCTTCTCTCTTAACAAATTTTTAATCAAACCATAAAGGACCCAACTAGCCAATTCTTTGTTTATCCGTATCTGGTTTGGGCTTTTAGCCAGAGATTGCTCTCAATGTTCTAGTTTGTTTTCCGCCTGTGTATTGACACACCCTGTACAGTACACATTTCAACGTTACGATCTATTTTTAGCACGCTTCGTTTTGTTTCCCACATTACGCGTAGGAATTTACGATTCCTTGTTCGTGTAATTTACCCAAAACATTCTTTTAACATGCTTTTCGCTAAAAGCTTCAGATTAGACGAACAAGTTCATTATCTAAAATTAGCCTCCCCCCTGCTTACGATTGAAGTTACTTTTACGCTGCGATTCATTGGCAAATTTAAGGCGTACTACTTCACGGTGCGAACGACAACGGCTGGTCGATTTTCTTTTTGTTGTTTTAAAATCTCCGCACCTGAAATCAATGCGTATATCTATAACCCTTGTCGATTAAGATTTGACTCGTTTGTATTTGTTTGATTTACTTGTTCTTTTTCTGAGGTGTTAATAAACTTGTGTTCATGCTCTGGACGTATCGTGTTTTTCTTAATTTTTACGCGATTACCTTTCAAAAAAAAAATTAAGTGGCGCCCCTTTCAATTGGCCCTTCACGTTATGGATTAAGAACCCATACCCGTCCCACTGTAGCTGCTGGCGACACCGGATTTTAATCGCTCCGGTGTTAAACTTCTACGTATCTGCACAGGTAGGTAGCACTTTCTAAGAAAGAGATTTTAGTCCTTTTACCGCCGCTATTCGGGATTGGGATTGACGAGATTATGCCTCGTCTTTTCTTTTAAATTATATTAAGTTGAAAATAAAGAGAAAATATATATGAATGTATGTATTCAAAATAGTTCGAAACAACTAAGAAATTTGGCATAAAGCAAAAATTCTCAAACTGTATCAAAACAATAACTCAAAGTCATGTATTATCGATTAACAACTGAGACAATACATATAATAATTCAGTCAAATGACTAAAAAGCACAATTCAATCTGATATGACGCAAAGTCAAAACGATATCATACGAAACAATGCGAGTCAAATTCAAAATAAATTCATAACGAGAGGAAACAGCCTTTTTTTATAAATCAATTAAATCAGTTGTTAGTTTCTAATAACTAATTGGCAAATGAATTAATGTTTTCTCACCCAAACCATGGTAGTAGAGTAGCGAAGAGAGACGGACGAACTTTCAGAGTTTGTTCACACACACTGTAGGGCCCCATTTATTATCGGATTGGTCTGACGGATTGATCCGTCCTGACTTGTCCGCCGACCGATTCACTAATGAATGGTAATGGGAGGCAAGTCATAGATCGGTCAGGGTCGGGTTATGAGTTCGCTAGTTTGACAACCGAACCTACGCTCGATCGGGACCAATCCGTGCTAGTTTTATAATATTGTTGTCGCGCACACTCTTTCCCAAAAAGGTAAACTAAACAACAAACAAAAAAAAAAAAAACGTCGATACGCCCCGAATTCCACAATAGAGTGTGACGGCAGGTTATCTAAAAGCAAAAAAAAGAAAATAGAATCCCGAGACGGATAAAAACGAACCTACCTGGATTACCCGTTGGTTGGGCTGTTGTTGCGCCCAAAATCCCGTGTCAGTGGAGAAGGTCGTGGGCAAACAGTTTCACACAGGTAACTGTAGATCGAGAAAGGACGCCACCTATTGAAGATCGCAACAACTTGCAATCGCGGGATTCCCCCAATGGGAGAGAACTCCCCGCTCACCAAGTCGGTTCAGCTCCGTCCCAGAAGGGAACAGCAAAAAAACAAAAAATTTGCAAAATATCATCAACAAAAAAAACACAAACGCCACGTTAAACAGGCTTTAATGAGGGTCAGTGCGACACAAAATAAGTCGTGCAGACAAAAAAAAAACGATATAGTTCCGCAGTAAGCTCCCTCTGTGCCGAAATAAGGTGAAAAAATGCTTATATACAGTAAATCGTTAAAGCTCAAAATGGGCAACGTTAATCAAGGAAAAAGCGCGATAGACAAACCCAAACGCTAGGGATCCCACACGTCCGTTCACAGGACAAGATCGTGACGCAGCCAAAAATACGTATTTAAAAAAAAAAACATTTAAAGTAAACTAACATTACAAAACGACAATCAAAACCAATACTTAAATCTAAACGCCGAGAGAAATCCGAGATCAAATTACCTCAAGCGATTGCCACTACACAAAGTGCGTCCGCGCAATTACGGCAATGAGCGTGTCGAACAGTGTACAGCACTAAAATGAGAGTTAAAAAAAATACGATACCCAGGAGACTTCCAAAGCACCCCGGCTCGCAGCACCTTGGTGGGGGGAGTCCGTAGGTCCACCTCACGCTTGCGAAATTTTCCGCTGCAAAAATTCGCCCCAACGAGGTTACGGTTAAATTATCCTCAAGAATAGGTGACGAGAGTCCGAAGAAAATTCGCCTCCGGGAGCAATCCGATTTCACACGCTCGTTCAACTTCCAGACAGGGGGAAGGGGGGATTAACTACCCTCAAAACCCGGATGCCGCCCGTAACTGCACGCTACAATTTCAAAAGCGACACAAACGAATTAAAATCAACGAAAAATGAAGAGGGTACATACCTCGGCCTGGGAAAGCCGAGCGCCAGATGAAAGAAATGCCACGCGGCGCGTGCGGTGGTCCAAGAAGATCCAAAAATGCCAGTGAAAATCTGATCAAACACCTCTACCAAACCGTGATTTCTTGGGTACAACTCACAAAACCCCAACAGGGCGCGGAAATACCAAAATTTCGTATACCAAAATCCGCAGAGAGATCCAAGGGAACACGCGCACGCACACGCCAAAAACCAGATCAGAAAAATGTCGGAGAGCCGCGCCCTTGCTGCTTGTGTCAAAATTTTTCAATGCGCCGGTCCGCCAGAATTCCACGCATTTTCAGACTTAAAACCAATGCACCACATCGACTCAGTGCGAAAACATCCACCACCGACCGGAACAATCAAAGCATTCAACCACGAGGACCGCTAGACCACAAAATAGCGAGGACGGAGCGGAAGCGACTGTAACAGTGTGATCTATCAAAACTTGTCCGGCAACTCCACGGGGATCATTCTCGAACTGGAGAGAAGTAATCGCACCCGAAAATGACTCATTTCTCGAAAGATTTGTATAGTTTTGTACGAGAGTCTACGTCATACAACGAACCCTCTCCCTCGTTCCGAGAATAAGGCCCCAGGCAACAGTTGTACAATTCAACGTCAATATCAAGAAGTTAAAGTGAATTTAAAATGTCTTTTGAAGACGACAAATCTTTTTGGGAGGAATGAATCCTCCTATGTCAAGGAAATCCATACCTACAGGACATCAACCCAACACGTTTTTTTTCTTTTCTTTTTCGAATAACATGGTTGTACCAACAGCTGAAGCAACTTTTGCCTTTTTGGGGAATACAGGAGACATAATGTGTATTTAGAGCTCACCACATTCTGTTACGGTTTGAAAAATTCATTTGAGATAATCATAATATTAGCGTGAGAATCTTATGACCAGACTTGGCCCACGTGAGTTGCCTCATATTTCTCAATGTTGCACAATTAGACGATACGCTGTTACTTAACACTACAGTATATCTCCATTTCACTCTGTCGCCCGGTTAAAAACTGATTTCATTCGTAACCACCCCTGTCTGAACTTATGGTAGGAGAGAACGAGGCGTTCGCTCGCATTCACTCTCCAGAGCTCTTAGCGTACGGCTCGTTTATTTGTGACTTTTATCTCTGTGTTCACGAGATTCTGTGAAGGAAGACGGAACCGGAATTACTCCGAGATTCGTGCAATTTCAAGCTCGTTAAATAGCTTTTCGAAAGCCTGTCTTTGAAACAAGGAACAAGTATGTCTTGTGGCCATTTTGCGTGCGCGCTGATTCGTAACGCGTATCTTTCTTCCAATAGGCTTTTAGTGGTAGTTTTACCCATCAGAGAAACCCTTAGTTAAACCTTTTTTTTTGGGTGAAGAAAAAGGCCGGAATCGGTGTTTGGAACTAGTTGAACCCCCGGCAACACGACTCACCCCCCGCCGTGAAAGTGGACTTAACCCGTTGACTCGACGTCACTTTTGTTGGCCACTTTGTGCGATGTTCTGTTGGTAACGCGTATCTCTCTCTTCTATTAGGCTTTTAGTGGTAGTTTTACCCTTCAGAGAAAACCTTAATCAAACCTTTTTAGGGTGAAGGAAAAGGCCGGAATCGGTGTTTGGAACTGGTTGAACCCCCGGCAACACGGGTCACCCCCCGCCGTGAAAGTGGACCTGACCCGTTGACTCGACGTCACTTGATGACGGAACATCGGCATCAAAGTACGTGACTGACTGCACTTACCTTCGTTGGAGGGCACTCCCTCACTGTTGACAGCTGAGTGTCATTATATTATATCGTCTATACCGGAAATTCCGATTACAAAAACTTTTGCGTGTAGGCCACTTGCCCTATGAGTCACCGTGACTTTCCTAGATCGTCCGCTCATAATGCCGGTTTTTTTGATGAATGATGAGCCACCTCGGAGACGGAGACTGTTTGGCTACGCAATATGCAGCTAACATTCTCCGAATGCAGTTTTATTGCAAAGGTCAGCGGTGACTCATGAAGGCAAATCTCTTGAAGAAGCTAGTCGTGTTTAACTCACGTAATGAGCTTAATGTTTTAGATATGTTAAAGTAATTGTCATTATTTTTATTTTGCCCAGAAAAGTGTTTGTATTTGTTTTACCTGCAACTGAATTCTTATGGAAAGGAAATACAAAAAGGGAAGAAGAGGCGTAATTTCGACAATCCCGAACAATACTTATACATAGGTATATGGCGACGGGCAAGGACTAGAATTTCATTCCATATTAAAAAAGAGGGTGAGTCATTGAAAACAACTTTCGAATTACATAATCTCTTGGGTGGAGCTTTCCCAAATTCACGCTATAAACACTCAGGAAATTCGCCTGTAATTCATTAGTGTGTGCGTCTCTAGTCAGGGGGAAGTCCCTCTTGTTGTATTGTCGCGATGAAGGACGGCTGCCTCCACCATGTCACGCTAAGGGCCTTCACCACGTCGCGCTAAGCCTCCACTATGTCGCGACGGTGTGTCCTTAGCCTTTGGGTTGATTGAGGTGCGTAGGTTTATCGGAGGGTAGAGCTTTAAAGACAATGATTTACAAAATTAATACCTCTTTATTTCCGTAAATGATTAATTTAGTTGAGGGTGGTTTGTCCGTGAAACTTGGGGTGCGGTCCTGGGTCGTTCGCGGCGACTGGGGTTGTTGATTCGACTAAGATGGAGCAGCGGGCGACGTTTCCTTAGCCGGGAAGACTGGCGAAGTTCAAGGCCGGTCCACACTTGCGTGGTTGGTCAAGGTTGGTCTCAATGTTCCTTGGCTGGAGCACGACACGTCCTTGCTCAGCCTACGGGGTGATCGGGTTGGAACAGCGGCGGCCAGTGCAGAATTACGGTGGTGTCTTCTCTCGGACAGCTGGCGGGGGAGATGGTCCTCGTACTTCTTTAGGACGAACGGCAATGTTGTCGGCGGCAGTGGCAGATGATGGGCTGCAGCAATGCTGATGCTGGGGTGGCGACGACGATGATGCGGGGCGGCGGCGTCGGCGTTGTTGGGCGTTGGCGGCGGCAATGTTGCTGGACGGCGGTGTTGGGCGTCCCCTCGTGGGTTGGCACTAGGACCCACTGAGTCGGTCTGGTGGAGACGACTGGCTTCCCAATTTTGGCCCGCACTTTAAATACACGGTTTTTGCCTAGTCGCGCGTTGCATTTTTCATCACCTGCTTTGTGTCCGTTTGCGTCATTCGTATACGCGCGTATAAGCGCGTGGCCCCGTTTGTAATAAATTCCGCTGATGTCTTATTATGAAATATGAACATTTACGTATCAATTACCTTCTTATTGTGTTTACATTTTAACGCGGTCGTAAGCTGCCCTCAATTACACAAGTCCGCGTTCAAATACTTTTTATGATTTTTATCCGCGGAACATAGAAAATTCCCCCTCGTGACAGTATTTTAATGTAAACCATGTAAGTTAATATTCGCTGTTATTTATAATAAATCAAGCTCTACCCCTTTTTTATAGTTAAGTAAATTATTACGTAATAATATTTTTAAAAAATCGGAAGGCTTGACGCTAAAAGAAAATTTTAGTTACGGAATGAGGGATGGCTGATGAAGTTGGAATCTAAGCTCTTTTACGTACCTAGATGGCCTAAATGGCTTTTAATCTACTTAAACAATAAATTACTATTTCAGCTACGTTAACGTAACCGAAAATTGAGCAGAAGAATCTTCGCAATTTATAGCCCGCAGTGATTAAAATCGCAGAGTGTGCAGAGCATGATCGTCTCCCATCAGGTGCCGCTGCAATGGAATGACCAAGTTCGTCTGCGCTTTATGTTCGCGGCAGCGCCGCAATGGTTACAAATTACGAGATACCAACCGTGTGAACGTACCAACCGTGCTTACTTAGTAGTACCGAAGCGGGATTGGAAAATGTACAATGAAATTAAATCGCACTCCCATTTGCTCCGGCGACTTTAAATTTGTATTTACACTTGTACCATGAGCTGAGAAAGATATTGCACATTCGTGAGTCTGCGTTCTCTTGCTTGATTTTATTTCAAAACATCTCAGTGATATTTCTTATACAATCTTAATTTGGAATAAAACGCACGTTACCTTATTATTAGGCTAGAGCTTTGAGTATATTTATAAATACTTTCCCCTTGGTAAGATTGTGGTTCTTCTGTTGGTATCATATAAAATTCAATTTTTCGTCGGCCAATACATCTCAAGCACAACTGTTTGTTCTTCAATTTTCTCGACCCCACAAGATCGGCCGGCAACACATGTTCGTTGCAATCACCTCCAAGAAATACATGATTTTCGACAGCCGGGTACGTAGGACGCGAGACGTGCGAATCGCAAGGAAACATTCGCGGATTAATCGAAAGGGCGGCGCATTTTATTCGGCGACTCATTCGCCCTCGTGCGAGAGCCCGACCGAAAAAGTTGCGGCGAAGTTCGACGGCAAAAAGCGGTATCTAACTCAATTAACTTTACGTACTACTTCTGATACTTTCCACTTAGTAAACTTTACTGTTATCAGAATTTAAGCGATAAGGTTACGGCGCGCAATTCCAAAGTTTATTTGGGGCTTACGTCATTGTCGAATGTTCCTTTAGAAGTAGGTACGACCACCGGTAAGAAAGGACGAATTTTGAATAAGTAAGTGAGCAATAAATTAGAATATCGTTACGAAGTGAATTACATAACTTAATTAAGGGACACAGTTCGATAAAACAATACGTTTATTAAAAATAATAATAAGTACACTTACATGGTTTAGTACACTACATTTACATGGTCTACTACACTACACTACATGGGGAGGAAGCTTTCCTCTGACTAGGTTGACATTCTAATGCTCTACAAAATGAGTTCGTCAGTATATATAGGGTTCCTTTTTTTAGAATGTTTTTCTTGAAAGGCCTTTATGATTCATCGAAACTGCTCATCTTGTTTACTATTAGGTATGAGCTGATTGCAATATGTGTATATAGCTTTCATGGGATTGTGTTCGTGGTGTTTACAAGGAAATCGTATTCCTTGCCAGATAATTTTCTAACATGTTGGGACGAGTGTGTGGAAATACGGCGTTGACACGAACACAGCGACTCGTCGAAACAATATGGCTCGAACGTTGTATTTTATCAGCGGTTCGTGCGGAAATTATGGAGTGTCGACATTTTGTCTCCGGACGTACCGTTCAGTTGAAGCAAATGTAGTTATCGGTTCCTCTGTCGCGCAAACAAAAGCCCCCGCATTATCAGCCGCGCCAGCTAAATATTATTTACGAGCCGCCATGCATACGTTTGGAGGTATGTGGTGGCTGCGTCCAAATATTTGGAAACGATTACGTATACATTCTATCGCCGACAGAAATGCCTCGGCGAATGCCAACTTTCAACCGTTCACAATCAACGGACGTGTTTGTCGCAGTCAAGTTGAAACAACGTCGTGATTTGCTTAATATTTAATTTGGTGCAGACTGCTTATGGTTTCGCCTGATATTTCGACACCTCGATTTACCAGCTCGTATTGGTAGTTTCGGAAGTTGTTAGCTTGCAATAACTTTATAATTGAGTTCCCTCGCAGTATCAAACATCCTGCTTCATACCCATACCCAAATGGTAAAGAAACGGGATGAAAATAGCACTAGCGTCGCAAATAAATCACCAAGTGACGAAAACTGGAATTATATTTGCAGGGAGACGGATATGATCAAGGGAATCCCAGGTGTTCATCAAATCGCATTTAGAAATTAATGGAGAGTGGAGAATGCGGCGTTCATTAAACATTTCACTTAGCCGCGCCGCCGAAATTGCTGTTTGATGTTCGACATTTTTACCAGCGAACGCGCGATAACGAACGTAATTAAAGATTGAGGCGATTTCATTTGACATCCCTGATTAATAAGAGTTTGCGCTCGACGATTGATAATTAAATTTGGGGCGCAATTAATTTTGGGGCGCAAACCGGAATTAATTTTACTTAATTGTTGCAAATTGTCAGTATATTCTGTTAAATAAATTTAAATTACATAAATCAAATAAAGCACTCGTTAGTTTTTAATAACGTAACTAATTGACAAACAAACTAATGTTTTCTCACCCAAACCACGGTACTAGAGACAGAGAGAAGAAATAGCATTATGTGTATCAATTAAAGCAGTTGTTGGTTACTACTGACTAATTGGCAATAATTTGCTCGAGTTCAGCTGGCTAACTAAAAAATAGTCCTATTCGTATTTCTCAAAAACACCCGAAGACGAAGAATTTATTAAGAGGATTCAATGCGTCTCTCGAGGGACGAATTTTAGAATCGGTTCCATCATCGATACCTCCGGGAAAAATTACACGCAATTTATTAGCGTGAAGCAATCGCCTTCCACGCGAAATTACACATTCCACAACCGATATAATTAACATCAACACGCACGCAGCGCGCCAGTTAATAACACGTAGCATAAGGAATAGCTTACATTGTAATTACCGATTCCCCGAGGAATTTATTTATTACCTGCCGGTCACGTGAGAGGGAGGAAAAAACAAATCGCAGCCATCGCCGGAAAGCTCCACGAAAACGCTTCGTAAGCCCCAATCCTAGTCTCGGACGATAAGTCTGCTTGCGCTCGCATCCGACCTCATTTTTATCGTGTGTCATGTAATTAGAGTCTGTAAATGGACGTGAATTGATCCCGCGAGTTTTCCTTTAATAGATTAAAAGGACCGGGCCAACTGGCTGCGCTTTCTGTCTGGCCGGGAACGCGAGCGTTTAAGCTGGAAATTAAGTTTTATGGGACAGTTTATTTACTAGTGGGTTGATCAAAGGATATTAAAATTGATGCAAACTAATAGCTACGGATGGAAATAAACTGCGCTTAGCAAACCGATCCCCGGTGATCATTAAGTGCACGTCACTCAGGTCGTTTAACGAGACGTTTAACCACGACTCGAATTTCCCAAAAAAAAAATAATAATTCAAGAAAGCTACCTACCTAATGGTTGCAAATTAGGGGAGGGCAAACTAAAATCGTCACAACTGCCGACTAACTCAATGGAACAGGCGAGGTCATACGTAACCCCAAAGTACAGAGGCAATAAATAAAGATAAATAATAATCACCAGCTATTGCAAACTTGTCGTTATTTTAAAAAGTTACAAAAGAGAAATTCAAATCTAGAGTACCAAAGCGCAAGCGTAAATTACAAAATCAATCGATTAAATACACAGCACAAAACGCCAAAGCTCAAACGAAGATTGGCCCCAAATAGAACCCCATATGTTGGGGGGAGGGGGGGAAGGGAAGCCTAAATAGCAAAAGAAAACACACGTTACGACCTAACCTACGCAAAGAATTCGCTTGCACACCTGATGTAATGTCGAATGTACGTAATGTATTTCACGTAGAGTGCTTCCTTTCAAATCACGGATCAGATCTCCGTTCGTTTACCTTCACAAGTACACACACTTAAGAGTGCGGCCAAAAAATGGCTCCAGGTTAGAAATAAACTAACTGCACTCCAGCGTGTCTAACGAAACACTAACTCAGTCTTGCGCGCAACGAGCAACGAGAAATCTAAGCAGGGAGGGAAGTCACGTACCCCAAGCTGGCCAACCACCGACTTTCTGGAAAAATCGATACGAACGAACCGAAAAGGACTACGGTTTCGACATTCTAGATTCTAACGGACTTTTACACTTAACGGAAACTGTAACACCATACCTAACTAGTAGACGAATTTTTAATCTTTTCGTATCTTCTCCTGAACTAGCTCGGTGAGACACCCTATATTCAGTTGTGCGGCAAATCCTTTTAAGTTTTCATTTTTTCCAAGGACTTTATTACTTGTGACTTTTTTTTATTTTATTTAAGGGGGAAAGCGAAAAGAATTCCTCGCCCGAAAAGTAACCAGAGACGAGCCTTTGTTCTTAACACGCCGTGAATCCTGACTGATGGCTTTAATACAGTGCGAGAGTTGCTCGTGTAAATGATCGAACTCTTTCCTTTGTTGCGAAAGGCAATTAATTCCGGCCCTGCATCTGTTACTTTAATCCAGTTTATCTCATTGTATGGGGAGGTATTACTACTAAGTTTACCTGTTCAAAAAAAAAACGAATCAATAGATTGCGCGTAATGTAGGTGTCTCTTCGCGAATTACCAATTTTACTTTCGTGTTGGGATTTTATTTTTAAAAACTTATGCAATCAGTGTGATCGCAAATCCCACTCGTTCACTTTCCTTATTCCTTTCCGTAGTCCGTGTGTAGAGGTCATTGCTCAAATCCACCTCACACATGAAACTTGTCATTTGAATTATTTTTTCTTTATTTATGTAAACACTCAACTACAAATTGAGTGCGCGTCTAAAAAGTCTCTGATCCCTGCCTAAAATCGCAGGTACGAGACTGGAAAATTTTTTTAAAAAAATTATACGTTACCCCTCCAGTGTTTATTTCGTCAACCCCCACTCGTGAACGACCGCATCAGTTCCGCTCAGTACTACTGCTGCAAGGTTACTAAAGAGAGAAGGTTACCTGGTAACTCGTGGAGTGACGCATCATCCAGTAGGCTATCTATTTGTGTAAATGCATTAAATGGGCCTACTGAGTGACGTTGTGATGACGTTGAAAGTTACCAGGCAACCTTGTCTCTTTAGTAACCTTGCTACTGCTGCTCGCTTAGCGTACGCCTCGTGCTTTTGGGTCTTCTGCATCAATCGTTGCAATTCTTCTCCGGACTTACGAATTAGAGACCGATAGCTCCTTGCTTGGCAACATTGTCGGAAGAGGGAGTTGGTTTCTCGGGACGCTTAGAGTCTAGGGACGCTGGGTGACACACTGGATGTTTGATGCTCGAAAATGACGTTAGTGCGGTTGGTGCACACACATTTTGGACGACTGTTACGTTTTCTTCCTGAGTTTGCACTTGCACCTGCATTTTTGGCCGCTTACCTTTCTTGTCGTCGTAATCCGTGCGACGCCTTGCTTTTATGGTCGCTGTCCCTCACAGGTGATTGCCTCGCTGTGATATTTCTACTTCCGTCGCGGCGTTTGGTTGTTTATTTTCGTACGATGATCATACGATGACAACGTGAGGTTATGTAGTGTTGCCAACTGTTGCGGCGACAGAGGATTTTCCCATCGATTTCCGATGTGATCGATTAGTCGCTTTGCTCCTGTTTCTCTTGACGCGGAACTTGGGTTTGTTTTGCGTTGTTAAAATTTTACGTCCCCCTTCCTCCCGTGGGATGATTCAAATTTCCTTGACGTGTGTCTGGTCATTTCACGGGAATTGCAGTTGGCTGCCTGCCTGGACGTTGGCCGTTTGGCGCGCTCGGACATTTCTCATTGTCCATTCTGCGTTGCGAGAAGTCACACCTGTTAGGTCATCCTGCTTTTGGATTTTGAAAATATATCGCAATAAGGCTTGTAAAAGGTTCTGTGACTATATGTGAACGATTGGGTGGTGTTATTTTTGTTGCCCATCGCTTCCGCGGATGTGTTTTTGACTCCTCAACCACCGGCGCGTGAAGATTTTCTTATCGGTGCTCCTAACTCTGTTACGAGGTAAGTTTTCCTTCAAATCTTATATTTAGCGTTCGTGGGATCTGTTTCGTGAAATTGTGTATATCGTTTCGTTTTCTTTCATTCAGCAAGCAGTGCGGGATTTTGCCCGGACTTGCAGTCGGTTGAAAAATGCATTTAAGTCATTCATAATATTTTTCCGAACGCCCTGTAGTAACGTGGGAATCTAACGGCCTACGTGCCGATCGTCGCATTTCACAATGTTGTGCAATATTGCGTTAGTTAGATTGTGCGTTGTTATTTAGGCATACAGTATATGTCCATTTCACTCGGTTTACTAGATAACTCTGTTTCCAATCCTAACGACTCCTGTCTGAACTTGTGGTAGGGGAAGCAATGCAGTGGTCGCTCGTACTCAATCTGTTCTTAAAGCTCTCAACGTACGGCTCGTTTCTTCGTGATTTTTATGTCATTTGTGCTGCCTTTCACGAGTGTATGTGAAGGAAGACGGAACCGGAATTACTCCGAGATTTGTAAATCGTACGTGGAGAGCATCTGAAGCTCGACAAACAGCTTTTCTAAGCCTATCCTCGAAATAAGGAATAGGTATGTCTTGTGGCCATTGTTGCGACCTTAACGAAACGTAACGTACTTTTTCTTCCATTAGGCTTCTGGTTCGAGTTCCAGACTTCTAGCTCGAGTCGCAGGCTTCTAGCTCGAGCTTCAGGCTTCTAGCTTGAGTTCCTGTAGTAGTTTTACCTGCCGCGCCGGTTTTATACCGAGCGAAGTTTCGCAACCCGGCCCACCCCCACCTGGACCCCGTTTGGGTCCCTTCTTTTTTTATTCTTAACTTGGTTTAATATATTTTATTTTTATCAAAGTTTGAGCCAGTTAAATAAAAAGAAGTGTGCTCAGCTGGTGCTTTTTGTTTTGTTCACTTTGCCCACCTTTTGATTTGGGGTTACGTCGAACCTCCCTTCTCCAAGAGCTTTGCCGGAGCAGTGCTGGGGAAACGTCAGTCCCTCGCACTAATTTGCTGGCCTACAGGTAGGTAGCATAGTCTCGGCCTTACCACCGTACAAATCGCTTAGGACCCGCCGTTCGGCCCCCTTTTTTTTCAGACTGCGTGCCGTTCTGAGCCTCGACATCACAGAATGAGCTGGAACTCCTGTAGGGGTTTGAAACGTCGAATTCTCTCCTCGACGTCCATATGAGCGCCTCCGAGGAGCTGCGAAATTTGGTGGTATCGTTCAAACATTTTTTAAAATCTTTCTACGCCCGTTCGCTTCTCCAAGTTCCGTTACTCGCGCCCTGGTTACTACGTTTTTGCGACCCGAACGTAAAGCTTCGCTTAATTTAATTAATCCTTCTGGTTTGGCAGATTTTAGTTTATTTGTTTTCTGTATCAAGTTTTGCACTTAGTTATTTAATTTTATTAATTAGATTTAATATTTAGATTCATTTAGTGTCATTTTGGCAAAGTTGTTTGATTTCTTTTTTTTTTTCTTATGAACGTCGCGATTGGACCCAAACGTGTGAGGTTTGTACTTGCCATTTACGCGTATTTTTACATTTTTGTCGGAACGTTTTGTAGCGCTCTTAATTTATCGAATTTATCGTATTTTGCCGACTTTGTTAGGTGCACCTTGAACCGGTATTCCGGGTTCTGTTTATGTCATTCATTGTTTACTCAATATACTCTTGTTAGTACCCCTGAATTGGGTTTTCTTTGTTTAGGTGAGATTTTGGGTTTGCTAATAAATTGCCCCTCCCTTCTGGCGAGACCTTCCCATAGCGTAGGTCCGTGACTTTGGGGAACGCTGTTTTTAAGCTAGGTGGCGCCCTTTACAGTTCTCAACTCTATTCTCAACATCTAGGAAGTCCCCCCCATATTTTTGACGAACACTTGTGCGTATCTACCGCACCCACGACCGTCTTCACTGAGCTACTGAGACAGCAGGCGTTTGCTACAGCTAGAACTTCACAGGTAGGTCCGACCGACTCTGCCAAATTTTCCCAAAATTGTTTACCCTACGCGCACAGGTGGTTGTTGCGTGTGATCACTAGCCACGCGTAGCACAACTGAAGGTCGCATTCTTTTATTTAATTTAATGATATATTGCGTCAATTTAGTTCAGGTAATGTTGTCATCGCGCAGATTAGTTTAAGCCCACTGTATCACCTTGTGCGTTGGTTTATTAAACAGCACAAGTCTTAGAGTACGTTTTGAAGTGACGAACACTAGTACCAACACTCGAGCTAAGTTGAAATTCAATTAATTGCGAATCTAATTAAGGAGCAGAGTTTTCCAACCAATATCTGTGCAGACGTTAAACCACCAAGGGTGTGAATCGAAAGAAAATAGATCGCGCCGATATTCGAAAGTAAAATCTGTTAAGCGAGTTATACTGTACTTTCTGAAAATCGTAATTTTTGTTCCTTCGTATTTAATTTCAACGCAAGGTTTTTCGCTCATTATCCCAGATCCCGCAGTGGCTAGTACAAGGAGTTTTTACCTTTTTTTTTGCAATAAATAATTAATTAAATCAAATTTCGTGTTTTATTAAAGTAATTAGCGCTTTGTTTTTTTAATTGATCACCTCCACACCAAGAGAACGGGTTATCACGACGTGGGTCCAGGCTAGCATCGATCACGAGACATAATCAAATATTATCATTCCTTTCACTCCGAAGGTTCAACTAAACCGAATATAGGTCAGTAGGATAACTTTAGGCGGCCGCAGTAGTCAGTACCCGTAAGCCAGGTAGTATTACTAACTAGCTGTACGACCTTTCGGAATTTCACGGCACAGTTATTTAAATTGGCAATAAATTTTAAGTGGTGTTTGTTTGTACAGTTTTATTAGGTGTTTATTTGTAAGTAGGAGTAAATAAACAAGGGTTTTAGTGGGCGCGTTACAGTATGTTGTATGTCAATCGTATTTGTCCTACGATGGGGTTCAAATCCTTATTGATATGTTCGTTAAGACCACTCCGATAATGCAACAGGCAAATTAGCACAACGCCAACGCGTGACCTAGAATGGAACAACTGTTTTCAAAAGTTACGAAACAATCAGCCTACGCTTGGCAAAAAGTCTAGGAAAAACGTAATGTACACAAATGGCCATCTGGCGTTTTAGGCCATCAAATTACTATGAGTCATTGAAAACATCTTTCGAATTACATAATCTCTCCGGTGAAGCTTTCTATAAATACTCGGAAAAATCGCCTGGTAATTCATTGATGTGTGTCGCTCTAGTCAGAGGGAAGTACCTCTTGTTTTATTTTAGTGTAAACCATGTAAGTTAATATTCGTTGTTATTTATAATAATGAATACATTGTACATCCTCATTCGTACGAATTACGTTGCATTTTTTAAGACGTCTTTACAACGAGTGATATTTCCTCATCGACGTAATTCAGATTCTGTGTAACATTAATATTTAATGCTGAGAAACAATAAATAAATCAATTACACACTCCCTCCAGCACCATCTGTTTTTCACCCTATTACAAGAACCAGAT
Source organism: Dorcus hopei (assembly GCA_033060865.1). Lineage (NCBI taxonomy): Eukaryota > Metazoa > Arthropoda > Insecta > Coleoptera > Lucanidae > Dorcus > Dorcus hopei. Next base: position 4,767,124 of record CM065424.1, on the reverse strand, counting down.
GTTCCGGTCGTATCTTCACCAGCATCCCCCTTCACAATATTCATGTATTACGCGTTTTGCACTAGTCAGACATTTACATCACGATTTGCAAGCAGCGAAAGTTGCGCGGCTCGCAATATACTTCGAGATCGGAAAATCCGACGGTCGCGCGCGACATCTGTTAACAGGCTCGGTACTTCTCGGCGCAAATATTTGTGCATCGTGCAGCTCGCGTCTAGACGCCCGCTTCGATATTGTCATATTAGCATACTTGATGTCTAAACAAAATCTAACCGAGTTACGGTGATGTATTTGGACGCCTTCTTGCTCGCTCGCTCGCTCGCTCGCTGCAAGCGAAACTTTCATGCCGCAACGAAGTTTATATTGTCGCGCAAACTTTCGTATCTGAGGTAATTCAATAACAGGGAGATATGTATGTTCGATGCGCATGGGGTAATAACATGCTGATGTTTCGCTCAAGACGAGAATCGGAATTGTCTTTAGCCATTGAATTCTAAACTATGTATGTTTCGTCAGTTAATCAATTTTTTTATTATAGATCTCAGCTGTCAAAGTTGACAGGTTTTAAAGTCATCTGTCAACGTTAATACTTTTAGCTGGCAGCTGGCGCTGATGAATGTTAAAAAGCTCCCAAAAAGGAATCGTCTACAACTGGATAACAAAGTGTTATTAAATACTGATGGTGACCGGTGATGAATGTATCACGTAAAGAATGATGTTGAAAGCGAGACGTTTCGACAGATCGAATAACGTAAAGAAAGCAACATCATCACGTCCGATATTTACGCATTATCAAGGGATGACTCGACGGGGTATTAAATTTATTAAGACAATCTGGGATTATTTATCGGAATCGGAAGCCGCAACTTAAATATTTCCACAATATCTCCATCCGGCAAAATTGGTATTGGAAGCTTGCCAGCAAAACAGTTTCATTATAAATGAAACATGGAACAGGATCATTCGCTAAATATTTAATATATTTCGTCAGGGCAGCATTTTATTCAAATAGGGTTTCGCGCCGCGCTGGGGGATTTATAACTTCTGTAAATATTTTTTTTAAACGTGGGCGACGAAATTATGTAAATGTATTTCATCAGACAAATCATCACATCACATCTATGACTTCCTTTCGCATATGTATTTCTGTGATTATTAGGCTTGTTTGTAAAAGGGTAGGTTATCGATTTCGGCCGTGCTCGTAACGGGAAAACATTACACACATTTAGGGGCTGATGTATTCAAATTGTAGTAATCTTGTAATCAACTTTGTTTGTGCTCTTAATGAATTTACATGATTAACTCGCGCGATAATTTTGACGACGGGGCGGCGGCGGCGGGCTCACACGTTAATGCATGCGCTGAAATTAATTACATATGCAAATACGAAGTCGTTTGACTCACGACTCGGCGAACGCAGTAATAACATTCTGCTTAACTCGAGCAGGGGGGTTGAAACATGTCTTCCGAATTTCGTCACGGTTTCCTTGCGTCATAGGCACGGAAATCAAATCGCGGTTTAGCCCCCGCCCCCCGCACTCGACGTTATTTTCATGTGAGTTTTACAACCCCGCGTTATTTATAGTGATGGATTTTTATTAGATGCCGCGCACGTACGCGGTGATAGAATCTAAATAAAATGGCGTACGTACTGTGACAAAATTTGTGTCACCCTGTGTATTAAATTCCTCTAAAGAAAATAGTATGATTCCTTAATATTAATCCACAATAGGAATTGATGGCGGGGGGGTAGAAGAGAATCGACGTTCAAATTCACGTCTATTTATATATCTATTTTCTTAGGAGACAAGCGATTCGAATGAGTTGTTATTCCTGTGCTATCTGGTCTTTTATTTCACCTGACAGTTCAGTGCTATACAAGCTGTTCGTTGACATGGCACGAATGTGAAATCGCATTTCACCCTCGCTTCTTATAGATGTATGCGGCACAGAATGTATTTGACTTAAGCAAAAGAATTTCCGGCGTTTTTTTTTCTTTTCAATGAACATTTAAAACTCTTACAATTCGTTTGCACGAGTATACTTTGCTTATAATTATAACAATACAAAGCGATCTAAACTTCTTTTCTCATCAATATACTCACTAGGTCCAGAAAAAATAAAATAAGTACAAGCTAGAAAAGTCTTCTTTTTTGTTCAGAGATGACATACGATGTACTTGATTTAATTTTTTTTACATAAACAAAGAAAAAAGTAGTGGTAACAACCAAACTCAGCCATCAACAGGTAATAGGTTTGATGATTGCGTAACGAAGTGACCACTCCGTTACTGTTTTTGCACATATTTAGTAAGTTTTGTATATATTAATTAACCTGTATTGTTAGGATGTGTTTGCGCAGAGTTTTAAAGCATGATTTAGGTGGGAGTTCCAAAAGAACCACGCGCAAGCCTTTATTAAACGCGCTGAGAGCACGCTTTAGGTAGTCATCCACCGGCTCATTGAGCCGCCGCGCTATCAAGCCATCGGACGTGGCTTGAAGGTAGTGAATCGCCGGACATTCCGAGCCGCCGCGCCGGTCATGGTTCGAATGCAGTTTTTTCCGCGGAGTCATTCATGCGTCGATGTTTTGACTCAAACGCATTTAACCACCTGCGTTACCTCTAACCACTTCTCCTGTCCTTATCCCGAACCTGAGTGGGCATCTCACTCGTTCATACCCGGCACGGGAGTTTCGTGCATCCTGATCCTGGAGTGGGAGTTTCACTCTTTCTTACCTAGTGGGGGCGTCTCGGACATCCTGACCCTAGAGTTGAAGTTTCACTCTTTCTTACCCGGTGCGGGTGTCTCGCACATCCTAGAGTGGGTGTCTCACTCTCTCTCTTACCCGGTGCGGGTGTCTCGCACATCCTAGAGTGGGTATCTCACACACTCTCAACCTTACCACCGATCCAATCCCCGGAGCCTGTACCGGAACGTATGCACAGTGCGTTGTCGTTTAGTGTCCGTAAGACACACCGTTTCCGAAACTACCGTCCTGCGATTAGTGTCCGTAAGACATACCGTTTTCGAAACTACCGTCCCGCGATTAGTGTCCGCAAGACACACCGTTTTCGAAACTACCGTCCCGCGATTAGTGTCCGCAAGACACACCGTTTCCGAAACTACCGTCCTGTGATTAGTGTCCGTAAGACACAATTTGTAAACACCTGTAAATATAGACAAAGTTTGTAAATAAAGTTGTTGCTTTATTTCCTCTGAGCCTGGACACCGACGAGCTCACCCGAACCGCCGAACCGACGTCAAGCAGAGCAACGATCGACAGCAACACCAGACGACCCGAAAGATGACGTACCGTTACAACTGTAATGAATAAGAAAAACTCACTTTATTTCTTAAAGTCATAAAAATCAAGTTTCCACGTATTAATTGAAACAAAGGAGGTTGTACCTTAGAAAATGTTCACGTTTAAAACAAAACGGTAATGTCAGGTTGCAGATATAAAATTCCTTACGCGGGAAAAACTTCGCTCTTATCGCAACTGATGCCGGCAGAAACCGAGGAATCAGCAAGTTTGTACTTTTCTTGCAGAATCATCAAATGAATGCTTAACTTGCACGCGTAGCACGGGGAAATTAATAACAACTATTTGCCATCTGGCGGCTGCTACTAATCGATTAGAAGCTTCGCGCGGGACACAAATATTTAAATCGGCTCACGTGATGCTGGCCATCTCTCCCAAAATTGATACGGAACGTTTTAAAAACCGTCTCGGAAGAGAGGGGGTAGTTCCGCCTCCGGTAAATAGACTGCGCGAAGTGATTTGAAATGCTCGCTAAACAAATATATACCTAACGTTCCAATAAGATTAATGAGAGTCTTAAGTCGCCTAGTTTAGGACAAAACTCAGAAGTTGTTCCAGAGTTGTGTACAATAACAGATCAGACTTTGCAGAATTTAGAAAATATTAATAAGTCCCCGTATGGGAATATTGACAAGAAAAATACAACAGAGCACCTTCAGTTGCTTAAAACAAAGTCTGGTCGTGTTGTTAGAAAGCCTCAGAAGCTTGATTTGTAAGAGGGAAGATGTATGAGTTAGAGAAGATAGATTGGCAACACTGAACAAGATGTAGTACAATGAAGTATGTCGTAGATGTGTAGTGTAATCACAAACAAGAATAAAAACACATTTTCTAGACTAATGTGTAATTATTACCACGTATAATACATATGTATTGTACCTTTGTTCAACATAGTTAATGGTATTTAATTAAAGTTTAAGTTAACTTTTGCTATTGCGTTTGTGTTTACTCCTTAACGTACCGGTGAGTTAATAAGCCTCTGTTTACTTTTGATTTTCTGCCGATTTAGTCGATTCGGAGACGTCGACAAGATCCTTTACGTTCAGTTTGGTTATTCAAGTCTGACCTGGCGCCCTTTCGTTATTTTACCATCTTAATTAACTCACCCCCATCTTCACTGGGGGGGAACAGCTGATACGTTAGTCAGCAGAGCTTGTCATTTGTCACGGTAGGTACGAGGCAAGTCATTTAAAATTAAATTTGGTGACAGCGCTCCTCGGAAACGAAAGTGGTAACTGGAAGCATTTCTCCCATCATATTCCTATCTCGTTGACCTGAAGCTAAGATGTCATTTGGAATGAGGCGGCGCTCCTGTTACGCCTGACCTTGACGGACGACAATTTGACGTTTGCTCTTTGGATAACCAAAGGTTGGGGACTTGAATCTTTCTGATTTCATTTATGTATTTATTTATTTTGTTTCGTCACATTGTAGTATTAAGCGTTTAAACCATAAACGGCGTTCATACACGATTCTAGTTTCGAATTGTGTCCATTTTAATGCGTTTTGTAAACGGAGCCGTGAAAGAGTATTTTAGTTTATTTTTAATTTTTATTTCCCAGTTTGTGTACTGGCGGATATCTTATACAGTCTTTGAAGGTTGTTAATTTAAATTTTTGATTTGGGACGTAAATAAAAATAAGTGTGCATTACTGGTGTTTTTTGTTTCTTTTTGGATTTAAATTCAAGCCTTTGTATTGGGATTAGGTTCGATCTATCTCCAAAAGTTAGCCGGATGTCAGATGAACTTAATTTGCACATTTCAACAGTCTTCACTTTAATATCTACTTAACTAACACTAACACAACTCTTGAACACATTATACGAAATTTTTATAATATTTTAATATTTTTTTAAAATTCTTGTGTAATAGTTGGACATAGTTAGCCTCCACATCTATGACGAGTGATGCCTTCACACGAACACGTCTCCCATCTTCTAGGTACATACACTGATGGCCTTACGTCTTCGTTTGTTCTTTGATTGGGTCATTCTAGCTCGTTTTTTGTAAGCAAGATTAAATTTTATAATTATTATTTGATTGTTTTGATGACAATGTTATTGTCGTAGTTAATTTGTGGAGGTTTGTTGCCCCAAATGTGTGTTGGAATGCCGCAACCTCTTCTCTGGTGGAACTGAATGCTGAAGAAACTCCTGAGGTCCCACATCATCGGTGCTGGTTGAGAACGAGGGATGTTTTCTTCTGATTTACTACGGTTAGTGAAAATTAGACTTTGGACCATTATTCTGGCTATATCACAGCATTACCAAACCAACGCCAACTCCACACGTGTGAGTTTTTGAACGCACACGTACCCTTCTATCCCACATTTTTAATATGCACAGGCATTTTTCTTTTATTCCTCTACGACGCTGTTACGGTTGAAAAATCCATTCAAGTTATTCATAATAATTTTCTGTACACCCTATATCAGCGTGGGAAATACGGCGTACGTGCCGGTCGTCGCATTTCACCATATTGCACAACATAGCGTGAGTTATACTATCCGCTATTACTTCAGGCATGCTGCATATCTGCGTCTCACTTACTTCCCCGTCTAAACTGCGTTTCATCACTAACGACTTTCGTCTACCAACGCATGTGGTGGAGCACAGCGCGGTAGTTTGTTGGTCATTATCTGAACAGTCAGTGAGGCGTGCGGTTCTTTCTTTCGTGAGAGTCTAAATTTAGTGTTTCCCACTGCAGCAAATGTGGCTGAAACTAGAAACGGATCTTCTCCGTGATTTGCTAAAGCACGCCGGGTGACCCACAAGCTGTTTTAAATCGGCTTCTCGAAGGCCTGCCCCGAGCAAGGGAACAGGTATGGTTTTGTTGACCTTTTAGTGACCCCTCCCTGTAACGCGTCTTTCTCTTCCAACAGGCTTCAAATTCAAGTTCTACTTCAAATTCTACCTCTACCTCGGGAAGACAACGCATCACCTTTGACTTACGCCGTTAACCACCGCGGGAGGACGCTTCGATCTGCTGACGCTGGACAGCTGATTGAAACTGACAGGTCGGAGTAGCTTTACTTCATTATCGTATTTACGGGGTTGTTGTTGAACAATTGATCACTGCGGGGTTTTGTTTAACGTCCCTCCTTGCCCCGTTTGAACAATAAATTTTGCTGTTAATTTAATTTGTTTTAAACCGTATGCGTGACGGAAGCACAGATCTGTGGTACGGATTTAATTTGACGTGTTACTTACTTATTTAGGTTTTGTTTTTGAGTGATCGTTATTTGAATTGTGAGCAAGTTAAATATAATCAAGTGTGCTCAGCTGGTGCTTTTTATTTTAAATCATTTTGCCCACCTTTTGCATTGGGGTTTCGTCGAACCTCCCTTCTCCAAGAGCTTATCCGAGCGGTGTGGAGATACTTAAGTCACTTCGCACAAAATTTGCAAACCTACAGGTAGGTAGCAACGCATAACACTTTAATATATGAGATATGACTTAAAACCTCACGTACAAGTAAGCTTAAGATGATTTTGTGATAGCTATTCATTTTCAAGTTGATTCAGTGCACAACTCTCTGACTGAATTAAAGGAAAATGATTTATCATCATAACCAGAGAATGCTTTCCTCACCAAGTTTCCAGCGGAAATGCATTTAACTGTCGCTAAACAACCCCCTGTTTACACTGATAGCAGTAAAAAAGTGATAAAAATAATACTTCCTATCGTTCAACCTTCTTTAAGTCCGAGTATCTTAACAGGGCCAAAATAACGACGTATAGGCGGCGCTGCGGTACCTGAAGTTCGGAAGTTCTGCGTGTATAGGTTCGAGTCTAAGCTTCGATGCAGCGTATTATTGTTTTTTTTACTATTATTAGTATAAATAGGGGGTTGATGTGACCTGAAGCATAATTACGTCCGAATCGAACCGAACTTAGTTAAATCAATCTTGGCGAACTTGTTTTCGAAGAGAGAAAAAAAAGTAAACGTGAGGGGGCGAGAGTAGGTAGTAAATTGTACGTTATCGCGTGTCGCCCTTATTAATGCGATCTCCGTAAAATTCCGCACAAACGAAAATTCTTAACGAGAAATAAATGAAGTGCGCGGCGATATTAAAACCTAATTTACACAGGGCGTAGCGATAACATCTTGTAATTCCGCCAACATTCTGGCGGCATTAATATAAATGTGAGCTTTCTAGGCACGTGTTTGATTTGCACGAAGACGACCGTGATATATTATGCATACTAAGCGGAAAATGTGAGGCAGCTTACCGCTATCTACCGCCGTATACCTTCCGCCTACCGGCAGAGTTTCTCTACGAATGAATTTATCTACGTGCAAAGGCCTCCATACATGAGTAAACATGATTGTTGATTTTCTCGAAAACACTTTAGACAATAATATCTTTTTACCTTCTACCATCGACGTGTATGAAGTAGGTACTAAGCTAGGCGTTCACTTGTCCGTATCGTACGCATCGCACGCAGCGAACTCATTCTTTTCATTATTTTAAATGTATCTGCGTTCACTGTTTCGCATCGGACGGATTCTCGAGAGAGCAACTGCCATCCGTCCGATAAAATCCGATTCGTGCGATGCGTACGATGCGGACAAGTGAACGACTAGCCTTACGGTGCCTCTCTCCGCGCAATTATTTTATTTAAAGCTCTTGAGTGGGTTTACTTGTGTGTAACGGTCTTAACGGCGCGGCGCGGGCGGTGCGCGAGAGCTTATGTTGTTTTATAATCAATAGTTCACGTATGGAAGCTATAGACCGTCGTAAATTCAGCCTAATGCTAGCCTAAGTAATAATAATGAAAATTGAATGCCGTTTCCGTATTTTATAATGGCGGCCGGTCATTGCGGTCTAATGGCCATGTGTGACCCTTTTTACGATCACTTAAAAACTTGCGCGCGTTCTGATATTTTACGGCGGCGACTTTAATGTAGTCTCGTGCACACACACACACAGACACACAAGAGCTGCATCAGGAGCCACAGAATTAATATCAATCACGAACTAAACTGCAAACACGCACGGCACTATCGAATCCCTCAGGTCTAAACGTTAATTAAATTTTCTTGCGAACAATCGATTTTCGATCTGTTTGTGGATGACTCGCCCGGAGGTACTACTTCATTACGGGAGGAACGAAAACAGTGGTTTTTTTTAAGAATTATTTTAGAACGATGCGTTGGTTTCTCTTTATAAAAGTCGTGAAATGTATAGCGAGTATCGATTGGGTTTCCTTGAAATAGACGTTCAAAAAGCCTAGCGTATTAACAATGCAAATGAAAGTTAACAGCTTTCGCGTTATCGACGGAGCACAATTGAAAATCAGTACGTCCGTCGAAATTAGAACCAATTTTCGACATTTATTATTCCATTACGTTCGAAAATCCGGCGGACCATCGAAATTACCGTTTCCCTTATTGAGTTTTTCGCCGGCGTGCAATCCAAATGAGGCGAGATTAACTTGGGGAAAATCGGCCGAAGACCGGCGGGCGATGATTGGGCCGTTATTGTAGCTCGCGTGCGCGAGCTTTCTCGCCGACCTTTAACGCAACGCGCTTTTCTTAAATAAATAAATAAATAAATAAAACGCGAGGCCGGAATTTTTTTTTTTTTCGAATTTATACCGACCCTACCTTTTTTTTTCTGAAAGGGTGTCGCTCTCTTAACGCACTGGATGCACGTGTTCTTGATGGCCCAGTTAATTTACTGCGCACTCGCCGGAACACAAAACTGGAGCAATTTTATTTTTCTCGTCATCGTTTTGTGTTAACGAGCGGATTTTACGACGATAAAAACTGTAAATTTTCAACATGTGACTTGTATTACCCTTACAGCATTAAAATAACATACTTGCTTTCGCTTAGGAGATGTATAGGGTGACTGACAATTGTTGTGACAAAAGAAAACACGCGATTTCCGAGAGTATAGAAAATCCTTTCTACTTTAGTTTTGGAGATCGAAATAATTAATCAAAAATTAATCCCGAAACGACGATGCGCCTTTGGTTAAAAAATAGGCACGGCGGCTTAACATCGATCGTGAACTTGACCTTTAAGTAGAATTTCACGTCAACTACGTTCTTAGGTCAATGTCCGACGCTGTGCAATACAAACTACAAAATATTTACTTGACAAATGCATGCAAATCACCTGAAGCTGATTATTCCATGCAAGGGATCACAACGGCCGCGGACCCACTTTTAACACGTGCTTTGACAGACAAACAAATCACTAAAACGAACAACAATTTAAGTCTCCTTGTTAAGTATTTTTTTTCTTTCAATTTAATATAAATTGTATTGTAAATAAAGCTTATTTCCACAAGAAACGTGTACTTCATAAACATGGTCTTACAAACAGAATTTAAAACATTTTAATCAGTAAACACTTTCGTAATCTATTTATTATTATAACTTCGTTTTGTATGTGACGAATTATTAATAACGCAAATCTATTAAAAGTTTAACAAATTCAAGACGCGTTCGGCGCAACGGTTGTAAATCGTTCCTCGTTCCACCGTACGCATACTTTTCACTTTGAATTAAATTCTGAATTAATTATAAACTAGAATTTTTTAAGTGTGATCCCGTAATCCGTTACACGCATTCACGTACGCGATTTGATTAAGAACGCTACGCATATCACCAACGACGTTTAAAACAGCTGTACGTAATAAAGTTTTTATAGCCTAATAAACAAAAAAAAAACTTATCAATTTAGCGAAAGGTCCTGCGAAATCGATAGAATAATTAGTCATTGAATTTTGAGACTGAACAAACTATTGATCTGAGGTAAACATAAATTTAATTATTCCATTTTAAATCAGAAAGTTAAGGGCGACTTCGCACAAAATCGAAACATAATAGGGCATGCAATTTGGGAGACCCTGTACTATAAGTGCGCATAATGTATTACACACTGTGATCAACAATGGTTGAATTTGGCGGTCTACAATATTTTTTAAATTGTAAATTCAATCATTGTTGATTGCAGTGTATAATACTTTATATGCACTTATTATACAGGGTCTCCCAAATTGCATGTCCTATAAAGTTCTTGGGAAAGGAAAGTAGGAAATGGTTATTGATGGCCTCATATTTATATTTTATTACATATTACTATTATTTTTTTTAATTTTATTAATTTGTATACAGATTGTGAGTAATAAATAAAAATTTAAAAGAAATACGAAATGTAGAATGAATTAATCAAAACGATTGAAAAGAGATAAGCAATAAATATGGAAATAATTAATTTTTGAACATGAAACTCGGACTAATGGAAAAGAATTGAAAAAAATTGAATGAAAATTAAATCTCTAAAATATTGACGAAATTATTTTCTTTCTATTCCTTTTAAAAGGACAAATGAAAAATGTGAGGATGACGGACCGATAAATAAAAATTGAAAGATAAATTAAATAAAGAAAAACAAAAATAGGGCTACTACAAATATGATCTTGATCAGCAAAAATAAACAAAAAACAAGAATGAAATGAATAGGAACAAAAGACGATTGCTTCTTTAAAATGGCGATCGTCTTTTATTTTTGTCCAATTTGTATATTCTTATTTTTTGTTTTTGCTTTTTTTAGTTCAACTGTCAATTTTTTTACTTTCTATTAGTCCATCGTCGAATAAAAAAAAACTAATTTCGAAAGCTTCGTCCCAGGAGATCGTCTTTGTTTTGTTCAATTTTTATCTTGCACAGAACTGAAACAACAGGAAGCAAAACTTGTTTAATAGATAATAGATGGCGCCGTGACAAAATAATGATTTAAATTCTTGAATTTTTTATAATTTGTTCTTTCGTCGTTTCTTTAATATTTTAACTTATCGTATCTTGTTTTATATCAAGTCCATCAACTTCATATTTCAAATGTTTATGTTGTTTTAAGCAGATTATTTCAATAAATGATTTTTTGTTTTTTAAACTTAAATTTTTCAAAAATTTAATCATCGTCGGCGATAAATTTTAGGTCTAATAAATCGTATCACATTTTCCAAACAACCCCAGGAATTTACATTTTCTCGTAATCTGTGACGTGCATTCACGTACGCGATTTGATCAAAAATTGTAACAATTTAAAACAATTATATCTCCGACGGCGTCAGCTGGTGCGAGTGGAATTGGGGGGGAGCTGGACATACTCTCTGACCGATAGCTTTATCTAACACATATAAACAGAGAACAAACAACACATAATGCAGCTTTAACTGCTTTAAATATTAATATTAATAATACGCTGTTTAAGGAAGCTGAAGTAACAAATTTCATAGGAATTCATCTAGAAGAAACCTTACACTGGAACACACACAAAGACACGCGAAGAAAGAAAGACGAAGAAAGACAGACGAGGAAAGATAGACGATGAAAGAAAGTCGAAGAAAGACAGACAAAGACAGAAAGACGAAAAAAGTCTACCTTTTTTCCTTTCTGCCTTTCTGTCCTTCTAAAAGAAATACGAAGAACGACGAAGAAACACTGAGAATCATACTTTAACTACTTTAAATATTACTATTAATAACACGCTGCTCAAGGAAGCTGAAGTAACAAAATTCTTAGGAATTCATCTAAAAGAAACTTACAGTGGAACACACACGAAGAAAGACGGACGAGGAAAGACAGACGAAGATAGAGCAGATGAAGAAAGTCTGTCTTTCTGCCTTTTTTTCTTTCTGTCTTTCTGTCTCACTGTCTTACTGTCTTTTTTTCTTTCTGTCTTGCTGTTTTTCTTCCTCTTTTCTGCCCGATTTTACAATCGATTTTACGTCGGATAAGCATTGTTCTTAGAATAACGTGACGTAGGTGTGACGTAGATATGGACGAACGTTAAAGGATATTCAGCGAACAGTTATTTCGTCCTTATTCCACGATTGTAAAACTGGGCCTAGTAATAAATCGACTAACAGATTGAAAGTCTGACGCAAAAAAGAGACAGAAATCGTTTGATACCACTCACTATTGTTACGGTAATAATTTAAGTAACATGAAATAAGGGTCGTAGCTCAGTATAACAAAACATTTATTAACAATTAATTACAACTACAAATACTTGCATCTTATTTTCGGCACTTACAGACAAACAGACTACATGGTACACTAATTATACCGCTAACGTTCGATTTGTCGCCTTTTTATAACGGTTTTGTTCCCTGGGTATTGCGTCAATTGTTGCCTTGACATTTAGATTTGCACACGGCACGACTTTTGTCCTCAGATCTATGCACGCAGATGAGTCATATACCTTGACATTTAGATTTGCACACGGCACACGAATGAATCATACGCCTTGACATTTGCATTCGGATGTGCAGGTGCAGCTATGCAACGCGGGTGAGTCATACGTTACATAATTTCAAATGAGTCATTCTTATGTTTATGTTTCGCTCGACTGACTTTTAGCGGTAGGTATACATCTTTGGTGGTCTTCTCATCCTAGTTACACTATCATGTCATCGCTATGAAAATTGATCGATTCAACTTCGAAAAGCTCAACAATCAAATTTGGAAATGTCTTCATCACGTTATATAGGGTCTTTAAAATCAGCGGAAGCAAATCTTTTTATAATCAATTTCCTCCAGTCAATATATTTAAGCGTAAACCTAACCTCAACTTATTGGCATCTATTCTTCCCAGGCCTTCGCCCATCAACCCTTTCGCGTCGACTTTATTTCAGAATTTTTTGTACCAATATTACTATTGGGCTATATATGTCCCATCAAGGTTTCAGAAAAGTCTATTGGTAACAAGTTACGTTGTATATGGCTTATACGCTGTCCCAACCGTGTTTGGGGTTCCCTAGTAACAGTCTAAATTCATTTGATCATAAAGTCTAAATTCATTTGATTTGAGTAAAACGTGGAAACGTAAAACGTTAAAGTTTATAGCGCCCCCAATATTTTATATCTAAACTTTCTTTAGGCTGTGTGATACCTTTTCATGAAAGCAGCCGTCTTTTATATGTTTCATACCCGGAAATTCCGATTATGAACTAGACCTTGCACGTGGGATCAAGTTGCACAATTTTTCATGACTCATCGAGGCATCCCCTAGATTGGCCGCTCTTAGTCATGTGTGGTTTGATTTAAACTAAACAAATCTCTTTACCTAACGGCGGCCTCCTTTATGAGCGAGCCACCTCGACACCCGGTCTTTTTTCGGCATTCTTTGAATACAGTTTTTCGACGTTAGTTACAAATTAATCTATTAATGTTGAATAAAAAAAGAATGAATCTCTCTTCTGGTATACATAGATGCATGAAAACATGTTTTTTTTATGAGGCCTTCTCTTGTCGTCTTTCTTTCAACTGTAAAAGTAGTTTTTAACTATATTTGTCATTAGTTTCTTTTTTCCATCTTACTTTTTTTCTATGGCTTTATTTAACTCCTCTCGTTACAATTCCCTGGGTCTTATTTTTTTTTCTTTGCTCTATCGGAGTCCACCAATCTATTTGTTTTTTTTTCCTCTAGATGCTTTTGCGTTTATATTCTTTATTCCAGTTGTTTTCCCACAGAATTTTTACTCCACAGAATTCCTGTCAACATTTCACTTTGGCGGCACTTATTTTATATATTCTTTTCTCTCCAACTGTCTTCATCATTAGTTTCTTGTTCTAAGTCTTCTTTGCCACGGCTTCATTTACTTCCTCTCGTCACAATCCCCCGAATGTTCCTCTCTTCCTTTGAGCTGTTGGCTTGCCTTACCCTTTCTATCTGATTACTTTTAAGTATCTAAGTAAGATGGCTTGCGCGTATCATTTTCTTTATTTCTGGTGTGTTTTCTACTTTTGTCATTTCCTGGGGGCATTTGCTTTAATTTGTATTTTTTTTCCAAGTGTCTTCATCATTAGTTTTTATTTGCCCGTTATTCTTCTTCTGGATCTTCTTTGTCTTGATTTTATTCACCTCGTGTCGTCACAATGCCAGAAGTTTTCTCCTTTTTCTTTGCTCTGTTGGAGTCCATCTGTTTCTATTTCTAGATAGCTTTTGCATGTCATATTCTCTTGTCACTCCACAGCATTTCTGTCAACAGTTCACTTTGGCGGCATTTACTTTATATTTTGATATTTCTTTTCTCTCCCACTGTCTTCACCGTTAGTTTCTTTGTCCCCGTTGTTCTTCTTTGTCATGGCTTTATTTACTGCCTCTCATCACAGTCCCCCGAGTGTTTTTATCTTTCTTTAATCTATTGGCTTGCCTTATCCTTTCTATCTGATTATTTTTTCTAAGTATTGTAACAAGGACAAGGAGTACGCCAACGCAAGAATCCGCAACTGCAGAAATCAATCAACCAAAGCTTTTTGTAAACATAAGTATGACTCATTTGCAATTATGTAATGTATGACTCACCCGCGTGCATATCCGAATGCAAATGTCAAGGCGACAACTTGCGTAATACCTCGGGAAAAAGCGTCCTCGAACGAAATCCCTTTAAATACGCGACAAGCCGAACATTAGATCAATATGCCGCATCCAGACGACATGGCCAATGTCAGCCAACGTTGGTGAATGCATTGGCAACAAAATTTTTAACCAACGTTGGGCAAGCTTGCCATTTGCACATTGACTGTTCACATTATTGGATTTGCTTGTCAAACTTCAAAGATAAGAAAGTTCGGCCAATGTATAGCGAATAGCTACCGACATTTGTCAAATAAAAAAGATATGGAGAACGAAGAATATGATACGGTTGTTGAAAGTGGTTGTGTAGTTCTTTCGGATCCCAAATGGCACTTTGCAAGTAAAGACTCGTCCGTTTGACTTTGGGTAGTTTACCGACAACGCACGGGAAGTACAAGTAACGTGGCAAGTAGTGCCGAGTTGCATGCCGCGTTTTAATACACACTACTCAGCACTCGGTAAGTATTGGCAAGTACTTGCCAAGTACCGCGTAATGAGTAGCCGGCTTTAGCCGAGGTCGCGTAGGCGACGTTAACTTATGATTTACAAAATGCCGATTTCTTACACGAGTAACTAATGAGGAGGATGTTTTAGAACAGTGACACTTCGATGAGGTCGCTTTACACTATTCCTTGTATAAGATTTGGTTCAATTTCTACAATAACTATTTTGGAACAAGAAATTTTTAGGCTGCAGATATGATTTGGAAAATATAGAATACATTCTATTTTTTCCAGATAGTTTTTTTTACGCATAAATTTAGAATTCTTTTAGGGCTTTTAATAATAATTTTTTATGCGGAAAGTTTCTTTCTTACGTGCAGTCGATTACCCCCAAAAATTCGCACCCCATCTTTAAATCAGCGCACTCCGTCATACGCACACGAGGAAGTTCATTATTTCGACTACTACTTTGAGCGTATTAAAATGGGGATAATTTCCGATCCAATTTTCTAGACGCATAGGCACAGCCGAACGAATCGATGACAGACGCGAAAGCTCCTCCGGATACGCACGTATAAAGGGGGATCCATTCTGCTGTCAGCCGAGAATAAAATTCGCCGGCAATACGACGAAAGTGTCCCCAGTAATATGAGACGTTATGCAAATTGGCATATATGTATTTTTTTTTTTTTTTTATTTTGAGTCGACCCGCGTCCCGGCTTATATTTTTGCATCTTTACGTAATATGAGATGTTCCGGCCGTGCATCGTACGTTCTCCGAATGCTTTGCATTTTTTCCTTTTCGCAAATTGTCGGGCGGCGCGTTTCATTTTTCGTCGCAATAAAATCCAACCGAATCCGAATACGAAAAGTTAAGTTATGAAAACTGTTATATTAAAATATTCCTTTGGATGATCCTTTCGTGTTTCATTCTTTTATTATTATTTTTTTTTGGGGAGTTGTGATATCATTTAAAAAGGTACAAATTCTTAAAATACATGCAGATTTTTCCTGTACCTATTTAAATTAGTATGTGGACCTTCAAGTTGCCTTATAATTCATGAAGAATTATCGTTTTATTTTGCATAACTCAATAACGACGGGAAACTCGATTTGCAACGTTCATCGCTCACTCTTCCCGCTCGCACGTTTTTTGCCGATATCAATGCCAATTAATCGCATTTAAAAATTCATCAATTTTTCATCCATTACAGACCGACACCCCCAAATCCTGGCGAACGCGTCCGACTAAAAACAGACAGCGCAAACCGGCGCAATTAAATCCTGTTCGGCTCATCTCCCCCGTGCGCAATTTCAAAACAAAATATTTAAGCCGTGGCTTCAATTCTCAAATAATAATTTTGTAATGAACGTACTTCGTCGTCGTAGTTTAACGAGAATCGATCGCCACTTACATTACGATTCGATAAATATTTAAAACACTTCGGTGTTTAATTGATTACGGTTCAAGTGTAACGGCCTGCAAATGATTAAATTCGAATTTAATTAATTATAAAATATTGAGGGGGATTTAACCGGAGCGAAAACAAAAAGTTTATAATTGAACTAAACGGGAAGCGGGCGCGAAAACAAACGGAATTATTTACTATAAAAATAAAAAATTATAATAATGTCACGTTTGAAAAATTATTATCTAAAATCGTTTTTACTTTTAGGTTTAATTGACAAAATTGTTTAATTAGCATTTCACAGACACAGACTTAATCACCGCGGAAGTTGTCTAGCATGAATCACCGACGTCTGCTTAGCTTGCAGGTCAAATTCTTTTTCGGTCATGCTGACTGACAAATGAAAACCAAGTTGTTTGAACTTACTTAAGAATGCTACACAACAGCAGTTCGTATTTCATTCAAGACAATCAAAGTGCTCGATCATTAAATGTGGAAATATACTTGATGCTTTTATTCGAGAGAAACTTCTGCGTTACGTGTAGGTCATTAATGAATTTAATCCGCTTTTGATTATGAACTAATTTTACTTAGCAATTTCAGGGTTTTAATGGGCGAGGGTAATCGCTTACGTATCGGCAGCCAGATAATAGATGCTCGCACGTAATTCGGAAGGAGGCCGAAACTTGTTCGAGGCTTGGCAGTTTTGCGGGTTCATAATTAATTTATGGCACCATATTTAGGAAGGGCTCCTCCTAAAACTTAACGATATCCTCTGTTAAATACACGTTATAGTGTGTTTCGTGAACATTAACTCCTATTAAACACTTTCCGAACGAAGTGAAGCTCGTCCCTTCGCTTCGGAAAGTGGGGTGGTTTTAACGACTTCAATCAGTCGAGGTGAAGGGACCTTGATTTTCTTTTCTTTCTCCAACACGCTTTTGGAAATTAAGTAACTACGGTATTAAACTAATGTGAAAACAAAATGGGGAAATATCTCCGGATGATAATGCGGCTTTCCGGTGGTTTAATATCCCCATATCTACACCTTGGAGAGCCGCCGAAGGAATTACCAATACTCCCTAATTCTTCCAGCCAAATATTCCGGGCATGTTCGATTCGATAGAGGTTATGAGCGCTCGTATCTCTTAACGGTTGCTGCTTAACGGGTGCATTCCAATAACCCGCAATGGCATAATCGCGCCAGATAGTGCCATTAGTATATTACGTTCCCCAGTCGTTTTCTTCTTGATACCCTCGCGTTTTATTGGCGATAATTAAATTATGCACCGCAGACGTGCACTGTTGGGGGTTGATCGAATGTGTTGATCTGGCCTGGGCCTTTAATTATCGGCATAATTAGATATTAGCTGCAGTATTAATAACCGAATTATAACGACGCGTTTAATAGGAATTTAGTGCAGGGATTTGGGCTGGGGCCTTGCATCGATGATTGAAGTGTATTAATTACACAAAGGGCGACCTACTTTATATCGCAATTAATTTTATGCTAATCTGAATTTTAGCTTTACATACCTAAATGGATCATGTGGAATTTTTTTTTAATTCTCTGATATCAATTGAAATTGAATTTTAGTTGCTTATTTCCATGCCGTCACACTATAGTTGTCCGGACAAGCGTTTGAATTTGCCGCTAAGAAAACGTGGCAACAAAGCGTCGCCCGGCGCGTCCTGCCTTGTTTGGCAACCTGGTACTCCTTCCCCGCTATCACGAGGCTCATTCGATGTAGGACACCACGTGACTATATCACGGTTCACCATTGGTTACCGCTTGCGACTTTCGCGCGTCCACCATCTTAGATTCGTATTCCCGTTTCATTCTACGTTCGGCCATCGTAAGGTGTTGTCGTGTATTAATGTAATCTCGGGGTTCTTGCTCTTTATGTGAGGAGAATTCATCCACGGCCCTGCCGGAATTCCTGACTACACCACCGAACGAGTTTGGGGTATTTTAAGCCCCACACCAAGCCTGGAATACTTCAAAAACCCAGGTAAAACCCAATGCTTTGTCTGCACACCATTTTAGGACGCTAACGCTTTTCATTTCTCTTCAGGCTTTTAGTGCGACTTTCAATTATCAATTCACGGACAATTCAACTGATTTATCGTATCGAGCCAACTCGTCTCTCCTGTGAAGAGATCAATTCCGGCGTTTCTACGACGTATCTTGCGAATCCGCTTTGAACCGGATCACCGACGTTAGAAACAACCCACAGGTGGCGTCGTGAGTGCCAACTTCACTCCGTGGCTCGACTGACAGATGAACGTAGCCGCGTCCCGACGGCGAGGTCGTGAGTTTGAAGTTCAACCTTATTTATTTATCTCTCTTTCGTGAACAATAATTGCATGCTTACCGGAGAGCGAATTTTCGGCTGAATGCGGTTGGTACAATTAGAGGAGTAGTTTTCGTTGTCATTAAGTAAATAAATTGACAACCGAAATTTGTCCGCATTTTACTTAGGTTTGTAAACAGGCACCTGTATCAACTGGTGTGTGTGATAACCTGCATTCGCTCGAATTTTTGAGTTTCAATAGAGCTTAAATTTGTTAACTTGTGCTATTGCGTTTGTGTTTACTCCTTAACGTACCAGTGAGTTAAATAAGCCTCTGTTTACGTTTTACGTTCTGCCCACTCTTGTCGATTCGGGGACGTCGACAAGATTGTTTTCGATCAGTTTGATTATTCGTGTCCGACCTGGCGCCCTCTTGTTGTTTTACCACGTTAATTAACTCACCTCCATCTCCACTGATTGCTAGTCGAGGGGGAACAGCTGATACGTTAGTCAGCAGAGCTTGTCATCTATCAAGGTAGGTACGAGGCAAGTCATTTAAAATTAAAATTGGTGACAAGCCGGTTGCCAGCAGACCCAACCAACTCGGCCATGCAACTATAAATATATTTAATTTAATTATTTAATCTTTGCAGTATTTTTCTTCCTACCTCTTGGTGGTAATTCGTGGCCATTATACGTCTGTAACGACCGTACGGTGTTGAGTCAGAAAAGGTTTGAATAGCGTCCGAGAAATAGAAATTCGGAATTTCTGACTTTGAACAAAGTCTGATGACAATACCTTTTCTAAATTTCGCTCTCTTCTACCCAGAAATTTTTAGCAAACCTTTGGCAATTCCTTTGTTTTAGCGTCTCTGTAATTAGTCTTTATATAGCCAGCAACCGCCCTCGGCGCCCTTCATACATACATATTATAAATTTTGTCCCCTTTTTACCGTACCATATTCTTCCTTCTCTTACTTCTAAACAAAAAGGTTTTTCAATAAAATACCATTCTTTTAGAAAATGTATACATTCAGTTGAAATTGCGTACGTTAATTAAATTATAGGGGAAGAATGATACCAAATAAAACAGTATTATAAACAAGGTTCAAAGAAATTTAAAATATAAAATGGCATAAATTCCATAAAGAAAATTACATTTAATAAATTCAACGATTAATTTGAAGAGAGAAGAATTAAATAAAATAAAAGTCACCAGCCGAGCACACTTGTTTTTATTTGTCAAGCTCAAAATTGGTAAAAATAAGAAAATGGTTGAATTACAAAAGTTGAGTACGACCCAGACGGGGTCCAATCAATCTAACACGAAATGTAATTAAATAAACTTTGTTATCAAGCAGACGAACAAGTTTGATTTTATCCGATAAGCAGATCTGCTCTTCGTTCACAACTAAGCCTTAAAGTAAATAACGAGAAGCACTTGATTAACAAAGAAATAACAACGCCGCGTTAAAGTGAGTCAGCAAAAATAAGTAGATGAAAATAATTAAAATATATCAGACCTGGTAACCAAAATCATGACGACATATTTTGACGTCATCACGTCAGCGGCGTAGGCAATTATCTGCGGTCTACTCATCTGCCATTCGTGTAAAAAAGTAAAACTTTTTCATCTACATCTATGATCTCATTACACACTAACGTACGAGATCTAAAATCAATGGTAATGTGAAGCATAAAATATAAAAATCGGATCCCTGGTCATGACAGACAACTGTCAACAGTGAGGGATCGCCCTCCCACGGAGGTTAGTGCCGTCAATGCCGTAATTCGGCGAAGGTGTTACGTCACCAAGTGGCGTCGCGTCTACAGGTCGAGTCCACTTTCACGGGCGGAGGGTGGACCGTGTTGCTGGGGTGTCAAATCGTTTCAAACTCCGATTCCAGCTTTTTCTTCCACCCAAAAAGGGTTGTCAAGGTTTTATCTGATGGGTAGAACTACCACTGGAAGCCTGTTGTTTGTCCCAAAGACAGGCCTTCGAGAAGCTTTATAACGAGCTTGAAACTCTACTCAGCGTAGCCACAAATAAACAAAAGATACGTACACTAAGAAATCTAACGGCAGACTGAATGCGACGCGCAAGGCTGCGTTCTTCCCAACTATATGCTGAGGCGGGGGTAGTTACGGGATGAAATTAATTTTAGCCGGGTGCAAGAGTGACATGGACAGATGCCGTAAGATTAAATAGCAGCGTATGGTTTGGTGGTGAAATCTTATGAAATGTGACGACCGTCACGTAAATACAGGGCGACTGCCAAATATTGTAAATAACTTAAATGAATTTTTCAACCGTAACAAAGGTCAAAATAACACAATTCAACCTAACTCTACCCAACACGAGCAAGAAATGAAGACCAAAAAGAAATTTAAAAAGAAAAAACACAGTCAAGATCAAAGAGACCCAAGCAAGAAATAACCAAATTATTAGCTGTCGCAAGCCCCCCCCACCCGCCCCAAATGCGAGCGGCCCTTACAGCGCGAAGCACTTTCTTCGAATTATTAATAAATCCTCAAGAATTGAATATCTTCCCTGGCCCCCAGGTTCACTTTAAATCAAAAAAAAAAAATTCGCGAAACTTTAATGCCGGAGCGACGACATCCCGGAACTGAAGATGATCGAACTATGATCGAAATCAATCGCGCGAAAAAAGCGCGCCGTGTCGCACATCGAATGAAAGATATCGACGAGACGAACTTGGGACTCACAGATGTCAGCGCTGTGATCGAAAATCGCCGCGTGAAAGATAAACACGTCGTATCGCATATCACATGAAACGACCCGACGAGACGAAGTCGACGGTCGCTCGGATGCCATCTTGGAATCAAAGATGGCCGCATTCTACAATCGAAAGCCGTCATTTAAAAGATAAGCACGTCGTGCGACTACTCAACTGGAAGAGCTCAGCGAATAGAACACGACAATAGCTGGCCATACACACAGAGGTTGATCCGCCAGTTTTGAACGCCGCGGTTCTAAAAAGGGGCATCTTCATGATAATTTTTTTCCGTGTATAGCACGCATACGAAAAAAATCAGTAATTCAAAAATACTTAAAAATCTCCGCAAATGCATGCTCTCTTGCACAGGCCTTCAATGCAACCGAAAAGGTATGTGGTAAACGCAATGTATATTTACGAAAAATGATCCTGCAAGATAAAGTACAATCAAAATTAAATAAAATTCATTAAAAAATGCCGACAGTATAAAAAAACAATTCTCCAGTTAGCACGCAAAAAAGAACTGTTTATGAGATTTTATGATGTCGCGCCGCCGGTGAACTTGGCCTTTTTGCTCGACTTTGTTGATGAAGCAATAAATACATTAAAAAAACCTTATCGTATCGTCCTTAATCGCTCCTTAACGTGCGTATTTATCTTTTAGTTAGTGGTAAATGCACGCATCAGATTTAACCGGTACAGACTTGTCTGTCAATTTACACCGCCAGTGAAAACTGCTGCCGGTAACTAACAGCAACTAACGGACGATTTTTAGAAATTTACAAAGAACATCCTGCTTTGTGGAAAATTAAAAGCAAGGAATATAGTAACAAAAATATTTTATTTTGTGAGGGCCCCTCTTACTAAACTTAATAAAAAGCCATATGTCTTTACATCCATTCTCAAATAATTCTTAAAATCATCCGGATCATTTTCTCTTAGCTCTTTTAATAGAGCCCGCTTTTTTATCGCAGAACATTTTTTACCTTACTGGTTAAACACTTGGAAACAGTTTACTTGCGGTACAGAACTTTCGCCAAGTCGAAATTCCACAATGCCGGTTCAATCCGCGGATATATCTGCCGTTTCATGCACACTAGCACACGGTTTTGCACGGGACAGATCAACTGTGCAGATTGATCTGTGGATTTTTATTTTTATGAAATAGCTGAGAGTCGTACAAAACATAGTGAACACTATTAAATACCTTGAAAACAATACCATTTATACATATAAGTGCGAGTTATTTTATTATGCCTGACGCGTATACAGAAATCGCCATAAAATCTTTTCCTGCGTTACAAATTTGAAGAATTAATAAAAGAGATTTCCTACAGCAAAATAAATTCGACTCTAGGCGTAATGTTTTTTTACTGCAACGCTTGCAACGCCCACATTTTTATTCGACTTTTACTAAACGCATGGACGTATTATGAAGATACCCTTTAGAACCGCGGCGTTCAAAACCGGCAGATCAACCTCTGTGTGTATGGCCACCTAATAACACACAATTTTCTAGCTGCCGCGGGCCCGCCCCGGCAAGCGGTACTTATAGCGCGAAGCGCTTTCTTCGAATTATTTCTTTGTGGGGAAAGTTCTCTGTGGCGGTCGTTCTCTGTGGAGGCCGACACGAAGGCCGGTGCCCGTAGGGCGCTGGTACTCCGAAAAGAGAAAATTACGTTAACATTAGTTTTTCTTTTAGAAATAATTAACAATTTCGAATTTGGGATTTTTTAAAAATATTTTGAAGCCTCCTACGTATAACTAAAAAAAAAAAAATATGAATACCAATTACTGAAGTTGATGTTGTGATGTTGCATTCCTCTTTGTCTCGCAAAGTTGAAAGCAGAAACTCCTCTTTAACGAAACATTTCTTTGATGTCGACTCCACATTTTCCTCCGTTTGTAGGCGTAACAAACCGTTAATTACGTATTACGCTTTAACCGTTTTTACTTCGGCATCGGCTCCCACGCCCTAATTTTCTTCCACATTAAGCAAACAATAATTGCGCCACCGCCGTCGGTCGTCGCGATATTACGAAAGCAAGTTTGAGTGCCCCCCGAGAACTTTCCCTTAACGACCGATATTTAATTCCGTTCATTAAATCATTTGTCGCCGATCGATGCTTTATTAAATAAATAACCGTCCTCGCCTCCAAAAATAGCGCCGCCCCCGTCGATATCCGTAATCGGTATTAACTTAAGCCAAAATTGCGGCGGAACCCTTAATTGCGTCAGCGCTCAAAGCGACGCGTTTTCCGCTTCACGTGACACGCCAATAATTATGGAAATTACTGGCAAGGCGCAGTGTTTGATAATCTTCGGCCGTCTGTGTGTGTACAGCCCTCATATTGGCTTTGAAGGGCGGAGGGCCCCACTTGCAACTGCATCCTGTGTCCAGTCGCATTAAGCGATAGCGACCCGCCGTCCTGCGGTCGTTCTAAATGCAAAAGGCTATCGATTGTTCCATAAATTCGGCAATTAACGTTATCATCCAGGCAAGCTAAATTGATCTGGCCATGTAACGATGTCATTAACCCCCTCCTCCCCGTCCCCCCAGTTTGCTTTACTTAGTAAACGTCACAATTTTTGTTTTGTTCGTACAAAGTTGGTGGTTTACACAAATTACAACTAAAAAAGAATAATAACGCAGAGGCACGGAAAATGGGGTTGAGAGTAAATGCAGAAAAAAAAACACATGCGTAGAATACTTTTTCCTAAGCTTCGTCTGTCCTCGTACAGATGGCACTGTAACTGAAACTGATTTCAATATAATTTCTTCAATTTACTCTAAACCTAGAATGTTTCTAATTTGAAACGTTTCAGTTCCATCAGTGTTGCCATTGAAATAAACAAAATAATAACAAAGGTTAAATTTCCAAGCAATGAGCTTTGTCTACTCGTCAACAGATGGCACTGTACCTATGGGAGTAATGTTTGTTTATGAGTTTTGCGTGAGAATGTGCAATTAATAACCATTTTCCCTGCGTTTAGGTCTGGGAAGTATTTCCCTGTCTTTACGAATGAATTTTCTTTTAAATATGTATAGCTTATCCCAGATTTGTCCCGTTTTATTATTGCTACAGTAAGAAGAAGAAGAAGAAGAAGAATCGGTAAAAAAACTGACTCATCCGATGAGCTTCGGCAGTTCCTCAATAGATGTCACTGTGATTGTTTCATTTGCTTGTAAAGCAAAAAATTGTAATTTGCAAAGAAAACGACCAATTTAAAAAAAATCAAACAACGAATTTGACAATTCCTCGATAGATGGCGCAGTGACTTTTTGTTTACTTGCAGAATTAAAAAATGATTACTTACTATTTATTTTATACTAACTTATACAGAGACACGGGAAGTGAAGTGATACTTAATACTATACAGCAGGTGATAATTAAAAAAAATGTATTTTACAAAAATATTAAAAAATTCAACCAGAGAACTTGGACCATTTTTCAACAGATGGCGCTGCGAACGTTTTATTTACAATTACACTAATTGTGACATGTTCCTAGAGTTTCTCAAAGTACTTATTTTTATTTATTTTTTTTTGTTTGCTAAAATGGATATGTGATAAGTATGTAACAAAGAAATAATTGTTTATTGTTTCATCCACTTGTCAACAGATGGCCCGCGTATTTAACCACGAAAATACTTTTTGCAATTAATTATGACATTTACGCCAAAGAGTTTATACATTTCCGAACAATTAATACCTGCTGACATTTGTTTTTTTTTTCTTAAATAAGTGTCAAGTCAAAATAAATGCAACGAGGTTGTCAAAAACGTCTCCAACGATAACTATCCTCGTCAAAGTCCGTCGAGTATCGAATCCGGGGAGGACCACTGAAGCCAAGACCGCGTCTCGCAATTTCCAGCAACCTCTCACGACGCAACTCACCACCAGCGGTTAGGCGAGTTCAAGTCCGGACAGACGGAGGAGTAGTGGCGGTAAATGTAACCGGCGGCAACTCAAAGATGGAGGGGCCCACGAAATCAACTCCGACGGTTCGGGTAGCCACAGATGCGATGCTCGTAGTAAATGTAAAAGTTCGAAAAGTAGAAAAAAGAGCTACATACAGCAAAAGGTAGGGCCCATGCAGATCGAAACAAACAGAAACCTAAAAGAAAAAAACACATGCGTTGCAATTTGGACCACGCCCCAGTACGCGCCATATATACCTAATCTAGAACTGCCGGGGTTAGGTTTTGGACACAACGCTTACAAATGCAGAGGTGACGATTTATAAAATCCGGTGAACAAAGTACCGTAGACGTTCATCTTCAGGCGATTTCAGCCAAATGACTTTCCAAAACGCAAAACCAACAACGACACGTCTAGCCCCCGCATATATACCTAATCTCGAACTTCCGGGGTTAGGTTTTGGACACAACGCTTACAAATGCAGGGGTGACGATTTATAAAATCCGGTGAACAAAGTACTGTAGACATTCATCTTCAGGCGATTTCAGCCAAATGACTTTCCAAAACGCAAAACCAACAACGACACGTCTAGCCCCCGCAATGAGTCACGAACCTATGCAAGCCTCTTCAATGTAAGATATCATCTACTGCCTTCAAAGTCAAAAACTTTCATTTTCCTATAGATTTAAGAGAATTGGAGCCAAGAATTTACGACTGAGAAAAAACGCCCGTATAGTGTAGCGCACGCGTTTTATTTTACCATTAAACTACGGCGTTGTATATTTTCCGGCGGCGTCGGTGTAACAACGATACATCAGAAAATATTTTATGCTCCCATTGAAACACGGCAACTATTTCTGTAATGTATTATATGGGCGTATAATGATGTGTATAATACCCGTGCATCGGATAGACACGCCTGAGCGATTTTTACACCGAACGCTTTCCAATCTCGCCCGCCGGTGAGATCGGGGGCGAGATATTTTCAGGTTCATCATTATTTTAAGCGTGCGCCGAATTGACAAAGGTAATAAATGTGATATATATCGTGTTTGCTCGCTGCTTGTCGGGGAGGAATTACGTTTGACTTTGTCTCGTCTCTCGTCTCTAGACGCGCGCCTCTTTACGTCAGGAACTATTTCCAATTTCCAGACTGTTGTTCTAAACGAAGGTATTTATGACGCAAAAGTACATCCGACGTCGACCCTAGTTCGAATTTTATCCGAGCAAGACGAAATTCTATAAAATTTAAAACGCACAAAAATCCAAAATTCGTCGCAAATAATTTCTAGCTTTCGGGTCACCCTGTATCTCGGCGGAAGTGTAATTGCGTCGCAGTTTGACCTTCGGAACTTGGACTGTTCCATAAACGAGGCTTAGGACGGTAAACAATCCCTGAGACTGTTCCATGTTGAAAGTGAGAACCGTTCACATCGCTGAGATTTCGCCAGTCTTGTAACCGCTCGCTTTGCAAACAAATTGCGCGGTATATTGTAAAGACAATCGGTAGCCTTTTTAATATTGAGATCAGATAGCACACGATACCAGTCAAGCAAACCTTGACCACCCATACTAGCTCCAAGCTTCAAAGCTTGTCGGGGAGGTTTGTTAGCTGGTAATTCATATATTGCCATCAACTTACTGTTATTATTTCTCCTTCGGCATTCGCCTTACGAACTGGGGAAACGCAGAAAACCCAATTCGAAGGAGCTGGTGTGAATCCGAACACATCCGACACATAAGTGCTCTGCCTCTCACATAGGACCCGTATGCACCAGGAGGGGATTCGAACCCACACCTATAGTTGCATCGGGCAAGCGTCAAGGCCGTTGCCAGCGGATCTAAGCAACTGGGCTATGCAACTACTTTACGATTAATAATACGATAATCAGCTGTCCTGAATTTTAAAAAGGTATATGGAAATTTACGCTTAAAATCTGCACTATTAGGAACCGTTACAAGTACATCAACGAATGTGTGATGAGAGTTTTCTGGAACTCGTACATTTCGTTACACTGACATCGTATAGTGAAATATGGACAAGATTAAGAATTGTCGTTCATATTAACAATACACATATTATCATAAGACCATAATAATTCAAACATATTATAATCACCTACAACGTGTTACGGTTGAAAAATTCATTTAATTTATATCAGTATACAGTATATCTCCATTTCACTCTGTCGCCCGGTTAAATCTGAGTTCATTCGTAACGACTCTCATCGTAGCGATAGTGGGAAAGAACGCCACCCTCGGCTTCGCGCTCAGTGTTTCAATAGCGCTCCTGGCGTGCGTATAGTTTATTTGTGTCTTCAATCTTTGTGTTTCTTTCATGGAATTTGTGATTGAAACCTGAAACGGAATTCTCTCCGAGATTTGTTAAAGCACGCCGAGTGAATTACAGCTTTTCGAAAGCCTGCTTCTGTGGTAAGGAACAGGTATGTCTTATTGGCCATTTTGTGCGATTGTTCTGTGAGTAACGCGTATCTCTCTCTTCTATTAGGCTTCTAATGGTAGTTTTACTCGTCAGAGAAAACCTTAATCAAACCTTCGGCTCACCCACGTTCGTGAAAGTGGACGTGACCCGTTGACTCGACGACATTTGGTGACATAACAACTGCATCGAAGTACGTGACTGACTGCACTTACCTCCGTTGGAGGGCGCTCCCTTACTGATTGTCATTACGCCGGATTCTGGTTACAAGGTCGGAATTACTCTAATTATTTTTAATTACTCTATTCAGGTGATTCACCTTTCTCCGCGGCGCGGCGTTGTAATTTTTATTCTCATTTAATTGTTAATCAAGTGAATTTCTTTAAGCACTTTAAAGCGTTAAATATAAACGAAGAACAGATCTGTTGATCGGATAACATCTAACTTGTCAGTTTACTTATTTACATTTCGTGTTCTTTCATTGGGACCCCCTTCTCGGTCACACTCGATATTTGTAAATTATTTTCCTTTTCGTTATACATTTTTAAGCGTTTTTAAATTGAAAAACAAGTGTGCTCAGCTGGTGATTTGTATTTTATTCACTTTGCCCACCTTTTGCTTTGGGGTTTCGTCGAACCCTTCTTTCTCCAAGAGCTTTGCCGAGCGGTGCTGGAGAAACGTCGGTCACTCGCACAATTTGCTGGCCTTCAGGCACGTAGCAAACGATAGAGTGATCGTTAAAATTTCGATGGACTACTTCAGTAAAGTGATGGGCCTGTCGATAGTGTTTACTGTCGATAGTCCTATTGATAGGAGACTATCTATAGCAAATACTATCGATAATCCTATCGATATGTGTTACCGTAATACCTCGCTAAATACGAACTGTTATTCTTTATAAAAATACTTAAACATTGCTCGCCCGCGATAACAAAACCATTACTTGAAATTACTCGATAGTTTTTGCTATTTTGCTAGTCTCCTATCGATCGATAGTCTCCTATAGATAGTACTATCGATAATCCTAATACTATCGATAGTTTTTGCTATCGGTAGTAGTCCCCTATCGATAGGCCCACCACTACTTCTGTAACTTTATTTAGATGTGACCTAGCATTGTCAGTACTCGCATGCAGGAGAAATATAAACACATTTGAATAAAAACTGTACGCATATCACCAACAACTGTATGTACATGATAAAGATTTTATCGCCTAAAAACAAAAAAAAAACTTATCACCGATGAATTTCAGGTCTAATAAATCGTTTCACATATTCCAAATAACCCCAGCAATTTACATTTTCCCATAATCATAACAAACAACTCAGACTTCCGTTTCCAACAGTTAAACGTGTAATAAAGCGAACGGAGATGTGCGTCAAGATTGCTTATGGGTCCTACCGAAACGCTATTTCGTTTATTAATAGGTATATCTTGTGTGTTTGTGTGTAACATAATTCTATTATCAATCGTCGTGATCTTGAACGTCATGGACGTTTCCACTCGAAAATTCGTTCGTTTTATATAAGTTTCCCGAAAGTATCGCGTACGCCGCGCAGTTGAAAAACAGAAGCAATCAACGCACAGAGTGTCTGAAAAGCAATCGGCGCTAAACTAGCTGTGTGCAGTAGATAAACGTTGTTTAGCTTGAGCCGGGGAAGATCCGAGTCCTTTTAGTAACCTTATAAAAAGTTAAGTGAGCGGTCGTGACTGGAGTTTCGTGCAAACTTCCGAACGAATATCATACGTCCCGAGCCCCGGTTATAGTTAATGTAAGCCCCGGGCATTTATCACTTCCCCCCCGGGGAGCAGTTAACTCGTGTTATTTTACCTTACATTAGAAATATTTTTCATTTCGGCCGGTTTTTGCCGGGGCGCGCGAGTTTTATTGCCCGCATGTGTGTCTGTCGATGGGGTAACATGGGATTCCACGTTGCAGGAAAAAACGGCCTGCGATAATATGGGAGATTACGTCCTCCTTTCTTTTTTCTGCACGCCTTTTCTATCGCCGACAAATGATGACATCCTCATTTTATTGAAAACGATAAAGAAACCCGACGTGTTTCTTTCGGAGGGATGTTATTATTAGAAGAAAAAAAAAAACGAAAGCTCCTTCAAAGTCAGTTGTAAATTATCGTGTCTGTATTGAACGCGGAGGAAAATAAAAATGTAAGAAACCCTCATTTTGTATAGTTTGTATGTTCATTTCGCAAGGTATCACACTTGCCTTGAATTAATATAAACAAATGTCGTAACAGCGGCTTGCATCTTCAAAGATGGCTTCGCCATCATGGTGCTGAGTTTAACCTTGCTACAAAATTGCATCATCAAAGAATGCCGAAAAGAACATCTGCATATTGCATCTTCAAACAGTCGCTGAGGTAACTCTTTCGTTCCAAGGAGCGCGCCCTTTTGCGATGTGCGGGGTGATGAACCATGGTATTACCAAATACCAACATGGACGACCAGGTCGGTTTACAACTAGGCCATTAAATTTTTCAGCAAGGACACCACGCCAGGCAACTCCCAGTTAGCGGAACTCCTGTGATACGTCCGGAATAAATGGGGGGGATGAACCAAATAAAAGTAAAACCTACATAAACACGGATTACGAATAACTCTCAATGCGGTCTGTTTGCAAAGCGGGCGATCACAAGGCTGGCGAAATCTCAGTCGGGTCGGCGTGCGACGTGAACGGTTTGCGGGTTGAGAAGAGGTATATCCCACTTTCAACATGGAACAGTCTCATTACAAAAGAAAAGGGTCGTCCAATTACACTTTCGCCAAGATACAGGGTAACTCATAATTACCTGCATTAAATAGAATGCAAACATGACGAATCATAGTGTGTGTTTTCTTTTTTGTAGTTTTAATTTGCAATATCACTTTGGTGATGAAAAAATAATTTCCACAACATAATTTCTCACTTCGCTCTTGCTGTTTACTGTGCGTAACAAATTCTTTATTCTAATTGATCGACTGCGTTCAAAATAATTATTCTTGCGTAATAAACGAGCCGGTTAAAACACATTCCGCGCCGGTTTAATTATAACCAGTTCGTTGTTTCAATAAGGATATCTGCGTTGGCGTAATTAAATCGCGAATCCTTTTGTTCCTGTGTGAAAACTGGAATATCTGTTTCACGTCCTATTTCGCCCGCGATAATTGATAAAAATGATCGCAGGAGCAACCCGATCGTGTGTAGGGAACGAACGAAATTGTTTTGTGTTCGGAGGCTCTCTAATATCTTAACTGCAAGTAGATTTGTTACAGCCGTCGTTATTAACTTCAACAAGTCTCGTACATTTAAATTAAATTACGTTCGTGCTTAATTCAGTACCTGAAGGCCAGCAAATTGTGCGAGTGACTGACGTTTCTCCAGCACCGCTCGGCAATGCTCTTGGAGATGGGAGGGTTCGACGAAATCCCAAAGCGAAAGGTGGGCGAAGTGAATAAAATAAAAGGCACCAGCTGAGCACACTTGTTTTTATTTAAAATGCTCAAAAATAAATAACGAATAGGGAAAATAATCTACAAGTATCGAGTTCGACCCAGAAAGGGTCCCAATGAAAAGAATCATGAAATGCAATTAAGTAAACAACAAGTTAGATATTATCCGATCGTTTACAATTAATGTTTAAAGAGATTAAAGAAATTCACTTGATTAACAACTAAATGAGAATAAAAAAATTACAACGCCGCGGAAACGTGAATCAACCCAATAGAGTAATTAAAAATAGTTAGAGTAATTCCGACCTTGTAACCAGGATCCGGCGTAATGACGGTCAGCTGTCAACAGTTAGGGAGCGCCCTCCAACGAAGGTAAGTGCAGTCAGTCACGTACTTCGACGCCGATGTTACGTCATCAAGTGACGTCGAGTCAACGGGTCAGGTCCACTTTCACGGCGGGGGGTGAGCCGTGTTGCCGGGGGTTCAACCAGGTCCAAACACCGATTCTGGCCTTTTCCTTCAGTCGGCTTTCACACCAAAGTAGCAACCTGCATGCTACTTGCATCTTTTGAGAAGTATCGTGCCGCGTAGCACATCTTAGAATTTTGCGTTCACATCAAGGTAGCATAGCGAATTGGCAGTGTCTTGCGAGTTATTATAATCAAGATGTCATCCGAAGATGAAGCTATGGCGTTGTTAGGAGGAGAAAAAGAAAGATTGTTAAAAACGTCCATACTGTTTGTAGCACGTGTATGAAATGATGAAAAATCATCAAAAACCACAACATTGTGGTTCCCGATGGTTTGGTGTCAGCATGTTGTCAAGAACCCTCGTTTAGCTTGACAATGTTTTAGTTTAAGACGAAACCGGGGTCTCTATTGAAGTAGCGTAGCAAGATATAGAACTTGTCCTATGAGATAAGCTGCACGTCGCAAGTGGCAGGTCGCATGAATGCTACGCTACACCGTATCAAATATTATCAATTGTTTACATAGGTTCTAAAATTAATAGCATGCAGCGTGCATCCAGAATGCAAGTAGCACGTAGCATGCTACTTTGGTGTGAAAGCCGACTCACCCTGAAGAGGTTTGATTATGGTTTTCTCTGATGGGTAAAACTACCACTAAAAGCCTAATAGAAGAGAGAGATACGCGTTACCAACAGAAAATCGCACAAAATGGCCAACAAAACATACCTGTTCCTTGTTTCAAAGGCAGGCTTTCGAAAAGCTGTTAAACGAGTTTGAAATTCACTCGGCGTGCTTTAACAAATCTCGGAGAGAATTCCGTTTCAGGTTTCAATCACAAAACTTCATGAAAGTAAGTGGATTCTCACCTGTTTGGTTGCCATAGCTCAGTTTAGTCGGAGGCTGAGGTGAATTCGGGAGGGTAATTTTATGAACACTTTTTCTAAAGAAAAGTTGCGTAGTGAGCAAAAGAAACAAACGATAACTTCTTTTTTATAAGGTACAGCAGTAAAAGTGAGATAAATCTTCACTCATCTGGTACCTTACGATAAGTTCTCATACGATACTGTCACGAGGGGGAATTTTCTAAAAACCACGAGAGGGCTTTTTCTGTGTTCCGCGAATAAAAAACATAAAAAGTATTTAAACGCAAACTTGTGTAATTGAGGGCAAATTGCGACCCTGTCGAAATGTAAACACAATAAGGAGGTAACTAATACAACGTAACGTAAGGGTTCATATTTCATAATAAGACATCAGCGGAATTTATTACAAACGGGGCCACGCACGTATACAAATGACGCAAACGGACACAAAGCAGGTGACGAAAAATGCAACGCGCATTTAAAGTGCGGGCCAAAATTGGGAAGCCAGTCGTTGCCACCGAACCGATTCAGTGGGCACTAAGTGCCAACTCTACGAGGGGACGCCCAACATCGCCGTCCAGCAACATTGCCGTCGCCGACGCCCCAGCATCAGCGTTGCTGCAGCCACATCATCTGCCACTGCCGCCGACAACATTGCCGAACCCGTCCTAAGAGACCGAGGACCCTCTCCCCCGCCAGCTGTCCGAGAGAAGACACCACCGTAGTTCTGCCCTGGCCACGCTGTTCCAACCCGACCACCCATAGGCTGAGCAAGGACGTGTCGTGCTCCAGCCAAGGAACATTGTCACTGAGACCGACCTTGACCCACCACGTCAGTCACGGACTGGCTTCGAACTTCGCCAGTCTTCCTCGGCTAAGGAAACGTCGCCCGCTGTACTATCTTAGACGAATCAACAACCCCAGTCCTAGTCGCCGCGAACGACCCAGGACCGCACCCCCAATTTTAACGGACAAACCACCCTCAACTAAATTAAATATTTAACGTAATAAAGAGGTATTATTTTTTTTTAAATCATTGTCTTAAAGCTCTACCCTCTGATAAACCTACCCCGAAGGCTAAGGACGCACCGTTGCGACATAGTGGAGGCTTAGCGCGACATGGTGAAGGCCCTTAGCGTGACAATACTATGAAAATGAGACAGTTTTATACTCATCTGAACTGTACTTAACAAGAGGAGGCTCCAACGTTCATCCCCATAACGAAACGCATAATCTTCGGCACCATAATTTCTTCAACGACACCGCATAAATCTGAACTGCTCCTTGGTTCCATTCAACGACATCGCAAGAAAGAAATCCTGTCTGTAGTATCTTCAAACGACAACGCAGTAAATAGCAAGGAATTTTCCGATAAAAACTCGTGCAGTAGGAAAAACTCGTGCGGTAGGAGAAACTCTGCGGTAGTAGAAACTCGTGCGGTAGTAGAAAAACCTCGGAAGTCAAAAAAAAACTCTACATAAATAGTAAAAGAATCTTAGAAAATATTCTCCTAAACAACCTAGGTACTTACAGTCTTCTTGCTAGCTCTACCGAGCGAAAACTTGAACGCAACACGTGCTTGGAAATAAACGGTAAGCAGCTGAAGGGACTGGCGGCAAAATGACACAGCAGGGCATATGGAATAGTTAACACGTAAAACTACGAAAATTTGGAGACGCACACACGCGTCTGCAATGGCGTACCAGCACACATGTAATCGCACTAATATCCGAGAGGACGGAACTACGTCAAAGATTTTCTACGCAATTTCTGCATACGTCATCAAGAAGCAGCCTAAGAGATAGAGGCGTGGAAGTCATAAATACGAAATTAATTAAAAGAACGAAACGGTGTTTATTTGAATTTCAACAACAAATTAACGAGAAAACACGTAAAAAATATAATGTAAGGGTCAGCCACTATCACTACGACGGAAGTCGTTACGATTGAAATCAGTTTTTAACCAGAGTGAAATGGAGATATACAGTCGGATTAAATAACAGCGTATGGTATGGTTATGAAATATTGAAAAATATGATAAAAGTCACGTACGCATACTGAAGTTATACATACAGGGTGGCTGCCAATTATTATGGAATAACTTAAATGAATTTTTCAACCGTAACATTAAATTTTCGAGAGAAATTCTTACAACACAACGACGTCGTTAAATTTTGAAACAACGAAAGTCAATATTGACTCAACTTTCAATTACTTACTGCGTCCGGCAGGGCAAACACCCGAAAACAAACAGATTCGTTTTAAACATCGCCACGGTCCGAACTTAATGGATTATTGATTCAATTTCGGTCGCTTCGAGGCGTCAGATGTTAGTTACTTATTTACAGTCGGAACGGGCGATTCCGGTGGTCAGCGGGGGATCGATGCGAACGTGACGTGTATCGATAGGGCGAGGGTTAACGCGCGCCGCCGAAAATTTATTTATTTTTTCCACTTGTAATTGCTTTTTGAAGGCACTGAAGTGAAAATGATTTCCGTACGTGTGCCCTCGGATCAAATGCAACAGGGGAATATCCGTCTGTTTGATGAGTGATGACAATACAATAACCCCCTAAATTATTTCTGTTCTCTATGAATGCACATAGATATAGCAGACATTCTATCTTTACAAAGCACGTTCCTGACGTGAAGTTAGGTATCTATGTACGTAAGTCAACACGTATTACATTAGATTGCAAAAAAGCTTGCAAGCGCAGGTGGAAATTAACGTGCGCGGGAAAATTTCCTTCGTCCTTAATTATTTGCAGGACCGCGGACGTGTCGGCGTTCCTCACGTTCAGCTCGACGTTAATATCTGCAGGTCACGTGCGAACGCTGCAGCTGTCGGCGGACAATATTTTATTTTATTGAAATTCCTCGCCGAGCATTTTTGGATTCAACGTAAACGAGCGGACCCGATTGGTAAACACGTAACTCGAGCTCGTTACAATTATTTCCGACGACGCTTCGGAAAACTCGGGGGCTTTCGCTTCCTGCATCGGATGACGCACCCGGATAATGAGGGAAGCGGGGGAGGGGGGGGGAGGGCAACACATCCCGAATAAAATTCTGAAAGTCGGAAGCTTCAATTTAACTGACCGATTAATTAAAATTTAAAAAATTAATTAAACTTTAATAGTAAAAAGACCAAAAGATCGAAGAGACTTTAACGGTAGAGCAAGCGACCATTCGGTAGAGCAATCAAACAAATATTTTGTTCTCTACTTTGTTCAGACGGATCGACAAAGTGCAGTTAGTTAATCATCAGCAGTTATAAATTCTGTTTACATTTCTGCACGGAACTGCAAATATTTAACTGATGCTGCACGTATTAATTATTGAAGTTAAAGTAATTAAATGCACAGCGTAAATTCCGGAACGCATTGTAATGTATGTACATGGTGACTGTGTCATAGATTACGGCAAAAATATTTAAACAATTCTCAGTCTCTTAGTTGACGAAAGTTTAATTACGCCGTGATTTGACCTTTGGAACTTGGACTGCTCCAAAAAACGCCGCTTTAGAACGCTGAACAATCCTGGGCAATACTTTTCTTTTATAATGAGAATGAGAATTATTTTCGCTTTGTATAACTTTTTCATTAAACGGTGTTTGTTTCGAAGTGAAAAATAAACGGGTATGTTGCCCGGATGTTAATTTGTTTGCGGCGAGCCCAGGCCTTTCTTCGAGGCTCCTCCAAACTTGTGTCGTATTAATGTACATTGTAATGTACAGGGTGACTGTAATATACCTGACAAAATAAAACCACTATCTCATTGATTACAGCAAAAATATCAAAACAATTGTAAGTCTCTTAGTTTTTGGCAAATAATTAAGTAAAAATCGTATTGCTTTTATTAATATTCTTATTTGGTCCTCCTCCACCCCCCCAATTAATTCCGGACATTGCATCGGAGCTCCGTTAACTGGGAGCTGCCTGGCGACCTTCTTCGCGGTGTGTCCTTCCTGAAAGGTTCGATGGCGCCGCTATAAACGGATCTTGGTTTCACGATCGCCCGTCGCTGTCGGGAACCAGGGAACGAAACGTCCGGGGGTGCACGTTTGCAGACCAGTTTTCGGGAATTTTTTTTCAGCTCGACGTGGTCGGATCGCGATGAGCCTTTCGGCATCGTATGGCAGAAGAGGCCCGAGAAACCTACAGTGGTGTTGATTTTGCAGTCGGACGCGGGGTGGGGGGGGGGGATTTGTGTGAGAGTTTCCAAAAATGACCGTTTTTGACCCATCAAAAAATTCCACCGCCCTTATTTACGGACAGAATCGGACTAAACTCGGAACGTAGGTATAAGACTATAATATCCTTATATCTGCGGACGCTCGGCCCCGAGTCCGGTTCTGTATTTTAATGATGGCCCGAAAACCACGATTTTTACACATTTTCGCATTTTTTTTCAAAAATTCGACGCCAGGCCCTATATCACGGGTGGGGAGATATGATTTTTTGAAATTTGTCGAACCTGCAAGCTTTTCTTCCGGAATTTTTTATGGTACCTTAGAGGGCTCGAATCGAGCTGCACGTCATCGTATGACAGAAAATGACGAGGACGTGATGCCGCCACGCACTTGAAGATTGGATGCCCGGGCGCGCCTACACAGGGCCGTATTCCCGGAAAAGGGTGGGACGATTTTCGGGGGCCGCCCCGCCCAAATTACTGACCGATCTGGCCGAAGACATGTTTCAGCTTAGTCCGGTACTTCCTCTTGCCGCCCCCATCCGTTATTTTCGCCACGGCCACGTGATAAGCCGACGTTAACCGTTCGAGTGGTGCGATGCTCCCGATGTACTTTAAATGGAAAATGATAAATCCATCATAAAGTTTGAAGTTTTCTCGATCTGAACGGTGCCCTATTAAACAAAGGCGGACGCGCTTTTGACGACGCTTAGAGGAGTCGCTGACGTGGCTTTTGAAGCCCCGCCCGTTCCGGTCGGCCGTCGTTGCGTAGGGCCGTCTCGGGAGGATTTCAAAGTTGACTCCGGTTAGGTAACGCTCCGGAAATTTCCTTTTTTCTCCGGAACCGGAAGAGATATCGTCGAGGTATTTCAAAGAGAGGATGGCCCCCTCCTCCCGCTTGGCGACGACACCGGTTTCGACTCGATTGCACCATAAATAACGGAGCGGCGAATTTTTTAAATCGAAAATGTGCTTCACGGACCTTTGCTGGAAAATCGTTCGTCGCAGCCGGTCAAAGTACAGAGTAACGGCCGGGATCCAGTTAGGCCGTACACGCACTGGCGGTTCCGCGTCATGATTTTCCCGCTGTGTTCGAGTAGATAAATCGACCGCAGCTCGGACGCCATCTTGGAATCAAAGATGACCGCCTTACACGATCGAAAAACATTCCTTTAAGAGATAAGTACGACGTGCGACCACTCAAATGATAAATGAAATGACAGAAACCTGAGTTAAAAGAAGGAATAACATAGTTAGAAATCAAGATGGCGTCAGCCATCAGTCATATCATTACCTGGATTTTTGATAAAACCAGGTAATGATTTGAGGTAAAAGAAATCTTCCTTAGTCTCGTTCAATGGTGCAAATAATTCTAAAATCTAATTTATTACACACACGATACAACACCATCAACGTTGAACAAGTAAATGCCGCCGTGAAACCAAGCAGAGTGAGATGGCGACACGTGATCGCAGATGTGGTCAGCGTCGACTATTATCGAAATGTCCATATTAGGACGTACAACGTCTCGCACCTGGGGAGGTCAGGACTACCACAATAACCTCTAAGTTGACCGAAATTCTCAGATATTGCCAACTTATTTCGTGCAAGATCTTTGAAACGTAACGCGTGCATTTTTCTTCTTTGTTGCGTATCTGTATTAATCATGAAATCAATTTTCTTCATTTCTCTTTTCTTTTGCTTCCCTTGGTTGCTTGAAGCAGGGATATTACGAATCGTCTAATCTTCCTAGCCGCAGATTTATTCTTGCTTTGTATAACTTTTTCATTAAAGGGTGTTTGTTTTGAAGTGAAAAGTAAACGGGTATGTTACCCGGATGTTAATTTGTTTGCTGCGAGCCCAGGCCTTTCTTCTCCAAGCTTGTTCCGTCGTATTATTGTACATCATAATGTACAGGGTGACTGTAATATACCTGACAAAATATAACCACTACGTCTTTCAGATCGTCTAATCGTCCTAGCCCCAGAAAATTTTTCCAATACATATCTGCAGCTTCTTTTCCTTTATTGCTTTTCTTCGTTGATATAGTTTCGGTTAGAAGGAGTTTTAGAATTAAAAATCGTTAATTCTTGGGAGGTATTTTATATGTATACGATACATAATATGTTCATCAAATGTTACACTCTCTGTGATTACAGTGTCTGCCGTTTTATCATTAATTATACGAAAGCCGCAACACCAAATGGATTAATTACTTTCGTAAACACGTAACGACATATATTTGTTTGCGCGTTGACGCGTTAGCGTTTCATACCTTTGCGCCGCTGTCACAATAAAATGCAAGCGCCGTGTTCAGTGGCTCGAAAATTAAATTCGCCGATAAAGCAAACTTTTTGCGGTCGTTGTACACGTGTCAACATCATAAGTCACCGCTGAAAATGAAATACGCGGCGCGCTCGCTCCTGTTTGCCAAACACAAACTTGCCGGTTTACTTTCAAATGAAACTGTCCACATCCACAAAGGTGGATAAATTAAAAGTCAATAATCCCGCGCGCGATCAATCAATGCGGGAATTACCCCCCTCGCCGCTTTTGTTTTTCCCGGCCGTTTCCCCCTCGGACGATACATTTTTCCGGTTAAACAATTAGCGCGAATTTTCCTTTCCGATTCACAATCGAATCCGTTTTATTACAGCGAATCCGGAACGGCTAAGTCATCCGAAGTAAAAAGCGAGTTTGATCGGGGGCGGCCAGTTATGGCTCTTCAACAGCAGGCGCTCGAGGTTTTTAATGCGGAATTAACTTTCGCCACAACAAACTTCTGAGTTTACCTTCAATTATTCAAAATATTTTCGGCCACACCACCACCGCCGGCCGCCTTTTGCAGATTCAAGCATTCCGCTAATTTCGTAAATGTTTTAAGGGCTGTGCCCGTAGCCGTAATTTTAAGGGAAATTGAACGCAGAGATCATTTTCCAACTCGATTGATTCATTTTGAGTTTCATTTCGTTCACTAGAATAAGCTTTACCTGAATTCGTAGCTTTTACGTTTTATTATTATTATTATTATTATTATTATTATTATTATTATTATTTTTTAATTGAATCCGCAAAGCTGTATCAACTCACTAATGAATACAATCCCATAACTCGCTTATATTAACAAAAAAGAACTTCCATTGCTGCCCAACGGATGTAAACGGGTAAGTTACCTGGATGTTAATTTGTTTGCAGCGAGTCCAGGCCTTTCTTGGAAGCTTCTCCAAGCTTGTTCCGAGTTTTATGAATGATATGATACAGTTACAAGTCGTATAGTCGCGTAAATGACCCAAAATCGGAAGCCGAAAGCAACATTCACCGAATGTCATAGTAGTCTCTCTCTGTATCCAGTACTATGGTTTGGTGAGAAAACATTAATTTATTAATTGATTTACAAAATGCTGATCTTCTCTCCTAAACTGTTTTCGATGAGTCGAATGAAATTATAAATCCAAACGTGCCATAAGGATTTAAGCAAATTTCGTTGGAGCAACAAAGTAACCTGACGGTGGTGTTCATTCGAAATCCGGGCACAGATTTAACAGGCGGTCATAAACTGCATTTATACCGCATATAACATCCGGCGATACATACATTACGGCGGAGGAGCAATAAAAACCGATGCTCGCTCCTTCGCGTCCCTCGTCTCCGGCAATATCGCGATTACGTTCCGGAGACGGGCGGCCGCCCTTGTTTTACATTTTAATAGAAAGGATAACAACCCTCGCGCGTTATAAGTGGTTATTTATTGCGTCTTATTGTCGGAATTAATTGCAGCCACTATGCCTATTTCATTATTGCCGCTGTTTATGAGCGAACGCCGCGGCCGGATTAGGGCCGCCATCCCTCCTTTCGGA
This sequence comes from Dorcus hopei, assembly GCA_033060865.1. Taxonomy (NCBI): domain Eukaryota; kingdom Metazoa; phylum Arthropoda; class Insecta; order Coleoptera; family Lucanidae; genus Dorcus; species Dorcus hopei. The sequence goes on along the minus strand of CM065424.1, from coordinate 4,726,344 downwards.
ATTAAATAAGGGCTCACAAATAAATGAGATCGTCTGACGAAATGTAGGAAATTAAAACACCCCCCCCCTCTCAGTTGATTTATTTTAATCGCATAAACTTTTCAAAAAATAAAAAATAGATCTCTATGGCTTCTGACGGAACCGCGTCCCTTCCGTATCGATTCAAAACATGTTCTGTACTTTTCTTTGAAAAAACTTTTGAAATTCAGTAACTTATCTAGGAGAGTGCTACCTACCTAAAGGCTGCAAATTATGGGAGGGCAAAGTAAGGACGTCCCAATTGCCGGCTAATTCAATGGGACAGGTCAGAAACAAAGGGGGCAGTAAATAAAAGTAAATAAGAGTCACCAGTTACTTACACACTTGTCTTTATTTGTGCGACGATTGAGTTTGTAACAAAACAAATCCGCTGCAGGACCAGATTAAATGAACGATGTACATAAACAACGTAACACGTTAAGTGAAGCTAAAACACGAAGCACGGATCCGCCTTTCGCTCACAAAGAAAATAAATACGAATCTAAGTAAATCTAACTCCGCGAGTCAAAAGTTGCTTGTTTCAATTCAACACGTTAATATAATTGTGAATAAATCAGAAGAATCGGACCTTGAGTCTTCCAAAGTATTGTAACAAGGAAATTAGAACGTGTCACGCCTTTGGTCGTTAAAATAAATGTCAGAGTATCTTAGCTAATTGATACCTACCAAATGTTCAGTTGCTGCATACCGTGGATTACATTACCTTTTTTTTTATGAGAGGTTTGGAGAGATCTTCAAAAGATACCATCAACGGTAATCCAAGTCAATGGCATGTTGGATTCACCCGGTCGTAGCCTTTCTAAAGGTCTCCAACACAGGCGCCTGCCAACTAAAACTCCTACTCCTCTCTCGCAGCTGCTAATTCCTGGAATCCGCTACTAGGCATTACTTCAAGAATTTCGCACTCTCTCTTCCGTCTTCCGGTATTGATAAGTACCAGGGCTGGGATTCCCGCTCGCCACTGGCTCTCCAGCTGCGCTCAGGCGTCAGTCCCGGTCGTGACCTATCTTTATGATTTTTATGTTCTCTCCTGTCTTTGTGTCTCGTCTTTGGACTTGGCTTCCATTATGGTTCTCATCATGCTCGTTGCATGCTGCCAATGTTCTTCGTCCTTCAGCAGGATATCGGAGATGTTTTCTGTGGAGATTCTTACCCCATACTTCCTACTGGCGGTGTCTCTTATTTCTTCCCACCTCGCGCAGTCGAAGACCAACAGTTGTCGTTTTGAAGCTTTCCTATCTTTTTCAGGTAAGTGGCGAATACCCCGTGGCCTGTGATCGCTTGCGTTACGTAATAGTCCTATTACTCCATATGTCCAGGTCTTTGATGAAGGTTTTCGTCCATCCGTGGTAAGAATCCCATGCGATTTTCCATTTCTCCATTAGCTTCCCCTGGTCATATGCCGTGTCTGTTTTGTTAGCCTCGTATTTCCGCGTCCGTTCCTCCGCCTTCAGCTTAATAGGTGGAACAGGTGCGTTCGCGGATTACATTACCTGGGTCAAACCTTTTGTATCCGAGCTCAGTGGAGACGGTCGTGGGCTAAGAGGGGGACCAAATAGCCGTGACCACAAAACGTCGTTTTCGGAAAAAACGGACGCCACCAGCCAAGCTATATCCAAGGTGGTATGGAGTATTGAAATACTTGCAGTTCCCCGCTGGAAGGGACGCTCGAAACGTCGTACCAGAGTTAAGAGAGCAACCGCTATAAGGGGAAGGGTATATCCGAAATGAAACACCGAAACAAAGATAAATGGGTTGAAAGTCGTATATTGCACACCCCAGAAAATACAAATCAATGGCGTAAATTTTCGCAAAACGTTTCCAAAATTATCAAATCACCAACCGATAATTTGCCGTTCGCGATTAGGCCTCTTCGCTAGCATTTACAATCAAAATTAGTAAGTTTTGTTTCGTTGAAAGTAATATTAAATACGTGGATATCAATCCAATAGAAATTCAACAATTACACGACTATTAGTTCATTAACAAAAAAAAAAGAACAATAATAATTTAAATATTAATACATTCAACACAAAGAAAATGTGTTGTTTATAAAACGAAAAAGAAATAATTTGGTTTGTTTGATTAGTACGTCTGTAGGAAGCGAGGTCCTCTTAGGCCAGGGAAACTGATTTAGCCCGGTAAGAATCGAGGTCTGCTTAGGCCGGTGAAACTGCTTTAAGTCGTTCCCTCGATGCGTTCCGCGGCGAGTGACCGACAATCACAAATACGAAACGCAAAAGTGTAATCAGCCTAGACACAAAGAGGGCTCCATAAAGTCACAAAATCCAGCTCAAGCCGAGTCAATTCTTACTTCGAGGAAGTAAACAATGTCCCCCAACTTCTAGACCGCGAAGGTTGGCCTCTTGTCACAGGTATCACAAAATACAGAAAGCATCAAAATGGCCGGCCACCGTGAAGGGACGTCGGACACAAAATCACACGTGCACTCCAATGAACGACCAGACAGTCAATCATGGATCTCGCGTCGGTTCACGCAAGGGATCCTGGGAAATTCTGGCACACGCGCAACGTATTGAACATTCGAAAGAAAGGTATGCTATCCTCTTCACAGGTATAGCAAGAGGGAAGTATACCCAACGGTATTATCTAAGTCGAAAATAAAATGTAACAAACGCCACTAACACAAGAATTCACAGCTGCAAAAATCAGCCAGCCAAAGCTTTCCGCAAACAATGGCCTCGTTCAGCGGACACAACTGTTGAGTATGTTGACTTGTTTGGTACTTTGAAGGGTCAATGGTTACTTTTGTTGACTGCCAACAGTTGCCGGATTTACTCACCAGAAATAATTTACGGTGAGCGCGGTGCCAGTGAGTCATTTGTTTATTCTGACCATAGATTTTGACCTCCTTTGAATTGCTGGATTTCTCAGTTTTCTCTTCTTTAAACGCAACATAAAAGAAACACATTTCTGGTTTTAGTCAACTGTTATGTCCGCTGAACACGCCCAATGACGTAAGTATGAATCTTTCGGAAATGTCAAGGAAGGAATACGCAAATTCCGAGTAACACGCTTTCAGTTCCCATGAGTCATAAGCCAGGGCATAATTTCGTAACTCCCAAGTAAGAACCTCCTTGGACGAAACCCCTTTAAATACTCGACGAGCTGATCATTAGATCATTAGAGTGATAGCTAATCAGCCAGGTAGCCCCAAGTAAAAGCCTACTTAAAAGAATGAAGAACAACGTTACAACCTGAGCTGTGCACAGAAGTTGTTTGTATAAATAGCTGATTGAAGTGCCGAAATCAGGCTTCGATAAGCAAAAGCGGAATGCTTGTGTTACACGTGGACTGCTTCTTTTCAAATCACGGATAAACTCCGTTCATTTTCCTTTCACAAGCACATACACTTAGGGGACCAACCACAAAATGGTTCCAGATCAGGACCAACTCGACTGCATTCCAGCATGTCTTACAGAATACTAACTCAAACTTGCTCTGAACTGGCCAATAGCAAAATTCTTGTGAAAATCGATCATTTCGACCGAGAAGATCGCCGGTAAGGAAAACTAGCCCCTACTGATTTGACAGCCATATTGAAACAAAATGAATTTTAACGGAAAAATAAATTGTAACAAGAGTTCAGAAAGAAGAAGGCTGATTTCTTTCTTTCTTTAATGGGGAAGCCTCCCTTGTATCATCGAACATGATCATCATTTATTGCTCCTCGTGTAAAGGGAACCGCTTAAAACCTAATTGCTGGGATCCAGAAAACCCAAAGCTTTTAAATAATAATCAAACACGTAAGCTCCACACGCTTAGTTAAAGCTAAACGCATAACTCAGCAAGACCATAGCTTATCTAAGACGTTTCCCTTCCAGTTCACTTTCTTTGTACCATAATAATAGCAATAATAATAATAATAATCAAAGTTGATAACTTGAGGTACATTTAGTCAGCACTTAGTAGTCTTCCGGTGAAGTGTTAAGCTCCGGTTCTGCAGTTGGTAATGTAGCCTCCGTGCATGTCCCTAAAGATATCTCGCTTCCGGTCGTTCCGGTCTACGAGCAAATCCGTCGGCCGATTGTATCAAGACGCAGTGCTGAAGCGGCATCGCGACGCCCGATAGGACTAACTAAACGTCGTTAGCTCCGTATCGCGCCGGCCATGTGAGCTAATGCACTGTGCAGCTCACGATAAGACGGCTAAACTATTGACGGCCGCCTTATATCTTTTAATTGTGCCCGACGTCGTGATGATAAAATCAGAACCTGCAAAAGTATCACCGGCTGATGTTAAGCTATCGTCACGATAGAATAATTGTAATCATATTAATGCCTGAATAATTTAATGCATAAACGATCCAGTTGCAATCGCATGGTCGTCGGTTCGAACCGCACTCAGGATTTTTCTTGGGGGTGGTCGGTATCGAGTTCAGGCAAGTCTTTGACTTAGGACCCCGTTGGGCAATCACCACAGATTAAAAAAAATAATAATAATCTAGTATGGTTTGTAATGCGCCGCCCCAATTACTTGGTTATTGATTAATTCTGACAAGTAAACAGACAATAAAATTGTATAAACAAATAATAAATAGGTACCAACAAACCCATAATTAAGATTTATGGCTAAAGGAATGCCTGCCTAGACCGTTTACCTCGAGTTCCGAGAAAGTCACCCGATGTTCGACTACCGCTGTGCATGCACTCTACGGCGCTACCTGCTTATTGGGGGTGTCGGGCATTGACGGTTAATCCTACAAATGGGGTAAAGGTTGAATGACTTTTATGGAACTCGTTCAGTACTGAAGTTAATTTTAATATTGTCTAACTATGGCCCAATCGTCGAGGTAACCCCGCAAGTGCGTTGTGTTGACCTTGTTCTTTTGTTTTGGTGGAGCAGTACAATAATTCTTTACAACAAGGAATTTGGCAATTTAATAATGAAACGTAACAATTAAATTTAAGTAATTATTTATTGAAAAAAAAGGGAAAAAACTCCTGGTTTCCGCCTCTGTGGGATCGGAGACCTTGAGCGAAAAACCCTGTCGTTGAAATCAATACAAATAGACAACGATTACAATTCCCAGAAAGTACAGCGTAATTCGTTTAACAGCTTTCGCTTTCGAATATCGGCGCGATCTATTTTCTTCCGATTCACACCGTTGGTGGTATGATGTTTACACAGATGTGTGTTGTAGAGATCTGCTCCTCACTTAGAGTAATAATTAATTGAGTTTCAAATGGGTTCGAGTCTTGGTACAGTGTTCGTCACTCTGATTGTACTCAAAGACTTGCTCTATTTAATAAACCAACGCCCAAAGTGTCTCAATGGGACTACAGTGTACTTAATTAATGAATTGATCAGATGTTTTGGGCGAAGTACGTGATACAAATGCCGCCTTCGGCGATCAATTTGCGAGTAAATCAGTAGAAATCACCGGTTTTTCAGGGGCTCCCTTGGGAGGTGTTGTTTTAACCCTATCTCTAGCTAACCTGATTAATAGTGTCTCGAAGGTTACTTTTGTTTCGTTAAACACCCTGTATTATATTATATATCGAATATTGCGGTACGGTAGGAAAACTTTGCTGAGTCGTCAATATTGAAAACCGCTCGATCGTTCATCGATCGAAGAGAGGGTTCCTGGATTTCGCTGGTCAAGGACGACTCAGGAAGGTGCGTCCCCGGAAGACCTGGTGGGTTGTGTCCAATAAAGTGGTGATAAGTGTTTGGGCTTTTTCTGGAACCCCTTATTCCTGGACCCTGCGGTAGACGGCTGTGGAACGACGTTGAGAAGACCGGTAAGTTCAGTTTACAGTCTACGGACCTCTCATACGTTTCAGACCGCAAAACGGCCCCTATACCGCTGAGCTAGCCCCTTAACTTAATTAGCGTTGTCGCTATTCATCGAAGCGAGCGTTACAATAGTGTAGTGAGCCAAAACTATCTTCTACTCCGTCACCTGAGCGAATTAATGCTTTTTGAGAGCGGTGCTTGACCCCTTTGCCTTCGTATTGAGGACCCTCTGTATATCGCTCTTTCGCCGTCTAACCTAGCTAATTAATTTTAATAGCGCAAGGAATTAGATGACTATTTTCGCTCTCCACTAGGGGTGGTTATGGCGTTTAACAGTCTCTAGGCAATCGCTTCTAATTAACTGACAAATCTCTCGGCAAAGACCACCGTTTGACCCTCCCACATATACAGGGTGTGAAAGACTTTGTCATGAAAATGGCCAGGAATGTAGTTCAAATTGTTTGGTTTCCAATTTGACTGAAAGAATCCCCAAGGGTAGGATGATTTCTAAAGTACACTGTATTGAAAAAATTAGGGCCAATTTTTTGCAAAACGTGTGCAAATTTTTGCAATTTTTCTAAATCTATTTTCTGCCTGGCTTTTTGAGATTAATTTAGATGTAGGAAATAGTAAATTGACGTTGATTGATTAAATTACAGAATTTGTCCACTAATTACGAAACATTGACCAATCTAAGATGAAAGTCACTAATGCGTTTTAATACTCGCTGTAAAGTAACTAAAAATAGTTGATTAAATTTATCTCAATGTAATGGTACTATGAAACGTACTGACTTTTTAGTTTTAATTACTGCGAAACAAATTATCTCTACGCATTTATTACCACCAAAGGTGTGCTGAAGGAAACAAATAAATGTATAATCCGTTCACTCGCACTGTACACTTGATTTAAGAAACACTCGCGTCGCGGCGTCCAAGTGTTTGGTTTTAATTGCCTTTCTTATCACTAAATTTAAACCGGACCGGAATAATTGATTTAACAACCAACAAACAAAATAAAAAATAAAAATTTTAACAAAGACTACAAGCGCCTAAGGATGAACACAATCAAGACAAATTAGAATTGAACTCGACCGTTCTCGCTAGAGCTTCAATGTTATCTGCCCTTCTTTCGCGTTTTCCGCTTAACACGCAAACAATCAAAAAACGCCCCCTCGGACTCTCAGCAAGATTCTGAAATCCCTTCGACCAATGGTAACCTTGGATTTGAATTCTAGCACACGCCTTGACTGCATTTTCCCCGCAAACAAAAATAAATTATGAGCTTCAAACTGTCATACGCGATGTCCGCGATGTGTTTCCGCTCTAACTATGTTTTAAGAGTCTCTTGAATTGACAAAGAATTATGATGCTGGCCTGAGAACAGGGCCAGACAAAACAAAGCACTTCAACTCGAGCAACCTGATCCGACTCTTCTATTATCGTACATGCACAAGTGATTACGACGCGACGGACTGTATACAGAGCCTACGAAAACACATCCAAACGTCGAATAGATTTGTTTATGACGTCCGGCCCACCCCCCTGATTCGGCCTGGCGCCTGCAATTACTGTGTGACTGAATTTGTACATGAGCCCCGAAATATCATATAAAGGTTACTTTTACAGATTTACAACCGCCCGAGGGTGGTCCGCTGCAAGGACAACGCGGCGTCCTAATTCTTGAGCCCCCCACCGCGCGCAAACCCTGCTGCAAAATCCGAGAAGCCGGCCATGTGGTTTTTATTTGAAATTAGACATGTGATAATAATCGCTTTTGTTTTGAAAACAATTTAGCGACCGTTTCAGGTTTTTAATCGGAAATAAGTCTATAGGACAGTTTATAGTTAACGTGTAATCGTATTCTCATCTCGGTCACCAGCACAGAAGTATATATCCACCGCGTAAGCATTATCGTGTAATTATTATTTACAATCTCCGAATTATGTTACGACTTATGTTCCCAATTAGGAAATCAGGATGTAGACTATTCATTGCAATCGTACTTTTAACTTTTATGTAAGCAAAATATTGGTATAGATAATCTGGGTTGGATGTTGGAAACCAAACGGTACTCCAATTCACTAGATGAGGTGCGTCGCCCTTATCTTCACCGAACGAAGACCAGTCAAATACGCCAGGCCGTAGACATCTCTTGCTGCCGACGCATCCAAAAGGACCGACCAGATCGCCACAGCATCGTTGCTCCCTGGACGACTCTTACACCATACCAAAGGCAACCCTTGCTGTGGACGCATCCAAGAAGACCGACCTGATCGCCACAGTATCGCTGCTCGTTTTATCCCTCGTTGTCATCTCCATCACTTCACTAGATCTACGCAACCCTCAAGGCGTTCAACGAGGTCCACCTAGCCGTACTGTTGCTCGACAGGATTCACGAGCCATCGCCGAGTAACTCCAACTACACCCATCGCATCAACCCCAATGAGCGCCCCGCGTCATTCTTCAGCCGACATCTCGATGCCCAGTTTCCCGGACTGGCATTTCCCTGCGTCAATATTAAATTAATTTAGAAAACTAATAAAGAGGTATATTTTGTATAAAATTGTTTTCAAGCTCTACTTACCCCCCTAAAGGGCTAACGTGAACCGCTGGACACTAGACAGCGACATGGTGGAGGCAACACGTTGACGCGCGACACTATCATCAGTGCGGCGCGCGGTTTAATTTTCTGGGCACGTAGGCGGCGATGCATTTTCGTGTTCTGGTTGGTACGTCGTGCCGCGGAAATAACTCGGTTTTAATGTTTCTGCAGATGGGAAAATTCGCCGTTTTCGTGTTACTGAAACGCGCCGCAAATGTTGAGGAAATAATGGCGCTTTCACTTTCTTCGATTGAATACTTGAAAAGTTCGACCCGGCGTCAGCGCGTCTGACCTTCAATTAAGCCGAAGACACCTGCACCGGACGAGCCCCCGCACATAAATTCGATTAATCACCTCATAAACAAATGCACTTGATTGATGTTGATGAAGATGATAATAATAACTACCAAGCAGCGTTATCCGAAGGCTTTAAAATATTATTCTTGAAGCAACCGTTTATGACAGCCGCATTAAAACGGACTATCGTCTCGAGCATTACGCTCGTTGTTTGCGGTTTTATGGCTTAATGCGATAAGAATAATAGTATTTCACGTGGACGTTTTATGGACGTCTCGGTTGTGCATGGAAAGGCCAGGCAGCGAGTCGAAAGTTTTATTAACACCATAAATTTCCATATGATAATCGTAGGGCAAGTAGTAACTCAAATGCAAATCGAAACAGAAATTCTTTTGACGAACGCCGGGGGCGGGGGGGGGGTAATTGAAACTGCCAGGCGTACGGTGCGACCCTCTTCGCCGAATCGGACGGACGATTTGTTAGTGAGGCTAATTGAATTTATACGCAATTGTCAAACATATATAAACCGGAGGCAAACGAGTTAATCAAGATTTACTCCTGCAACGGGGAGAAAATTGGCATGGATAATAAATAGAGCGCCGCGGTTTCGTCCTGGCTCCCGGCTGGAAAAAGCTCGTCGGGAAATCCCCGGCGGGTAGTGCTTAGAATGAACGGGACAGTCGAGATTTGTACCATTTTTTTTTCTTCCGTACGTGGAAACAAAATATGGAAATTTATTGTCGCACGCACAGCTGGAGTTTTTTTCTTTTTTTTGCAGAAGTAGAAATCGAAATTCATTCACCCATCTCTCTCCGCTCTAGTATTTGAGGGGGCAAGATAATTAAGCTCTTGTAATCGACTCCGCCGCCTCGTAGAGTGGAATTTATAACAAGCAAGAAATTTACCTCACGCTTGTCGTCGCCCTTCTAAATTCCACCTTCTCATTCATAAGAAGTTGATTTATTTCTGTGCGGAGAGGTCGGGAGCGACTTTATGTGTGAGCGATCAGCGTCACATAAAAAGCGCGAATAAAAAAACCATTTTTCACGAAATAAAGGCGAAGACCTTGCGGTGGCCCCGACGCGTAAAGGAATTCGACGTCGATTTAAAACGCCGGGATATTTCTGCCGCTTAATTTAATTTGATTTCGACGCCTTCTTTCGACGTGCGGCACGAAAAAAGCATCGATTCGTCGAACGTAAACAGTTTCTTCGCAGGCACTAACGTTATTGGTTGTGCTTAAATGCAGTTTTGGAAGTTTTTCAAGTTCGAATCGATGGTGCAAACTTGTCAGTTTTGCTGGCTTTTGGTCTATCAACCGAAAAGTGGCTTTCGTTGCTTCCATTTATTAAATTTAGCCTGCTTCTCACTTCTGGTTTTATGAAAATACAAAATTGTTTTGGTTTGTATTTAGTTTTTGGGACAAATTTAATATTTACTCTTGTCCATTGTACCGTACACTTCGAAATTGTAGCAGAAAGTAAAAATAGTTTTAATCGTCCAAAATTAAAACTGTAACGCGCCCGTTTAAAAATCCTTGTTTGTTCACTTTTACGTACAACTAAATACTTAATAAAAATGTCCAAACAAACACAACTTAAATTTATTGCCAATTTAAATAATTCCCAAGAAAAGTCAGTCGAAAATGTTATGACTACAATGGAACATGCCTCCCCCTCTGTCTACGCTAAATCTGCTATGTAAGATTTATTGCCGGCCGGCGCTAAGAAACTAAGCTGCTAATACCTAAGGATTGTGTTACTGTTGAATGACCCTTGCGAGGAATCCGCGATAAATAATAATACTTTCAAATACGGCTCCAGGAGAGTCACCCAAACTTTACTACGACAATTGGTCATGCATTAACAACTGTCTAAAATTTTTGCCGGCCGGCGCTAAGAAACTATACTAATGGCCTATATTCTGTTTTGGTTGAACGACCCTTCGGAATCAGCGATAAACTTTACCGTAATAATATTGATAACAATTATAATCTCGTGACCGCTGTGAATCTGGACCTACGTTGTCATAACTCAGTTCTTCTTGGTGCGGCGATGGGGAATAACTCGAGAGAACAAGGAACTAATTACGTTAATAAAAAAATGCGCAGTTGGATTTAATTAATTATTTATTGCAAAAAAAAGGTAAAAACTCCTTGTACTAGACACTGCGGAGCCTGATATAACGAGCGTAAAAACCTTGCGTTGAAATCAATACAAAGAGACAAAATTTACGGTTATCAGAAAGTACAGTAGAACCCGCTTAACAGATTTCACTTTCGAGTATCGGCGCGGCCTACCTTCTTTCAAATCATACCGTTGGTGGTTTAATGTCTACACAAATATTTATTGGAGAGCTCTGCTCCCTAATTAACAATAATAACAATAAATTTAATTTCAACTTAGATTTAGTCTTGGTACTAGTGCTTGTCACTTCAAATCGTACTCTAAGACTCGTTCTGTTCAATCAACCAACGCACAGTGTGACACAGTGGGCCTACAGTGTACTTAACACGTAGAGTGCCGCAATGGAAGTAGAGTCCTAACGGCCCCAGTACCCACCTACATTTTTTCAAATTTTCGTTTGCTTTTGTGTTGTATGTTCATAGTTTGGTTGTAAATGATGCATTAAAAAAAATATATTATCAAAAAACTTAAATTAATGCGTCAGTCAACGTTTATCCACTGCGGCCACAAATACTGTGTACTTCCCCAGGAGCCTTGGAAGACATGCGCAGTAGACACCTTTTGCTGTCAAAACTTGTGTTACATAGCATATCAAAGATGATGGCAAAATTGTAATAACGCTTGTTGTTATTTCTATTGCAATTTACTGTGTTTGGTGTATCTATGTACTGCTGAAAATAAGACACCGACAACAAAACTCTTGTACAAAAAGTGTTCTAAATACATTTTTTACCTTGTTTTTTTTTTTTTTAAAAAAACACACATCTAAATTACTATAAAAATATAATTGCATATTTTTGATTTTGTTTAAATAAAAACAAAAAATACAATTTGACAAATTCGTTGAGTCTGATCCCGAACCCAACTGCACAGAAATGTTGCTAAATACATTTATCAGCTTCTTACAAAGGTTTCAATACGATTCGTCGCATAAACGCTATCTGGCGCGGGCAAAACTAACAACTGAACGGCCACAACGATCAAAAAAAAATAATTTAAAATGAGGGACATCTGTCCCCCACGGCACTCTACGTGTTAATTAATGGAATTGATTAATTAATTAATCAGATGTTCTAGAGAAGTATGTGATACAAAATGCCGCCCTCGGAGATCAATTTACAGGACAATCAATAGCGATTACTAGTTTTTCAGGGACTCCTTTTGGAGGTGATGGGAAACCCCTAACACTAGCTAAAGTAATTAATTAAGGTCGAATGGGTAGGGTCCTTCTCGGCTACGTCCAATCGCGTTGAGAGGGTGGCTCTGTGGCTGCGTTCTTTCAAATCCTTTTTTCGTCGCCCCAAACCTATCTAACTAATTTATTGCGCAAGAACCCAAATTTGACTGTTTTTCGGCACTACACAATGGGTGTTTATGGCCCTTTCAGTCTCTCGGCAAATCGCTTCCAATTAACTTGCAAATCTTTCGGCAAAGGCCACAGCCTGGGTCACACACATACAGGGTGACAAGAACTTTGTTAAGAAAATGGCTATGAATGTGTACTTCAAATTCAAATTGTTCGGCCTTGTAATTTCACGAAATTCGTAACGACAATTAATTGGCCTTGAGTTCCTAGTTCCTAGTTCCCTAGTTCCAACGCGAAGGACTTCAACTCGCAATGTAATTTGATATCTTTATCTAACAGACATATATTTGAAATTTTAACGCGACCAAATTCTATACAAAAATCTAGACGAAACAATCCAAAATGTCCAGTAGATTTGTTTTATGACGTCTGTGCAGCTATAGTGCAATCTGAATGGTGCCCGTCATTATGGAATTTTAAAGAACTCTCCGGGTGGTATACGCCCTCTTGAGGAGGGAGAGAGCGTCGCACTTAATTACCCGGGCCGCATTTTTTCCAGCGTACAGTTCGAACACGTGTTTGTTTTGACAACAATTTCGCGATCGTTTCAATACTTCATTTTATTCTTCGTATTATTAGTAACGCATTGTAACAAGGAAATTAGAACAACGCAAACGCGTGACCTCGAATAGCGCAGCTGTTATCAAAGAGTCCGCCTATGCTTGTTGTTGTTCACGTCGAACGCCGACCCGAGTGGCAATTCCGCTAGTCGTGTGACCGCTCGTTTGCCGAACAGACGGGTATGTTTCCCGGATGTTAATCGGTTGCGGCGAGTCCGAGACCTTGTAGGTCCTTCCAAGCTTGTTCGTCGAATGTAAGGCTGGTATGCCTTTAGAGTTACTGCTATTATTCTTATTCTTATTTGGTTCTTCTGCCCCCCCCCCATATATTTCGGATGTCTGAACAAAGCAGATAAATGAATAAGTTGCATTTACAATGTTGTGCGTTTAGAAATTTGAAGAAATGAGAAAAGAAGCTCACCGCGAAAATACATAATAAGTAATTTTCATTTAACTTCTGTATTAATTGTTGTAATATGAGTTAAACACAAATACATTTAGGCATTTGAGCATTCCATTCTGCTCTGTGCTCAAGAAAACGTTAGCGCCCAAGCAAGGCGTAAGTGCGTTAATTTCCTCAAGACAATTGATAATTTCTTAACGGGGCGAAAAGCGAACGTGCGCCTACTATAAACGACGGGGGGGTTTTCACCCTCCCCGTCCGTTTAAAGCAAGTTGTCAGCACGCACAGAAGAATTAAGCTCTCTTGCATTCGCTTCTTCCGCCTTGCTCGCGTTGCTCAGCCCTAATTAAACGTGTAAAGCGTAAAGTTACGTATTATTATAATTATTAGCGCGCTGCGATTACTTATTACTTCGTTTACGTCTCATTTTCGTCGCGCTGCCGCCGCCGGGGGAGAGCGAAATTATGATTGTGTAGCGGAATGAATGTGAAACGAGTTCGGATGAAGGGGGCCACCTACGTGAACGCGACGCTCCGGGCTTTTACGTGTGCTTATGTAGATTTTTCCGGCGATTTTGCGCGTTATTTTCACGCCACATTTGCTTCTTTTATTTTCGGAGAGAAAAACAGAAAAATCCAGTTTTCATTCATGCAAGGTTATTCATATGGTTTCTTATATAAAATATGTATGTGTACGCATTGACGTCAATCGATAGGAAAGACACGTTGCTTTTTTATATTTTGCTAAAAAAAAACACTGCCTTATATGTCAATTAAAACAGTTAAAGCTATATCAAATATAGCTACATATCAAATTTTCTATTAACATAACTAATTTGCAATTAAATTAATGTTTGCTTCCCAAACCATGGTACTGGATGCAGAAAGACTTTTCGGTGTTCGATCACACACTATGACATTCGGTGAATGCTAATTACGCCTTAGGATTCTGGTTGATGTACACGACCACACCACTTCTGGTTGTGTGATGATGTTTCAAAATATTCAGCCATCTTTTATATGGTTCATACCGGAAATTCCGATTATGAACAAGACCTTGTACGTGGGATTAAGTTGTACAGTTGCCCTATGAGTCATGAGGCATTCCCTGGCTCTTAGTCATGTTTTAAAACAAACAAACTTTCCTTTCACAGTCTTCTACATTGTGACTTTTCATATTGTTAAAGATTTGAAAATGGTAGTTTAGGGAAACAACTTATTTGATGAGCAGCAAATAAACAGCTTTTACATGACGGCGTTCTTTTAGTGACTTAAGGCAAATACTTTTCCAAATTTTTCTTATTTCAAGAATTACTTTGAGATGTCGACGTGAAGCTTCAACCGGCGAAACACTGAAGGGAATGCGTCAGCTCGAGGTGTGAGTTTCCATTACACGCAAACACACGCTGTATCTGCAGATAAATTTAGGAGCTAAGGAACCCCAGAAATTCCAACGAAGCAATAATCCGAGCACGAACGCCAAAGAATTTTCAGGCTCACTGAAGGCTTAGACGCGCGCGATGCTGAAATCCGATTTGATTTTGTTTCGAGCTGCGGTTTTTGAACTTTCGCCGCCGTTTAATCGATACCCGTCAGGTATAAGTTTCACTTTCCGCCGGAAACAATTTCAGCTTTATCACCCAAGAAAAAAAAATCCCATTTTTATTTCCAGATAAGACACGAATTGCAATTTGCAACTGCAACTTTAAAAAATTAATTTGCAATAATTTACAGAACTTGGAATTCGTATTTCAAAGGCGGATCCCGAGGGAGGTGGAATAAAATTCCCGGTTATTTCATGCGGGAAGGAGTCCCCGAAATGCACTTTAATATCTCAACGCTCACGTAAAGAGGATTACAAGTCGCTGAAATTCTCGGTCAATTTAAGGCTTTCGGGGGTATTATGGGGCGGGAGCAGTTATGATTTCGTGTCTGCGCACCCTCAATTTTCTTCTGCCATGTCGTTTGGTAAGGCTTGCATTTTGTGCGAAGGCGAAATTTTTAATCACGTGTTTCAGAATCGATTCTAATTATTGTCTTACATAATGAGGCTTTAAAGGTAAAATCAATACAAATCAGATACAGAGTGTAGTGTCTACAGATCCGGACTATAGACTTATACGAACAAATAATGTTGATAGGGGTATCCCACAGGGTTAAGATAAGAGAACCAGTAAAGATGTACAGCTGAAAATCAGTCGAGCGTAACATAAACACAAGACGATAACATAAACATAAGAATAACTCCTTTGCAATTATGTAACGTATGACTCACCCGCGTTGGAAGATCCACCTGCGATGATTCATTAGCGGGCCGTGCGCAAAATCTTATGACTCATCTACGAGCACAGATCTAACGCAGGGCCGTGTGCATAAATGTCAAGGCAATAATTGACATCTCGAAACCCCTATAAAAGGTCGACAAAGCTAACGCTAGGATATAATTAGAACAGTTCTAGCCAGTGTCAACTAGTCTAATTGTCCGTAAGTGCCCCAGATATAATGTGAGTAATTGTACTTGTAATTAGTTGTAATTTACTGTTAATAAATGTATTGTTATATTAAGCTACGTCCCTCATTTCATGTTACTTAAATTATTACCGTAACACTATCAAACGATAGCGAAACGTAAAGTGTTAGTATGCATATTTAGTGTCCGTCTAAAAGATTTTGTGATGATATTTGATTCGTTTAAAATTTTTCTTGCGTTCAGTTTTCCTGATTGCCCGTTTTGGTAACTTCTTCAGCACAAGAAACAACGCCTCTACAAGGGGGCTGACTTTAAACGATTGTCACTTCAGACAGACGCGTGCCAACCGCAGTTTTTCTTCAAGGACAAAGTGTCACAGTATCCCGCTTGCTATACTATTTGAACTCGAATTTCGAAGCAAGACATTCCGGTATTTGTTCCGTTTAAAATTTTTCTTGCGTTAACTTTTTCTGATTGCCCATTTTGCTTACCTCTTCAGCACAAGAGACAACACCTCTAGAAGTGGGTTGGCCTTGAGTGATGGTCACTTCAGATGGACTCGCGCCAACCGCAGTTTTTTCTTCAACGCCAAAGTGTCAGAGTATCCCGCTTTCTATACTACTTGAACTCGAATTCCGGAGCAAGACATTCTGAAGAAGCTATTAAACGATAGCGAAACGTAAAGTATTAGTGTGCATATTTAGTGTCCGTTTAGAAGATTTTGTGATGATATTTGATTCGTTTAAAATTTTTCTTGCGTTCAGTTTTTCTGATTGCCCATTTTGATTACTTCTTTAGCACAAGAAACAACCCCTCTAGAAGGATGTTGTAAACGATGGTCACTTCAGATGGACACGTGCCAACCGCAGTTTTCATTTTTCAAAGGCAAAGTGTATCCCAGTATCCCGCTTGCTACACTACTTGAACTCGAATTCTGGAGCAAGATATTCCGGTGTTTGTTTCATTTAAATTTTTTCTTGCGTTCAGTTTTTCTGATTGCCCATTTTGGTTACTTCTTCAATACAAGAAACAACCCCTCTAGAAGGATGTTGTAAACGATGATCACTTCAGATGGACACGTGCCAACCGCAGTTTTAATTTTTCAAAGGCAAAGTGTCCCAGTATCCCGCTTGCTACACTACTTGAACTCGAATTCTGGAGCAAGATATTCCGGTGTTTGTTTCATTTAAATTTTTCTTGCGTTCAGTTTTTCTGATTGCCCATTTTGGTTACTTCTTCAGCACAAGAAACAACCCCTCTAGAAGGATGTTGTAAACGATGGTCACTTCAGATGGACACGTGCCAACCGCAGTTTTCATTTTTCAAAGGCAAAGTGTATCCCAGTATCCCGCTTGCTACACTATTTGAACTCGAATTCTGGAGCAAGATATTCCGGTGTTTGTTTCATTTAAATTTTTTCTTGCGTTCAGTTTTTCTGATTGCCCATTTTGGTTACTTCTTCAATACAAGAAACAACCCCTCTAGAAGGATGTTGTAAACGATGATCACTTCAGATGGACACGTGCCAACCGCAGTTTTAATTTTTCAAAGGCAAAGTGTCCCAGTATCCCGCTTGCTACACTACTTGAACTCGAATTCTGGAGCAAGACATTCCGGTGTTTGTTTCATTTAAATTTTTTCTTGCGTTCAGTTTTTCTGATTGCCCATTTTGGTTACTTCTTCAGCACAAGAAACAACCCCTCTAGAAGGATGTTGTAAACGATGGTCACTTCAGATGGACACGTGCCAACCGCAGTTTTCATTTTTAAAGGCAAAGTGTATCCCAGTATCCCGCTTGCTACACTACTTGAACTCGAATTCTGGAGCAAGATATTCCGGTGTTTGTTTCATTTAAATTTTTTCTTGCGTTCAGTTTTTCTGATTGCCCATTTTGGTTACTTCTTCAATACAAGAAACAACCCCTCTAGAAGGATGTTGTAAACGATGATCACTTCAGATGGACACGTGCCAACCGCAGTTTTAATTTTTCAAAGGCAAAGTGTCCCAGTATCCCGCTTGCTATACTACTTGAACTCGAATTCCGGAGCAAGACATTCCGGTATTTGTTTCATTTAAAGTTTTTCTTGCGTTCAGTTTTTCTGATTGCCCATTTTGGTTACTTCTTCAGCACAAGAAACAACCCCTCTAGAAGGATGTTGTAAACGATGGTCACTTCAGATGGACACGTGCCAACCGCAGTTTAATTTTTCAAAGGCAAAGTATCCCAGTATCCCGCTTGCTACACTACTTGAACTCGAATTCTGGAGCAAGACATTCCAGTGTTTGTTTCGTTTAAAATTTTTCTTGCGTCCAGTTTTTCTGATTGTCCATTTTGGTTACTTCTTCAGCACAAGAAACAACCCCTCTAGAAGGATGTTGTAAACGATGGTCACTTCATATGGACGCGTGCTAACCGCAGTTTTAATTTTTCAAAGGCAAAGTGTCCCAGTATCCCGCTTGCTACACTACTTGAACTTGAATTCTGGAGCAAGACATTCCGGTGTTTGTTTCGTTTAAAATTTTTCTTGCGTCCAATTTTTCTGATTGTCCATTTTGGTTACTTCTTCAGCACAAGAAACAACCCCTCTAGAAGGATGTTGTAAACGATGGTCACTTCATATGGACGCGTGCTAACCGCAGTTTTAATTTTTCAAAGGCAAAGTGTCCCAGTATCCCGCTTGCTACACTACTTGAACTTGAATTCTGGAGCAAGACATTCCGGTGTTTGTTTCGTTTAAAATTTTTCTTGCGTTCAGTTTTTCTGATTGCCCATTTTGGTTACTTCTTCAGCACAAGAAACAACCCCTCTAGAAGGATGTTGTAAACGATGGTCACTTCATATGGACGCGTGCTAACCGCAGTTTTAATTTTTCAAAGGCAAAGTGTCCCAGTATCCCGCTTGCTACACTACTTGAACTTGAATTCTGGAGCAAGACATTCCGGTGTTTGTTTCGTTTAAAATTTTTCTTGCGTTCAGTTTTTCTGATTGCCCATTTTGGTTACTTCTTCAGCACAAGAAACAACCCCTCTAGAAGGATGTTGTAAACGATGGTCACTTCATATGGACGCGTGCTAACCGCAGTTTTAATTTTTCAAAGGCAAAGTGTCCCAGTATCCCGCTTGCTACACTACTTGAACTTGAATTCTGGAGCAAGACATTCCGGTGTTTGTTTCGTTTAAAATTTTTCTTGCGTTCAGTTTTTCTGATTGCCCATTTTGGTTACTTCTTCAGCACAAGAAACAACCCCTCTAGTAGGATGTTGTAAACGATGGTCACTTCAGATGGACACGTGCCAACCGCAGTTTTAATTTTTCAAAGGCAAAGTGTCCCAGTATCCCGCTTGCTACACTACTTGAACTCGAATTCTGGAGCAAGATATTCCGGTGTTTGTTTCATTTAAATTTTTTCTTGCGTTCAGTTTTTCTGATTGCCCATTTTGGTTACTTCTTCAATACAAGAAACAACCCCTCTAGAAGGATGTTGTAAACGATGATCACTTCAGATGGACACGTGCCAACCGCAGTTTTAATTTTTCAAAGGCAAAGTGTCCCAGTATCCCGCTTGCTACACTACTTGAAGTCGAATTCTGGAGCAAGACATTCCGGTGTTTGTTTCATTTAAAGTTTTTCTTGCGTTCAGTTTTTCTGGTTGCCCATTATGGTTACGTCTTCAGCACAAGAAACAACCCCTCTAGAAGGATGTTGTAAACGATGGTCACTTCAGATGGACACGTGCCAACCGCAGTTTTAATTTTTCAAAGGCAAAGTGTCCCAGTATCCCGCTGGTTACACTACTTGAACTCGAATTCTGGAGCAAGACATTCCGGTGTTTGTTTCGTTTAAAATTTTTCTTGCGTTTAGTTTCTCTGTTTGCCCATTTTGGTAAATTTTCGGTAACATTTTATGAACTAATAAATAGCCCCCGATAACCCCCAACTTCCTTTAACTTTAAACCAACAAACATAGTGATTCCTAATTGAAAAGGCGGAGTTAAGAAGATTTCATTGTGCAGTTGAC
Organism: Dorcus hopei; assembly: GCA_033060865.1. Classification (NCBI taxonomy): domain Eukaryota; kingdom Metazoa; phylum Arthropoda; class Insecta; order Coleoptera; family Lucanidae; genus Dorcus; species Dorcus hopei. The sequence goes on along the minus strand of CM065424.1, from coordinate 4,706,643 downwards.
TATAAACTGTAAAATAACTTTAAATAATTAAATTAACTTGCAATTTCCTTAACAACGTATGTTGTATAATCCGACTTTACACAGAAATCGTGGACCTTAGGTAACGTCCTCATCCTCAACAACTAAACCGCTGAATGCGGCTAGCAGATTGCACTCGAAATGAGCAAACTTTGCTTACAATTGCGGTTATTACAGTAACACAATTACTTCATCTTCCACCGTTCGAAACCCCCAATATTATTACCTTAGGGCTTCCAGGATTTTTTTTGTTTTCGTTCTTATTGATTGAACCTGTAATTACCCGAACCGTTAAATAAACAAACTACGTTTCGCGCCGATCGCGATCGTTTGTTTATTCGTCGTCGTCGGTGGCGGCTGCTGCTAATTAAGGGCGTCCCCCCCCCGCACCCCCAATTTTACGTAATGCAGCGGAAGTCTAATAAATCATACCCGGCCGAAACGGCACAATTCCGGCCGAAAACACAAACACAAGACGGACATTGTTCGCCCGCACGGCCCAAAACAAAAATCAATACCGAATTCCACGCAGGTCATTTAACCGAAACAAATTGCATCCCTTTATGCTCGTCGCCCTTACAAAGAAAACGCGCCGCCGCCGAATTTATTAAGTAACGACGGCGGCGGCGGCGGGTTGTGTTTCCGAACAATGATCGCCGAGGTATGAACAGGAGGCCCCGTGATGATTGATGGTGAAAGAAGTGGAGGAGAATTTATAACTATCGCACGCACCACCACAGAATCAACGAGCCACGTGCGAGAAAATACTTCTTATTTAATGTATCAGTACAATATCTTTTGATATAATCGCTTGTAATTATTCACTTTGCTTTTTCAATGGATGCGTACGCAACGTAGTGTAAAATAAACAGCCTCCAGCTATTACATTTGATAAAATCACCGCACAGTACATTGCCCATTCGTTATTGTTTCGTAAATTATTCAAAGCAATTTACAATTTCGCGTTACGCTGTAGATACACGAGTAAAACATTACATAGTTCATTCAGTCGAGGTTTACACAATTTATAAAATTGTAAACTCCGCGGTAATTATAAGTTTGGGGGTTTAAGTAACTCAAACGAGTTACCTCCTAAAGGAAAGAAGTTGTGCGACGGGTGACGTCCCCCCCAACACAAACAGGATTCACAAACTCAAACGAAAATAATTCACCGACGAGCGATTACTTGTTTAGGAATTCAGGACTAATATCAATTTACTCGGTCGCAGTTCGAATTAACAACCCGTTCGATTTGTTTACGGGCAGGGCAAATATTTACGGGTCGGATTTCGCTCGCCAAATATTTGCGCGTTTTGAAGACTTAAAATCGAAACGCGCGCCGCGCCGCCCGGACGCTCCGGGTTATCTAGCCCAATTAAAAACTTGATCCTCGACAGGATGTCGAACCTAATTTGTCCTGTGTTGCTTCTCGTTTTCCTTCGGAGATGAGTTATTCTAATACGTCGGTCCTCTTTATACATTGACAATTAAATGGGTTTTTAAATATAGCACAGGAAACTCTAATCACATGAGACCCCTTGTACATAACCTATTAACCGATTTCTGTTACATAGTTTCTGTTACATAGTTTGATACTTTCAGCGGTTTTTATTTTTATAAATTATTTTTAACGTCATTTATATAATGTTATGTAATTTTGAGGCTTGTTCGTTTTTTCACAGGGTGTTGGATTCTTCTTTTTTACTTAAGAAAGGTCCTTTCCTCCTTTCTTTATTTGTGTATGTGTTATTTCGGAAATTTATCAATAATTTTAAATGAATTAATTACGATCCCAGCAAATCGTCTTTAACACATTTCATAATTGTAATAAAATTCTTACGTATGCATAAATTTTACGTCGGTAGGTTTAAATGCATTAATTACGATCCCAGCAAATTGTCCTTAAAACATTCATTAACTGAATTAAAATTTCTTTGTTTATACGAGGGTCGTTTGATAGTTAGGGTAAAAAAGCAAGTTAAACAATTTTTTTTAGAAAAATTCAATTTTATTTTTCAACGTGGCCTCCATTGAGGGCTACACACTTACTCCAACGAGATTCTAATTTTTTCAATCCGTCAGAAAAGTAGCTTTTTTCAAAGACTGCAAAATATTCATTGTTAGCGACGATGACAGCTTCATTAGACGGAAATTTCTTCCCACCCAGCCATTTTTTCAAGTTTGGGAAGAGGAAAGGATCACTCAGGGCTAAGTCCGGAGAATAGGGAGAATGGGGAATTAATTCAAAGTCTAAATCATGCAGCTTTTCCATTGCAATGATCGACTTATGCGATAGCGCGTTGTCTTATTGTTAGTGGAACAGCACTTTCTTGCGCGCCAATCTTAGACGTTTTTATTCCAGCTGTTCTTTCAAACGACCCAATAAAGTTGCATAATAGGCTCCTGTTATTATATTTCCCTTCTCCAAGTAGTCAACCAGGATGATTTCTTGTGAATCTCAGAAAACAGTGGCCATTACCTTCCCAGCTGACAAACGTCTGCAGAACAAAAACAATGCTTCGCTTTTATTTCAAATTTGGTATAATTTTATTGGAAGGATGACACTTGCTAGCTGTGACGTCACCATGCAAGTAGTGGCGCCATCTCATAGAAATTTAGCTGAATTATCGAACAGCCCTCGTATAAATCTTACGTCAGTAGTTTTAAATGCATTAATTACGATCCTAGAAAATCGTCCTTAAAACATTCATTAACTGAATTAAGATTCCCTTGTTATATTGTTACGGTAATAATTTAAGTAACATGAAATAAGGGTCGTAGCTCAATATAACACAACATTTAATATCAACAATTTACAACTAATACTCACATTGTATTTGGGGCACTTACTGATAATTAGACTAGATGACACACTGACGAGGATTGTTCTAATTATATGCTAACGTTCGATCTGTCGCCTTTTTATAGGGGTTTTGTTTCCCGGGTATTACGTCAATTGTTGCCTTGACATTTTTGCACACGACTTTGCGTTAGATCTGTGCCCGTAGATGAGTCATAAAATTTTGCGCACAGCTCGCGAATGAATCATCGCTGTGATATGTGCATATGCATCTTTTGCACTGCGGGTGAGTCATACGTTACATAATTGCAAGTGAGTCATTCTTATGTTTATGTTATCGTCTTATGTTTACGTTACGCTCGACTGATTTTCAGCTGTACAATCTTTGCTAGTTTTCTTATCCTAGTTACAATATTCTAATAAAATTATGTACTTATCAATATTCCTCTCTTTTATCTCTAATGTCAAGGAGCTTTAAATATAAGAAACTTACTGCGAATTCTTTTTAACAGGGTTCTGGAGTGAGGGTTCAGGAGATTCTCTCTATTAATAAATGAATATCTGATATGATTTTAAAAACTTAACGTTTATTTTGTCCTTGACCCGCACACCTGCTGCAATGGACTCGGACTCGCCTTCCATCCTCCAAGTAGACTAATCTCCTCTCAGTTTTTGGGAGCACGTACTGGCCAGTTTCTTGCCGTCAGTGGGTGTCTGGGTTTCTTCTGGACCTTAGTCAGGAATTGACAATTCATGGTATCTTGTAATTATTGAACCCAGTCGATCCCTTCATCTGGTATGTGGATAAGAATACCATCTTCATTTTTTTTTCAAATCTTTAATACATTTTTGATTTTTGTCTTTGGTAAAAATTAAACTAGTTTCGACCTTTTACTTTTATTTTTGTTTTTTTTTTATTTATAGACTCAATATACGACTCTTGAAGTGTTTTGAACTTCAAGAAGTGATGTGTGAAGTATTATTGACTGGCTTAAAATGTTTTGAAGTTCAGCATTCTTGTCGACGATGGATTCTTTTTGTAGCTGTTTCACGTCCTTTCTTCATAATTGCTGGAAATATGTGGTCCTTTAGGCAATATCACAGCAGTATGTTAATGACAAAGACTGCGATAGAGTGCAGTCTTTATTTTTACCACGGCACAGATTAATATCATAACAGATAGGAGACTTGCGATTTGATGTTACATTTTAGTGAAACATTTTTCACTTGCTATGCGGTAGCAAATCGTAGGGCAAATAGAAAAAAAAACACTCCGTCAGTTATATCTACGACAACAAAGAATTGCTTACTAATATCATAAATCAAGTGTTTCTAGCTTGCAGCTGCGCAATCCTGATCTTGTTTACTAATATCGTTCTTCATGTGTATGTAACAGTAATTGCCATAACGCAGCCTTGATAGAACTCTTGTGATGTTCGCATGTGTACAATAAGCCTCGATAGAGTTTGTACTTACCATCTACTTCCTCTCATGTAACCCATGAATAATAGACCTTCAAAAAACACATTTATTCAAAATAGATCGTAGAAAATTGTATGGTAAGATACTCTGCAGAATATTTTGTTACAGTGAGAAAATTCTTTGCAAATAATTCCTAGATTTCGGGTCATCCTGTATATTGGCGAAAATGTAATTACGCCGGAACTTTGACTGTTCCATAACCGCCGCTTTGAACGCTAAACAAGCCTGGACAACCTCTTTCGTTTATAATGAGACTGTCCCATGTCGAAAGTGGTATGTATTAAAGGCTTGTCATTGGCCAATAGACCTCTCCCCCCGCCCGCGAACCGTTCGCGTCGAACGCCGTTCCGAACCGAAATTCCGACAACCTTCTGGCTCCTCGCCTTGCAACCAGACAGCACGGAGAATTATTCTCGCTTCTGTGAAATTTTTCATTAAACGGTGTTTGTTTCGAAATGAAAAGTAAACGGGTAGGTATATTACCCGGATGTTAATTTGTTTGCGGCGAGCCCAGGCCTTCTTCGAGGCTTTTCCAAGCTTGTTCCGTTGTATCTACGGCAGGTATGTCTTTACCGTCACTTTGTGCGTCGCTCGGTCGGTTCGTAATCCGTGTTTTCTTTTTATTTAGGTTTCCTTTTTTTTGTTATTATTTGGTACTTCGCCCCCCCCCCCGCCACTATTAATTCCGGACGTTCACCGTAGTTCCGCTAACTGGGAGCTGCCTTCTACGTGGCGTCCTTGTTGAGAGGATGGACGGCGTCGTTATAAATCGACCTTGGCCGTCCATCTTGGGGTTTGGTAACACGGCGGTTCTTCACACTGCACATCGCTCCTCGGAACGAATGTAATGTTACTGTATTGAGAAGGTAGTACCAACTTTCTATCTCTTTTAATTTCGGGTTAATCAAATTCATTCATAACTGCCTAGCAACCGTAACTTGTTATGTATCTACCTTTTTACCTCTTACCGTTTCATCGTGTCCTTTTTAATTTCGGAGACGAAAGCCGCGGAAATTAATGGCGGTACCTTCTAAATACAGTAACCTTAAGCGAATGTGGTCACTGTAGTTGACGCAAGTGGTCACTTAAATTTCACGAAAGTGGTAACTGGAACATTTCTCCCATCAAATGCCTGAAGCCAAGCTGTCATTTGGAATGACGCGGCGCTCCTGTTACGCCTAACCTCGACGGATGACACTTTGACGTTTGCTCTTTGGACATTTTATTTATTTTGTCACATTTTAATATTAAGTGTTTAAACGACAAACGGCGTTAACACGCGATTTTAGTTTCGAATCGTGTTTGTTCACTTTAATTCGTTTTGTAAACGTATCCGTACTTAAATACTTTATTTTTAACGCTAACTTGACTTCCCAGTTTGTGTACTGGTTCTTATACAGTCTTTTAAGATTGTTAATTTACATTTTCTATTTGAGACTTAAATAAAAACGAGTGTGCATTACTGGTGCTTTTTATGCCTTTTCGGATTTAAATTCGAGACTTTATATTGTTATTTTGCTTGATCCACCCCATCTCCACGAATTAGCCGGTCGTGAGACGAACTTAATTTGCACATTTCAACATTTGTAACCAGGTAAGATCACAATTTTAAATCAAAAATGTACAATACGTTTTCGTATTCAGCTCTCACCAAAGAGAAGTTGTCAACGCATTCTACAAAATGGCCGAGAGTCAAAAACTCGGACCCTGCGGCATCAGAGATTTCGACAGTCACGTGTACTCTCACATCAAACTTTAAGTCACACAAATCTGTTTACACGTTGTATGTAATATACAATTCGTTTGTTAAAAGATGGCCATGAAAAATATAGCACGTGTCGTAGATTAATTGTGTCCTAGAGCGAAAGGATATGGGCCAGTTGTACAAAGTAGGTTTAAACTGACGCTCAACTGAACCAAGTTCAAAGTAAACAAATTCGCATAGGATCTTAATGGCATATGGCAATTAATGCATTCATAAATAAAATTTAATGCGATTTTGTTCATTTTGAACCTGGTTCAGTTAAGCGTCAGTTTAAACCTCCTTTGTACAACTGGCCCTAGGAAACACATTTGACAAAAGGGGAAAAGCAATAGAAAAAGACTGTAAGCTGAAGTGGAATTCGTCTGTAAACAAAGCAGTGCTTCAAACGTCCGACCGATGAGCTGCGGTTAATGCAGGTCCAGTAGTGGGCCTTTCTGGAAGTCTTTCTTGAAGTCTTTTACTGACTGTACTAAGAGAAACCATTTCTCATTTAACTTCCTCTAATCGACCAGCAACGTTTCTGGCAGTCAGCACTGTTGACTTTATAGAACGATCGTCCAGTCTGTTTGTTGTTCGCCTTCGACCTGCTTCAGCTCCTCTGGTGTAGCATCCAATTTGATTAAACTGATTTATAGCTCAAAAACTATAACTTCCAGCCACATTTATGTTTTGACTTTAATGTTTGGGCTTCGTCAATCTTCATGTAATACTTTGCTTCACAGAACTTAATTAATAAATATAATTATATCTACGATCAATTTTAACGTTGTTTTCTTTTTTACGTAATTGTTTCTATTGTGCAACTGACATGTTGCAAATTAAATTTAATAAAGTTTTAATTTGATTTGGCAGGACATAAAAAAAACTAAAGAAACCTAAGATTTTAAAAACTGTCCGTTAAATTTCAGGCTTGCAAATTCCCCTGAAGATGATTCCACACATCTACAACCAATTAATTATTTTAAAAAATTATCAAAATTAGGAAAACGTTAATGCAGAAATTTCGCAGTAAATTTCATGAGTTCGTCTATTACTCGTTTAAAATTAGAGTTCCTAAGATCTTTACGAGTTCGAATTAATTCGTATTGAAGTACCACAACCTCCATCTTGCATCCCGAAGTCTAAAAAGTAAAACACGAAACGCGTCCGCCTGCAAATTTCGAACGAAAACTTTTATGTATGAAAACCAGCGACATCTATTGGCGGTACGCCCTAACAACGACCGACGCCGGGCGTCGCAGACTCAAACCATCGGCGTCGCGACGTTCAAACTCATCGAGTTACCTACACGTTCAGAGAAGGGATTTGCTTTCCCCTTCAATTTTGATGGAAAGATGTCGCAAGGGATGAAAGGCGATTAACAAACATTTGAAAAATTAATAAATTGGAAGACCGTTTCCCATTTTGTTTTCTTTAGTTAAAAAAATAAAATCCTGAGCTTGATGTGAATTATTAACCCTTTTGCCAAGTTTTAAAATAAACGCCGCCACCTTCACCCTTTATTGCTTAAAATTTAGCGCCGCGAAGGCTAACACAATTAGCGCCCGCCCTCGGCCCAAATATTTGCCTTTATTAATTAACAAAGTCTCGGGCGTGCACGTGGGGATTCTTACGCGAGCAAACTGCTGCCCCCCCCCTCGTATTTGAGTTGTTGAGTGCAGCTGTGAAATTAATTTAATTGCCCGAAACGGACGCGGCGTTGCAGGCAAATGCGGAACAAACTTCGTCCAACTCGGTGAACTTCGGCTGTATTAATTACAAAAGGCTTTCAGGGAGACGAAATGGAGACGAAGTTTTCGGAAATGTAAATAGATGGGACCAAGTGAAAGGCTATTGACACAAACTTGCTCCAAAAATTACATTTCTCAACAGAAATAAATTCATTATTTAAACACTTTTTTTATATAAAATAATTTCTTATTCCAGTACCAGCTTCTTGGATTTATCCTTATTCGTTTCTTTGGTCCATGTCAATATCATTTTACAGGCTGCATTTCACTTCTTTTATCGTTCTTATTGGACCAAGAATATCGTGTTTCAAAATTGATAGATCTATCAATAGTCTTCAGAAAGAGCGAGTGCCTTTTTATTGACTACTCGATACACATCCCAATTCGTTTTATTACACGTTTAACAGCTGTGAACGGAATTCCGAGTTTCTTTTACGCGACGTAATTATTTGTAATATCTAACTGGAATTGCGTATGAAATGAGGGTAACAAATTTTCAAATAATTGTGTAAACGATTGTTTGTCAATTCTTCCAGCTGCTTCATCCACCAAAAAAAAATCACAAGGATTTAAATCTGGTGATCGCGGGGGTGGGTCATTTTTCATTACTCTCATTTTAACAGAACGTCGGAAGTGAATAAATGGAGGTCAGCACTCTTGAAGTGGATGACCTGTAGTAGTCGCTCCTCCATTAATTTACATAGGAATGCGCCTCCTATAAAACTTAAAGACCCTTTATAATTCATAACGCGCGTCACATTATGAGCTTTTTGTAATATAGCGTTCGTAGGGGGCGCGTTGCGCCTCACATATCAGAAGCGGTTAACTGCAGACCGCATCGTTTTTATTGCCCCACATCTTCGAAGGGAGCCCGGAGTTTGTGCTTGTACGCACAAGAAAAACCAGGTTCCACATTAATATAAAATTAAGTTCGAATCGCCGAAGATGAAGGCCGACGTCGCCGGTGGCGTCGCGTCGGTCGGTCGGAAAGAATTTAATTTACTTAGGGCCGTTTAAATTCAGTCACGTAATCGGCGTGTACGGCGCGATTTTCCGGGTGATAACCGGAGGAAGCGTGATTGCGTTTTAAATCCTTTATGGCCGCCGCCGCACGACGACCGGCAGCGGAATTGGGAAATTTCCTAAATGTCGGCGCGCCGCCTAAATTTTTCGTGCTCGGTTCGTTTACCTCACTGCGGGTATATAATTACGACTTCGTATTAACGCGACCGACTTACCGTTGGAAATAATTACCCAACATGGGTAAAACAAAAGAAAATTAAAGCCGCCCGAGAAAATTGATGGAGGAAAACCAACGAAAAGGGACTCTAAATATTTAAATAAGCGTAGGAATTACTAAAGAAGTCTAAGTTTGCATTGATTTCTTTTGTTAAAGAATCTATGTACCGGATTTTCCGGGTTTCGTCAAATGGAAGTAGAGATGCAGGATTTTCAAGAAAAATTTAAAAAAAAAGATTTATTTAATGGGCGAGGAGGTATCGTACCCCTAGGTAAGGCCAACCCCGCTAGAATTTAGCCGAAATTTCACCCCCAAATATTATATTAACGCGGGGCCTACGGTTTTTCCTCCTACCCCAGAAGAAGGCATGTTTTTGGCTTCTCATTCACAATTGGAAAACTGACCACTTGGCTGGGGTTTGAACTCACACCAATTGAGTCCGAAAGCAAACATGCAAACTTGTGGACCACCCAGGCGACTAAAATTTAATGTCGTACTTAGTAATAAAACCTTCTTAGAATAAATGTACGCTTCCACACTCTTCGAATTCTGCAAATGTGATTTTTCAGAACGTTAAACAAGGAAGATGTCAGAAAGAAAATTATCCTTGAAGGTTAATTTAAAGAAATGGAGTGGATAAGACAGAAAATTGAAAGAATGAAAGATAAAATAAAAAAGAAACAGCTGCCCCACTATGACCACATAAAGAAGGTGATGGAACATAGATCAGACTTGAAGATGCTGAACAGAACCAGAAGGAAAAACGTCGAAAATTTCACGAAAAAACTAACCGATGAAATTATGAACAGAAAACAAAACCGAAGGAACCTGTAAGAAATCGGTATTCTGTACACAAATTTGTTTACTTTAAATAGAATGTAATTATTTTAAAAAAAACGTGTCGAGGCGTGCACAAATCTGAAACGCTGAGATGACTCAGGAACACCTGCATCCGTTTGTGGAACACGTGTGCTCTGAGTTGCAAACCTGCAGATTTTGATCGTAATTAATCGGAGTTTCTCCGTCTAATAACTAAATGAAAGACGGCTGTCGCTATGAATTGAGATCACACAGTCAGTAAACATCGTAAACACATCGGCAGAATTGACATAAAAAAAAATGTCTTAGTTGATCGTGACAAGTTCCAAGTTCTCTCTCTATCCAATACCATGGTTTGGTGAGCAAGAATTAATTTATTTGCGACTACTTATGTTATTAGAAACAAATAGTTGCTGTAATTGGCGTCCAAAATGCCGTTTCTTCTTTTTATAAAATTATTTTGTATTTATGTTTGTATAGGTATAATTTTGAATTACTCTTTCGTTTGAATTTTACAATTATTTTCATTTATTTGTCTAAATCAGGGATGTAACGTTACCGTTCCACGGTTCCAGATGCATCTAAACGCAAAAGATCCGGTCCAAGGAACCGAATTCACGTTACTTTTCCATCCCTGGCCCTGATCTAAATTATTATACTTATTTATTTTATTTGATTTTGAGTTATTGTTTTAATGCTGTTTTGAGTCTTTCTTGCTTTGTCCCCAATTTCTTAATTTAATTTGTAATTGCTTTTATTCATTTTGGATACATATTTTCTTTTCATTTTCAACTAAAATCCCTATAAAGGCAAGAAAATAAAAAAGGAAAAAGAACTGAAATCCTGGCTACTTAAAGCTCAAACCAGAAACGCACAAACAAAGGAATTACGACTTGGGCCTTTTTTATGGTTTGGCTAAAATTTTAATAAAAGAGTGAGGAGAAGAGTTGGAAATGGTTTGTTTATTTCTGCGTAGAATTCTTGTAAAGTTAGCATCTATACTTCGGCTACCGAGCAGCCGGAGTGATCACGCGTTACCCTCATGGCAAGAACACGGAAAGACGTATTTACACCAAACATACACAAAACCGTGTACGCAGTATTGGGTTAGCTTTTAAAATATGGAAAAATGTTAAGAAATTTTCCTTAGAATTACTAACGGATAGTTTTCTCGTGAAGATTAATAATAACACAAGTCTGATAAAAATAAGAAAAAGATGAATTACACTGTAGTCTAGTGGAAATCGAATTCACAGAAACGACAATTACGTGTACAGCGCGCAGCTTTATTGCTCCGTGCGTTCGGTGGCCGGACTATAGAGCAGTAATGGCAAACCCATGACAGAATATTTAGAATGACCTTTGTAGGTATTTATAAATTATTGCTACCTACCTGCGTAGATAGGCAGAAGTTTTACATTGGAGCGAAACTTTACTCCAATGTTGCCAGCAAGCTGCAGTGGGACGGGGGGTTCTCTAACCAAAACGCGAAGGCCAAACCAAAAACAGGCGCCACTTAATTTTTTTTGTAAAAGGAAACGCGTGAAAAATTAAGAAAACACGTTACGTCCAAAACATGAACACTTTTATTAATAGAAGCACAGAACAAATAAAATAAAATCAACGCAGGTCGAACAATTTAAATAAACAACTAGGCCATAAACATATTACGATATTACCTAATTTTTCGGATCCGAAATTGCTACAAAACTATTTAAAATGACGCAAAATGGTAATCGTCTATTCTAGCGGCAAAGAAACCGCGGTATGCGCTTGATGCGCGTTATTCGAAGAATCCTCCGCTAATCGAAACTTAATTTCGCGTGTGTACGCGAACACGTGCACAAATGCGGCTACATTCAATCCACCGAGAGCCGAAGAAAATTACATTAGTCAATAGAAACATATGACCTGCTAAATAGCGTCGTTACGTCCGTCTAGGGGCGTCTCCGTAGACGTCGGCTTCTCCCCGGGTGGATGCGTCGCTTTGCAGTCGCACAGGGCCACGAGATACTGGAGTTCGGGCCAATCCAAGATCAACAATAGGAGGTTGGCCTTAATTGAAATCAGCCGAAAGCTGGTCGAAAACAGTAGCCAGAAGAAAGGTCAATGCCGTGACCTGGAGGGTCGACAAAGTCGTAACCAAAAGGGTAGGCAAAGTCGTAACCAAAAGCCTATAAATGAAGGAAGAGAAAAACGAACGTCAGAGTCAGGTCGGCATCCTGCCGAACTTACCCAGTCGCAAAACTGGGCTGTCACAAACTGCGGGGTAACTGCAGCTTTCCTGTCCTCAAATGAACTTAGAAGTCCGGCATAAAGCCGTATCAATCACTTTCACCTCCTCGATGAAGCGAACACGACACTAAATTTTCCATGACAGGCACATGTAGTTCATGGGACAGACAGATTCTTACTGAGACAATGACGCTACCCCCGACCGGTGGAAAAGAAAAAAACTACTAAAGAGAGAGATATATTCGAATATGCCAATGACAGATTTTAAGTCGTCAACATAAGCCAATCAAGATAAAGGGCACAGGTTACTAGCATCGGCGACAATTTCCGGTCCTAACCACATTCTTTAAGCGTGAACTCGTTCGACCGCTAATATACGCGTCTCCAAATAGGACCATGTAAATTGGACAATTAAAAATTACGCAGACTCAAACTTGACACAAAGCAAGGATGGGGTTAATTATTATAATATGTAATTATTCGGCTGGTCTGAAATTTTTTGCAAAAATATTTTAGAAAGAGAATGTTGAGTGAAATGCGTAGGCATGGAATGGCACATTCCTACGCCTAGTGGAGAAACAGAACAAAACGGGTTAAAATTAGCTCGAATCGTTGAAATATGCATTATACAGGGTGTGCTCGCGCACGATCGAAAATAAATTGTAACATTATATGAAAATTTCGATTTTGTAGAAATTATTTTCATCATGGACTTTACCTCAATAATAGGTGTTATATTATTTTTGCTATGGCTATGTAATTTGAATTGGCGTTAGTGCAAAGTATCAAATGTAATATTTCGAAAGTCAAATTAATTTTCCTTCATAATGCTAACGCCACAAATTAATACTGCAGCAGATACAATGAAATAAAAATTATTGAGAAATGAAATAAACAGAAATAAAATGAAGAAAGCAAAACAAATATTTTATTTATGTTCTTGTCTTATGTCAGCGTTTTTATTTTTTAGATTCCCTTTATCTTTCATGTCTAGTGATTTTCAATTACTTCACTTCTGGTTTTTTTATTATTTTATTTTTCTTATTTCTTGTTTCGTTTTATCAAATATGTACTTTGTATTTCGTTGATTTCTTGCAGGTTTCTTTTGCTTCCTACCAGGCTTTGAGTTTCAGGTGCCATCTGCTGGTGGCTTTTAGTAATTAAGGGGGTAGGTCGGTGGGGTACCCAAATAGATGAAAGGTAGGGAGAGTAGATACAATTTTGATACTGATAAGTGCTGCCACAGCTGCCTTGTACAAGTGGAGGGGTATTTATCTCTGAAAGAAGTGAAAATTTTTTTATGGTTATTTTAAGGGAGATAGGGTAGAAGGAAAATCGTTCAAAGTTCAAAATTAGTATAATCCTGTACTTGCTACAAATAAATATTTTTATTTAAATTCCTCTTTAATCATTTTTGAAATGCATTTGTTACAGTTCATTTTTCATTTCTGTTCCGAATACCCCCTGTACGTGCATTGCCACCGTCCAGCCTTCATTGCTGTTCCGAACACGCCCTGTATATGCGAAATTCGACGTGTCGGATTATTCCTTGGACCGTGTCGTTGTACACATTGCAGTCAGTGTAGGAATTTCGCCGGCGTAATTTTTCTTAAACTTTCGTTTTAGCATATTTCTATTAACAGGACCTTCATTTAGTTAAACAAATTCATTTTATATACGTAATCCATCCTTATTTGAGTTCAAAATCGCGTGTATGTGAGGAATTGAACGAATTATAACGAAGTTCTACTTATGGACGCGTATTATGCGTGATCTTTGCCCTTTCAACCGATTGGTTCCCACTGTTACTAAGAAAGTTCCCCGGAGGTAAAATTAGAAGGTGTCTCGCTTGTTTATAATCGTTCCTTGTTTGTCAAACGAGAAATGTTGTGCCATCGTCAGAACGAAACTTGCCGTCTCTTGGGTCACACTTTCTTTTCGTAAATATTTTTATTTGTGCGTGCCATTACATCGAAGGATGTTAGTGCATATCTACGGCTAATTGCCGACTCTGATTAGACCCAATTGTGAGACAGGAAAACCGCGTGTTCCGTGGTTGTCCCAGCTTCGGTGACAGACCGAGGTAAGTTCTATACGCAGCAACTCTCGGTTTGACTTATGTGTTCGTTTTATTTCATTGCTTATAGGCTTTTATCGTGAGCTTCTAGCAAGAGCTATCGCTAATCCTAGACTTTAATCTTGGACCTTTATCAAGAGTTATTTCTCGTTGGGTGCATCGCGAATTACGGCGTTGGAAGTTCCCTCCCTCCCCCTCTACGCGGAAGCCGGCACACTACAAAGCGTCGCTGCGACATTTCCGCAAAGACACCGACAAACGAATCGGACATCAAAGGAATAAAGGTCGGAGCGTTATAATTTCTTTTCTTAGTTTTGAGCGATATTTCGCGGATTTAGTTTTTGATCCATTACTTGGATTTTGCCCCAATTAAACTTGCAACTTATTGCGTAACTGCCGGTGTAATTTAAATATGATATAAGTAGACGAGCGTTGACGCGTGCAAATACCCGGAGATTGCATTCTTTTGTATTCTGTTGCATTAGTTACGATTTGAATTATTTTAATATAGTTTAATGCGAAGTTCGGATCCGACCAAGTCGAATATGTTGTAAACTTTTGTGTTCCCCATATATTATTTACTTGTGTATATTCTTTTTATGATTGTTGTTTGTGACTAAGTAAATTGACGTGTTCTGGATGTAACGGGTTTTCTTCATTTTCGCCTTGTCCCCCTTTCAAAAAAAATTAAGTGGCGCCTATTTTCTTATGGGTTTTGGCCTTCGCGGTTTGGATTTGAACCCTCCCGTCCCACTGAAGCTGGCTGGCAACATTGGAGTAAAGTTTCGCTCCAATGTAAAACTTCTGCCTATCTACGCAGGTAGGTAGCACATTGCTGATTGCCTTATAGTCTTATCTGAGTATAGTCTTATCAGCTCATCATAGATGACGAGCTGATGACTTGACTGTTATAAAAATTAATTAAAATATTCGTAGAGTTTCTTTTTGTGTTATAACAATGAACTTTTTTGTATAAATTTGTTTCTTTTTTTTTGGAAAAAAATTAGGGGTACTTACTATCCAATTTAGGGGGTTTTCAGTTAACCTCTTGGAGAAAAGTTCATTGAAGAGTTGGCTTATTACATCCACGATGAGCAGGGGTAAATAAAAAATATGTAAAGCTCGACACTGATTATGACGTTCAGGACGCGAGATGTCGTGCCTTCGTATAACCTCGGGACGCAATTTAATTATTTCGCATGCGCTTAGTACGCCTACGACTTCAACCGAACGCATCACATCTTGCGTCCTGGACGTTTCGTCAGTGTTCTGCTTTAGGAAAAAGCAGGTTTTTCTTTTCTATCCCGCAACTACCCCAAGGGTAGAGGGAGTAAATTATTTCATTTCTAAAATGCTACATACCTCGAGCTAGGCTAGGCTGGCCTTTTTTGCGAGGGATTTAATCCCCAGGAAGAAACTCTGAAGAAACAAACAACAATATTTTTTAAATTTTCAGAAATTTGTTGGAAGTCGGTTTTGATTGCAGTGGATTCTCACACCATTTTAGGTCAAAAATCAGCCGCAAGATGTCGCCACCTAAATTTTCATTAATTTGAAACTTTCACGTGCAGTTTCTAACAGAAAACTTGATAACTTTCAGTGTGCCATCGAAACCAGAGAAAAAGAAAATCCGCAGAAATGGTTGACAATCAAATTGCAACTCAACATTTGCGCATTAACGCTTTTATTAACTTCTGAATTCAAAGCAAATCAATAAATTTCTTAGCTCACAAAATCAAGTTTTTGTTTTGAATTTCGAAGACGTTTCGCTTACGACTTTTCTTCTTAATTTACTTTAATTCTTAATTAATTGATTTTTCACAGAAACCGAGCTGAGAAAAAATAAACACACGGAGAAGATGTAAGCTCTGACACAACTGATTTTTCTCTCCGAGCTACAGTATTTAATTACTTATATTGTTATCGGGTCGTGGGTGGGTGATATGATAACGAACCAATCGAATTTTAATATTCTCTCCCGCGCCAAGCTTTTAAATGAGAAATAGGCCTGCCTCCACTTGCTGAAAAAGCAGAATTTTCAAAACTTGCCGATTGAAGACTATTCAGAACTTTCCAGCAAATGTCTAGGCTTACATTGTTTTGTTATCATTTTTTCCTATTTAGTTTTAAACAATGATATTCATATCTACATCATCGTATTTTACAATTTAAATTTCCATTGTTGAACGCTAAATCTAAATTTTCAAACGCTGTAATATTATTAATCACGCAGCAAACAAACCGCAAATCGAATTTTTAATTGCGCACACGCAAATGTTCCACTTTACATTCCATTCCAATACGCTTTACACGATATATCTCCATTACAAAAATTAATTTAAACCGCCCATCACAATACTATATTACGGGGGCGCCACAGAAAAGGAACCGCAATTTCTTATAGAGTCGACGACGACATTCGACTAATTGAAAGACGCACGTTTCGTTGGCGTATCGCTTATATCATCTTCCACAAAAATGAAATATTTGAGTCGCATCGGACGAGGACGTCCGTCGTTTTTGCTGCCGGCACAGGCGAAGAATTAATCAAAGGGGAAAAGGACGAAGTTACTTACTTGGAATTCAATCGGGGTAGGAAACTTTGAAAAGATTGTAATCACAGAGAAAGTTCTACTCAACGACATGAATAAACCAATACTTAGAAGATGAATCTGCGTTGTTTTGATCAAGATGTGCAAGTACACCAGACAATATGTACTTACTTACTTATGTACAGTCGTGGACAGTTAAAATAGAACTAATGCCGCAACGTTTTTTTTAAACAGTGTGCTACACTCAATTTTTTTTAATGATGACCTAATAACGATGCGCCGGGTACGATAACCTCACCAAAACGTGTGGGGCGTCGTTCATTGCAAAATTATACAAAGTGCCCCCCATAATTCATGTTATATTGTGAGATCGTTGTTTGAATTCCGGCGCAAAAGTATCTGGAAATTTTTGGGAACCCCGAAGTCAAGACGAGCGTGACAAACCGGTGATGTACGATGGGCAAACAACCGACGAAATGTTCCGCCCCAAAACAAGGGGTGAACACTAGGAAAAAAAATGGGCCGCGTTAACTTAAATTCGTTTCCAATGAAACTAAAAAAGCGAACGTGAGTTTGAAGGGCTTGAATCTAAAAGCTCCGATGCAATTCATTAAAAAAAAAAAAGTTTTTATTGGCGTCTGAAAACTATAGTCGTGGGCGTTCAAGTATTTCTGTCCGCCACATATAGCCTAAGAACAAGGATAAATTTCATGAAATTAATATCGTCCCACTAAATCTTGCGACCACAAAAGGTGACATTCTCCGACTTTCCGCGAACCGGTGGCGTGACACAAAAATTTTCCAAAAGATTTAAATATGCCCCGGTAATTACGGGCGCGCCCCGCTAATAAAAACCTCGTTGAATTTTATTAATTATGAGCGTGCGAGCGTGCCCTTGGAAAAAATAATAACTAATTCGCCTCGGTTTGTTTTCATTTAATGTCTGCTTTCCGTGCCGCGAGATTAATCAAAGCGGGTCGGCGAGGTGGGGGGAGGGATGGATGATACCCCGAAACAAAGAAATAAATAAATTGGATAAATCTTCCCCCGAGAAAATGGGGCTGTTAAGGCGCAGACGATTGAGATTTACTTAAGTTCCTGTCGCCCGTTTAAATTCATTGACCTGCCTTCGAGTGTACCGCCGAAGTCACTTAGGGGGAATTGAGTTTTCCGCTTTCGTTCTGATTAACTCGTTTTTAGTTTTTCGTTTTTATTTTGGCCGTCGCGCCTTTGAACGTTGCGTTATATTGGGGGAGGAGGGGTCTATACGAGGGGCACGGAGGTTGGTGATGTAGTTTAAAACTTTTTCTAATTTCGTTGCGAAATTAAAGGAAAAAGTCTGCTTCAGTAGAAGTTACAAATATAAAACCAAAGAGTTACTTATCTTTCTTCAGTTTTAATTAATTTTCAAATCGTTTAATTCCTTGACTGTTCTTAACGTAGGTGATTCTTTAGGAAATAGTCGAAAAAATCGCAAAAATTAACTTTAAAGTCTTTAAAGAAATTAGTTCGTTGGAATGTAAACAGATGGCGCCGGCAGCATGTCAAGGAAACGTTGACGCCGCCGTTGACGAAAGAAAATTGCAAATTTTCTAAAATAAACAAAAAATTAACGAAGTTAATGACTATAATAAGAAAAGGTACATTAAATTTTATTATTTCGTATTTTTTTTAGACCATGCGTGACCTATGACCGGTCGTTAAATTGATATTTCAGCAAGGACCGCAATTGCAAAGTCCCACACAACTGAAACATTTACACCGATGAAGACAGCAGTCTCTGAGGGGTCGACCCGGATTGGAGTTTTTTCCGCGGGGTAAAAAAAATGGAGCCTATGCTGAAGGAAATAATAGAAAAATAAAATAGCATAGATCAAAAATATGAAGACAAGCTGAACACCATGGATTAAAGAAATGAAAGAATAGTAAAGATCTGTATGAAGAAATGATTCGAATTGAAAAACAAAATGAAGAATTTAAGAATGCAAACAAAAAATTTGAAAAAATTATAACGGAACAAGAGGAGAGAATTGAAAGATTAGAAAGAGAAGTAAGGAAGAGGAATCTAATAATATACGGCGTAGCAGAAGAAGAGAATGAAGCGTACCCGGATATACAAGAGAAAATCAAAATAATAATGAATAAAATGGATATTAAAATAAATATGGGCGTGGAACTACAACAATTGAAAAGGATCGGCAATAAAAATACAGGAGGAAATAAACCTAGACCAATAATTATGGAAATCCTTCAGCACAGAAAAAGCAGAAATATTTAACGCAGCAAAAAATCTGAAAGGATCTAATACATGGATATCAGGAGATTATACGAAAGAAATTACGGAACAAAGGAAGATTTTAATAAATCATCTTAGGCAAGCCAAATTAAAAGGTTATATATAGAGCGACAATGAACTAAAACAAGCTGAAAATAAACGGTCTACGAATGCAAAGATTTTCAAGAACAAGAGGACAATATGGGACAAGACAAGGAAAAAGAAGAAAAGGAAGAACATACAGCCAAAAAACACCCGACAGAACAGAAGATACGGAGGCAAAAGATAAGTATCTGAGAGTAACTAAAACGAAAAGAAAAACAAAAAACTAATAGTAAAAAAAAGAAAAAAATGTAATAAAGTTAAGCACGTGGAATGTAAGAACGATGTTAGAGGAGGGGAAAATGATGGAAGTGAGCAATGAATTGAAAAAATACAAAGTAGATATTGCGGCATTACAAGAGATTCATTGGAAGGGACAAGGATAAATAGATAAGGATAACTTCGCATTCCTGTACTCGGGAAAAGAAAAGCAGGGACGTAATGGGGTGGCGAAAAACATAATGGAATTTAGATATATAAATGGCAGGGTGGCATATGTGAGAATAGGAGCGAAACATATACGAGGAGATAGAGGAAACATGTGAATAAATAAACAAACATGACACAATAATAACTGCAGGGTACTTCAATGCGCAAATAGGAAAGGAGAAGTATTTGAAAGCAGTGGCAAGCAAATTCACAATACAAAACAAAATAAATGACAATGGACAAAGGTTATGTAAACTAGCAGCAGAGCAGGGGTTAATGATAATGAGTACAAAATTCGAACACAGGACTGAGCAAGAAATTACATGGATGATCCCAGGAAAAGGCGAAAGAAACCAGGTAGGTCATATTTTAATAAATAAAAAAAAGCAGACGTCGGTAAAAGATGTAAAATCTGAAAGGAGAGCAAATGTTGATGGACTCTGACCACATTGTTACTGTAGCAACAATAAAACAAAAAATAATGAAAACAAAAGGAGCCACATGAACAAAGAAATAGGATATACAAAAATTAAGGAACCCAAAAGTAAGGAACGAAATGTACGAGCATGCAAATACCGTGAGAGCGCTGATGGAATGGGAGCCTGGAGGGAAAACAGCTAGAGGAAGACCTAAAACAAGATGGCAAGATGAAGTAGACAGGAACTGTAAGAGAGCAGGAGTGAATAACTGGAAAAAGTTGACAATGGACAGGAAGAAGTGGTAAAGAAAGTGAAGGATTGCACTCACTAGCCTTGGACCATGGGATTAATTCAACCAAAAGAGATTATGAAAGCTTCGTAAGAAGCGGCGAAGCTCCAACAGGGGTGTTGCGCAAAATAAGAATCAGTACAAACTCTCAAATTGTATTCCAAAACCAACACCCGACTGGCCAAGTTAAGAAACAGAAGATTCTTCTTACTTCGATGCAGACGACACAACATCATACCTAGCCACATCACACAAGGATCAAAAAATCTACTGGAACTAATCATCACCCAACCAGGACGAACCACATCTGAAATCAACAACTTTACAAACAGTCGAAGAACAAAACGCTAAATTTCGAGATAAGAATTACTAACAACAATATAACACATAACGAAAGGCTTCTAACAAGTTTAGAGAACAAATTAAGACAAAATATACCTAAGGAAATCGTTGATGATTTTATTAATAGACAAAACATTAGCTGTAATGTCATCTTTCATAAAATCAAAGTCACAAATCAATACAAATACCAACAACTTCAACAAAACATTATAGAAACCTTTCAAATTGAAGATAACTGGGTGGTCAATTTAAGTAACTTAGAAATACCTGAACAAAATTTGAAATTCTTGACCCTAGGTCCAAAATTTAGTAGAACGTTTTCTAACAAAGATTTTCCTATGTTTAAATACTTAGCCAATATAGAAGCAATAATTAAAGAGTGTGAGAAAGACGAACAAGATATCATTACAGTACAAATAGTTAACATTATCACAAATTATTTACATTCGCAACAAACCACCTCCAATAACAATTTCCATAAACTCTACTTCAACACTAAAGCTTTCTAAAAAAATAAGTCTGAGATATTTGTTACTAGAGCAGACAAAGGTAATGTCATAATTATTTTAGACAAATAACAATATATGGAAAAAATGGAAATACTTATTACTGATGATAATATTTATGTGCCAATAAACCGAGACGCAACAACATCAGTACAAAGAAAAAACAATTAAATAATTAGAAAAATGAAACAAGTAGAGATGATTGATGATAGTACAGTACAGTCAAAACATTATCAACTTATAAAGCTGTGGCACCTAAAATATATGGCATACCTAAAATTCATAAACCTAACTGGCCACTAAGACCAATAGTATCATCAGTCAATTATCCCACTGAAAAATTTATTTTAAAAAAGTTTTGTGCAAATCGGTTTCGATTACAGCGGATTTCCCGAGCAGGCTCTGTACAGTTGTTTCAGGCCTAGTTGGGCCTTCGTCAGCAGAACCGTAGCTCGAGAACTCCACTGCAAACCAAACCGACATGTCCAGGTTATTCGCCAATGCGATGTGAAAGTAATGAACATTTCAAGTAGCGACATCTTTTGATCGCTTTTTGACCTGACATTGCAGTAGGATTGACAAATTGAAGCTAGTCAATCCTACTGCAATGTCAGGTCAAAAAGCGATCAAAAGATGTCGCTACTTGAAATGAAAAATTTATTGTTTATTGCTAAAATTCTATCAACATCCATTTTAATTGAAAATGAATATTACGTAAAAAACTCTTTCTTTCCATTTTGCTAACTTTATTAACGACTTCAAAATACCACCCAATTACGTTATTGTGAGTTTAGATGTAGTTTCGTTGTTCAGCAACATTTCTTTGCCTCTCATTATAGCAGGTATCAACAGAAGATGGGACCTGATTTCATCTAATTGCAACTGCACCAAAGAATTTTTCATACAAATTGTACAATTCCTCTTTGACTCTAGCTATTTTAGTTTCAATTCAAAGTTTTATAAACAAACGTTAGGGTGCTCCATGGGCTCAAAACTAAGTCCCATACTAGCCCTCCTGATTATGGATTTGCTATTAGACGACTGTATTCCCAAATTATCTTTTCATGTACCGTTTTTAAAAAAAATACGTAGATGACATCATATGCGGCATTCCTTAAGTAAGGATGTATCAACTACATCTGTACCAAAAATTTTTTTCTTAAAGTTAAAAATAAATAAAATATGAATAAATGAAATGACACTTTTTAGACAAAATGTTAAATATCTCAAGAATGGTTAGGTTTAGGTATAGTCAATGCTATAGGCGTTTGATTTTAAGATCGCAGCGCTACCGCGGATAAATCTGAACCTCTGTAAGCTATTCGGAATTTTTGTATCGCACGTGTTTAAGTAAAATTATAGTGAATATAATTTTACGTAGTAGACCTTTAAAATTAAAAACGAAATTGTGTTGGAAACTTTTTTGTATCTTCAGTAGTTATTGAGATATGGTCCGAGAACACACTGTTGGGACACCTGTATATACATATACATATGTACATATATATTTTTTTAAAAATTCTATTATTTCATTTTCTTCGCTCTCTTTTTATTTGTGTTGTAAAGTCCATTGTCTTTTGTTTTCAACGTTTTTTAAATTTGATTATTTCGTATTTTTTAAAAAGCCTCTCATTTCATTTTCTTTGCTTTCTCATCGTTCTTTTTATTTTGTTTATTTATCTTTAAATTTATTAATCTATTGAATTGTGTTGAATTGATTATTTTTCTGGTTTTTTTTTACGGAGGTGGTTCACTAACTATTCCTCCGCGATGCCTTCCGCATCAACAAACAAAATGTCACTTGTCGTCAGCAAAGGACAAAGTGAATTAATTGTATTTGTGCGAGATACTGTCACTAAATAAATAATAAATCACACAGTACCGCAATCAGCTGCCATTTTAGTGCAAAATATTGGCGGGAAATTTAAATGTCTAACGGTAACAATGACACACTTGGACATTTTAACGTTTTATTTGACAGGTGTTAAGTTTGATTAAACTTGCCGGAATGAAAATCACTAGTAAAGTCGACCATTTAAACTTGCTGGAATACAATCACTAGAAACGTCGGCCATTTTACAGCAAAAACGTGGTTTCTTTGTCCTGCACATTAAGTAATACGGATTGCGGTACTGCTTTTGTTTCGTGATTGTAGTGCGAGATATTGAACAGCGACATCTATTGCAATTTTTTTCCAATTTATTTTCAACGCATGCTTAAAATGTCTTCACAACAAAAAGAACTGTACTCGCATCTCTAAAGGCCTTCGAGCTTTCGTTAATTTCGTCGTTTGTTGTCTTCGATTCAGTACACAGACCACACCCCTTTAACTACACGAATATCTTCACGGTCAGCCCAAATCTTGCTCGCCATATTTATTCAAGGCAAACTCAGAGAGACATGGACCGCCGCTGCTCAGTCAAGCGCAGCTCAAATTCACCGGCGACATAAATCCACGGACTCTATTTACATAACAAGGTCTCCCTTTATGTTACAGGCGAAACAAGTAATTCCATTGTTCAACCCCCCCCCACACCCCCCGGACAGATTTCAACACACCAAAACAAAACAAAAAAAACGCGTATATGCAAATGTCGCATCGTGATTCGACCGCGATCAGACGGCGCGGCGCTAATCTCCTGAGACTTGAACCCCTGCGTTGCGTGAGGGTTTTTTTTTTTGGGGGCGCTCAGAGTTACCTTGGCCTGCTTGATTCGTAACGCGCGGTTTATTATAATCCCCGAGAAGATGTCGGCGCGTCGTCGGAGACATCGCTGGAATGTCGAGGAGTGTAATTTCTCGGGGTTTAAATTAAAAATTTTACACTCAATTAGAGCGAGACGAGGGGCGCGGAATTATTCCGGGAGTTATCGGGGGCGAGAGGGGATTAATGGGTCATTTCAAAGGGTAAAATTAAGTCGGGGGTTAGGCGGTTTATTTTTATTATTTAATAAAATTTTTGCTCTTGCTATCTTCAATTGGGGGTGGGGAGCGGGGGTGTCGTCGCTTTTTAATTAAGTATGGAACGTGGTGATGTGAAATTTTGTTTTTCTTGTTTATTGCGCGTTGTGAAATGTGAAAAACAATTGAAAATGCAGTTTTTGCCCGAGTTAGTTTAATTTTTACGTAAATATTTAGTTTCAATTTGCAGATCAATTGATTTTGTTTATAATAGAACGAAATAATAATAATAAAAGAGGAAATAAAATTGTTTGTTAACTTCGCTCGTTTTGCGGACCGCCAAACCGTGTAATCATACATGTTTAACAAGGAAAAAATTATACTGGGCGATTCTCTGCCCCAATACGAACTGACTTTAATTAAATTATTACGATTATTAAATTATTGCCCTTCGTTAATTTATCATTCCAAGCGGCACGAATAAGTATTTCTTTCAATAAGAATATTTTTAATTTTATTTTTAAAGTTTACCAGTGATAGGTTTCTAATATTGTGTGGAAGTTTATTAAATAGTTTCTTTTCATATTTACTCAAGCTTACTATAAAAAATAAGTCTCTACTGCGTGTAGGATATAGGGTGTCCCATAAATAAGGGGCCATACGGTAGCAATGGATAGGTGACCATACACAATAACTTTTTTTCTTCTAATAAAATTACGAAAACACCATCGTTTGGGAGATATGCTAAAGTATAATACTGAGTACGAACTTGCCTTCCCTGACCTGCGCAACGGAGGGCATTTCGAACACTTGCTGTTATACGTCACGGTAACTAATGACATAACAATCGCAGTCCAAAGACCTCAGCAATATGTGTCATTATGTTGAGCAGGTCAGTTTTATTATCGTTTTACAATCGAATTATCTTCGCTTTGAATCACATCCGCTTACCTATGACGTATAGAGTTTATAAGCATAACAGGACCGTATTCCGATCGTAATTTCTTTGAAAAATTTGCCAAAAAGAATTACCGAAGCAGACCACTTTCATTTACATTTGCGGACTCTATATGCACCATTGTGCATATAGCACAATGGTGCATATAGAGTGCATTATGGCCCCTTATTTACGGGTCACCCTGTATGAAAATCTAGTCCTTTTAGATATTTATCTTGATATTTTTTAATAAATAAGAGAATTTTAATTATGTATATGCAAGGAAAGGTGTCTGTGCCTGTCTGTTTTCCAATTTTGCAATTTAAATAATAATTTTCTGTAGTATAAAAATACGATCACTATCAGGACAATTATCCTAGAAAATTATATTGTAGTTTAGGTGAATATTAAAGAATAATACATGTTTATTTGATCTTTTAAATTTAATATGTCCCTTAATCTATTTATTGCAAAAAAGCTTGAATTTATTGAAGAGTCCAAGATAGAATGTGATCAAGGTGAAGCCCAAGAAATTTTGTAAAACACGTGTTTCTTAATGCAACTATTTCAACTTTTGGTAAAATTTTGCGAGTTCTAAAATGGAGAAAAGCTGATTTTTTGTTTAAGCTCCTCAGGGTTTCCTGCTGAGACCATCACTGCAGTATCATCAGCTAACATTTTTACCGAACCTACATCAATATGATCAGCTAAATCATTTACAAATATCAAAAACAGTAGCGGTCCCAACACGGACCCCCGATGCACCCCCACGTCCATGTTGTATAATCCAGATAATTGATCTTTAGTTTTAACATAAAATTTACTGTCTGTCAAATACGCAGCCAGTAGATTCTAACATTGGTCCTCTAAGACCATTTGCGTGTAACTTTACAAACAAAAAATTTATATTTATGTCAAATGCATTAGATAAGTCGCAAAAGAGCCCAGCCACCTGTCGACCCTAATCTTTAGAGTTTCATGTTTATAGACAAATTGTTACAATTTATTTTCGATCGTGCGCGAGCACACCCTGTATAATGCATATTTCAACGATTCGAGCTAATTTTAACCCGTTTTGTTCTGTTTCTCCACTAGGCGTAGGAATGTGCCATTCCATGCCTACGCATTTCACTCAACATTCTCTTTTTAAAATATTTTTGCAAAAAAATTTCAGACCAGCCGAATAATTACATATTATAATAATTAACTCCATCCTTGCTTTGTGTCAAGTTTGAGTCTGCGTAATTTTTAATTGTCCAATTTACATGGTCCTATTTGGCGACGCGTATATTAGCGGTCGAACGAGTTCACGCTTAAAGAATGTGGTTAGGACCGGAAATTGTCGCCGATGCTAGTAACCTATGCCCTTTATCTTGATTGGCTTATGTTGACGACTTAAAATCTGTCATTGGCATATTCGAATATATCTCTCTCTTTAGTTGTTTTTTTTCTTTTCCACCGGTCGGGGGTAGCGTCATTGTCTCAGTAAGAATCTGTCTGTCCCATGAACTACATGTGCCTGTCGTGGAAAATTTAGTGTCGTGTTCGCTTCATCGAGGAGGTGAAAGTGATTGATACGGCTTTATGCCGGACTTCTAAGTTCATTTGAGGACAGGAAAGCTGCAGTTACCCCGCAGTTTGTGACAGCCCAGCTTTGCGACTGGGCTTTTGGTTACGACTTTGCCGACCCTCCAGGTCACGGCATTGACCTTTCTTTTGGCTACTGTTTTCGACCAGCTTTCGGCTGATTTCAATTAAGGCCAACCTCCTATTGTTGATCTTGGATTGGCCCGAACTCCAGCATCTCGTGGCCCTGGGCGACTGCAAAGCGACGCATCCACCCAGGGAGAAGCCGACGTCTACGGAGACGCCCCCTAGACGTACGTAACGACACTATTTAGCAGGTCATATGTTTCTATTGACTAATGTAATTTTCTTCGGCTCTCGGTGGATTGAATGTAGCCGCATTTGTGCACGTGTTCGCGTACACTCGCGAAATTAAGTTTCGATTAACGGAGGATTCCTCGAATAACGCGCATCAAGCGCACACCGCGGTTTCTTTGCTGCTAGAATAGACGATTACCGTTTTGCGTCATTTTTAAATAGTTTTGTAGCAATTTCGGATCCGAAAAATTAGGTAATATCGTATTATGTTTATGGCCTAGTTGTTTATTTAAATTGTTCGACCTGCGTTGATTTTATTTTATTTGTTCTGTGTATCTATTAATAAAAGTGTTCATGTTTTGGACGTACCGTGTTTTCTTAATTTTTCACGCGTTTATAACTTTATTTCATTCTTTACTGCGATCACGTAGCCCATAGCAAATTTTCAATAAGTATGGTGTTTAAATGCGACGTGGGCCGAAATCGTAAGCCTGGTTATGAAATAAAAACAAAATTGAATTTAACAACAACCAATAACGTAGCAATATGTTATCAAATCCTATAGACCTTTTTAATTTTGCTTGACCTATAAGGTCTTACACTTCAGCAGGCTCTACTTCCTTCCGAAAACAACTATGTATTTGAAATTTGCTTGACCGGTACAGTACAGGTTGTCGAGCGAGTTACCCGAAATTTATCATTCAGATTTGTTTGAGCTGCGGTTGAGAAATGACTACCAAGAATATTCGCTATCTGTTCATCATCTTCCACAGCTTTACCATCAACTTAGATCTAGTTCTTGCTCTATGTAGGTTTTGGTTTATGATCCTCCAAATGGTTTTTTGTTTGTTTTGACTGTCATCAATCAAAAGTCAATCAAATCAATCAATCAAAAGTCAACCAATTAAAATGATATACAGATTCGGTAAATGTTCAACTGGACATCCTGTTATAATGTGTGCGACAGGGAACGCACTAGAACAATAAAGAGAGAAAGTTGCCTAATCACGCCCACTTGTTTTCGATGCCAGCCACCGATCATCACCCGCCCCGCCGCCGCCGGGCCACTGGCAATTAGTTCTCCGTGAACCGAACCGAAGCAAACTTGCTATGTCCAGTACCTACCCAAATTTTCGATTCTGTATGAAGAATGAGCCAAACAAAAAAGATCGTTCCCACCACAGAATATAAGAAAATCAAATCGCCAGAGGCAAAAACAAAAGAATAATCCGTAGAAGTGACTTCCGATATGAAAAACTAATTCGATTGTAAGAAATCAAAATAAAAATCGAATGAAGAACGACGAAGCGCGAAGAGAAAAGTGAACGAAAAACAAAAGAAAATCGCGGATTGTTGGAAAATCAAAACTGATAAGAAAACAAACGAACAAAAAAGAAAACAAAAGAAGATCAACAAAAAAATACAAAATGGTGGAACGCAATGAATTTTATTGAAAAAGTCTTTTGATTTTTAAACGCTCCCAACCGAAAGAGAACCGACCGACGATCTCGTTTTGTATTAAAAATAAATAAACGAGAAACAAAAGAAAATCGCGGTTTGTTCGAAAATCAAAACTGAAGAAAACAAGTGAAAAAAACATAATAATTCGACCAAGAAAAACTGAAAGAAACAATGATATACGATTAAGGCGAACAAACAAAAGACACAAAAGAGGATCGACACGAAAAATTATCGCAACAAAAGACGCAGTGGAAATGCAATGAAACAAATGAAAGCTTGATTTCAACATTTTCAAACGCTTCGCGTCGAAAATCGTCGGTTCATGCATTCATTCGCGTACGCGATTTGATTAAAAACTGTACGCATAGCAACAATGACGTTTAGAATAGCTGTACATAATAAAGTTTTTATCAATAACGAAAGAAATGATAAAGAACAAAAAACAAACGCCTACAACCCACAACAAAACAGGCAATCAAACATATTGCTATTATTTTGTGTAGTTACAGCAGGTTCTCTGTATGATTATTTATTTGTAATTTATTTTAGGTTTCAGGGTGATGGATTCTTCGTTTATTTGGTCTGCAGAAAAATTCTCTCCCTATTTATTTATTTTTAATTTGTGTGTATGTGTGCGTCAGCTGGTTTCAATGAATTGATTATGATCCTTGCAAATCATCTTCAATATATTCAGTAGGATTACGTCAGGTTGTTTAAATGAATTGTTTATGTTCCTTGCAAATCATCGTCGATACATCATTTGCTGAAAGGAACCCTTGTGTGTGTTAGTAGTTCACGTCAGCTAATTACGATCCTTGCAAATCATCGTCAATACATTTATTTGTTGAAATGAACCCTCGTGTGTGTGTATCAGTAGTTCACGTCAGTTGGTTTAAATTAATTCATTATGATCCTTGCAAATCATCGTCAATACATTAATTTGCTGAAATGGACGTTTGTGTGTGTTAGTAACTGACGTTAGTTGGTTTCAATGAGTTGATTAGGATCCTTGCAAATGATCATCTACAGGAAGAATGGGATCTCTCTTCTTCTATTTTTCGTTTTTGTTAGTACAATAAAGAAAGAAGGAAACGACTGCGTTTGTGTTTATAAGAAATAGAGGAGAAGACAAACGAAATAAATGTCCTCATAAAAGTTTTATGGCAGGCACTGCAACGTGGCATCGATCGTGAACTTGACCTTTAAGTGGAATTTCACGTCAATTTCGTTGTTAGGTCAACGCCTGACGCTGTGAAATACGAACTACAAAATATTTACTTGAGAAATACATGCAAATCACCTGAAACAGGTTATTCCATGCAAGGGGTCACAACGGCCAAACTTTTAATAAATCACTAAAAGGTAAAACAGTTTCAAATCTCCTAGTATTTTACTTTCATTTTAATTTAAACTGTATTGTAAATAAAGTTTATTTGTACAAGAAACATTTTTCGATAAACCGAATTTAAAACCTTTGTAATCTGTTAATTATTATAACTTCGTTTTGTATATGATGAAATATTTTTAAATCTATTTGATATTTTATTTTATTACTTTTGCCTTCCTTCTTTTCCTGTTTATTATATGTACATATTGTTACGGTAATAATTTAAGTAACATGATATAAGGGTCGTAGCTCAGTATAATAAAACATTTATTAACAATTAATTACAACTACAAATACTTACATCTTATTTTTATCACTTACAAACAATTTAGACTACATGACATTCTGACTAGATGGAACTCTAATGCCGCTAACGTTTGATTTGTCGCGTATTTATCTGCGTTGGCGTTTTCCTTATCCTTGTTACAATATTTATTGGCTAGACGTTTCTGGGGGGCAGCACCGCTTCTTTGAGAAGCTCTCTAGATCCTTTTCTGGGGGTGGATCGGTACCGATTTGTTTCCTCCAATCATCTGACCTATTTCTTTCCATAACTCTTTGTTTTGCGCCTTTTGTCGCCATCTGCTAACTCCTGCCCTTGTCAGATCCTCCTCTACTTCTTCCAACCACGTTGCTCTGGGCCTCCCTCTTCTCCTCTTCCCGCTAGGTTCCCATGTCAGCATTAGTTTAGTCGTTTCTCGTGATTTTGCTCTCCAGACATATCCAAGCCATTGTGGTCTCTACCTCTTAATCTTGTTATGTCTTCTTCTTCATTCTTCTTCTTACCTCACTCTCCGACTCTTTTACTGATCCTACTGTTCTTAATATTTTCCTTTCGACTATTCTTATTTCTTTGTTATGCTCATTGTTTCGGCTACATACAACGTTATTATTAGTTCATTATTTATTCCATCTTTTCCTGACGGTTCCCAGTTTTTCAAGCCTCTTATTCTTTCTCTGTTGGCTCCTCTACTGTATTTTCCTCCATCACGAAACCGTCCAATATTTGTTTATCATTTAGCAACTTTTTAAAGTAGTTCATCCACACCTCCTTATACTCCTCCACATTTTCCGTCACTTGTCCTTTCCTGATTATTATATTTTACAGAAATCCCCATCTGCCGACTAGCCAAAGCCTTTATCTGCTTCCTTATGTTGTCTAAAAAAAAAAAACAAATCAAAACACATTTAGTACCTTGCGAAAGACATTCCCTGTTGATGGCGCAGAATCGTCTGGGGATAATAAATAATCAAGAAAAAGCCGTTGACCCAAATAACGAAACGTCGATCACTGAATAACTTAAAAGGTGTCTGGAGATGTACATTGCAAACTTGTATAAATAAAATAAAAGTTTGAATCGCAGGGGATTTCATCAATTATTCGACATGTCAGTCAAAATTACAGCTTGAACATCCTTTTTAATTTTATTACAAAAAAATGTCAGTAAGTGCTAATCTATAGTTTCGATTACAGAGCGTTTTACTTTGTCATAAGAGAATTTGTTCACGTGCATTTGACAAAGCAACTCAACACACTGGAAACGTCAAACCGTCATTTGCTTTTACAGATTATTTTTAATTAGAAAATATATTGATTAACTGAACGCAAAAATTATTATTCAATCATTTTTTGGTTTGCGTTTCTTTCGCTTTTAGATTGTCGGATTATAGCAGGAGCTTACGTTTTGCGACTGTAGGTATCTGTAACTGTTTCCTTGCAAAGCACAAGATTATACATTTTCTCTCAGTTTGCCTTAATGTAAGACTGCACGGATGCAATTAATCGATTGCAATTAAGTTGTTAGAGTGCAAAGTTAGGGTAGTTTTACAACTGTTTCCCATTGCAAGATTTAATCTCTTTCTCCCTGAAATAATGCCAGACGTTGAATAAAGCGCCGAGGAATCCAATATGTTGTTGGGGTAATTAAAAATTTGATGGGGACCTCTCAATTTTCTAGTTTTTAATTCAGCTGTATCACATTTCTGAAGAATCACCGGTCTCACTCTCTCCGATAGATTTTTATTATCCGATAGCATTAATAAGATTAAATGACTCAATTTAATAACAATTTTCATTGAAATACAATCAAAAGAAGAAAATTTCACTGTCATTCAAGAGATGGCGTTTCGAAAAAACGTCAAATTTCATTTAATTTTTGAAGAATAATACGAAAACGGAAAAATACGGTTTAGAAATAGTACACGAACCGAGGTCTAAACAGGCGCCAACTTGAAGGGCCAATAGGCTAGTTTTTTCAATACACCGACCGAGGTCTAAACAGATCAATATGAACTTGTACAGTTTGAAGCCCCAATGAACGAGTTTTTCTCAATACACGGACCGAGTCGAAATAAAACAACTATCACCACTGCGGACCGGTACGAATGTTTGTGAGGTTTTTGTCCTCGCGATGCGATTGGTCGACGGATTGCGCGGCAGCAATTCAAAATCAGCGGTAGAGCAAGAGATTAACTTGGTGTAAAATTCGTGACCTAAGTCCGGGATAATATTTATACTCGTCGGTTTATTTAAATGAGAGAGCGATAAACAAAGCTAGAAATAAAAACGTTTATTGTTAAAACAAAGTTAATGATTACAAAGTGTGATCAATACATATAAATACGAGACAGCCAATGAGAACGCGTATCAGAGTTCGTTTAAGCGCGAAACCGAAAGGGGCGGGGCTTACAAAGTCCGCGTAAACACTTCAGTAAGCGAAAGTTTCACCGGTCTTTCACTGCACACTTGCACTGTTTCACTCCGCTGCACTTTCCGACTTCTTCTTCGCGACGAAACCACCGTCCACACTCACTACTCTCTCTCTTGCGGCGGCTGCTGCTTCCTTTTATGCCTTCAGCGAACTTCTGTGTAGCCAATTACTACCTCGGATCGCGGAGAATCGAACGAACGTTCCTTATTGGTTAAAATCGACAGTTAGAGCAATGCACGTACCGAAATTAAATATCCATTTAATTTTCACCCGGTAACAGCCAACTTGAAGGGCCAATAGGCTAGCTTTTTTCAATACACCGACCGAGGTCTAAACAGATCATTATGAATTTGTACAGTTTGAAGCCCCAATGAACGAGTTTTTCTCAATACACGGACCGAGGTCGAAATAAAACAACTCATAACTAGACCAATGGAAATCCTGTTTCGTAATTAGTTGCACCGCAATCAAAACGAACGCCAGAATTTCCCGAAAAAATAAACAAAACAAATGACGATCTGAAACCTAACGATCCAGTATCAACTTTATTATTTTGAATGGAACGCCCAGTATGTTTTCTCGCGTTAAGGAAGATATTACGTTCCTACTTCCAAAAATATGTTGTTTGCCTATTTTTGGTTTCACACTTTTTGCACGATATTTAAGTTTGAAATAAAAAAAAAATTATTTTACTTTAGTAGGCCTTGGATTAACGAAATTGTTGTATGTCCGATAATATTCGTCTATCTCCAAAATATTTGTCACAATTAACTTAATCGAAGGCCGTATCCTTCAAAAAGCAAAATTATTTGGTTTAAAAAATTTGATGGGGTCCTCCCAATTTTCTAGTTTTTAATTCAGCTGCATCACATTTCTGAAGAATCACCGGTCTCACTCTCTCCGATAGATATCCGATAGCATTAATGAGTGGAATAAGTCAATTACCGAATCCCCCGATTATAATCGGTATTACTATGAAAAAAATTATAATGAATGCATAAGATTAAATGACTCAATTTAATGACAATTTTCATTGAAACACAAAAGAAAAAAATTACTATCATTCAAGAGACGGCGTTTCGAAAAAACGTCAAATTTCTTTTAATTTTTGAAGAATAATATGAAAACGAAAAAATACGGTTTAGAAATAGTACACGAACCGAGGTCTAAACAGGCGCCAACTTGAAAGGCCAATAGGCTAGTTTTTTTCAATACACCGACCGAGGTCTAAACAGATCAATATGAACTTGTACAGTTTGAAGCCCCAATGGACGAGTTTTTCTCAATACACGGACCGAGGTCGAAATAAAACAACTCATAACTAGACCAATGGAAATCCTGATTCATAATTAGTTGCACCGTAATCAAAACGAACGCCAGAATTTCCCGAAAAAATAAACAAGACAAATGACGATCTGAAACCTAACGAATCAGTATCAACTTTATTATTTTGAATGGAACGCCCAGTATGTTTTCTCGCGTTAAGGAAGATATTACGCTCCTACTTCCAAAAATATGTTGTTTGCCTATTTTTGGTTTCACACTTTTTGCACGGTATTTAAGTTTGAAATAAAGAAAAAATGATTTTACTTTAGTAGGCCTTGGATTAATGAATTTGTTGTATGTCCGATAATATTCGTCTACCTCCGAAATATTTGTCACAATTAACTTAATCGAAGGCCGTATCCTTCAAAAAGCAAAATTATTTGGTTAAAAAAATTTGATGGGACCCTCCCAATTTTTTAAACCAAATAATTAACCTTGACCTATGTATGTTAATGCTGATGAAAATTGTTGTATCTAATGATTGATTAATCTACGTATGTGCAGATATTAGATGTACTCCCACAAACTGCCCTTAATTACCAATAATTAATTATTATCCGGTAAGTATTCATACACACGTCAGTTGTGTGGGACGCATTAAGCAACCAAAGGGACATTTATTTTATATTAAAATAATCTAATTGCCGCGGACACTTCTTGTTTAAACAAAACGACTTGTAGGCGGAATTTCAATCAAATTAAAAAGAGTTATTATTAGAAGAGAAATTAATTACATGGCTCTAAGGAAATTGCGAAATTTGTTAAGAAATACATTTATTTTTCGTAATTAAAAAATAGTGTACGTCCCCCATCATCAATATTAATCGCGATTTTATTTTCTAGATAAAAGTTCGAGCTTTAATCAAGTAAGAAAAATAAGTTTAATTTTTTATTGTTGGATGGATCACTGACCGGTAAATTTCGTTTCGAAACCCTCAATTGACAGGCCCTAATCTAGATTAACGTAACCAGAATTTTTTGTTTGCCCCCCAAATAAAAAAACGAGGAACGAAAATCAGCCGCAAAGGAAGAAAAAAATTGCCGTGGGCGCTTGTATAAAATCATTAAAGCGAATTGGTGGCGCGATGATGAACGGGGGCAATAAAGAGTTTTATTTTAATTCACCCTCTCGGGTTCGTAACGCGCCTTGGCGACGCACTTCGCCGGCCCCTGCTTTATCTTAGTTACAGAAATTCGTCCTGGCGGTGGGCCTTAATGGCCGAAATGAATCTAATCTATCCAATTATCCTGCTTTGAATGTTCGCCGCTCCGTCCGCCTTATTTCCGATTAAGTTGGGCCATTTCATCATCTCTATGATGCCACTTAATATTCGAAGTCGAACAGATTTGGCCACGCTAACAAGGGAGATATTTGTGAGTCACAGTTAGGACGTTTCCACCACATGTTAGACAAGGAACAATTAATTTAGAGCTTGAATTTGGTAACTAAGTTGGCATAATATGTGCTGCTTTATTACATCCAAAATTTAAGTTACGAACTCTTGATACAGGGTGAATGACAATTGTTCCGACAAAAAAAACACATAAGAGAATCGTTCTCTTTAATTAATTAAAAAATTACTCTAAAATCAAGCTGCGGCACTGCGTATGAAATACGTACGTTAAACTTTTAATAGATTTGTGTTCTGGAACAGCTAACCCCACAAAATCAGTTAAAAATGTTTAAATCACACACCCAAGATGAAGGAGAAGGAGGTCAAGGGAGTCCCCAAAGTCGGGAAATCAAAATAAGAATTCTCATTCTTATAAATGAAAGAAAGAACGAGATAAGAAAAGTAGAGGCCCCGTATGACGGGAAGAATATGGCAATGGAAGGAAACGTCAAACCTTACAAGGCTTCTGGGTTAAGTATAGTTACGTTTGAATTTGCCGCCAAGAAAACGTGGCAACAAAACGACGTCTAAGCCGCGTTTCGGTACGTTTGGCAACCTTGTACTCCTTCCCCACTACCACGAAGCTCATTCGATATAGGACACCACGTGACTATATCATGGTTCATCGTTGGTTACCACTTGCGACTTTCGCGCGTTATTCAGCGTCCACCATCCGTTTCATTCTACGTTCGGCCATCGTAAGATGTTGACGTGTATTAGTGTAATCTCGGGGTTCTTGCTCTTTACGTGAGGAGAATTCATCCACGGCGCTGCCGGAATTCCTGACTACACCACCGAACGAATTTGGGGTATTTTAAGCCCTGGAAAACATGAAAAACCCAGGTAGAATCCAGCGTTTTGTCTGAACGCCATGTTGGACGCTAACGACTCATTTCTCCTTCTATACAGGCTTTTAGTTGTATGCACAGATCTTCTGCTGCGCTTCAGCCTTCTTATATTGTACCGTGCGTCGTGAGTTGGGCTCAAACCGAGTCAAATCGTAGTATTTCTCGTGCTTTCCGGTCCTATGAGGAAGCCTGACCAGCCATCTTGACGGGCCCTGTGAATCCAGTTTGCACCGGATTGTCGACGCTGGACGCGATCGACAGAGTTCGTCGTAACTACCAGCTGCACTTCGGTTGGTAATTTTGACTTGACGTTACCGACTGTACGCTGTCAATTTAGTTTATTTTGACGTATCGTGAATCGGTGTTTATTTATCTTGCATAACCGAGTAGTGAGAGCGAATTATGGCCCTCGAATTTGTGGGTGACCCACATTATCGTAAAGAAGGCAAATTATCGTGTACACTTTTATGTATTGTACCTTTGTTCAACAAAGTTAATAGTATTTAATTAAAGTTTAAGTAAACTTTTGCTATTGCGTTTGTGTTTACTCCTTAACGTACCAGTGAGTTAAATAAGCCTCTGTTTACTTTTGATTTTCTGCCGATTTAGTCGATTCGGAGACGTCGCATCGTCGACAAGATCGTTTATGTTCAGTTTGTTTATTCAAGTCTGACTTGGCGCCCTTTTGTTATTTTATTTTGTTAGTTTAAGTTAAGTTTTGCTATTGCGTTTGTGTTTACTCCTTAACGTACCAGTGAGTTAAATAAGCCTCTGTTTACTTTTGATTTTCTGCCGATTTAGTCGATTCGCAGACGTCGCGTCGTCGACAAGATCGTTTGTTTATTCAAGTCTGACCTGGCGCCCTTTTGTTATTTTACCATCGTAAACCCACCCCCATCTTCACTGATTGCTAGTCGAGGGGAACAGCTGATACGTTAGTCAGCAGAACTTATCATATGTCAAGGTAGGTACGAGGCAAGTCATTTAAAATTAAATTTAGCAACACACGTCTTTTTTGGACTTTACTTCCTACTGCTGACCGTTTTCTATGTATTTTGAGAGATGAATAATTTAGGATGATTTCTAAAAGTGTAAACACCAAGAAAAAATTTTCAGAAAATCCTTTCTCCTCGCCAACCCAATCAATTGAACTAGTAATAGTAACTCTTGACCGAACACTTTTTGATATCACCCGAACGCAATTTATTTAATCATTTTCATTGATAGGGTAATGGTATCCCTCGTGACAGGGATGATTTTATGATGTCGCGGCCTAGTAAACGACCCTTCTATTATCCTTTTATGCTGGTCGTTAAAGTTGTGCAGAATTTGAATTTTTTGGCTTTTAATATTATCCCGGAAATGTCCTTCGCACTGTTCACTTGAATTTATTATCCTCTCATCCCGGAAATTCCGCTTTCATTGTTGACTTCAATATTTTTGTTATCTCTTTTTTATCTCTGTCTTGCAATTGGAAATCGTGGGGGAAATGCAAGAACCCTACTGATGATGATGTGGTTTCCTTCACTGTCTAAGTATAAACGAAAATAATTAATTCGACTTTGGCAACTTAAGATTTTCTAATTTAATGAAAATTTTCCAAGATATGTCAAGGTCACTAAGGAATGAACGTTCGTAAGATTCAATAAATTTTAATAATCCAACATATTTCGGTTCCAGTGGTAACCATCATCAGGGACTACAATTAAAGAGAAAAATTCTAAAGTTAGAAACTTTATTAAATAAAAAGAGGAATTCACAAATAGAAATAAAGTTAAAAACTTTATTTCTATTTGTGAATTTTTCTCTTGAATTGATGGTTACCACTGCAACCGAAGTATGTTGGATTATTATTAAAATTTATTGAACCTTACGATCGTTCATTCTTTAATGACCTTGACATATCTTTGAAAATGTTCATTATCTCTTTTGGTCACTACTATCAAATAGAGCAACTCACCGATTTTCTAATTTGTTATTTTTATGTTTGTTTTCTTTTGCGCTTTATTTTTATTTTTTACTTTTGCTTTACAGTATGTATTCGGATCTTTTTCTTTTTTTTTATATTTCCTCAATTTAATTTCCAAGACTTCAGCACTTTCTACCGTCTGCTTTTCATTTCTACCTTATAATTGAGAATCTTGAAGGAACATGCAAGAACTCTTGTTGGTAATGTAGTTTCTTCCTCCGCGGTTTGGTTCAACCGAATAGATTTTGGCCAACGGTAAGAAAAACAACTTAAAATTATTAATTTTTTTATGTTTTCTAATATCTTGATTTTTATTCATGTTTCTTTAGTTTTCTTCACGCATTTATTTATTTAATTTTTTTTTGACTTGATAGTAGTTCTCTCTTTTTCTTTTCGTCTGCGAGCATTCTCGCGTTCATTACCAGGTTTTGCTAGATTGTATTTCGCTTCTTTTATTTTCAACTAATGGAAAATTATAGATTCTCGGGCCTTTAATTTTTGGAAATCTGAACGTACCGCTTTCTATCACTTCATTTCGATCAAGTCATTGACCGTCTTTTGTTTTCTTCTCTTCAGATATTTGGATATCTGTAAAGTCCATTATTGTTTCTTCATATAGTAACGTTTTTATTAAAGCTAAATTATTAACTACGTATTAAACAAACACTAACACTAAAACTACCTACAACTAATTCATATCGCTAAATAATTTATGTGGAATAATATTTATTTCCACGGCGTTAATCTTATTCGCGCGAAGTTATGACTGTCTCTCCAGCGAACGGGGCGAGTTTTATATCTGTGTAGACATTCTAGAGTCAACTCGAGTATGGCGCATTCTTCTTCAAAGGATCTGGCGTCGTCCTAGCGATGACATCATGCCTCCTCGTCGGACCCGCTTTGTTTCACCATGCCCGGCCGTCACAATATTTTCAAAAATTTCGTTACAAAATGACATCCAATTGACGATTCACCTTTTTCATTCGTTCTTGCATTAAACAATCCATCTTTCTTCTATTTTTTTTTTTTTTTCGTTAGTTGGCCAACTTAACTTCTCATTGAAAGTTAGTGTCTTCTGACCTACTTTGAAGCGAATAAAAAATTCAATTTCTTGTATGTCATCAGTCATCACTCATCAGCGATGGTATTATACGTGCTTCTATTCTCGTCTGTGTTAATAACTTTTAATAGCTTTTTCTAGTTTTTTTTTTTCTATTTCAGGAAAAAAATTACACCTCCGCCGTCGTTTTAATTTTAGCCTTAACACGCGATCTATATTCTCGATTATTCCAGTCAGTAGTTTCAGGTCAAATGCTGGAGGGTTCCAGGCGTTTGCTAGAAAATCGAGAAAGAAAAGATATCTGCTGGATAACCGAGGATGGGCGCGCTATTTGAATCAGTTATTATTCCGAAACCGATACGTGTGAATATAGCGATTAGTAGAACGTTTAAGTTATAGAAGCGCTATTTGTTGTAGTGTTGTAGCTGGTTATTCTTTGTGGACATTAAAGTCTTTTTCGCCTAGCATATGTGAAAGTAACTCATATTAACCCTAAAAATGTGACGGAAAGTAATGTTTACCTGTCCTATTAGGGCTGCTAAACTCATAACAACACGATTTATAGTTCGTAACCTAGCAACACATTGACTTTCATTTGCGCGCTGTGACATTTCACAGAATTTTTCATTAAACGTCAGTTTTAAACAAAGCTTGAATTTGATTTAGGGCTAGGCGAAAAACAATTGTGTGTTACACATGCAGAAACGCATTAGCAGCCCTTAGCTATGAGCTGCCCTCGCTTCGCTTTGCTCGCTCTGCAGCTCATAGCCGCGGGCTGCAAATGCTCACTTTCTGCCCTTGTGACACAATGTACTATATTCATCTAGATCTAGGAGACACCAGGAGGTTAATCAGGATACGGAAACAAATGAATCTGCTTTAATGGCGATTATTTGTGGAGTGCCTCAAGGGTGTGTTTTAGGTCCACTACTTTTTGTTCTGTTTTTGACTAAAATTTCGCCTTCAACAAAGAATTTATTTCGTATAAATTTGACACTTGTGTATTTGGTCAAAGGCGATAATTTTATTAACCTTACTGATTATGGACAGAAAGATGCTGATAAGTGTTTTTTTATCTACTATAATAAACACAGTAAATAAAATCGATTCGTCCGCTAAAACTCTATTTTGCGTACTTGTTACATACGTAAATAACTACAACTTCATCAATTGTCCTTTGTTACTTAGGCACGATTTTACAATCGTCGGATAAGCATTATTCTTAGAATAACGTGACGTAGTTGCGACGTAGATATGGAGGAACATTAAAGGATATTCGGCGAACAGTTATTCCGTCCTTATTCCACGATTGTAAAACTAGGCCTTAAAGTGAAATGCTTTTGTTCCCGTATTCCCATTTTCCAAAACATTAACAGCTTGGAAGACCCTGTATATACTTACATATGATGTTTCATGTTGATTTGATTTGCTGCATCACGTTAGGCATAAAATAATTCTTCAATGAAATACTTGTCAACTTGTATTTTTGATCTCAGCCGAAAGCAATTTCTTAAAACACTTTCACAGATGGGGAGAATGAAAATCTGTATCCCTCGTAGCAGGGATGAATTTATGATGTCGCGGCCTACTAAAAAGACCCTCCTATGATCCTTTTATGCTGGCCGTTAAAGTTGTGTAAAATTTGAATTCCACGGCTTTTAATACGCATCATCCCGGATATGTCCTTTTCACTGTTCGCTTGAATTTATTTCTTATTTCATTCCGGAAGTGCTTGACTTCAATACTTTTTGTCGCTTCTCATTTATTTCTGTCTTGCATTTGGAAACCGTGGGGGAAATGCAAGGAGCTTGCTAATGGTAATGTGATTTCCTCCACGGTTTAATATTTCCCAATTTGTTAATTTTTGTACGTGTTTCATTTGTTTTTCTTGTAAGTACTTCTCTTTTTCTCGCTGTTATTGTGCTCTGGTCTTTTGCTTAGGAAGTTTCTTTTTCTTACATTTCGGAAAATTTCATTTCCAAAAGTGATGGAAATTGATAAATTTCGTCTTGTCGACATCGACATCATTTGTTTCTCTTGTTAATGCTTCAGAATTTGCCAAAAAATTTGAAAGAGTTCCCAACAAGTGTTTTCAAACATTACAAAAAGATTCTCAAATTTTGCTTTTTGAAAAAAGATACGGCGCCTTCGATTAAGTTGATAGTGACAAATATTTTGGAGGTAGACGAAAGTTGTCGGACATACAACGGTTTCATTAATCCAAGGCCTACTAAAGTAAAATCATTTTTTTTTTATTACAAAGTTAAATATCGCGCAGAAAGTATTAAACCAAAAATAGGCAAACTACATATTTTTGGGATTGGGAAAGAAATATCTTTCTTAATGTGAGAAAACATACTGGGCGTTCCATTCAAAATAATAAAGTTGATACTCATTTTGTTAGGTCATTTATTTATTTATTTTTTTTCAGTAAATTCTGGCGTTCGTTTTGATTGCGGTGCAACTAATTACGAAACAAGATTCCCATTGGTCTAGTTATGAGTTGTTTTATTTCGGCCTCGGTCCGTGTATTGAGAAAAACTCATTCATTGGGGCTTCAAACTGTACAAGTTTATATTGATCTGTTTAGACCTCGGTCCGTGTATTGAAAAAACTTGCCTATTGGCCTGTTACCAACACGTAATCCGCGACTTTAAACGCGACTGCGAATTACGCGCGAACAAATGTTTAATTTCATTTTTCATGTGTTACGTGTTGCGTTAATTATTTAGTCTTAGGCATAGGTTTACACACAAAGACACATAGCCACGCTGCATCATGTGCCGTTTCGCAGTTCTCAGAACAAGCGACCCGCCCGGCCAATCACAGGCCGCCATTCAAGTTCATCATTTTTTTTCAACTTCCCACGGTACGATTCTTTTCAAGCTTCGTCGCAAGCTTTGTTATGCCTTAGACAACATCTACACAAAAATTCAGCCCATTCGTACCGCTGGAAATAAAGTCATTATTAAAGTGCTTCCACACTTCCGAGCCATTTTCCTCACATTTCCGCCGGATAAAGCCCGGCATGTCACGGATCAAATTAAAGATCTTTTATCCCTCGATCTGCCTGCACAATCAAAACCATAGCTCGCGGTTGATATAAGAAAGATACACCGTTTTTTGGGTTTTACCATTAGCGCTAAGCGGATTATGACGTCAGAAGCGAGGGCCTTTCTTGGAACGGATTAATTTTAACCATATAAAAGGGCTCTCGGTTCAAGCAGTCGTCAGATCCGAACGGTCCACCGTAACGATGTCTGGGGCGGAGTAGGCAGATTAAGATCGCACCCATCGACTTCCTAACCTACGACTTACCGCCGCGCCGCCTCCTTGCCGCTAGGCCCAGGGTTTTCCTGGCCACGGTAAACTACTCGGCTCGGCCGGTCGTGCTGCCCGGCACTCGCCAGCCATTAACCTAACTGCCGCCGGCACAAGGGTCTACTTTGCCGCCCCGGCTAACCTACCGCCACCAAGCCCGTGGCCGGGCTGTGTTTTACACTCCGGCATATCAGCCACCGTTCTTGACCGCCGGTCTGGCATTCCAACCGCTCTGCGTCGGAACGCTACACTCTTTTAATATTATATATTAATTGTGTATATATCACTGTGTATATAATACTTGTAAATATATATTCTTTTTACTCCTGGACAACCAGCACTCTTTTCGTGTTTACCATACTCTCACTATCCACTCCTAGTCCGCCGGTCGAGCTAGCCGAGCTACAGAATCTGTAGCCTTTGACCGGAAGAGGGATTCCGAGACGCACTGACGATTCCCGGATGTCCGACACACCGATCAATCGGAAATCAGAAGGACGCCGTCCGCAAACGCAAGCGCCTCCCCCGCCCGACGCGTACCAAAGGTGA
Source organism: Dorcus hopei (assembly GCA_033060865.1). Classification (NCBI taxonomy): domain Eukaryota; kingdom Metazoa; phylum Arthropoda; class Insecta; order Coleoptera; family Lucanidae; genus Dorcus; species Dorcus hopei. Next base: position 4,663,815 of record CM065424.1, on the reverse strand, counting down.
CAATTGATCTGTTTAGACCTCGGTCCGTGGATTGAAGAAACTCGCCTATTGGCCCTTCAAGTTGGTGCCTGTTTAGACCTCGGTTCGTGTACGATTTCGAGACCGTCTTTTTCCGTTTTCGTATTATTCTTCAAAAATAAAATGATTTTTGACGTTTTTTCGAAGCGCCATCTCTTGGATGACCATAAAATTTTCTTCTTTTGATTGTGTTTCAATGAGACTTGTCATTAAATTGAGTCAGTTAATCTTACTAACGCTGTCGGATAATAAAAATGTGTCTATCGGAGAGAGTGAGACCGGTGATTCTTCAGAAATGTCATCCAGCTTAATTAGAAACTAAAATCGAATAATTCGCATCTCGAAAAACAGAATGTGTAGATACCGATCAAAATATAAACAAAAACCCTGCACAATTATTTTATTCTTATTAAATACGATTCACCTTTTTCATTTGTTGCTACGGCCATTTATTTCTTCGTTGGCCAGCTTTACTTTTCATTTAAAGTTAACTCTCCTGAACCATTTTTAGGTACTTACGATTAGATCTGTTTTGAAGTAAACGAAAAGTTCTATTTCCACCAACGATAGTATTATGTGTCCTTCTATTATCGTCTGTGTTGATAACTTTTTTTTCTAGTTTTTCCTTCGTATTTTAAGGAAAATAATTGCATTTTTTTTTCTTCGATGAATAAGAACTTAGGATGATTTTTAAAACTCAACAAAAAGTTTACAGAAAACACATAGGATTGAGATGAAAGAAAAATATGATTGACTTAATTCACTACATTTTCGATTATTCCAGTGAAGCTTCAAGTCGAATGCTAGAGGGTTGCAGACGTTTGCTAGAAAGCTCGGGAAAGAAGGATCTGTACGGCCCATTTTCATAAAACGTAGTTAACCACACGATCAAGTTAATCGTGTGATCATTGGAGAAAAGTTTAAATTTCCTCCAATGATATTGCTTGATCACACGATTAACTTGATCGTGTGGTTAACTACGTTTTATGAAACTGGGCCTGTGTGCATTTAAAGTTGACGAGCTGAGACAACTGTAGTTATTTAGTTTGTTATACACTGCATGTGTGTTTTGTTTATGTCAGAACCCTACTCTGAGCGTATCGAGTGGGACAAATCTCCTGAAGGTTAAGATTTACTTGAAGCGAACATGACGAGACCTTGGGAGCGGGTTTCGAAGTGGATTTCTTACAATTGGGGGTAACTCCCTGGCGCCCTGGTTTATTTTATTTAGTATCCCTCCCTTCTTCACTGAGCTGGCTTGGGAACAGTTGTGGGAAAGTAACGCCTACTTGTCACCTAGTATTTCAAATTATTCAGGAGTATTAGTATTTACACTTTTTGGGGCAACAACCTCTTAATGCCGAAGATAAAACGTAGGCATAAGTTTTGAACTCTTTGTACTCTTTTTATAACAACATTATCAAGGCACGGCCCATAGAGATAGTCATAGTAATTAAAATGTGATAAGGAATCGCTTAGTAGTAATTTGCAAATGTCTACTGTTGTATAGCAACTTCAAGTTAGTGATAGCTTTGCGCATGCATAAAGAAATACGCTTTTTGTATCTTCATTTACAGTCGATAATTACGCCAAGATTTTTAACCTCATCAAGTAGAGGAATGTTCACGTTATTTATTTTCATTTGTAGCGAGCTTGCAACGTCGCTTGTATGTATACCTTGTCTGGACATCCGACAACGCTGTAACTTTCGCCGGAAACGGTCGCTTTAAAATTCTGTCTCCATATTCGAATATATTTACGTCATAATTTTCATCTCGTTAGCGTTGCTGGAAGTATTCCATGCTTTCCGCGATCTGGCCACTTTCGTGTCTGTCATCTTGTGGCATATCAGGTAGTGTCTCGCTCTCGTGAATTGTTGCAAATTTAGTGCAAAATTCATTCTAATACAGTGTGACTGGAAGATCCAAGTATCTCACACGGTTTTGTGAAACGCGTGTGGCGTTTTGATCAAGCAACCTCGTTAATTGAAGGTATGTTCTGGATATTTCTTAATGGCATTGCAGTAATTAATGGCCGTTCTTCTTGTCCTTTCAGGATCGTTTTTTTTTAATATTACTTTTGGGGCTTTGACTGCCTTTACTGGTATGGCATAGCCGTTTTGGCGCCTGCACGTTGGTTTGCATTTCGTTTGGGCAAAATTTACCGAACCACGTCGCTTTGGCCCTGAGGCGCTTGCGCTGAGGAGTGCCGCCACCTACCTGAACTAACGTGAACACGAGGCAACGTACCAACTTCAAGTGACAGAGAGTGACGTATGACCTCATTTATTTATTTAGTTTATATCGTTCTCGGACATTGTTATCGGCCCGTTACGGGGCCTATACTTAAGTAAATTAATATATTTCGTTTGATTGGTCAATCGACATTGCCATTGAGACACCTTCTGTGCAATCCGATCTGATTAACGGCGTAACGTGTAAAACATTTACTTTACTCGTGGTTGAATTTATTTAAAGTTTGAGTTGAAACCGTAGTGTCTGTTGCTTTTGTCGAGCACACTGCGCGTGTGTTTTGTTTATGTCAAACCCTACTCTGAGCGCATCAAGTGGGACAAATCTCCTGAAGGTTAGGTTTTACCTGAAGCGAGCACGACGAGACCTCGGGAACGGTTTTCAAAGTGGATCCTTCAACTGGGGGAAAATTGCCTGGCGCCCTGGGTACCACGGGGTAGTGTGAATGGTCCTCTTCTATTTGTGATATATACGTCCTTCTTTTTTAATAATATCAATTGTAATCATCACCAATTTTTGCAGATGATGCACAATTATACCTTTCATTTAGTCCGTCTGACTTACATGTGGCTGTAAATAAAATAAACGAAGATTTGACTAAAATCGCAAAAGTATCCGAAGAACACGGTTTTCAGTTAAACCCCACGAAGTCGTCTGCTTTATTATTCTGTTCTGATGATAATAGAATTCATATTATTCATGAATTTTACTGATTATGGCCTGATAAGTGTTTTCTTAACTAACTAAAACCAGGTTCATTTTATTTCTAGTCTGGTTCATTGCGAAGCACCGAATTCGTAACAATATACGAAATTTTTTTTGTTTTTCTCCGACGTTTTCGTTTAAATTGGAAGCAATTTCAGAATGTAATTCGAACAGCTTTTATAAATAGACGAAACCACGTTTAAATGTTCCGTCCCTACGCGATAATATTAATTTGTGCGCTTTTATTACTGACGTCCTTTACGCTGACGCACGTATACACACGCACGTGCTCGTGTGTGTGTGTGTATGTATGTACTAGGTGCTAATGAATAAAAATCGATTTTTAATGGTATGCGGGAGTGTAACTAAATAGAACGAGCACACGTTCATAAACGTGTTACAGACAAAAACGATGACCTTAAACATTATCCCGGTATTTTTCGCCGCCCCCCACAAAAATAAATCATCGAAATCGACGTGTTTCGAAAAATTGTAACGCAATTCGCGTTTTCAGCGCATTATCGTCTCGTTACTGAATAATGCCCCGGCATTTCGCGCTGGTGATAAGAGCAGTGGATTGCACGCAAACTGCCTGGTGGTGGAGACGGCGGGCGGCGGGGGTGGAGAGACGCCGACGACGACTTGGACGGGGTTGATTTTCGCGGCGTTGCGACGCTCAGACCGTTACCGCTTCCCGTTCGCACAGGACGCTCCCGTTATCCTTCCCGTTGCGAGGACGCGTCGAGACGCGCGTCGAAAGTCTCAACTTCGCGGTTTTCAAAGCGAGATGCACCCCGCTTTCGTTATTATTATTAATTTTCCGCGCGATTCAATTATGTGCCCCCACTAATTAAAAGGACTTCCGACGAAGAAAAGTTTGCGAGGACTTTTTCAGCCGAGCCGAACATGTGGCCGTTATTCATCCTGCTGCTCGTTTTAAACCCCCGTTCAGGTAAGTCCGAACTTTTTTTTTTTTCTCTAAAGAAATTCTTCGCGCGAGGGAAAACCGCCGAGTTTCAACAAGTGGTTCCCTGCGTTCGTTCGGAGAGTTTACAATACGAAAAAAAAACTTGGCAAGTGTTAAGTAAACACGCCGAATTGTTATCGTAACTTCGCGAGAAGTTCGGTTTATACACGACTCAATATTATTCATTACAACAAAGAAGTCTTGCAGATTTTTCTCGCGAAAAAACACGCACAGGTATAAACATCTATTTTCGGATTATTATTAAATCGAATTCCTGCGTCGCGATTTCGTCAAAACATAGTTTAGTCGAAGGTGTGTCAACTGTACAATTGAATCAATTCATTCAAACGCCAATCGCTCGTTCATGAAAAATTAAAATTAAATTAAATTACCGCGAGGTGCATCGCTTTGTTGCGCTCTATTTTTTGTGAAGATTTATGGATTTCTTTGCTTGAACGTGTAATTCAAGCGTTTCGTTTCACGCTTATGAAATAATGTTATTTTCCGGGGCGCATCAAGATGAACCGCGGGGGTAAGTTGAAACGCCCGCGCCCGGAGAAATTTAGTGGCTATTACTGCCCTGCCTCGTAAATAACTGATGTGATGATGTCGAGGGGGTGATTTCACGTAGAATTGCACTGACAATATATAAATTGCAACGTAATTTTTTAACGAACACCCAGTAACCATACAAATAAAATTATCTCGTGTAGATTTGCCTAGCTCAAGGGGGTCGCGATCAATTTCAATTAATCAATACCCCGTCGCCACTGCACGGCACTCAAATTAATTTAAGATAAACGAGTGTTTATTTTGGAAAATTATTTTCCACCTTGACTTTCCCTCGACAACGACCAAAGCACCGTGCAGTTTAACTAACTGAAAACGTCAGAGTAACTCGCCCCAGCACACCCCAATTTCCATACCTCAAAGATGAACCGCCGTTCTAGTTTGGGTTTCCATTTTATTTTTGTGTTCGTTTTGAAAAATGCGTCTCCAAGTGATCGAAGGGTCGAAGGAAATTTCTATTGCGCGAAATACACGAGCGACGGACGGTCAGAGAAAAAGTATCAATTTCGAAGAGGGTGACGGGGCCCCATAAAAACACCGATCACGTCAGATTACGGAGAGTTCCTCTCGAGTTTGCGAGGCAGGGTGTTTCTTGCCTTATTTCACGGGTTGGGGGGGGGGCAACTTGAGACAAAAATTGTCAGGGGAGATCCGGGCCGCTTCCAAATTCGTTATACTCCGGTAATTAGTTTTAATAAATGATAGGCTTTCGGATTAAGAAGTTTCTCTCGCAGAATTGATTTTGTGTTACTACACTATTGCAAACAATACAAAGTAACTTTAAAAAAAGGCATCGTGCTTTATAGCGTTTAATTTCGGAAAATACAGGGCCTCCCAAGCTGCGTGGTTCGCTAAAAGTTTTTAGAGAAAGGAATGTAGGTTTTTTTTTTAATTGGACTGCCCGGCTCTAATGGATATATCGTTTGTTTATCCATGACACTGCAGTATTTGATTAAATAAATTTGGCCTTTCAGAAAATACAGGGTTTCCCAAATTGTGTGATTTACTAAAAAGTTCTGGGAGAAGGAAATATTGACTGATCCTTTTTACACCAAATCGAAATTACTTTGGTGAATTGAATTATACAGGATCTCCCAAGCTGTATGGTTTTTAAAGAAATAAATATGGAAAGATCCTGAAAATTATTGTCCTATTAATAGAAAGTGAACTACGTATGTAAAATATTTTTAACTTTTTTTCATCAATTGGCCTTTGCCCTGCTACTTAAAGTGAAATGTTTTTGTTCCACACACAATTTTCGGAAGCATCCCGTATTCCCATTAACCAAAATCTTAGCAGTATAGAAGACCCTGTACGTTATACTTTTCGATATTTCATCAGGTCGAGCGTAAACTAATTCTTCGACAAAATAAGGCAATTTCTTAAAACATTTTCACAAATGGGGGAATGAAAATCTGTATCCCTCGTAGCAGGCAGGGATGAATTTATGATGTCGCGGCCTACTAAAAAGACCCTTCTATTAAACTTTTATGGTGGTCGTTAAAGTTGTGTGAAATTTGAATTGCATGGCTTTTAATACGTATCAACCCGGAAATGTCCTTTTCACTGTTCGCCTGAATTTATTGTTGTTTCATTCCGGAACTGCTTGACTTCAATACTTTTTGTTATTAATTTAGGGTAAATGGTACAGTAATTGGCCAGTAGACAGTGATTGGCCAGTTGTTTTATTTCATGTGTCTCTTTCTCCTCAGCGTCCCGAAATACAATTATTTATTTATGACCTCTTGTGCAAGAAATTGTCCATCATGCCAACTACTGTAATACTCTTGGAAAATTATTGTAAAAGGTGGCCAATAACTATACAATTTTGCGTTCTGTTACATATTATTTTTTTCTCATTTATCCTTAAGTTTTAAAATAGCCATTGGGGTAAGGAAAAATTCAGCAATAAAAGATGGAATCACAGGTGGCATCCATTTAAGTTTCTTGGCATATTCAACAGAATTGCCAATTTTTAAATGTCTTCGTATTCTTAAGTGGCCAATAGCTGTACCGTTTACCCTATGTCTGCCTTGCATTTGGAAACCGTGGGGGAAATGCAAGGAGCTTACTGATGATAACGTGATTTCCCCCATGGTTTAAGTATTATTATTTGTTTATGTTTTCTAATTTGTTCTTGTTAGTGCTTCTCTTTTCTTCACTGTTATTGTACCCTGACGTTCTTTTTTGCTTGGAAGGTTTTTTCCTTACATTTTGAAAACTGATGGAAATTTATAAGTTCTCAGACTTTCGTGTTTTCATCTTGTCGACATCTAGTCAACGATATGCTTTTTTCTTTCACTTGGTTTTGTTCTAAGTCATCGGCCGCGATCCTCTTTTCTATTCGGAAAATTGTTTTTTTTTCTAAAACTTTGATTTCTCTTCCCTGTTTTAAATTTCATTATTGATTAGTTTTTTGTTTTATATTTTCTTCACATTTTCAAAAAATTCGTGCCAAAACGAAATCCAGCTCGTCGACCAACTGTTACAGTTCAATTTCATCGCAGCGAGTTCGCAACTTCACTTGTATGTATACCTTGTCTGGACATCCGACAACACTGTAACTTTCGCCGGAAACGCATTGATTCTTTATTCAAATATATTTACGTCATAATTTTTCCATTGGTCACGCCATTTCATTTCGTTAGCGTTGCCGGAAGTATTCCATGCTTTCCGCGATCTGGCCACCTCGTGTCTGTCGTCTTGTGGGATATCACGTAGCGTCTCGCTCTCGTGAATTGTTGCTAATTTAGTGCGAAATTCATCCTAATACAGTGTGACTGGAAGATCCAAGTATCCCACACGGCCTTGTGAAACGCGTGTCACGTTTTGATCACACGACCTCGTTAATTGAAGGTATGTTCTGGATATATTTCTTCGTTCGTCTTGTCCTTTTAGGATCGTTTTCTTTTAGTATTACTTTTGGGGCTTTGACTGCCTTTACTGGTATGGCATAGCCGTTTTATCGCCTGCACGTTGGTTTGCATTTCGTTTGGGGAAAATTTAACGAGCCACGTCTCAATGGCCCTGCGGCGCTTGCGCCATGGCCAGCTACATCTGATAGCTAACGCTATTATGGCCGTCCCGTTCTACGATTTTCCGTATAAACTTTTGTTATTTTAAGACCTTGAGCTTTGTTCCTCATTTGGCGCCACCTACACCTATCGATGACTATAGGAAATGTGTCAAAACTTCTCATTTTCAGGTTAAAGTAATGTAAAGTAGTCAATTCGTAACTCGAAAGTTTGACGTGTATTTTCATGTCAAACTTTCGTGTTACGAATTCATGCCGGCACGAAATTGAATGTAAATGTAGCCTTATTCTAATATGTCAATATTTGGCGTACCGAGGGCGCTACTTAGAGTACTCTCCATGGCCAACTTTGTAGAAACGGCTTTTTTTTGCGAAACGGGACGGCCATAATAGTGTTAGCTATAAGATGTAGCTGGCCATGCTTGCGCTGAGGAGTGCCGCCACCTACCTAAACGAACGTGAACACGAGGCAACGTACCAACTTCAAGTGACAGAGAGTGACGTATAACCTCATTTATTCATTTAGTTTATATCGACTCGGACATTGTTATCGGCCCGTTACGGGGCCTATACTTAAGTAAATTAATATATTTCGTTTGATCGGTTAATCGACATTGCCATTAAGACACCTTCTGTGCAATCAGATCTGATTAACGGCGTACCGTGTAAAACATTTACTTCACTCGTGGTTGAATTTATTTAAAGTTTGAGTTTAAACCGTAGTGTCTGTTGCTTTTGTCGAGCACACTGCGTGTGTGTTTTGTTTATGTCAAACCCTACTCTGAGCGCATCAAGCAGGACAAATCTCCTGAAGGTTAAGTTTTACCTGAAGCGAGCACGACAAGACCTCGGGAACGGTTTTCAAAGTGGATCCTTCAACCGGGGGAAAATTCCCTGGCGCCCTGGGTACCACGGGGTAGTGTGAATGGTCCTCTTCTATTTGTGATATATACGTCCTTCTTTTTTAATAATATCAATTGTAATCATCACCAATTTTTGCAGATGATACACAATTATACCTTTCATTTAGTCCGTCTGACTTACATGTGGCTGTAAATAAAATAAACGAAGATTTGGCTAAAATTGCAGAAGTATCCGAACAACACGGTTTTCAGTTAAACCCCACGATGTCGTCTGCTTTATTATTCTGTTCTGATGTTAATAGAATTCACATTATCAATGAAATAAATGTTGAAATAAATAATGTGAACATTCCTCTACTTGATGAGGTTAAAAATCTTGGCGTAATTATCGACTACAAATTAAGATACAAAAAGCATATTTCTTTATACATACGCAAAGCTATAACTAACTTGAAGTTGCTATACAACAGTAGACATTTGCTGAACAGAGATCTCAAATTACTACTAAGCGATTCCTTGGTATTATCACATTTTAATTACTATGACTATCTCTATGGGCCGTGCCTTGATAATGTTGATATAAAAAGAGTACAAAGAGTTCAAAATTCATGCCTACGTTTTATCTTCGGCATTAAGAGGTTGTTACCCCAAAAAGTGTAAATACTAATACTCCTGAATAATTTGAAATACTACTGTTCCCAAGCTAGCTCAGTGAAGAAGGAAGTGGTGCTAAATAAAATAAACCAGGGCGCCAGCGAGTTACCCCCAATTGTAAGTAATCCACTTCGAAACCCGCTCCCAAGGTCTCGTCATGTTCGCTTCAAGTAAATCGTAACCTTCAGGAGATTTGTCCCACTTGATACGCTCAGAGTAGGGTTTTGACATAAACAAAACACACATGCAGTGTTTAACAAACTAAATAACTACAGTTGTCTCAGCTCGTCAACTTTAAATGCACTTAGTTGAAAGTAAAATAATTGATTCACACGGTACGCGGTTAATCTAATCTAATTGCACAGAAGATGCCTTAATGGCAATGTCGACTAACCGGTTATTTAATAGTAAATTCTGCAACAAGTTTTATAAACGCCATTTTAGTCAGGAGTTTTAATTAGGCACGAGCGAAGCGTAGCGGAGCGAGTGTTTAATAAACGAAGTTTATAAATCAAATTGCATACTATACTTTTTCTACGACCAACACAAAAATAAAATTCGGAAAAAACGCACAAAATCACAGCTTGTCAATGCGTATTTAAAAGATCACTTAGCAACGTGGAAACACATACGATAATTTGTGTTTTACAGATGGGAAAATATATTAACTTTAATCAAAGTATTGGCACAGTGTCGGCCACTTCATAGAAAGTCCGAGAACGATATAAAAAAATAAATAAGTGAGGTTATACATCACTCTGTCACTTGAAGTTGATACATTGCCTGGTTCACGTTAGTTCAGGTAGGTGGCAGCACTCCTCAGCGCAAGCGTCGCCCCATGGCCGCTCGCAGGGTTAATGCGACGTGGCTCTATAAATTTTCCCCAAACGAAATGCAAACGAACGTGCAGGCGAGAAAACGGCTATGCCATACCAGAAGAGGTAATTAAAGCCCCAAAAGGGAATACATAAAAAAAAACGATCGTAAAAGAACAAGAAGGACGGCCATTAGTTCCCGCGACGCCATTAAGAAATATTTAGAGTATTACCTTCAATTAACGAATCAAACGTTTTACAGAGCAATTTTGCACTATTCTTGCAACAATTCACGAGAGCAAACGATGCTGCCGTGCGAAAAAGTGACCCGCAGGCAAAATGGCCGGATAGATGAGAACTTCCGGGAGGATATGTTGGCGTAGCCAATAGAATAATTATGACGCCAAGAGTTTTGAATAAAAGAGCCAATGTGAAAGCGAGAATTCAAAGGGACGTTTCCGGCGCAGGTTACAGTGTTGTCAGCTCGCTACAAATTTGCAGGCAGACTCGCTACGACGAAATTAAACTGTAACAAGGAGTGTCTCACTCTCTTGGACTGGCTGGGTGGTTGAATATGGCGAACAGGAGAGTGTTGCATGGAATTTGCCTATTTCATAAGATTATTAAGTCAAGGACTCCAGCATACTTACCCTCACGATTAACCTTTACGACTGATATCCATAACATCAATATACGACGTAAGGACCTGCTTACGCCGCCCTTGCATAATTCTACTAAATATGAAAGATTTTTTCTTACAATATCGTTAAAAAGTACAATACCTTACCTAACGACTTCGAACGCCATTCTTTATTCGTTTTCAAGAAAAACGTAAAAAACGTTCTTTTACAACAGTAAGGTTGATCTGCATATCTGTGCCGTGATTGGTCTCAATTGGCTTAGTGTCACTACTGTTACCGTTACGGTAATAATTTATATCAATGAAATAAGGGTCGTAGCTCAGTATAACAAAACATTTATTTACATATAATTACAATTACTTACATGGCCTTTTTGGTCACTTAAACAACAGCACTGACATCTGACTAGCTATTACGCTAATGATCTGTCACACTAATGATTGACTTGTCGACTATTTAAAGGGATTTCGTCGGAGGACGTTTTTCCCGGGGTGTTATGAAATTTGTGCCTTGACATTTGAATCATCCGGAACTGCAAGCGTGTTACTCAGAATTTGCGTAATCCTTCCTTGACTTTTCCGAACGATTCATTCTTATATAATTGTTTACGGAAAGCTTTGGCTGACCGATTTTTGCAGCTGCGGATTCTTGCGTTGGTGGCGTTATCCTTGTCCTTGTTACAGTATCTTGGTGGCTATATAAAATAAATATAACAATAATAATAAAACACAATTACCTTATTAGATAGGTGATAGTTAGGAGTTGGTTGGGAGGTCCAGGATGCAAACCAGATAGCAACCAGATAGCGGGTTGTAATCTGATCCTGCGCCTCATTGTCACTGTCACAGTTTCCTTTCACATTTTTATATGTTCGCTTTGGTTTTATTTCCCCGGTGAACTGCAGCTTTTAATTTTTCCGCTTCTTATTGTCATATTTATTAAATAAATAAATTGTCTCTTTTTTAATTACCTAACATTGACGATATTTTCCGAATACACCTCGCATTAGAATATTAATTTTCTTCAACAAAGATTATCTTGTCTCTCTTGCCCGTACGCGTGCACGTAAATCCAACCCCTCCAGAGCAATTTCGCGCCCCCTATTTCCCCAGCCCTTAAGCTGCCGTAAAATTTTACGCGTGCGAGCTCATCATCGCTTGATTATGGAAGTTTGCGTCTTCATCCTAATGAAAGAAGCGCTTTTTCCCCGTCACATTTTAATTAAAGTGTGGCCCACACGCATAAATATTTGACTTGGCCCGGTAGGTAAACGCACGGACGTTATCAATGCGATTAATTAATAATTTGTTACCGGCACAACAACGCTCGCGCTGAGTAGATAACGAGGTTTTAATTACCGTGCGAAATCGATTTATTCGGCCGTAGTGCGTAAGCGCGTGTGACGCAACGCAATTTCGGATATTATCGCGTCGGCAGAAGAAAATTGGCCCGAACGTGGTGGTTGAAACTTAATTAGCGAGATGTTGCAAACTTGCGGCGTTCATTGAAGACGTGCAAACGCGGTATTGTTTGCCACCATGAGGAGTAGACTCAATTTGCGATAGCCCGAAGAGTGGATGTAATTTTAGCCTGAAAATTGACTAACGTGGGCTAAACTTTATTAGCGAGCTTTTATTGAAGGAATTTTCAGCTCGGATGGTAAATGTAATTTTTCAGGACGACGCGAAGCGACGACGTGACGCTAGGCTAAAGGCAAAAGTACTGAATTCTACCTGGATCTAGTCGAGATAGTTTCAGGTGGAACTTTAAAATTATTCTAATTCACTTTCAAAAAAGGCGCGAGGAGACGTAACAAGTGCATACCGAATGTAGCCAGCTCGTAAAGTTCTATATTAAATAAAGTAAATTGACCGAACAGGAAGTAAATGAAGCTGATACCCTAATAAGTGCAGTACTGCACATAGATAATTGTAAGAAACTGGAAATCAGTATAAGAAAATTCCTTTTTTTAACTAGGAAATAAACTAGAAGTTCCGATGCGAAGAACTGGAACACGGTCCAAACAAAGAAGACTATACTTAGAAAATGTTTATATTTAAAACGAACGGATATATATTGTTACGGTATTAATCGAAACAAGGGGTACAGCTTAAATAATATATTGTACATAAATTAATACAGTTAAACAATGTTACACTTACATGATCTGCGAGCCTCACACTACACCTTTACAAGAGAAGAGCTTACATACCGTGATAACAACTAGTTTATGATCTCTCGGATTTCGGAAATTACGGGGTTTATACAGGGTGTTTGTAAAATAAGTGTAAAAGTTTTAACATTACCGTGAGAGCACATAGAACACGGAAAAATTTTTAAAAAAAATTCTCAACAGGGGGAAAAATTATTTTATCCGCCCCTTATACGACGGTCATGAAACAACAAAAAACTTACGGAACCTGCTTCGCTGATCGAAAGCAATAAACATCGCAGGCGCGACTAATATGCAAAGGCACAGCACACTCACTCACCGAATAATGTCTGTGTGGAAGAACACATTCAAGCGTTCACTACAGTAATTTAGAAATGTTTATAACAACTATTCAAAGTGACATCCATCATTAGCAACACACACACGAAACGTCCCATAATCGCGCAAATGATGAGACATTAGCTGTAAATGTTCTTGCATTGATTTGGAAATGTGTTTCCACAAATCCGCCGTGCTTCTTCTGCTCGAGCTTCGCCGCTGTACTCTCTGTACTCTCGCAGTTCGTGAATTGCGGCACTTTAATAAGTAATACGAAGCACATAATCATAAAAAAAATGAGGCAAATTCCCTGGCTACGAATCAACTTACTGCGACGTGAAAAAAAAATGCTTTTATTGGCCGCCCGATTTCGGCAAAGGTCGCTGTGTCACTGTTCGATTGCAGTTCTGTTTTTTGTTCCAACAAATGCTTTCTGCGCTCGCAATAAAATTTGCTTTTCTTGACCTACCTCAAAGACATAGACGGGCGATTAATTCTTGTTCGATTTTCAACTGCGATTTTCTCGAAATGTGTAAAACTTTTGTTAAGGACATATGAGTTCAATCGTTGCCATTTATGGTGATGTATTATAGGTTTAAATATTTGCATACAGTAAAGGAACACCCGGTATACAGTTTGGAAGTCGAACAATTCCGAGTATTAACGAGGGAAAACCGTACGTTTATTGTTTCAAAAAACTTGGAATATGTCCAAGGTTTTTATCCATGAATGGCGCTTTTGTTGGCGCCGCGCCGTCCGTTTAACTTCGCTAAATCAATCTAATATTTTAATTTACTTTCGTCTTGTCACAATATTGCAAAGATAAAATTCGAAACGTGACTTACGACCGCGCGAAGGCCGTAGAATTTCGCAGAAAATTTTCGCACTTATCACGACCGGCGCCGGTATGAAACCGCTAGTTCAACAATTTAGAAAATGTTCGCGCAATCAGCATATGCAGACGAGTTTAGCTCAGCTTACATGCATGCACTGGGGAAAAAATAGAAATTGCATCGATCTGCCATCTGTCGATAGCTACTCTTCGCTTAGGAGCTTCGCGCGGGAAGATAAGAAGTGTTCTAAATAATGTTGCTAGCTGGGGGAGGGGGAAAGGCCCGTTCCAGCCAACTCCGTGGGTTCTGACACTTTTTTAAACACGGGTTCTCGTGGCGAATCTTCAAGTTCGATTTTCGGGAAAGAATCAATTAATTCATCCCAACAGTTTGCTTTCGGCAGTAAAGAATAGAATTATCTCCGTGGAAAAATTTATATGACGTACGAAACAGCAAACAAAAGACATTCGATGCAGACGAATCAAAGAAAGACACAAAAAAAGCAAAGAACTAGAACTCAATTGAATTGAAAAAAATTCAAATGACGATTTATCGTTTATTTTGGATATATGTAAGTCAATGGAAACAAATCAAGAAAAAAAAGACGATCAACGGCCTAAGGTAAAAATAAGCGGGAAGAGTGAAAGCAACTGTTTATTTTTAATTTCAGAAACAAAATTAATGAAACATTTTCAAAGATATGTCAAGGTCACTAAAAAACGAAAGATCGTAAGGTTCAAGACATTTTAGTAATAATCCAATATGTTTCGGTTGCAGTGGTAACCATCATCAGGGGCTACAATTAAAAAGAGCCCCCCCTGTAGCCCCTGATGATGGTTACCACTGCAGCCGAAACATATTGGATTATTATTAAAATGTCTTATTACAGTCGCTTCCGCTCCGTCCTCGCTATTTTGTGGTCTAGCGGTCCTCGTGGTTGAATGCTTTGATTATTCCGGTCGGTGGGTGATATCTTCGCGCTGAGTCGATGTGGCGTATTGGTTTTAAATCTGAAAACGCGTGGAATTCTGGCGCACTGAAAATTTTTCACACAAGCAACACGGACGCGGCTCTACGACATTTTTCTGGTCTTGTTTTTGGCGTGTGCGTGCGTGTGTTCCCTTGGGTCTCTCTGCGGATTTTGGTATTTCCGCGCCCTGTTGTGGCTTTGTGAGTTGCACCCAAGAAATCACGGTTTGGTAGTGGTGTATCATCGGCATTTTTGGATCTTCTTGGACCACCGCACGCGCCACGTGGCGTTTCTTTCATCGGGCGCTCGGCTTTCCCAGGCCGGGGTAAGTCGTTTATATGTCCCCTCTTCATTTTTCGTTGATTTTAATTCGTTTGTGTCGTCTTTGAAATTATAGCGAACAGTTACGGGTGGCATCCGGGTTTTGAGGGTAGTTAATCCCTCCCCCCGTCTGGAAGTTGAACGAGCGTGTGAAATCGTACAATATAACAGGAACTAAGACGAGCACTTGAACTAGCAGTAAAACTAAAACTGAAACTAGACGTAAAAGCCTGAATAAAAAGAAAGAAATGGTCGTTAGCGTCCAAAATGGCGTCAGACAATTCGCCTGGGTTTTGCCTGGGTAGTTCCCCAAGCTTGGTATGAGATTTAAAATATCCCAAAGCTCGTTCGGTGGTGTACTAGGAAATTCAGGCAAGCTCTCCTTAATTTTCTAAGCAAGGGCTTCGGTAATTTTCTTAGCGATAAACACAAAACACAGCACCCCATCCGGACGAGAAATGAATCGAGGGCGCGAAGGCTAAACGGTGGACACGAAGATGCACGTATACCATAAGCAGTATCCAGTAGCTATCAAGGCTAAGATCACACGCGGTGCCCTCCAACAAATGAGAATCGTGGGAAGCGAGAAAGAGCGGGGTTGCCAAGCGGACTCGAAACGCGGCAGACCATGTTTGTTGCCACGTTTTTCCGTAACCGAATTTTAAAACGTAACAAAAGGTGTCGTTTGTTTTGTATACTAATCACAGTTGCTGATTAAACATGTAAATTCGTTCTAAACTCAAACGCAAACACAAAATTCTTATTTTATAACAACGGATGTCAATAAACGGCCGTATTGTAGAAACTGTCCTCCCTCAATGTGGTAACTCCCGTCAAATGTCCCAGTGCCGTAGGTTCCCTCCTGTTAATTCTTAACTCGCTCTTTGGTAAAGTAAAGTTTGTTACGTTTTGAAATAATTCGGTTATGGAGTTGTGTCTCGAGTCGCTTGGCAACCTCGCGTTTCCTCGCTCACCACGATTTTCATTTGTTGAGAGGCATCGTGTGATTGTAACCTTTACGGCTATTGGATACTGCTTATGACAGGCGTCCTCCTTCTTGGCCTCGCGAACCGTTCATTATTCGTTCGACATTGGTTCTGTCGGGTGTGTGTGTTGTTGAATTACCGGAGTTCTTGCTTTGGAAGGAGAACTCATCCACGGCTTTGCCGGAATAAATTTCTAACACCACCGAACGAGTTTTGGGGTAATTTCAACCCCATTCCAAGCTTGGGAGTACTGCAAAACCCAAGGCTTTCAAGCTTCGAGTTTCAAGTTTCAGCTTTAGTTCCCCTTTTACTTTACCGTCTTGAGTTTGAATCAAGCCGAGTCGTCTCTCATTCGCTTTTGAGCGTTTACGCTATTCCGAGTCTTCGAGGGAACCAGTTCGGCCATCTTTACGGGCCCTGCCCTGCGAGTCCGGTTTGAACCAGATTATCGGCATTGGGCACAACTAACAGGTGGCGTCGTGATTGCGTTACTCATACTCAAGTTGACAGACGAACGCAGCTGAGCCCTGACGGCAATTTCGTGAGTTAGTCACCTGCATTCCTTGAAAGTCTTGAACGGTTCATGCATGCTTTACCGGAGAGCGAATTTTCGGCGATCTAACTCGTTGATATAAATCACGCCAGTTGCATAATTTTGGCGTAACGAGTTAAATTCGTTTTGAATGACCACCCTCGTAGCGTAGTATAATTTTACTGTTCGCGTGTAGTTAATTTAATGGTTAATTAAACTGTGATCAACTTGTGTACTACCTACCGTATCGTACTAGTGAGTTACGCCAAGCCTCCAGTTTTGTTTTGGCCTTCTGCACGACCAAGACTGTTCGGGGACACCGTCGAAGTCATTATTCCGCCAGCTCGGGTACAGTCCGTCCTGGCGCCCTTAGTTATTAACATCTTAATTACCCACCCCTTCTCACTGCTGCTAGCCGAGGGGAAAGCTGGTGAAAGATACAGCGCAGACTTGTCATCTGGTCGAGGTAAGTTTGAGGCAGTCAATTTAAAGGCTATTTGGTGACAAGTTCTTAGATTTATAAAAGTATAAATTCGAATATGTTTATTCGACGCGAAAAAAGAATTTTTTATAATTTTATAAAAGTTTATAGTCATAATCAATTTCAGCAAAATCATAAAGATGACCGATTAAGATCCTTTGTCGGAGAATCTTCATAGGACTTCCTCATTTAAGAACTTACAAATAAATAACAAGAGATTTAAAGTTCGTAATTATACTAATTTTCGTTGTTGTTGTTTTTTTTTAATATATTGCAATTGTGGATGAATTAAGGAACGTACTTAATTAACCTTTGCCATTAGAAAAGACCCACCGTCAACAACGAAACGACGGAATCAGCGCCGCCGGAAAGATTACTTCGGCAGAAGGGGTGAAAGCACAAAGGAATTTCCGAAGTGTCAGCATTAGCAGAGACATCTGACATTGAACGTATCGATCTATTTCCGTTCCTCGTCCGCGACCAGCTCATCGTGCATCGTTAAGGGAAACAAATTCATCGCCAAACGACCCATAAAACAAGCCATAAGCAATCACTCGGATACTCTCTCGCTAAAAGGAACAAATAATTAAGTTGGCCGCCTTTTCACTCCAAACTACACCCCCGAAGTCTTCCTTATTCATCCGAAAGTACAATAGGAAATACGTCTGCGTTATTGGCTTTCCGGAAGCTCGCTTTTTTTGGTTTTTCTTTTTTTGAAAGGAAAGATTATATAAAATACGCAATAAAGCTCGGCCGGAATTTTCTTTTTGTTTTATTAAATATTCCGAAGACGGAAATAAATTCGGGTCGCCTCATTTGATCATGCCCCCGAGGAATATGCCCGCGTAATTGGACGGCGAGTTTCGGGGAAGAATAAATTTTTGCGGCGAAAGGGCGCGCAGATGGGGCGAAGGTAGTTCGGCGAAATTTCGACAAAGCCCCGGCACCGATTGTTCCGCAGTTAGTTCGGCCCTGATTTATACGGGGAAGGACCGGTTTAAAAACGATGTCGGATGCTTTTCGGAATTTCCCGACCTTATCGCCGGCCGCGTGAAAATTGCCCCTCCTCCCCCCCGCCCCAATACGTGCCGTGTTTAAGTGTATAGATAAAGGGATTTATACGGGCGTGTGGATTTAGTGCACAGGTAAAATCGGCCAGATTAAGGGTAAACTGTGGGATTGTAACTTACGCCGTGGCTTTGAATGGGAAATTATTGCGCAAAAGTTTCTAAACTAAAACGGTTGTTGACTACGTGGAAAAGCGGATTCGAAATGTTTCATATTTTTATGGAACATAACAGTTTTTTATACTATTTCGAAAAACGAATACCTAAATGTATTCGGGAAGTTCCAAAAAAAAACGGTCATAACAAGAATCAATTTTTTATTGATGCTTCTTAGTAGAGTGTCCTTTTGGAATCATCAAAAGGATAATACGCCACTCAAAGAAAATTGCACGTAGCACTCAGCCTCAACCTTTTGGGTTTTTTTTTATGTTTTCTTTTTGTCATTCGCTTCCATAAAAGCCTCTCATCACACTAAAACTTTATTGAAATGACAAGCAATGTATTTAATGAACCGGCAAGGCAAGGAACTCCGACGCAGCTTTTAACGCGCAAGGACGATCCCAATAAAATATTTAGCGCGCGACATAAAGCGGCGCAACAAAAAATAAATAATAAATTAACTTTTATCGCGTACAAGACAACATCGTGTAAAGGCAATATATTATTTTCCACCTAACTACCTTGAATGGGGGCGCAATATTTTATAGCCGAAAGTTAAGACATAAATTCGCCCCACCATTGTCCTACCCCCGGGCGGCGGGCGGCGTTTTGCTAAGTGAATTTGGAACATATTGTTTGTGTGTGTGTGTGTACACAGAAATTTATAATAATAAAGTTCGTCTGGCCCACTCGAAAATTTCCATTTATTGTTTAATAAAAATTTAAACGCCGACGGTCGCAAATTTTATGTGTTCATCGCCAGTCAGTGGTGGAATGATCGCGTTTCGGATTAAAATAACGAGCTGATTTCGCTAATATTATATAACACGTGTATGCGCTTGACTAATGAACCTGGTTAACCATTATTCAGTTAACATCAGCGTCCGTCTGCCGTACAGGACGAACAGTAATATAATTAAATTATCCAGAGTAATGCACCGTGCATGTTTGTGAAATATACATACATACACACATACATAAATAGGATTACTAACCCTCCGTGAAAATCATTTTATTTACAGTTAATCCTGCAATTCTAATTTCTTTAAAAAAAAATGATCCTCCAATCACATCGACGTTAGCATGAATGCATTTCAGTACAGAGTTCGAAATTCCAATCCAATGATCCCTGCTAGCTGCAATGTGAGGGAGTTAGTAACTTAGATGTTAAAATAACTAAAGGGCACCAATTCGGACTTGAAAAATCAACTGAGCGATAACAATCTTGTCGACGTCCCCGAATCGACAGAATTGGCAGAAAAATCAAAAGTAAACAGAGGCTTTACACTCACTTGTACGTCAAGGTGGTAAACACAAACACAACGGCGAAGGTTTACTTAAATTTAATTAACACAATTGAACAGTTCGTACAACGATCAAAAAGTACTGAAAGGTTTCACAAAGCCAATACAATAGCTTACGTTACATGAACTTATTTAATAATAGGGCGGTTGGTTCTTTATTACAACACGCAAATCCTACAATTCTAATTTCTTTAAAAAAAAATTGATCCTTCAATCACATCGACGTTAGCATGAATGCATTTCGGTACAGAGTTCGAAATTCCAATCCAATGATCCCTGCATACATATGCATACATGTACATTTACATATAATATGAAGCATGTTATTCTGCCAGGACGTTACTCATTTCCTTGCACGAAGTAAATTACTTCCGAAGGCAGGCTGCTGTAATTTAGAATACGAATTTCCACGGAGAGAAAGAGAGAGAGACCGGTTAGCTCCAGGCCACGAGCAACCAACCTACACAGAAGAAGCTTCGGAAAATAATTAACTCGAGCGGTTCACTTTTCAAAAATGTTCGCGCAGTCAGTCTGAATTATTTCGTTTATTTTATTCGGGGAGTGAAGGGGAGAGAGGATGAAAGATTTAAACGTAGGGGCTCGTGAGGAAAAGCTCCAACCATTTCCTTTCATAAGGATACGGGTATTGATATTGTCACGCTAAAGGACGGCTGCCTCCACCATGTCGCGAAGGGCCCCCGTATGGGCGCCTTCACCATGTCACGCTAAGGGGCTCCACCATGTCGCGCTAGGCCTTCACTATGTCACGACGGTGCGTCCTTAGCCTTCGGGGTTGATTCGAGGTACGTAGGTTTATCAGAGAGTAGAGCTTTAAGACAATGATTTAAAAAAATTAATACTTCTTTATTATATTAAATAATTAATTTAGTTGAGGGTGGTTTGTCCGTTAATTGGGGATGCGGTCCTGGGTCGTTCGCAGCGACTGGGGTTGTTGATTCGTCTAAGACGGAACAGCGGGCGACGTTTCCTTAGCCGGGGAAGACTGGCGAAGCTCGAGGCTGGTCCGTGGCTGGAGTGGTTAGTCAAGATCGGTCTCGGTGACAACGTTCCTTGGTTGGAGTGGAGCACGACACGTCCTTGCTCATCCTATGGGTGATTGGGTTGGAACAACGTGGCCAGGGTAGGCTCCGGTGGTGTCTTCTCTTGGACAGCTGGCGAGGGAGATGGTCCTCGTTCTCTTAGGACGGGTTCGGTAATGTTGTCGGCGGCAGTGGCAGATGATGTAGCTGCAGCGACGCTGATGCTGCGATGGCGACGACGGCGGTGTTGGCGGTCCCCTCGTTGATTTGGCACTTAGTGGCCACTGAGTCGGTCTGGTGGCACGACTGGCTTCCCAATTTTGGCCCGCACTTTAATACACCTTTTTTGCCTATTCGAGCGTTGCATTTTTTCGTCACCTGCTTTGTGTTCGTTTGCGTCATTCGTATACGCTAGTGTACGCGCGTGGCGCCGTTTGTAACAAATTCCGCTGATGTGTTATTACGAAATCTGAAGCTTTACGTTATATCGGTTACCTCCTTATTGTGTTTACATTTCGACACGGTCGCAATTTGCCCTCAATTACACAAGTTCGCGTTTAAATACTTTTTATGTTTTTTATTCGCGGAACACAGAAAAAAAACCCTCGTGGTTTTTAGAAAATTCCCCCTCGTGATGATATGTTCTAAATAAACGTCGAAGGAATTTTTTTTCTCTTGTTAAAAAATTGCATTTTGTTTATTTTCCAAAAGTGAAAGAAACTACAGAATCGTATTAGTTATCGCTACTATTGTAGTTCTCAAACGAGAAATTACTTTTTGTATAAAGAACAAATTGCTGGACCTGAAATTGGGGAGACGACGAGGCGAACAAGAGACACGAGGCGTAATTCAAAAACAGTTTCAAAGTAACGTTTTCGTAACAGTATCTTAAGTGGTTTATTTCACATTTAGGGTGCACCCCGGCTCCTTTTCGCGCGCGTGGGCGTATTATATGGCCGCAATAATTTTAAGCACTCCGGGGGCGGCAGCCACCGCGCTCAGTAATTCCGGGCTTATATTTTTTTCATGTCATCACGTGTTTGTGACGCTCGCGAATATTTTCCGAGTTTATTATCAGGATGATTGTCCTGCAATTTGTTTTGTCTTTCTTCTTGGTTCTACGCTTTTTTGTCGAATCGTTCTTCATGTTTAATGTTTAGACTTCATATTCTGTAATTCAGTTTCAATTATACAAAGTGACTGACAATTATTCCGACAAAAAAAACCACGATAAGAAGCGGTTGTGACCTACCTGGTTACGAATGTTGAAACGTGCAAGTTGAGTTCATCTCACGATCATCTAACTCGTGGAGATGGGCTGGATCATACCCAATCCCAATGCAAAGGTTTGAATTTATTCGAAAAGAAATAACGATCACCAGTAATGCGCCCTTGTCTTTATTCAATGCTCAAATTAACAATCTCAATAGATTGTACAAGAAATTAACCAGTACACAAACCGTCACCAAATTTATAATTTAAATTGACTTGCCTCTCACTTACCTTGACAGAAGACAAGTTCTCCGCTGTCTCTTTCACCAGCTGATCCCCTCGGCTAGCTGCAGTGTGAGGGAGTGAGATATTGAAAAAACTAAAGGGCGCCAGTTCGGACTTGAAAAATCAACTGAGCGATAACAATCTTGTCGACGTCCCCGAATCGACAGAATTGGCAGAAGAATCAAAAGTAAACAGAGGCTTTACACTCACTTGTACGTCAAGGTGGTAAACACAAACACAACGGCGAAGGTTTACTTAAATTTAATCGACACAATTGAACAGTTCGTACAACGATCAAAAAGTACTGAAAGGTTTCACAAAGCCAATACAATAGCTTACGTTACATGAACTTATTTAATAATAGGGCGGTTGGTTCTTTATTACAACACGCAAAACAAAGAAATCAAATCGGATAGCGATAAATAATTTGATAAGTTTAAATAATAAATTTGCGGCCGAGCTGTCATGTCACTGTGTCACTTACGCCTTCCATCCCGACGAGTGAACTGCGGATCTCAGTTCCGGCACTAGCCTGGTTAGCTAGTGGAGATTAGATAGGTCTCCCTTGACCAGAAGGGGCGAGGGGCGTGCACCCCGGACCCCTCTGGTAGCAGTGAGTTGAATGTCACGTTATAGTGCCAGCCACCGAAAGGTGGGCCCGCCCTGCGCGCTGATTGGGTGTATCTCAATCCGATGGCTCTGGTCGAGGCCCAAGCGGATAAGGGCAAACACGCCTAGGAACCGCTTGATTAGCGTACGGTGCGATTAGGGAACTGGTCTGGTCTGTGTCACCTACGCTGTGAAGTTGGTGGTCATCACGCCATCTAGTGGTGCTGGCCAAGCCGACAACTAGTTTAAACCGGACGGGCCCCGGTTGCAAGATGCTCGTAGAACAGGGTCGACACGGTCGAAGCCTATCTCGAACAACACGGTAGACCACGGAGGGAGTTCGATGTGGCACCAAAACCCAATTTGAATCGGGAAACGGAAAACCTCGCGTGAAAGCTTGCGGGGTTAAGAAAGAACCTGAATATAAAAGGAAACGGTTTCGTTAGCGTCCAATATGGCGTCCGTTCCCAGGCTTGGGAATTGGGGTTAAAATTATCCTCAAATGTGTTCGATGGTGTCACTAAACGTTCCGGCACAGCCGCTGATGAATTACTTCTCTCAAGGAGCAAGAATTCCGATAACTTATAATGCACGTAAAACACGTCAGGAGTGCACCACGCTTCGAACAAGAGAGAGGCCGATCGAGGCGAAATTGTAGATGGTGGTGGTTGCTAAGATACGGATCCGAAGACTGTCACGTGATGTATCACCACCAATAAACTTCGAGAAACCAAAGGAGGGATACGGGCTTGCCAACTGTATCGAAGGCGGGTCAGATAACGTCTGGATTCCGCGCTTCCTTGGCGGGAAAATTGAAACGTAACAAAACTGGGATGTCAAGTCAACGTTATAAAAATTAAACTAAGGTAGTTAAATTACCGATCCGTTTACAAAACGCATCAAAGTAAACACAACAATACGAAACTAATAATAAAATGTAACAAAATAAGATAAATAAAAAGAAAGATTTGATCCAACCTTCGATTGTCCAAGGAGCAAGCTTCAAGGCGTCGTCCGTCGACGTTAGGCGTAACAGGAGCGCCGCATCATTCCAAATGACAGTTTGGCTTCAGCCCAACGAGATAGAAGTATGGGAGAGATACCCCCAGTTACTACTTTGAGGCGTTAAAGGTGGTGTCCTATAGCGACGGGAATGATGAGCGTTCATCAACATGGCTTACAACGAACTCATAAAGATCCGTCCACAGCGGTGATACCGAGGGGAATCGTCGGGTCGCTTCCGGTTACCAGAGCTTCGGTAAAGCGTCCGGAGCGAGGGGGAGGGGTGGACAGAAGACGGAATAAAAATAAAACCTACATAAAAGGAAAACACGGATTATGGACCGACCGACGCACAACGTGACTCGAAAAACATGCCTGCCCCAAATTCGACGGACAAGCTTGGAAAGACCTAGGACTCGCAGCAAATAATTAACAACCGACTACCTACCTTTATTACCTACATAGTTGGCCCTGTATAAGGTGCGAACGCTCGGGGAAAGTCGTTGATGTTAAAGAAAAACTACATGAAATTATTCCCAGCTCAGTGGAGACGGGGTGGGCTACAAATGGAGTGTCAGCAGCTCGATAGTTGGCTGTAAAAGGGACGCCACCTAGCGAAAAATGTTCCAAGTAGCACACGGTGAAAAACGCGGTACCCGTAGAATTGCACACATTGTTGTAACGCACGAGATTCCCTCAGTTTTAAACCCGCAAAGCGAATGTGTTTGTCAGACACCCTGTTTAAGGTACAACTGTCGGTCTCCCTGTATAATGACGAGAAATGAATAAGAACTATGATAAACGGTGATACGTTGTTTATTAAATCACAACAGAAATGTGTCCCAAAAATATGAGCGAAATGCTCAGAAATCGAATACAGAAGCTGGAGAATAAAAATCTTTACTTTAAATAATTCAGTATTTACAACGCGAATTCACCGGCGAGGATCTCCTGTACGGCTCACAATAAACTCTGTCAAAAGGACAGTAAAGGCAACTTCAAGAACGAAAATTTACAGTCACATGCACATAAACGCAGGTTCTGAAGATACCAAAGCCTTCGGCAGACAAAAACGGTATACGGTGGCACAAAAGGTACCCAACAATTAACGTAATGTAACGTAACGCAACACACGAAACTTGCTCAATACAGATCGGCAGCTTCTTCTAGAGTTCCAGAACGGTGAACGACGGTGTTATAGTAGAAGAGGCTCTGAGAAACTGCGGTATCCACGGCAAAACTCATTCGGGAAGAACCAAACAGTTACGTCAAGATCACGAAAAAGTAGTTACTAACGGAAGAAACACGAAAATAAGTAAAAGAGAATAAGGATATGGAAACTGAACCAAAATGTAGAGAAAGGGCCTAGAGCGACGCATCGGCTCGTGGCATCCTCAAACAAAATTCAACGAACACAGACTTTATCTGCTATAAAAGCACTGCATTAACACTTCGAGAAGTTGTTCACGAACACTGAGATCCCCAACAGCCTTTGGGTGGGCAAACTCAAAAAAATAGCTCCAAAGGAAGCTCCAACCAAAATGCGACTACTGTTCGTGAAATGTGCGTCGAAAACGGCTTCTAAGATGAACGCGGGACACGAGCAAGCCGGATATCGAAGACACGCCCCTTCCGCTCTGACTTCCAGAAAAATTATCGGTGTCCCCCCAACTGTTGTGGCAAGAGACTAGAAACAACTTGCAAACGAAACAAAACCAAAACCTTAGAGTTTGCAACCAGATAGAGCTGTCGCTGAAGTCAAAATAGATACAAAAGATCAAGGCCCAGTTTAACTTTAAGCTTCGTTTTATTTCGACGGAAACAATTGTCTTTACCATGGGAATAAAACGAAGCTTAAAGTTAAACTCTAAATGAAATACTGGGCCCATGAAATCGTTATTGCGAAAACGGAACGTAAAAACAAACGCCGTTTAATGAAAATTTACACAGAAGCGAGAATAACTGTCCATGCGGTCTGTTTGCAAAGCGGGAAGTCACAAGACTGGCGAATAGAGTTGAGCCGTTCGCAACTGAACCGGACATTAAGAGATCCGCGTGAGCCGAATCCAACGGCTCACGGTTGCTCGTACGAGGCACGACTCGCGAGTCGTTTGAACGATCGACGCTAGACCGACTCACCTACGAAAATTTGAATCACACGAATCAAAGAATCCTTTTTGGGAACGTCAGTAGAGTCTGTGGCTCTGCGCTATATTAGTACTATTGAGTTTTTATATTCAGTTGAGCATTTAGCTTGTTCGAATTAGTTTGTTTCTTCTGATACGAATTCCTTGGTTTTGTAAGAATTTCCAATTCGTCAAAGAAATTTAGAAAATAATCCACAGAAGCTGTAATTTAAAAAAATATATATACCTAACAGTTAGTAGTACTAACGTACACATATTATTTTTTATATAAAATTTTAAAAACATATTTTAATAGTAGGTAAGTGAATATACACGTTCACAAAAATGTTGTATTTTTAATCAAAGTAAATACGGCGATTTAACTTTTGTTAAGAATTTTCTGAATCCGAGACTGGGCACTATTGATCAGGATCAATGATGCGGATCTTTATACTGATCCAGATTCAGTGAGTCGGATCTTGAAAATGATCCGGTTTGCCCATCTCTACTGGCGGAATCTAAATTGGGTCGGCGTGCGACGTGAACGGTTCGCGGGTGGGGGAGAGGTACTGTTACTGTTGAAAAATCCATTTAAGTTATTCATAATATTTTTCCGAATGGCCAGACGACCTACGTGCCGGTCGTCATATTTCACAATGTTGTGCAGTATTGCTTCAGATAAGATTGTGCGTTGTTTTTTAGTCGTACAGTATATCGCCATTTCACTTTGTCTCCTGGATAAATCTATTTTCAATCCTAACGACTCCTGTCTGAACTTGTGGGAGGGGAAAAGCGCGGCGGTCGCTTGCAGTCAGTCTCTCTTCAGAACTCCCAACGTACGGCTCGCGTGTTTGTGATTTTTATCTAATGTGCTCCCTTTTCACGAGATTCTGTAAAGGAAGACGGAATCGGAATTTCTCCGAGTTTTGCAAACGTACGTGAGGGAATTACAAACTTGTTAAAACAAAAAGCTTCTCGAAAGCCTCTCCGGTCGTTGAAACGAGGAACAGGTATGTCTGTGGCCATCTTGGGTCCGTGTCGAAGCATAACGTGTATATTTTTCTTCCATTAGGCTTCTAGCTCGAGTTCCTGTGGTAGTTTTATCTATCTGGTATTGTCACGGGGCCATGGAACAGAGGGCTCCGCTAGAGGGTAGCCCAGGTAGAACAGCCGCTCATGGTACCTTTAAGGATGGTTTAGACCCCCAAACAAAAGACATCTTGCCTTCACTAATCCAGAAGAAAACTCAGACTTCTCAATAAGTTATTTATTAAGCTACCAACATGAATGTAGGGGGTTTGCGTCGGGACGCACCAACCGCAAGTCACGATCTCCTCTCCCGCTGTCCTTCTAGTCTTCGCTCTTCCTACACTCCCGCAATTTACACAACCAGTCAATCTTAATAACGAATGTCGAATGTCTAATGATTAATGTCTATCACCACCCTGTGCTCCGCTCTCCCTCCAAAGATCTAGCATCACCCCCTACTACAATCTTTTGACACGACAACCAATAATAATTAATAACAACAAAAAATAAATAGATAATGCAGCATTTGTGGCAGTATAACCGGGATAACCCTTGAGGACGTAAGTAAAGGCTGGTTTTCGGATTTTGCACCGATCGAAGTTTCGCAACCCGGGCTACCCCCCATCTCTGAAAGTGGATTCGTCCTGCAAGACTACGCTACTTTGGTGACGTTGACACTGACTTACGGCGCTAACCACCGCAAGAGGGCGCTCCGACACTGTTGACAGCCGAGTGTCATTACGCCGGATCCTGATTACAGGTCGGATTTACTTCAATTATTCTTTTTTTTTAATTACCCATTTGGGTTGGCTCAATTTCCGCGCCGTTGCAATTTGTATTCTCATTTTGCGGTGCATAGTTAAATTCGTTCAAGTTAATTGTGAACGAAGAACAGATCTGTTTGACGGAAGATTTCCAATTTGTCAAATTATGTAACTTTCTGCGTGTTCGTGTGACTAGACCCCGTTTGGGTCCCTTTTCTTTATTAACTCTGTTTATTATATTATTTTGTTACCAAAGTTTTGAGCAATTTAAATAAAAGCAAGAGGGCTCAGCTGGTGCTCTTTATTTTATTCACTTGCCCACCTTTTGCCTGGGGGTTACGTCGAACCTCCCTTCTCCAAGAGCTTTGCCGAGCGATGCTGGAGAAACGTCAGTCCCTCGCACTAACTTGCTGGCCTACAGGTAGGTAGCAATACATTGGCCAATGACAAACCTTTAATATATCCCACTTTCAACATGGAACGTTCTCATTACAAAAGAAAAGGGATCGAAAGAGTCAAACTGCAACGCAATTGCACTTTCGCCAAGATACAGAATGACCTGAAAGCTAGAAAATATTTGAAACAAATTTTCTCACCGTAACACGATATCCGAGAGTATGGGAAAAATTCTTTCTATTTCAGTTTTCGACTAATAAATAATTAATCAAATATTAGCCCATGCGCCTCTGGTTTAAAAATAAAGGAGCAGATGAACGAAATAAGTGCCCTCATAAAAGTTTTATGGTAGGCACAACGGCGTAGCATCAATCGTGAACTTGACCTTTAAGTAGAATTTGACGTCAACTACGTTTTTAGGTCAACGCCCGACGTCGTGAACTACGAACTACAGAATATCGTTGCCCTCGGACGTTACAGGTCGTGCATTGACCCCCGCGATCACCAGATTTAAACCCTTGCGATTTTTTTTTGTGGACGAAGCAGCTGGTACATTCCACTCTGATAAATAATCCGCAAGAAGTAACAAACAATTACTTGCGAAGTTGTTATCCTTATTTCATACACAATTCCAGTTATTTTAGAAATTACTAATAATTACGTCGCGTAAAAGAAACAACTCAGGCTTCCGTTCCCAGCTGTTAAACGTGTAATAAAACGAACTGAGATGTGTGTCAAGGTCGCACTGTGTGCAAGCTATTACAATCCTATTATACTGCCACATTTATAGAACGCGGCGTCGTACTTCGTACACAGTGGCGCAGCTTGATTTTGAAGTATTTTGAGTGACATCGCGCGTTTTTTTTTTAAGTCGGAACAGTTGTCATTCACCCTATATATGTATAATTAGTTTACTCCGTTATACCTAATTTATTCGAATTGATTTTACTTTCGAAATGCCAAACGACACCGGAAGAACGAATTGTGGTTTCTTCCTTCGAACGGCGTAGCTTTCTTTCAACAAAGAGGCCATAAATTCGCGGGCGTTTCTTTATTTAAACTAATCGAAACGGTAGGGGGCATCGCGTGCCGCCGTTTGCCACATTGTTTATTTTTTACGGCCGCCCGGTTTAATTACTTAGCGCGCGCGAATGTCCGCGCGATGACTGTCCGCTTTTAGCGCCCGCTTTCGCCCGACTTATTTTTATTCGTCAAAGTGAAAACGTGTACGATTTCGATCTTTTATTGGCGTGCCGCCGCCGGGAGCACAACGGAATGATTAATGCAAATGCCGGGGGGTGGTTTCCCCTTGACCTTTCCCCCCGCCCCCGTCGCAACTTCATTGCAAGAAATTAGCCCCCCAACTTCACGAATGTTCTCTCGCCGTGAGCCGTGAAAAAGTAGTTCAGTGTCAAGTTCAAGTTTGCTGCAGGCCCCCGAATTTAATGGCCATGGAATAAAAAATGTTTTATATGCGATGGTCGAATTTAACCGATCGTTAACTGGCCACCTGGAAAATAAATTTGTGAAAATAGTTTGGATCGATAGAAATGTTATTTCAGATTACATAATAGAATTAGGTTTTATGGTTTCGTCTGGAGTGGCGTTTCTCTTTTATGGCCTTCGAAGTCCCCAAGGGAATTCGTTTGGGTAACTTCCGCAGTACCGATTAACTTCATAAAGACCACAACAAACGCGCAGGCATGTTCGATTCTTCAATTTAATTTGCTTGCCCTTTTAGATGAATCTCTAAATTTGCTCGCCTTCTTTATTTCCTTCCGAACAAATATTTTCTTGCAGAAGTGCTCGCGAAAGCGATACCCCATCGAAACGTTTGGTTTCGTTCGGCTATGAGACGAGAGCGCCTTTAATCGCGAATATCGACTTACTTATTTGCATCTTCTAAGTTTACGTGACGCTATTCTATTTATTTTTTTTTTAAATCGCGTCGCGAACGTCTGCGGAATTCGTGCCAAGGTAAATCAGACGTGGGCAATAAGCGACGCCGTTTGCCTTTTTTTTTATCCTGTGCAAATGTTGACGGCGAGAAAACAAGGCGATAATGCCTTTGTGTATACATGATTCGCGTACGAAACGCGCCGGTTTTTGCGCGACTGGAAATGACGAACATGACGAGCACTCAATCAGGATTATTGTAATCCTGATTGATTATTATATGAGGTCCGGACAAAAGTAGTGCAATTTGTATTTAATTACGGAGAGAGCTTTTTGTTCTAATTAAAAGAAATACATATTATACCAGAAATTTTATTTAACATTATACATTTTACGTCATAATTAAAGCAAGGATTTAGTTCATGAGTCATCTTTTTAGTTCTGAATAAGGTGGTGACAGGTATGAAGAGTCTAGTACCTCGTTATATTCACCGGCGAAGTTACTAGATGGTGTGAGGTGCGATTCATCAGAAGCAAAGATGAACTGTTTGAAAATGTTACGGTAATAATTTAATAAGTAACATGAAATAAGGGTCGTAGCTCAATATAACAAAACATTTATTAACAATTAATTACGACTACAAATACTTACATCTTATTTTGGGCACTTACAAACAATTCAGACTACATGACACTCTGACTAGATGGTACACTAATACCGCTAACGTTCTGCTTGTCGCGTATCTATAGGGGTTTTGTTCCCGGGGTATTACGTCAATTGTTGCCTTGACATTTATCATTGGATTTGCACACGGCACGACTTTTGTCTTCAGATCTATGCACGCAGATGAGTCATATACCTTGACATTTAGATTTGCACACTAATGAATCATACGCCTTGACATTTGCATTGGGATGTGACTAATTTTCAGCTGTACATCTTTGGTGGTCTTCTCATCCTAATTACAATACTTTCAAGAAAGTCAAGGCGAAACCTGAAAATTTAAAAACGACCAGAATTAAGTATCTACAAAGTGACAATGGGAAAGAATATATGAACAGGAGATTTGACGATCTATTAAACTCTTCTGTTATTTCACGAAGATTCCATTCCCTATCAACCCGAACAAAATGGACTTTCAGAACGTCAAAATCGTATTCTATAAGACGCAGCAAGATGTTTGTCAATACAAACTAATTTACCACCTAGATTCTGGGCTGAAGCAATCAGTACAGCTAACAATTTACGAAATCGCAATCCCACTGTTAGTTTAAACGGAAAAACTCCGTACGAACTCCGGTATGGCAGAACTCCAAATGTAAGCTACCTTAGGGAATTTGGTTGTAAAGTTTATTGTCTTGACACCAAAGTAGACAAGGGAATAGGACAAGGAATGCTCATGGGATATTCAGATACTTCAAAAGGCTTACAATGTGTGGATTCCCCAACACAAAAAAGTTCAGATTAGCCGCGATTTGAAATTTTTGGAGAACACTGTTCCAAAATCAAGTAATTATGAAGAATTTGTTCCTGAAGAAACTGTTTCTGAACATATCCAAAAACCACAATATACGGACTTCGAGACACGTAATGGTGCTTTAGGAAATGATAAGCGTGCTGAAGTTCCGAAAGCATTCCGGAAGAAAACGAAGAAAATACAAAGGAGAAGGTGCAGTACACTCGAGAGGAAGAGGAAGACCAAGTATAGTCAGAACCGGTCGAAGAAGAAGAAGACCTTGAAAGCAATATCAAATCCAGCAAGAACTTGTAGAAGAAGAAGAAGAAGCACGGATTAGTGAAGAAGAAGTCTTCATATCTGAAACACCAATGAACGAAGCCATATCAAGTCCCGATGCAGAAAAATGGTTGATTTGCAATAGCTGACGAAGTTTCGTCAATTCTGAAACACGACACGTGAAAAGTGGTGAAATGTCCGAAGAATAAAAGATCTGAGAGAAGTGAAACACTCGCTACCTACCTGTAGGTCTGCAAATTAGTGCGAGTGACTAACGTTTCTCCGCACCGGCTCGGCATAGCTCGTGCAGAAGGGAGGTTCGACGAAACCCCAAAGCGAGAGGTGGGCAAAGTGATTAAAATAAAAAGCACCAGCTGAGCACACTTGTTTATTATTTAACTTGCTCATAAATTAGATAACGACAACTCAAAAACGAAAAGTAATTAAATTTAACCCGCACCACAGATCTGTGCTTCGGTCACAAATATAACTTCAAACGGGCACAAGAATGAACGATATCAAAAGAAACGGGGAAATATGAACAAACCCCGCGATAATGTAAACTGATGCAAAAAAAAAACTAGGACTAATCCGACTTGGTAAAATCCAAAGATCCAGCGTCAATGTCAATCAGCTGTCACCGGTCAACAAGTCGGGGCGTCCTCCTGCGGTGGATAGCGAAGTGAGTCAGTGTTGCGGTAAAACCGCCAAAAGTAGCGTCGTCTTGCAGGGCGAGTTTATTCTCAACGACGGGGAAAGCCAGGTGGCGGTGCTCAATTCGTTGCCAAAAAGCCAAATCCGGATTTCTCCTGCACCCAAGGGGACGACGATATTTCTCACCCAAATAAAACTACCTCAGCAAGCTCTCTCGAACTGTCTCAAGGTTGTCTCAAACTTAAACTTCAACTTGAACTGAAAGCCTAATGGAAGAAAATATGCGTTACATTTCGTCGTAGTCAGAACATGGCCACAAGACATACCTGTTTCGTATTTCGACGACAGGCTTGCAAAGCTGTTTAGCAAGCTTAAAATTCTCTCCACGTACGATAACAGCAAATCTCGGAATAATTCCGGTTCCGCACGTGAAAGGGAGCACAAAGTTACAGCACACAAAATAAACGAGGCGCACGTGGAAGCTTTCGATACGAGACTGGCCTGCGAGCGAATGTCGCGTTCTTCCCCCAACACCAATTCAAACAGGAGTCGTTACGATCGAGACACATTTACCTCGGAGACTAAGTGAAATGGAGATACACAGTATACCTGAATTAACAGCGCACCACTCAACTGTCGCAAGATTGCACCATATTGTGAAATTTGAAAACGGCACGTACGCCGTGTGAACGTTAAATTTCCCACGTTGATACAGGATGTTACGGAAAATTATTATGAATAACTGGAATGGATTTTTCAACCGTAACACACTGCGTCGAAATAGAATTTCGTAGAGATAAACTCAGTATAAGCCTGAATCAACGAGGTTATGTTGAAGAATTGTTGAAAAAATTCAACATGATTGACTGTAAAACAGTCGCGACTCTGATGGAACGAAACACCTAGTTGACGAAATCTGAAACTGATCTCAACAAGCAAGATCAAAATTTGCCTTATCGAGAATTGGTTGGTGCGTTGAATTACTTAGCGACTGCCACTTGTTCAGACGTATGTAGCTTATGCAATTGCTACAATGAATCTCATTGGATTGCTGCAAAACGAGTGCTGCGATATCTTAAGGGTTCATCCAATGTAAGCTTAACCTACGCTCCTACAAAAGACGTAATAAAAAGATATGTAGATGCAAACTGGGGTGGAAACTTAGTCGATCGAAAATCTTACACCGGGGTATGTGTTTTATATATGTAGAACGATCGACTTCCATTGAAAAATAAGCAAAACTAAAACTCAGGCATTTTAGTTTTAACGCTGGACGAAGGAATTAAAAAAAAGAAAAACCAAGTGAAAGAAATCTTTTCCGTTTTTTCTTGGAAATGATCCCACTTCTGATGTCAGTCGGAAATCGACGTGTAACGAAAACAAAAGACCGTCAAATAAAAGATTGTCGAAACTATGAAAGTGAGGTACAAGCTGAAAATGAAACAGTTGATGCAAAATTTAAGAAAAGAAAAAAAAACTGATAGGAAAAGTTATCTCCAAGTAGGTCAATGGCACAAGGAGTTACTTCACTGACGTTTTGGTTTTTCATCTAGCCCTCCACTGTGTCTCAACTTCTTGGTTCTTTTCCCTTCCTTTTTTGCTTCCATTAGTTCTATTTTGACCTCCTCTTCTTTAACTTCGGTTTTACTCAGTTTTTGTTTACCATTTACCATGTACCAATACCATAGAAACGAACAACTTCGAAAGAGATAGGCTACACTCATTCGAAGTTGTTCGTTCCTTTCTACTCCTCATTGCTTCAATGGCCTTGAAAATTTATGATTTCAGAGATGAAACGAACTAGCACACTGCAATGGATTCTACGGAAGTTCTTCCGGTATGTCTTATCTCACGCTACGTAATGACAGCTCAGATCTATTCCCTCGTCACTGCTTTTTTGGGGATACCTAAGGGCAGACAAGTGGTGGAACACTTGCAGATATTAGCTTCTATTAGCATGACTAATTGCTAATGTTACGGTGGAAAAATTCGTTGCAAATAATTTCCAGTTTTCGGATAACCCATGTATTTAGACAGAAGCGAAATGGCGTCGCGGTTTGACCTTTGCCGTTTAAAACGATAAAGTACCTCCGAATACCCCTTTTCTCTTGTCATGAGACTTGCCCATGCAGGAAGTTGGTTTCATTAAAGGCTTGTCATTGGCTAATTGGAACATGTGATAACCCCACCCCCCCCAACTCGCGAATCGATCGCGTCGCGCGTCGCGCGTCGGTCTGCTAAGTTTGCTTCCACAGTCTTGTGACTGCTCGCTTGCGTACAGTTCCTGTCTGGTCTTTTCCACTCTACTTGTGAATTTTCACTAATCGATGATTGTTCAAAGGGAAACGGAGTTTAAACTCCGGATTTTGTGGTACGCTTGAGCATTAAAAGGCTTCAACCAAACCAGACTTTTGGATTTAAGACAGGTCAGTTTCATATAAAGCAACCGTAGTGCGTTGATCAGTTCGTAATCCGTTTTTCCGCTTTTACTTAGGTTTTTCTTCTGCCCCGTCCCCCCTTCATTTTGGACGTTTTATGGAGTTTTAGTAACTGGAGGCGATTGCTACGCGTCTAACGCGTCCAAGAAGGGTTTTGCACAACAACCACCTGTGCGTGGCGGGTAATACCCTAAGGGGAATTCGGCCGAACCGGTCGGACCTACCTGTGTGGCTCTCTTTTGGAGGGATTCGCTGCCGTCCCAGTAGCTCAGCGAAGACGGCCGTGCGGTGCGATAATTAAAACGCACAAGTGTCCAGCCCGTACAAAGGGGGAACGATCTCGAAGTTACAATTTATTAGGGCGCCACCTAACCGAAATGCAGCGATTCCCAAGGTCATGAACCGACGCTAAGAGAGGGTCCAAATATCTAAAAATACTATTCACATAACGTAATGAGAGGGCACGCCTCTCGCAGAGTAGCAAAAAAAAAATTGGTTTGGAAAAGAATCAAATTAATTAATTAAATCAAACGTGAATCCATCCAGTCGCGAACGGAAGGAAAATTATAGCAGGCGGCGGCGATACATATGCACTCTCCAGGCCGCGGAATTCGACAAATTTTATGTCGTTCCCAGACGCAGACAGCGACGGGACAAAAAGCCAAAAGAATATGTGAAAATAACGATACCGACAATTCCTCTTTTTTTTCCTTTGGTCCGGGGGTCGACCAACCAAGAGCGGTGGCACCAGGGGGGATGGTTAAGTGTGACTATTCGACCCCAGAACTCGGCCCGGTTCTAGCAGAGGACTCGCAAGAAAAGAGGGGAGGTCGGTAGCACGCAGCCGTTCAGGAGCCCAAGGTGGTACGCGTGGCAAAGTTAAAAATTCCTTGTCAACCACGTGTTCGAGAAATGGTGGCCTCGTACCACTTGCTATTTAAAGGAAAGAAAACATCGCAATAGTACAAAATACCAAATTACGAATCCCACAAAAGAGAAAATAAACAACAACTTACCTCGTATGGAAATACGAGCCGGAAAAATGAAGAGGGAAAAGCCTGTCTTCGGTGTGCCGAATTTCGGTGTTCGATGAAATAAAATCCGCATAAGCGAGGGGCTCAAAATTGAGGACAACCCAGTCTACATCCGTGGACAAAATCCTCTAACGAGACTCCAAGCGAAGAATATTCACATCACACAAAAGGAGTCGTCCAACAGAAGTGAACACGTGAATGGCCAACGACCAAAAATGTCTCCTCTAGCCAGCGACCGGAAATGTGACGTCAGAACGAATGTTCTAGAAAGAATCAGGCAACCAACCGAAAACCACATAACATAACTAAACTCACTACAAGGAAACCGACAGGAAAATCCATTCCTAGGTGAGAAAGGGGGGATGCAACAAAACTAATTTTCAACAAGGAAACTCCGAACTTCGTGCGAGAGAAAGAATACGACACGCCAAACATACACGTCGGAAAGTTGACAGTTGGCAACCCTACCTAACCTCGCGTTGTCAAAAACCAGATGTAAACAAACACCCGCTGAATACGAACGGAGCCCCCTAATGTCGTAAAGAAGTGAACACAGCGATGCGTCGAGTGCACATACGATGACAAACCAAGGTAGATGGACAAAATGCCGAAATACGTGATTCGCGAAACAACTAACGGAGCTCTCAGCTCAAACGTAACACGATCTGACGATTCCCTCAGAGCCACCGCTGTGGAAGGATTCCAATGGCGTCTATGTAAGCCGCTCTTGGCCCGCCATTTTGATGTTCGTCGACTTCGCCGCTAGAGGACACCTCCTTTAGAGCCTCAAAGTGATAACTGGGCAGCATCTCTCCCCATATTCGTATCTCACTTGGCTGAAGCACAAGTGTCATGTAAATGACGGGGCGCTTCTGTTATGTCTAATCTCGACGGACAACACTTTGACGTTAGCTTCTTGGACGCGTTCCAAGTTCCACATTCCAGTCTGTGTACTTGTCCAACCTGTAACCTGCGTTTAGTTTGGACACTGTTCTTTGTTTTGAGCTTTGAATAAAGACAAGCGTAAACCTAGCCCTCTTTTATATGATTCATACCGGAAATTCCGATTATACGCAAGACCTTGTACGTGGGCTTTAAGTTGTACAATTTTCCATGAGTCATCGAGGTTTTCCTAGATCAGTCCGGTCTTAAGCATGTTTGCATGATGCCGGTTTCTTTGATAAGTCATATCGGCAGCTGTTCAATGATACATCTGAAACCCTTTGAATGCAGTTTTATTGCAAAAAAGGTCAATCATGACTCATATCGGCCAAGGCTTTTGAAAAAGCAAGTCGCTTGTGTAGGTATAATAATTTAAGGTGGGGCGTAATGAGTTTAATGATTTACAAAATGCTGATTTCTTACAGATTCACAAACATGGTCACTTGGCCATTTTCTGCTTATTCCAATATGTTACGTCCTTATTGTTTGTTTCTAATTCCTTTTCATTTTCCTTTTTGTATTTTCGTAATTGACCCAGTCATCTCTTTGCTGTTGTCTATTAGCTGCATTATCTATGCATGATCTCTACACATTTCGTTTTTTAATTCTTTATCCGATTTACGTTCTGTTGCAGATTCTTACATGTATTCTCATATTTACGTCATTCCATCGTTCATCTTGTAAATCCTCGAATTATTTCCAAATAATAGCTTACCATCAAGGGTATCACTACATACTACTTACCATCAATGGAACTATTACTTTTTTTTAGAATTTAAAAACGACAAAACCAGAAAAGCGAATTGGTTTTGTCAATTCAGCTCAGGAACAAGGTTACATCTGCAATTCTAATTCTAAGCGTGTACTCGGAATTACTTAATTAAGAACGTAAGAAACTTTCTTTAGAACCCTTCACTTTCAACGAATAATAATGAGGGCTGAAAAAGCGTGTCATGAGGGGAAGATCATGTCTACGAGTATAAGCAGGATTTCATGGAAAGGGCAACATGCCAACGAATATTGCGTATTTACAAACTTACATTAGTTCTGCATCGACGAACGATTGAGACATTAATAATATTGGGGGGGGTTGATCTTTGATGGCCCATTAAACTCCCCCCTCCATTTATCCCATGAGGAATACATGCAATTTTGCTGTTAAACCCAAATTGCTTTGGAAGAGAATATTAATTGTGTTATTAAAAACATGTCTCGTTAAATGTAGAAAAGGTACAAAGTATTTTTAATGCAAAGTACTGTTTTAATTAACTAATGCTGGAGTCGTCTCAAGATTTCTTTTTATTTTGCGAGTTTCTTTTCGCGTCGAAGATGGGGTGCATTGTCGGTGTAGATCGGCGCAGAAAATTTCCAACCCCGAACATGCACGCCCCCGAACATCGCTTCCTTTGAAGCAATCACTGCCCTAGCCTTTCGCAGGACTTTCACGGCAAAAAGTTACTCGGAACGCTCGACGTGTAAGCGTTTCATAGTATCGTGCTTCGGTGCAACTTACGGCTTCTGCTTTGAGCTTTCTTATACACCATCAGAAATCCATCTACGAGTAGCTACGAGGGGGTTCTCTTTTTCTTTTTTTTTTTAGTTTTTTAACTTTTAAGTTTCTTTGTGCTGCAAACACGTGAGCGCAAACGTTCCAACATCAAAAATGAATCATAACGTGACGAAAACTTAAAACATTAAAAAGTTCTTCTCTCTAAATCAATATAATATAATATAACAATGTTTCTGTAATTCTACAAATTATGCAATCTTCAGATATAACTAAAATAACGAATAACAAAATCAACTTCTTGAAGGAACTGCAAAAGATTCAGCTAATTAAGTGAACCTAATTATAATTATATTTCAAGAAACCTACGCGTAAACTATTGGAATCTCGTCTTCTTTCATAATTGGATTGTTACGCCTAGAACAACCCGGAGAACTTCTGGAGATATGTAGACTATTCTAGACAGGTCATCGACACCTGTAATGTGAGTAGTCTACACACCAGGATGTACCATGTATTTTTCAGACGGCAGTTTTGAACTCCCCGAAAAGAAAACTTCCGAATATAACAGCCAATTAAACGTTAAATATTAAAATTACTTTTTTAACTTTCGAAACGACAAACGAAGCAAGAAAACTGTTTTCCCAACTTCAAATTCAATCGCCGAGATGAATTTAATCGCCAGAGAGAAAGAGAAAGAGGGAGAAGAAACCCGACACTCACTTAGTTAATAAGCAAGAAAGATTACGAAATTATGCAAAGTCAGATTTATCTTTTTTTTTTTCTCTCTGGCTTTAACTTCTCTTTTATTCGGCGGACGTTTTTAACTCCCCCCGTTTTATCTCGGACGTTGCAGAACGCTGACACATCGCCCGGAATCGCACTGCAGTCGGCTGCAATTTGCTAAAGCTGCACAATTTCAAGTCACAGGTGAAAAATCCGATTTGGATGAATGCGTCCAGTTTGAAATTCAACGTTACGGGGATTTGAAAGTTTATTCCGGCTGTAAGTCGGATCAATTACGAAATTGCCGTAACAATGTAACACTTTAATTTTCAAACTGAAACGTATTCGAAATAGAATTAGAAAAGAACTCTCATGGAGTAACAAGTTAAACTTTTTTTTTACAAAACTGTTGCTTTGAGAGTTGGTTTCAATAAACGAATAAAAATTGTCTATGGTATCCCAGACTATTTTCTGACCTGTAAATTGTGTCATGAATGGCAAATAGCAACGATACTGCTGCCCCATGAGCTATCATGTACGAGATGGCGGTCACTGCGGACAAAACGTGTCATTGCAAACATGCAAAATTGTTGGTTGCAAATCGGCAGGATTGTAGTGGGGCCCCTGAGCATACTCTGTAGAGCTATTTCATCAGCAGAACAGTAGCTCGAGAACTCCATTGCAATCCCGACGACCAACAAGATAAACGCACGGTTAGCGCGTAAATGCAAACATGTCAAATAACCCAATCTCTATTAGGAAAAATGCTTAATGACATGGCAATGACAAAGGTAACGATTACGATGAAAAAGTCTAACCAAAAGCAGAATATAACAAGAAGAAAGGAAAAGATATAAATACAAGGGATAAAAAGGAAGACACGTGTTGTTTAAATATGAGGACTTGAAATGTACAGGGAATTTACGAAGAAGGTATGATTTTAAATTTGGTTGAGGTAGTAAGGAAATATAAAATAGACATTTTAGCAATTCAGGAAACACATATCAAAGATGCGAATACAATAAAGGTAGGAGACTATACATTGTTTACAAGTGAAGGTAACACGAGGAGGTACGGAGTGGATTTTCTGGTGAGTCCCGAAATTCAATATTCTCTTCATTGCAGTATTGAAGTTAAAGAGAACGTAACCGTAGAAATCGTGAATCTATACGCACCTACAGAAGAGAACGATCACGAAGTTAAGGATGAATTATACGAAACATTGGAAGGGACGTACAGTACGGCGAAGTGACGCTCAGTAGAGATAGTTTTAGGCGATTTAAATGCCAAGGTCGGAAACGGAGAGATATATAAGAACATAACGGGAGATGAAAGTAAGCATGGACGCAGTAATGGTAATGGAAAGAGGATAATAGAATTTGTGGAAGAAAAGCAAATGAAGATCGTAAGTACGTAATTCAAAAGAAAGGAGAAACACAAAGGAACATGGACCTCGCCAGATGGACACCATATTAATCAAACGTGAAACGGGAAGCAGACATCAACTCGGATCACTGTTTGGTCAAAATATGCCTAAAATTAAGAAAACATATAGCAGCAAAAAACAACAACAAAGAAGGAGCGTTAAATTAAGTTTAGAAGAATTTCAGAAGCCAGAAGTACAATTTAAGTACAGGAAAGCAATAGATATTGTGAGTAGACAGAGTTTCTTTGAACACGTAGAAATAGAGTGAGAAGGAATAGAGCAAATAATGAAAGAAGTCGATCCCAATCAGGAAGTCAACTAAGGGTACGGATTGGTGGGATGATGAATGTAAAAGAGGACTATTTAGAAAAAAGAATCAGAGCGCTACAAGTGAAAAAGGGAGAAGATCGCGTAAAGTATCAAGAAAAAAAGGAGAAAGACGAAGAAGGAGTGCAGAAGGGAAAAGAGAGAGGACAAAGAAAGGCATATAAAAAGTGTAGGGGATTATTTTCAACGAAAGGAAATTCGAAACTCCTACAGAGAAGCAAAAAATAAAAAGAAAGGGTTTCCAACTCAGATGATATACATTAAAGATAAAGAGGGGAATTTAATAGGAGAAGAAAAGGAAATAAGGGTAAGATGGAGAGAATATTTTAGGGAAATATTGAATGAAGAGACTGAAACCAATGAGGAAGGCGAACTTATAGTAAGAGATGTACAAGAACACAGCATAGTAGAAAAGCCCACAAAAGAAGAGTTAGAAACAGCCTCAACCTTACCTTGACTGGGTGACAAATTCTGCTGTATCTTCCACCAGCTTTCCCCTCGGCTAGCAACAGTGAGATGGGGGTGGGTCTAATATGATGTTAAATTATTTAGGGCGCCAGGACGGATTGAACCCAGCTGATAGACAAACAACCTCGTCGGTATCCCCGAGCCGACTTGATCGTGCAGAAGGCCAAACGAAAATAGAGGCTACACTTGACTCACTGGTACGTGAAGGAAGGGTAACGCAAACACGCACTTAAAGTTAACAAATTTAAGCTTTATTAATAGGCAGAAGTTCTAGCGAATGCAGGTTATAACACACACTAGGTTATACAGGTGCTTGTTTACAATAAACAAAATTCAAACATAGGTACACTGCGAACAATCTACGGTTGTCAGTTGAATTACTTCATGGTTGCAAAAACTGTATTTAGATATACAGTGAAAGCTCTCTTAGGCGGACATCGACCGTGACCAGCAAACTGTCCGTCTATTAGAGGTGTCCACCTAAGAGAGATACAAATGCATGAAAATTACATAAATGAGAGATTAAAAACTGTCCAGCTAAGAGAGGTGTCCGCTTAATAGAGCTGTCCGCTATGGGAGCTTTCACTGTACTATCTGCATTCAGCCGAAAATTCGCTCTCCCAAAAAAAAAACATGCAATAGTTGGGCGACGATACGCACTCAATAATAAATTAAATAATCAAACTCACGACCTTTTTGTCAAACGCAGTTGGTAACGTCAAGTGAAGTTGGCGGTCAACCACGCCCTCTACTGTTCCTGTCCAACGTCGCAAATCCGGATCGAACCGGTGGACAAAACTGCTAAGATGGCGGGTCGGCGCGGCGTACCAGATTAGGCGTAGGGAAAATACGCTCGGCCGCAAGGATTGAGTCGACTCGGCTTGAATCGAACTCCGGAAGCACGGCAATACGCAAAGCGTGAGTTAGGAGTAGAGCCAAACGTAAAACAGAACCAAACGTAAAAGCCTGAATAGAAAGTAAAGAACAGATTCGTTAGCGTCCAAAATGGCGTCAGACAATTCGCACAATTTTTAACCTGAGATTTGTGGTTTTCTCAAGCTTGGAATGAGGCTAAAATACCCCAAAACTCAATCGGTGGTGCACTAGAAGACTTCCGGCAGGGCCGGCAATAAGCACTTCCCAGTTCTCTGAGCAAGGCCACGATAAACTTTCTACGCGATAAAACGTCTGGGAATAGACCTCCTCACGTCAGGATAAATGACAGTGTCCTTAAGTATGTTTTGAGTGTTAAGTATCTGGGGGTGACTGTCAGTGAGAGAATGAATTTCAGAGTGCATGTCGAGAGCTTGGCAAGGAAGATCGTGAATGTTGTTGCGTGCATGCGTAGGGTGTTACGGAAAGAATGGGGTTTGGATAGGAAAGCTGCGAGGTGTGTGTATCAGGGTCTATTTACAGCGTGTGTGATGTATGGGGCGAGCGTATGGTGTGATGTGCTGAGTTTCGGGTATGGAAGAGAGATTGTTAGTAGGTGCCAGAGGGTTGCGTTGCATGCTTGTGTGCGGGTGTGTAGAACGGTTTCGACGGATGCGATGCAGGTGCTGAATGGGGGTCTGCCTTGGGATCTTGAAGCCTTAAGGAGAGGTGTAATGTGGAGAGTGAAAAAAGGTGCGAGTCTTGGAAGTGTGAGTGAAGGGCTGATTA
This sequence comes from Dorcus hopei, assembly GCA_033060865.1. Taxonomy (NCBI): domain Eukaryota; kingdom Metazoa; phylum Arthropoda; class Insecta; order Coleoptera; family Lucanidae; genus Dorcus; species Dorcus hopei. Next base: position 4,620,873 of record CM065424.1, on the reverse strand, counting down.
ATGAAGAAGAAGCGAATGTGTTAGGTCTACCTGAATGTAAGAAACTGTTATGTGAAAGGTTGTATGAAAAATGGCAGATGAGATGGGATGAGAGCATAAAAGAGTTTTATTAGAGACGTAAGGTTTGCAGGGAGGAATGATTGGTTTGATCCGGGTTTGTGTCTGTGTTTTTTGTTGACTGGTCATGGTAGTTTGAATGCGTTCTTATCTGATAGGGGGTTAAGTGAGACTGATCGGTGCGAGTGTGGCGAGCGGGAGGATTGGAAACATGTGTTATGTGATTGTAGATTGTATGAAGATGTACGTGATTTAGATGGCTGGGGTATGCGGGTGAGTGATAGCGGTGAGATTGATGTGAGTCAGGTGTGCATGGAGAAAGTGAGATACGAAAGGGTGACTGATTTTGCAAAGAAGGTGTTTGAAAGGAGAAGAGGTGTGTGAATGCAAACGTCGAGTGTGAGAACGAGATAGGTGCGTAAGGTGGTATGAAAGGACACTGTCGCAGAGGTTCAAGCTGCTGTACGTGGGATAGTGAGTAAGGCAGGGGGGTTTCCTGCCGGTGGAAGGCTGGGATCGTGTGGGTTCTCCGTGACCAGGTTGGAATCCGGAAAGGCGCCTTTGGGTGTTACGATCCCACCTACCTGAGTTGTCCTAGCAGAGTCTGGGTTTGCAAGGACCCTATCTGTAGTCCCCATAGTACCGATTAACGTCTCGGTGGGACGTTAATCGGTACTATGGGGACCGGTGAAGCCCCGGGAGTGCGCTGGCTTGCCAGTGTGTTCCCGACCGGTCGAGCTGGGTTGGACTCGTAGTGGCAGTGGTTGAAAGCCCGCATGCTGGGTTAGGGATGGTTCAAAATCGTCCCGACGGGTGAGCTACGTCTTTAGCTCGGGTACCAGCCTGCAGAGTTAGTAGAGAGTGGATAGTCTCTCGCCTTCACCAGAAGGGGTGCGGGGCTTGCAACCCAATCCGTTCTGGGAGTCCATGTGTTCCTTAAGACATGTGGGCGCGTTGATTGGGCGTATCTCAATCCCGACGCCATAGGTGGCCGTGTCCTAAAGCCCTTTGGGCAGGCGGGGCACGTAAAATCACCAGGACTTACGTCCCCAAGGATGTTCGGCGGTGTCAATGAATCATCCGGCACAGTCGCAAATGAGTTATTCCTCCCAAAGAGCGAAAACTCCGATAATTTCACAACACACGTCAATTATGTCTAACTGGCACGATGTTCCGAACAAGAAAGGACGTGACTAGATTGAAGATGGAGAAGGTCGCTAAGACGCGCGAAAATTACCGACGATAACCAATGATGGACTACCGGGTAGTCACATGGTGCCTTCATAGCCTATGGACGTTGAGCGTTCGCATCACGCAGGTTTCCCCTATAGCGATGTAAATGAGCGGGACAGTGTAGCCAACTGTGTTAAAACGCAGTTGAATGATACTGTATCGCCACGATGTTTCGGCACGAGATTTGAACGTAACGAACCGCTTTATTTAATTTATTATTTAAGACAGATATTACGGTGGAAAAGGAAGATTTTGAGAAGAGTATTGGGAGGGAAAAACACCGACAGTGGATACGAAAGAAGGTCCAACGAAGAAGTTTAAGGAATATTCCATGAGGCAAGAAGTACAGAAGTGATCAGAATGAAGTGATTGCAGTGGTTAGGACATATACAGAGGATGGAAGAAGACAGAATCGTTAAGAAAATATCGTGGAAACGTCCAGACGGAAAGAGAAAGTAAGGAAGACCAAGGAAAAGACGGACTGAGATGGTGCTGTCGGACTAGCAAGAGAAAGGCATACGAAATTGGGAAGAAAAAACCAAGGATAAGAAGCGATGGGAGGGCCTAAACGGCCTGTCAATAGCGTTATATATATACATGGTATCCTCATATACTTATACATATAAGATGGTCGGTAAGTCTTTGAAGCAAGGCGCCTCCACTACAACCCCCAGCGACAACAACCTTTAGTCGGTTCTGGTGTTTCGTATTGCTTCAAATTAAAAAAAAAAAAAATGAAATGTCTGGGAGCTTCCATTTCATGTTACCAACCCGATATAAAAAATTACTTACCAAAATAGCTTTCGTGCCCGCCGATTTTATGCAACGCCTACTTTTACGACCGTCATAAAATTTCGATGACTGTTATTCAACATCGAGCGCTCGGATGTGACATCGACGACGAATCATAAATCTGCAACGTGAAAAAAATTGCACAGTGCAATCCGCTGTTTTACCATCAAGACAAAAAGAGGAGGTTTTAGTTAAATAAAGGCGAGCGTTTCGCTCGTATTACAATGACATCATCAGCGTTTAGAAACACTGAATGCCTGAATACAAACAACAGGATCGTTTTCCAAACAAAAGCGTCCTTTAAAATATTATGAGTTTCACTGTTGTCTGCATGCTTACGTGAGCTCATTTCTAAAGGACCTCCTCCGTTCAGGTCAGGTCATGGGGTGTACGTGACGGAATCACGCCGCATATTTTATGCATGTGCATGTTTAATTGCCGGGGGTGAAATTAGCATTCCGCGTTTGTTTAAAATTAGAATCTAAGTGCGTAGGAGGGAATATGCATGCGTATAATTCGGCCGGGTGAAAAAAGAAAACGTGTGTGGGGGCACCGCGTTAATTTGCATTCGAATAGCTTTTTAATATAACGTTAACGATTCGCATGTATTTTTCGACGACGAGCGCGAATTGCGATATTATTCGGATGAGGCGTAATGGTGTTTCGAAAGTAATTTGCGAGAGTAGAATCCCCAATGTAAATAACGTGGATGCGAACTTTGCGCTTAAATGTTTTCGAAAGCGAAGCTCCGAAGGTGTTTGTTCAATGTGCGCTTTTGCCGGATTCCATCTATTTGCACATGAGACCTGAAACCAATTTACTTTTTTTTTTTTGGAACTTATTTATTTGTTACTCGAGATTGTGATCGAAATATTCACTTAAATAAAACGAGTTAATTTAAGTATTCACGTTTGATCTTTGCCGAGTAATTTCGATGACCTCGAACCAGTTGTCCCTTTAAATTGGCATAGGCGAAATACGAGGGTAACGAACAATAAATGATGTTGGCTTTTCACCAATCAGATTATCACAGACACAATTTTTATCCGGAAACACTCGATGGTATACGAAAGGACATTTAAGTTGGCGTACCTAAATGTTTTTTCCTCTTTTCTAATTTGCCCTTCCTTGTTCTGGTGTCCCCCCTGTCTTGTATAAGTTGTCTACTCTTTGGTACTAGTTTTATTCAAGTTCATTTGCACTCGCCACAATAAACGTCTCGTCCTGGCAGGATAACGCGAACCACTTTCCGAACAACTTCAAACTTGCCGGCGCGGCGGTTTTGGCCGTGTCGTCGATATTTCCGGTCGTTTACGTACAGCACGACACTCACCGTCGTCGGCTTAAACTCTTCCCATACGCTTCTGGAAAGTTTCCCAGGACAAGTCTGGTTTCGCTCGATTGCAGAACTTTATTGATAATGTAATCTATTGGAATTCATTTCGTCAGGTCTCCTCAAACGTTTACATTTATGATTATGTGATAATGGAAAAAAAGAATGTTTCGTTCATTATTATTTAAAAACCGGTCATAACTGAAAGCCTTCGAAAGTTAAGACCTTGTGGGAAGGCTGACAAAGGATGACTAGGCCTTCATTCTCCGAGAAATACAGAATTGATAAGCAAGGTTAGAAAGAAATCGAAAGAGGCAACGAAGACCCTAGGTGCCCAATTGATAGTAAAACCAGAATAAGAAAGTTAGAAAGAAATCGAGAGAGGAAACGAAAACCCGCTGATCGATAGTTGCAAATATGTTGACTTGAAACACAAATTAGGACTCTTTTTTGGTAAATTTAGGGGAAAGAATCAATTCAGGCAACCAGACATGCCTAAATATATTGCTCTCACGTTTATAAAATATATTGATGGGACACGTATTAATTGGGTTGCCTACTCTCGCGAGTTATTGTAACTCATCAATAAACATCTGAAAGAGATAAATGCGATTGTTTTACTGTTTTATAATGAAATCTGCGTTTTGTAATAAAAAAATTTATTATATGCCAATCGGATCAGTTAAGAATACAACGTGACCTCCGACTACGAGCGACAATACTGTTAAAAGGAGGTGGCTACATAACAGTTCTTAAAATTAGGAGACAGATTAGAAATTTCTTGACATTACAGGTAAAAGAGAGGAACATTGACAAATACATAATTTTATGTGAGTATGCCAGATATGTCGACACAAACAAGGGAATCTTAATTCAGTTAATGAATGTTTTAAGGACGATTTGCAAGGATCGTAATTAATGCAGTTAAACCTACTGACGTGAGATTTATATATACATAAAGATTTGAATTTGGTTAATGAACGTTTTAAGGACGATTTGCTAGGATCGTAATTAATGCATTTGAACCTACTGACATAAAATGTATACAAACATAAAGATTTTAATTCGATTAATGAATGTTTTTAAGGGCGATTTGCTAGGATCGTAATTAATGCATTTAAACCTACTGACGTAAAATTTAAAAAACACACAAGAATTTCATTTCAATTAAGGAATGTGTTGAAGACGATTTGCTAGGATCGTAATCAATTCATTTTAAATTATTGATAAATTTCTGAAATAACACATACACAAATAAAGAGAGGAGAAAGGTTCTTTCTTAAGTAAAAAGAAGAATCCAACACCCTGTAACAAAAGCAAAACAAGCCTCAAAATTACAAAACATTATATAAATAACCTTCAAAATAAATTATAAAAATAAAAAAAAATTCCGTAGCTAATATCAATGACACTGAAAGTAGAGCCATGCATAGCGGTATGTTGTCGCCAACTTAATAAAATAAAATTTCGGATGCTTTAATGAGCTACATTATGAAACCCAAATGAGTTTCATAATGCATTCATTAAATATATTTATCACTTGTTAAGAGTGTATCGTAATTTTTGATTGTAATACAAACAACAAAAATATATTATCTAAGAAACATACTAGATTAAATTAAATAATCAAACAATGCAGAAGAGAAGAGCAATATATTTACGCCAACGAAGAAAGGGCCAAATGATATTGTCACGGGCCCGGGGTTCGGTCCGTTTAGGGCGTAGGTAGCAGATGGTAGAGCTTGAAACACAGGTGTTTTAGGAAAAAGGAATTAATACCTCTTTCTTAAAGGAAATTAAATAAATTTAGTTGCGGGGGTTCGTCTCGAATTGTTGGGAATGCGGTCCGGGTGTTCACGGCGACGGTTAGCTCACGTCGTTCCTTTTCTGGCCGGAGTGGAACAAGATTCTTCCCTGACGGGTTGGTGGACTCGGGGATCGTTTCCCTTGGCTGGCGGGGAAAGAAGGTCCTTGTTCCCGGGGGTCGGTACTGTAGTCGGCCAGCAGGGTTGCAGCAGCTCGAGGCAGTAGCGTTTAGTTGTAGGACAGCGTCTCGGTGCAGTGGCGTCCCGATGTAGGACAGCGCCTCGATGGAGTGGCGTTCAGTTGTAGGACAGCGTCTCGGTGCAGTGGCGTCCCGGTGTAGGACAGCGTCTCGATGGAGTGGCGTTCAGTTGTAGGACAGCGTCTCGATGGAGTGGCGTTCAGTTGTAGGACAGCGTCTCGATGGAGTGGCGTTCAGTTGTAGGACAGCGTCTCGATGGAGTGGCGTCCCGGTGCGTCGGCACTAGTGCCCACTGAGTCGGTTCGGTAGAACGACTGCCTCCTAATTTTTGGCTCGCATTTTTATACACCGTTTTTGGCTAGTTTGCATGTTGCATCTCTTTGTTCTTGCCCCGTGTTTCGCCCATCGATTTCATATGTGCGCGGCCTCGTTTATCGTAATTTTCGCTGAGCTCTATCATTGCGGAATTTGAACCGATTATCTGTTTATTTCGACACGGTTGCGGTGCCCTCGATTACACATGTTCGTGTTTAAATTATTTGTTTGCGGAATACAACCAGAAAGCCCCTCGTGGTTTTTTAGAAAATCCCTTTCGTGACAATATCAAGAGAAAGATAAAGAACATACTATTAAAAAATGTTAAAAACAATAAAAGGTAAATTAAGAGGAAGAAGAAGAAGAAAAAACAAGATGCGGAAACAGATGAGTACACCACAGGTGAAACTTGAGTAAACCTATAAATGAAGAAGAATAATAATAATAGAAATTTAAATTAATAAAAAGTTTTAAGTATTAAAATACGTGTTATTTCAACTGATTGTAGTTAACTCAAACCAGGAGAAATAGGAGATTATTTTATAATTTAATTTTGTTAATTCTGTTGTATCCGAATCGTATCGCTCTTCGTTCAGTAATCCTGCATCTTTACATAATTTTTTTAAAAATGTAAATCTAAATACCGGCTGATTCGAATCGGGAGAGATAATTACAGTTTTTTCCTCACTTTTTAATTTAATTTATTTTGGTTCACTCTAATGAGTACCAACCTTAAAGTGACACCTCGTGCTTGCACGGCAGAGACGTCACTCTCACTCTCATTTATTATAATGTGGTAATCGTTCCTTTAAACGGTCAAAGTCACGCGTTTGCACAGCAATAACCTTCCTTTGATTATTTAATTTGTTTTTATTTAATGGTGAGAGTACCATGAAGTTTGCAGTGCAGTGAAGATCTTACTTATTTTTAAAATAACCGGAATCTGGCGCGTCCGCACAGTAACCGGTCCCAATTATTAGGTTTTTTTTTCCTTAAATAAATTATTTTAATTTAACATTTATTTTAAATTATGTTAAGTAAATAAATGACTCATGATTCCGTTCGTTTAATTTCTTTACAATGTTTACGGTCGCTACAATATTTTTTAATTTAATAATTGAAACGTTAACATCTTAAGGAGTGCAACGAAAAAAGAATTTCGCCTTCAAAGTCGAAATTAAAAGTATCGCGGACGCGCTTCGCATCGGTATTTATACGGAAAAACAATTGAATCTGCTGTTTGATTTTGCGCGCCGCTAGCTGGCTCTAATATGTGGTACAACCTAAGGTACTACATCAATATACTTCGTACAGAGGTAACGCATTTAGTTATTTTTTATATCTATCCTTGTCGCACATTCCTCTCATCTAGGGATAAAAAACAGTTGGAAATATTATTTGAAGTGAGGTTTGTCAAAGTTACTGTCAGTGGTTAAGAAAATTGAGTTTAAATAATATCGCATTCCAATCTTTTATCGCATGACATTTAATGTTTCCGCCTTTCTCGTGACAGAAAATTCTGCACTTCTTAAAATAACAACTTTTTGATTGGTAAATAACTTAACAGACTTAACTAGTCATAACCTAATACACTTTTAAATTGAAACCAGTGACATTGCGGTAAACAGAATTCCCTAAAACTGTTGTCTTCCTTATTGCACTTGCGACAATTGTATTTGTTATCTTTGTTTCTTAATCTTCTCACGAGAGGAATGGGATTGCGTTACCTGTACGGAGTGTTGATTTAGTACCTTAAGCAAACGGCGTCACGAGCGCCACTAGCGGCCAATGTGGCAAGACTATATAGGAAAATATATACGGAAAACGGTCGTATCAGGGTTGACAACACTGTTGTCAGTTGACTGTCAGTACTGTCACTGGAGTTACGAGGACGATTTTTTGTGATCTTTACCTTCCACACTTTAAAACAAATCGAGAAAATACTAGCAAACACATTCAAATCTTCTTCGAAATGATATAAATGGATATAACGGTTTCAAGTCGCGTTTCAACTTGGTGTGTTTTATAACCTGCATTCGCTTGAACTTCTAATTATCAATAAAACTTAAAGTGCGTGTTTATGTTACCCTTCCTTCACGTACCAGTGAGTCAAGTGTAGCCTCTATTTTCGTCTGGCCTTCTGCACGATCAAGTCGGCTCGGGGATACCGACGAGATTGGTTGTCTATCAGCCGGGTTCGATCCGTCCTGGCGCCCTTAATAATTTAACATCATAATTAGACCCACCCCCATCTTACTGTTGCTAGCCGAGGGGAAAGCTGGTGGAGATACAGCAGAATTTGTCACCTGGTCAAGGTAAGGCTGTCAAGTTTAACATCAGACAGCGGGTTTTCGTTTCATTTTTGGATTTCTTTCTAACTTTGCCTATTTTGGTTTTACTATCAGTCGGGCACCCGTTTCCTCTTTCGACTTCATTCTAATCTTGCTTGCCGATTCTGTATTTCTTGGAAAATGAAGACCTAGCCTTCTCACAAAGTCTTAACTTTCGAAAGCTTTCAGTTATGACGGTTTTGTCAGACTACTATCAATCTGGATATCTGGGGTCTATTTCGACTTCTTTCTAACTGTGCTTATCAACTCGGGATTTCTTGAAAAATGAAGGCCTAATTCCTTTATCATCCTTTATCAGTCGTCTTAGAAGGTCTTAGCTTTCAATTTTCGAGCGAGTTTTCTTTTCCTCTTTCGATTTCTTTCTAACTTTGCTTATCAGCTCTGGATTTCTTGGAAAATGAAGACCTAATGCTTTTGACATCCATTCAGAAGATCTTAGCTTTCGCAGGTGTTCAATTGTGTTCAAGCTTTTATAAATCGTCTCTTGTCATTCTGTGCATCTGGTGTTTACGTTTTCCCTTTCTACTTCGCACAAAAGTCTTATGCTTCATACTAGCTTGTTGTTTATAGTTCCTAGTAAGTTTCTGTCAGTTTCTTTATTTTTTTTTAATTTGCAGTTTTTCATTATTTGATCGTGTCTGGTCAAATGTTAGTCTTTCAGATTACCGTCTTCTCACTTCATCCCTTAAGGTCCACCCAGTTGTTGCATTCAGTGCTTTATCTTTTCCCTTCTCGTTAGATTTCGTTCCTGTGTTTTGTCCTGTGTTGTGAATGACTTTTGATTATGAGCTTTTAGTGTTTGTTTCTTCGCCCAACCATAAGAGCAAACGATGGCTCTGAATAAGGTTGTAGCGCGCCCACTAAAACCCTTGTTTATTTACTTCCCGGAAAATAAATAGACTCTAAAACCGTCTAAACAAACCATAACAATTGAAATTTATTGTTCCCTTAAGTAACGGTCAAGCGAGCACTTATCTTAAAGGAATTCCAAGAAGTCACGCAAAGGTTTTGTCATTATAATAAACTACAATGCACTAGCCGGGCCGTCTCTACCTGCTTCTGTCTCGTTATACTGCCGGCCCTAAGGGTTAGTCTAGTGGCCTAGATTCTAAGTACAATTGGGTGTACTTTCGGAATCCCCGTGATAAGCTGATAATAATAATAATAATAATAATAATAATAATAATAATAACTTTATTGTGTCAGATAAAAAAGAAAACTACAAAAATAAAATAAGAAAATAGCAAACCATGACACAATCACAAGGTGAGATTCAGCTGGAAGGTAAAACCAACCCCTGTTCTTACATCTAAACCTTGATAGTTGAAAAAAAAGAAGAAATTACACGAAATGCCTAAATAATAATAAACAAACAAAACAAAAAATATTCTTAAAGTACAAATAAAAACAAAAAACAGAAAAAAAAACTAACTGTATATGTAATATGAAGAAATCGTTCTAATATTTCCTAATTATGGCCCGATCGTCAATGTAACCCTGTAATTACGATGTGATAACCTGATTCTTTGGTGGGAGCAGTAAATAACTCTTCAGAACAAAGAATTAGATACTTTAAAATAAAACGCAACAATTAAATTTAATTAATTATTTATTGAGAAAAAGAAAAGGTAAAAACTCCTTGTACCAAGTCACTGCGGGATCTGGGATAATGAGCGAAAAAAACTTTGCGTTGAAATTAAAATACAAAGGAACAAAAATTACGATTTTCAGAAAGTACAGTATAACTCGCTTAACAGATTTCACTTTCGAATATCGGCGCGATCTACTTTCTTTCGATTCACACCGTTGGTGGTTTAACGTCTGCACAGATATTTGTTGGAGAGCTCTGCTCCTTAATTAGATTCACAATTAGTTGAATTTCAACTTAGCTCGAGTCTTGGTACTAGTGTTCGTCACTTCTGATCGTACTCTAATGATGAATTTCACCAACGCGGATTGACACTAGCACTCGGATTAAGTGTTTATAATGTGACATTTGAGGTTAGACAACGTAGTGGTAAGTCATATTCTAAGTGTTGACACTAGATTTAATCCGCAATCCGCGTTGGTGAAATCGGGCATAAGACTTGTTCTGTTTAATAAACCAACGCACAATATGTCACAGTGGGACTACAGTGTACTTAATTAATGGAGTTAATTAATGAATTAATCAGATGTTTTGGAGGAGTATGTGCTACAAAATGCCGCCCTCAGCGATTAATTTGCAAGTAAATCAGTAGCAATCACCTGTTTTTCAGGGACTCCCGTGGGAGGTGTTGGATACCTATCTCTAGCTAACCTGATTAATAAGGTGGAGCGTAATGAGCTTACGCTACTACTGCTCCTCTCACCGGAGCGTTAATTAAGGTCGAAATAGTAGGAGCTTTTCGACTACTTTCGCCTTGCTTGGAGGATGGTACTCTGTACCCGCTTGCCTGATTTTCAGGTCCCTCTATTGGTCGCTCTTTCGTCGTCTAACCTATCTAATTAATTTATAGCATAAGAAATCAGTTTTGACTGCTTTTTTGGCACTCCACTATGGATGGTTTTAGCACTTGCAGTCTCTAGGCAATCGCTTCTAATTAACCGGCAAATCTCTCGGCAAAAACCACAGTTTGGCTCACACATACAGGGTGTGGAAGAAACTTTGTTAAGAAGGTGACTAGGAATATGTAGTTCAAATTGTTTAGATTCGTGATTCCACGAAATTCGTAGAGACAGTTTAATTGTCTTGATTCCTGAGTTAAATTGTGCTGGCACACTTGGTTCCAGCGGCAGATATAATTGCCTCACGCCAGTGATTGAGATTGGCGACTTCCCTGTACAAATCGAAAACAACCGTTAGCGTGTTTCCAACTTGCCGGAGAAATCCCCGAGGGTAGAATGATTTCCAAAAGTACTCTGTATTGAATTCCCATGTAGATGTGGGGTATAGTTAATTGCTGTTGGTTGATTAAATTACAGAATTGTCCTAATAATTAAAGAAACAATGACCAACAATTTTTTCTAAGATGAATGTCACTAGTGAGTTTTAATACTCGCTTCAATGTAAATAAAAATAGTTTGATTATAGTTATCTAATTGCAATGGTAATGTCAACCTTACTAACTCTTTAGTCTAATTAATGCAAATCAAATTATCCCTACACAAGGTGCGATGAAGGCATACAAATAAATGTCAATTACCTACAACCGGTTAATCCGTGTCACACCCGCACTGCTCACTCTGATTAAATCACTCACGTCGCGGCTCACACGTATTTGTCTTAATTGCCTTCTTAACACACTGTATTTAAGCCGTACCGAAATAATGAATAAAGACTACAAGCGCCTAAGGAAAACCAGCTAAGCCAAATTAGAATTGCACTGAACCGTTCTTGGTAAAGCGTCAATGCTATCTGCCTGTTTTTCGCGTCCCGTACTTGCAAGAAAAAATTAAAACACACCCCTCGGACTTGCATCTAAATTTTGAAATAGCTTCGACCAATGGTAACCGTTGATTTTAATTCTAGCTCACGCCCTGAATGCATTTTCTCATAAACACCTATGAATTACGTGCTTCGAAACTGTCGTAAGGAACGCGTCTGCACCGTAACATCTGCAGTTTGTTTTTCTCTACTGCATTCCAAGCGCCACTTGAATTGACCCAGAATTATGACGCCGGACTTGGAAAAGAAACAGACAAAAACAAAACACTTTAACTTGAGCGTAATTCGATATGCCTTTTCCGCTAATGTACATGCATCTGTGATTGTAACGCGACAAACTTTTGTACAGAAATTGGAAATACAAAGATAAAGGTTACTCGGCTGGCATATTTATGGCTCGCTGTGTGGTCCATCATTAGTCGAAAAGGGACTGCACGTCGCCCTGGATTGCTGGCTTATTGCTTGCAAAAAATTCCAAGAATACGGACATGTATTTTTTATTTGAAATAAAACATGCAACAATCGATTTTGTTTTGAAACAAATTTAGCGAACGCTTCGAGGTCTAAAATGGTACGAAATACGGAATCATCGTGATGTTGAATACAATTCCTTACAGTTACAATTTCTTAGTTGGCCAGAAAACTAGGGAAAAACTTACTTATTTTGACTATTGACCACCTTTGAAATTATGGAGTCGAATTATTAAAAATGATATTTTAATATCGGCCAATGAAATACTAATGAAACCGATTACGATAAAAGCAGCGTGTTTCTACAAACGTTCGATCCCTATCGGTCGCATCTGTTGTTCCTACCCGGACTATATTTTTGCGGCAAAATAAATACACCCCTTTCCCCGCCGGGCGCGCGCGAACCGATTAATTTCGGCCATCCTTGGAAGTGTTCCAAATCGGAAAAAACGAGTGCCATTAGCAGAGAGTATGGATCCGTGCATTTATCTGGCGTCGCCGTGAACAGGTGCACGCCGTTATCTGCCGCGATTACGCATATTGACACTCGTAATTAGCGATGTATTCCGTCGGCTTACAAATATCTTCGCTTAAATATTATTATCGCAGATATTGCGAAAACATGTCGACCCGAAAGCAATTTGCTCTGCTCTCGCCCTCTTTAGACTAGACCCTCCGAAAAATCACGTCTGGTGCACGTGCCGGCGATTCGGACTAATTGCTGATGCTGTTACGTAAAAAAGTTTTTCGTGTTGCGTTCATTAATTCCTGTCGGGTGGGTCATATTTAATTCACACTTTGAGTAGGTATCTGCGACCATTAATTATTACGAAGCGCTCTTTAATAGTGTGTCAACAGCAACAGGTCGGCAAAAAAAATATTAGGGATAGTAAAGGGATAGTTAACGGACGTAATTTATAGAAAGGATTAGAAAGGACGTGAAATGGTCCACAGGAATCAGACTTAGATGTATACATAATTTGATGGGGTTCTCTTAGAATCTCAAGCCCATCTAGGACATTGTTGGCTTTTTTGTTTCAAGTCAAAATCATGTTGGAAATGATGTTCACATCCAGTTAAGTTTCTTTTTTGTTTGCAAGAATCGATTTTGACCATATCACTTATGACCAAGAAGAATCAAAAAAGAACTCCAACGTGAAAGCTTCGGCAATATGAAATGTTTACATAAATAACGAGACCCTTCCCGATCGCAATCGCTGTTAAATATGTTAAACCTTAGAATTGAATTGCAAATTTCGAATCTTCGCATTGATATTGAGTTTACTACAACTACTTGCGCGAGGCAGATAGATACAAAGCGTAAGCTCGAAAACTGGTAATTACGTCTGTTTATCTCTGTGCAACAACTTACTCCCCGGCTACTTATAAGACCTAAGTGACACGGAACGTAATACGAACCCTTACTAACTTTTAATTCGACTGTAATAATCGCTCTAAGATTAGGATTTTGAGTCGAATACAAAGTAACGAGGCAGGGCCGCCCGGGGGAGCGTCGTCTGCGTTATCGTCTTACCCCCCTGCATATTCCATTACTAATTAAACAAGTTGCACGTAGCCCCGGCAAAACAACTGTGTCAAGTTAGTTCGCCTCGAATATAATCCAGTTAAACACCGTAATAAGCGGATCTAATTATTATGTACCAGACGGTCTAATAAATATAAAAATTCATAACGCGAGAAGAAGATAATTATTATCACCGGGAGTTATAAAAACAACTCTTCCTGTAGGAAATCGGCAATTTCATAAATCATTAAGCTCAATTTAATTCGATACAACGTCGCCTACACAATGACTGACCTTTGCAAATTGCAAGAATTTCAGCTGTGTAGATGACTCATCGAAAAAGCCGGGCATTATGCAAGCGTATGAGCAGACGGTTTCGGAAAATCACGATGAATCATAGGGCAACTGGGCCACATGTAAAGTGTTACGTAATCGGAATTTCCGTTATAAAATCATTTAAAAGGAGATTGCTTTCCACGAGAGCTAGTACTGTAACACGCCGACGTGTCACCTTGTTTATTGACTTTTACGGACAACTAAATAACTAATAAACTGTCCAAACAAAACAAATTAAACTTATTGCCAAATTAAATAAGTGGACCGACAATGTTTATTTTCTGAGAATTCCCAAGAAGGGTCACTTTATTACTGCAATTAGTCATGCACTATCCTATCCGTCTGGACGGCTACACTACAGCTGGCTACCTAAGATTTATGCCGGCACTAAGGGACTACCTACTGACCTACTTATTTGTTTACGTTTTGATGTGACCCTTGCGGAGAATCCGCAATAAAATAATAATGTTTTTAATATGACTCGTGATCGTCGCTGCGAATCTGGACTTACGTTGTCGTAACTCAGTTCCTTTGGTGCGTCGGCGAGTAACTTGAGAGATCAAAGGTACTTAATTAAGTTTAAATAAAAATGCGGAAGTTAGATTTAATTAATTATTTATTGCAAAAAAAGGTAAAAACTCCTTGTACCAGCTACTGTGGGATCTGATATATGATCTGATATATGAGCGAGAAAACCCTTGCGTTAAACCAATAAAAGAAAACAAAATTACTTGATTTCTTTCGCTCATGATTTAAATTGTCGCTATTATTACTCTGTACCTATGTTCTTATTTTTGTCATGAAAGATCTTGTTAAAAAAATTTTTCAAACACATTGAGCCTTTTTCTACCTCCAGTTTATTCTGACTTCTCCCGCGCGCCTGCCTAAGTATTAAAATTTGTGGATTCCTTCGAATTCCGCAATTTTATTATTTTTCTGACTGTGGGCTCTAGTTTTCCTCTTCTCTTCTCTCTTGTATTCTTTGGTATTCTAAATTAAAGTCAGCTTCTTCTTGCTTAAAAACTACGTCGACTGCCCGTGCTATAAAGAATAGGACGATTTCTACTTAATAATGTTTCAGACTTGTTCCTCGTTACCTTTGCAGGATAACTATACCAAACAGAGAGCTTTTGTGGCCTACCTGGGCACAAATGTTGAAATGTGCAAATGAAGTTCATCTCACGACCGGCTAACTTGTGGAGATGGGCTGGATCATACGTAATCCCAAAACAAAGGTTTGGATTTAAATCCGAAAAGAAATAAAAATCACCAGTAATACATAGGGTACTTGTTTTTATTTATGTCATCTACTTCTTTAAATAAATTAATAAACGATGGCAACAAAACGAGCTACGTTAAAAGAATTAAAAATCAGTGAATTTTTATTGTTCAAATAAATGAGTGGGTTCGTAATTTATTGTTGTTTTTTTAAATCGAGAAAAAAACTTCAAGAAAATTTAATGCCGCAGAGATACCATCTTAAAACCGAAAATGGTCGAGGCACGATCGAATCGGTCGCGCGAATACATACGCGTCGTGTCGCACGTCAAGCGAAAGGTGAGATGAACTCGGATGTTACGCCGGCGGCATCTTCGAATCAAAGACGGCGGAGCTGCGATCGAAAATCGCCGCGTAAAAGATAAACACGTCGTGTCGCATGTCAAATAAAACGACACGACGAGGAGAAGCCGAACGACGAAAAACTAAGACTCGAAAAAAAATTGCGATAAAAATTCGCCCTGAAAATTGAAAAAAAGTTGACGTCGAAAGAAAAAAATATAAACACGACCGAACTCTAAGAGAAAACGAACAAAACTTGATAAAATCTCGAAAAAAATTTAAACATTAATCACGTGCAACCCGAGCGAGACAAACCCAACTCAATCCAACCCAACTGAACCCAAGCCAAAACGAAAAGATCGAGGTCAAGCAAATCCGCAAAAATGTTAAAAACAAATACTCAAATGTCAAGCCAGAAAAAATAAATTAATAGTAATAATAAAAATGGGAAAAAATTATCCAAACAATTACTATTTCGAGGGACGAGGGCGGTAAAGATCAAAAGTCAAGGTCGAGCAAAAAAAATGCGAGAAAATGGGAAAACAGTTAAAGAAAATTTCGTAGTAAGAGGTTGGAAAGATCAAAGGTCAAGGACGACGATGGAAGAGGTCAAGCCAACAAAATTCGGAAAAAATGGGAGAAAATATTTAAAAAAAAATACAATTTCGAACGGACGAGGACGGTAAAGATCTAAGGTCAAGTTGAAGCCAAAGAATTCGGTAAAATTTGGGGACAATCTTCATTAAAATAAACCGACGGAGAAAACTTTGAAACAAATTTAAAAGTCAAGGTCAAGAGGCGGAGCCAAGAAATTCGTTACAAATGGGGAAAAATCTTTAAAAAATTTACCATTTCGAACGCACGAGGACGGAAATGGTAAAAGATAAACACGTCGTGTCGCATATCAAATGGAACGTCACGGCGAGACGAACCGGACTGACATACCGATGCCATCTTGGAATCAAAGATGGCCGCGTTATACGAATGTAAATGTTAGTTAGTGTCGCATATCAAATGAAACGTCGGACGAAACCAAGTCGACAGTCGCTTGGACGCCATCTTGGAGTCAAAGATGATCGCCCTACACGATAGAAAAATATTATTTTAAGAGATAAGTTCGTCGTGCGACCACTCATGTAAGCGCTCAACGAGCACAACACGACAGACGCAATTCTCTAGCTGCCCTTAAAGCGCGAAGCGCTTTTTTCGAATTTTTTTCTCTGCTCTGTGGTGGGGGTTCAACGTACAAGGGACAGGCCGACAAGCTCGCCCCTTTAAATTCGAAAAGAAATAATAATCACCAGCAATACGTAGGAGTACTTGTTTTTATTTATGTCATAAAAGGGGAGAACTAAGTTCACACACAAAAATCTGTTAAATAAATGAAGCCAAAATGCAAACAAAGCCCAATCAGTTAATCTGACAGTGACATAAAACATCAAAATGCGACACTAGGGCCCAGTTTCATAAAACGTAGTTAACCCTTCGATCAAGTTAATCGTGTGATTGAGCAATATCATTGGAGAAAAGTTTAAATTTCCACCAATGATATTGCTTAATCACACGATTAACTTGATCGTTAACTACGTTTTATGAAACTGGGCCTAGAATGCGTTCAAAATATTAAACAAAGAAGAAATATAATCACTAGCGTAACTATGAGACGCAACTAGAATTGTTGCGCCCAGAATGATCCCGAATCAGTATTTTCTTCCTCCTGTTTGGTACGCCCCTAAGAAGTCTGCGCCCCCCGCGCGGCAGAGGTCGCGGGGGTGTTATTTACGCCAGTGAATATAATATGGTAAAATCAAGACGTCGCACACAGGCGGAATTTCATAAAATCCTGGCCAAAACTTAATAATTGTGTAAAACGATTGACAACACTTCAGGAAATAAAAAGAAACCTTATTATTGAGATTTTAAGTTTAATTAATAATTAATTTTTAACAACCTTACATATTTATTATACAGTGTGGATAAAAAATCTGCAGTACTTTAAATATTTTCTTTTATGTAAAAACGTTCGGGCATGTCCATTTTTAGTATAAATTTACCATATTTTGGAGTGGTTCATTTATTTGTACAGTGGCGTACCGTTGGGGTACAAAAATAATTTTAATTTTTTAACTGAAGTCGACTCTTGTCCGATGAAAATTGTAAGAAAATAGTTTTTAAACTTTGAACGGACACTCAAAATTAGAAAGAACACTCAACGTTTCACTATCGGTTGATAGCTTCGTCGAGAGTTATCAACCCATAGTGAAACGTTGAGCGTTCCTACCATTTTTAACAGTGTCTGTTTAAAATTTAAAATATATTTTCTTTAATTTTTTAGATAGAAACCTTCTTACTTTTTGTTACGAATTCCAGAAAAAGATATTTTTCTACGTACTTTTGCATAGAAATTTTATAGTGTCTATAATACCTAAGCCGCATCTGAATAGCGAAATAATAATAGGAATAATTTCGATCTGCTATGTTCTGAGCTTTTTTCCATAAATGTTAATCATATACAGGTGTCTTAGAAAAGGTGTCCATCCTTTATAAAGCATACACATGTCACACTTGAAGAAACGTCCAGCTCTACACGTTCTACGATACACACGCTGGTATGAGAAAAATTGAAAAATATGTGAATTTTTTTTTCATCGTAGACAGCCATGATTTCATATTTGAGATCTCATAATAATTCTGAATAACTTTTCCAAATAAAATTTGCGCGTACCATGGAAAATAAGGGTACTTTACTCTTATGTCAATATCTACAGTTGGTTCTTGTCCGATGAAATTTGTCAATATCAAATATTTTGATTCCCTCGGTATACTATAAGAGGTATTCAACCTTTGATGCTTGCATCTTGAGTTTGAGAAGATGCAGGAACTTTCATAGAATAGATTTTTCTGAGAAATAATAATAAAGAATTTTCCCATATGTGGCCAACTTTCTGCCGGTCACTGTATATAGCTTTACTATTAAAGCCTCAATCTGTTCATTAGCACATATTAGCAACTCTAACCTTTTCCAATATTTAGTTTACACTTATACCTTTATAGAAAAATTCATAAAGCTGTCTGATTGGGATGAATCCTGAACTTTTAAGCATGACGAAACATAATTTGTAACAAAAACATATAATTTTGAGACTTGAATATATGAGCTTCCAAAACGACCCTATTAAAAAGAAACAAAACTGCTTATATAAAAAATAAATAGATACATACTTTCAGTTTTTGAATTCACTTCGAAAATAATAGTGAATACACGACAAAATAAACCTTTACGTTTTCGTAAGAGCAGTAATATTCGGTAAATAAAAATAAACGCTTCGCCTCGTTTAAACATACACTTTGTTCTGTTGTAACTGGTTCATGATGGTCATGTGATCAAAAGTAATCATGTCATTGGTTAGAACTGATTGTCGACATTTAGGAAAAAAAATAGCGGGCACTGTTTTAAGCGACTTTATTTTTTGGGGTTTTGGCCAGGATTTTATGAAATTCCGCCTGTGTGCGTCGTCAAGACCTTTGGGACACGAATAGCAGGATGCGTGCCCGGTGTAACCACTCTCGTGAAACCACTTTAAGTGACCACTTTCGTCCCAAGGAGCGCGCCCTTTTGCGATGTCCGGCCTGATGAACTGTCGTATTACCAAACAGCAAAATGGACGGCCAAGGTCGGTTTACAACGCGATCAGATTTTTCAGCAAGGACTCCACGAAGGAGATCGCCAGGCAGCTACCAGTTAACAGAATTCCGGTGATACGTTCGAAATAAATGGTGAAGAAGAACCAAATAAAAATAATAAAGCCTAGATATAAGGAAAACACGGATTACGAACCGACCGACGCGACGTCCGACGTAACTAAAAACATGTCTGCCGTAAATTCGACGGACAAGCTTAGAGAGGCCTAAAAGGAAGCTAGGACTCGCCGCAAACAACTAGCATCCGGGCAGTATACCCGTTTACCTTTTTCACTCCAAAACAAACACCGTTATAATTCACAATGCGCATGCCGTCTGAATGAAAGGCGAGCAGTTACAAGACTGGCGGAATTTCAATCGGTTCGGCGTTCGACGTGAACGGTTCGCGGGTGGGGAAGAAATCCATTGGCCAATGACAAGCCTTTAATATTGTAACAGAAGGAAGAATCATGTAAGATCCGTCCCTGGCTCATCCATACATCGCAAGCAAACCTTGGCCTATATTCATACATCAACATAATCGCGGAAGCTGGCAATAGAGAAAAATCTTGTCACGAAGGTTACTTGTAACGGGACAGCTGTACATAACAATTTTTAATTGTTTCGCGGAACACCTTGCTGAGTCGACGATATAGATGTGTGATTGACCGGGAGTCGATCGAGTTGGCAATTGCCTGGGTGGTGGCGACTCAGGAAGGTGTGCTTCAGAGGTCCCCGCCGGTGAAGTGTGCCTAATAAAGTTTTGGGAAAAGACGGTGGCGTTTCCCTTCGACCCGATCCTTTTCCAGCACGGGAGAAAATTAAGGAGGAGGTAAGTCCATCACGTTTTTCCTAGTCGTGATCTTCAGCCCAGGAAACGAAACGGCGCCAGCTTCCGCACTGAGCTACCTACCCCCTATTTAAGCTAATCGCCGCTACCCTTCAGAGCGAGCGTGACAGTCTCAAAAACAGTCGACACGTGCACAGTCTATGCAAGTGGAAAATAGGTCAAGTCAACTCATTTAAATAGATAGATTTTCCGATCAGAAGTCAGTTCGACGAGATCCTTATCGAAGTGCGTGAATTCATGTCATCTAAGTAAAGTGCCTCTACAATTGGTCATGTAAGCATATTTGCAACCCCAATAAATGTAGTTACCTTATGTATTTTGTGCTATCTTAATTCTGACTATGACCTTTTTTTTTTTTCCTAGAGGTTTGGAGAAATCTTCTAAAGACACCATCAGCGGATATCCATGCCGATAGCGTGCTGGATTCACCCGGACGTAGCCTTTCTAAAGGTCTCCGACGCAGGCACCTACCAACTAAAACTCCTACTCCTCTCTCGCAGATGCTAATTCCTGGAATCTGCCTCTCGGCATTACATCAAGAATTTCGCACCGTCAGGTGTTATCTTTCTGTTTTGTTTGTCGCTTTTTTGGTCTTTACTCGTAATCTTTCCTCATATAATCAATTTCAGACTGGCATTCCTGCCTGTGCTGCCGGATTCCGGCTCCATGCAGGCCTCAGCCTTTATTGATTGTGATTATGTGATTATGTTTATGTTATATATAATCAGTCTCATTCCAGTGTATGTCCGGTCCGGTTTTGGTTCTGCTTGTCGTCTGTTTCCTTTTGCTTCATGATGTTTTTGAGCATTGTGGTAACTGCATTCCAGCCTTCTTCGTTGCGGAGCAGGATCACCGAGACGTTTTCCCTAGTAATCTCAGTTCCGCATTTGCAGCGCGCTACTTCTCTATCACTTTGCCATCTTGGGCAAACAAAGATGGTGTGTTCTGCCGTGTCTTCATCTTCGCAGTACCAGCAATTGCAGGTTTCCGCTTTGCCGATTTTGTGCAGGTAGCTAACGAAAACTCCATGTCCCGTTAGCGCCTGCGTGATGTGGAAGTCAACCTCCCCGTGCTTCCTGTCGCACCACTTTTTGATGTCTCTGATAAAGGTTTTTGTCCACCCATGGTAGGAGTCCCATGCGAGCTGCCACTTAGTCAAGATGTTTTCCGACCTTGCGTTGTCCTCAAATTTCCCGGCATTGTACCGCTCCAGTCGCTCCTCCACCTGAAGCTTGATTGGCGGGATCGACGCGATCACCAACACAGCCTGAGTGGGAACGGTTTTATACGCCGAGGTGACGCGTATGGCCGCTTTCCTGTTGACGGTCTCCAGCATTGCCTCATAGTATTTGTATCTCATGGCAGTAGCCCAGATCGGCGCGGCATACAGGATGACAGAAGTAATCACCCCCGCCAGAACTTTCCTCTTCTGCGGTCTAGGTCCTCCTACGTTTGGCATAAGCCTCGCTAGTGCCATCTGGGCTTTACTAGCTTTCTCGCATGTTCTCCTTACATGGGTGGTCATTTTGCAATTTCTGTCCAGGTAAACTCCAAGGTATTTTATGGAGTCCTTTGAGGTTATTGTCGTGTCTTCAAGGTTTAGGGTCAAGGATTTCAGTCTTCTTGGCCCGGCCAGGATGATCATCTCAGTTTTGGCCGTTGCCAGCTCCAAGTCGTGATCCTCCAGCCAGGCCCTTGCCCTATATAGCGCATATATGGCTCTTTCCTCCAACAGGGTGGTGGTTTTGGCGGTTATGACTATCGCCAGGTCGTCGGCATAGGCGACAGTAGTCACATCCCGCCCCAGGTCTAATCTCAGTATGTTATCATAGAGGATGTTCCATAAGGTCGGACCAAGGACCGAACCCTGCGGTACCCCACATGTCAATTGCATTTCTTCCCCCGTAGGTGTAATTATGATCCTGTCCTGCAGGTAGGACTGGATGATCTTCCTGAGGTTCTTGCTGACTACGACCTGCAACCGCTTAAGTATACGTTACTTCTTGGTACAAACTTGATTACCAAAAAGGCAACGTTACAATATATCCCACTTTCAAATGGGACAGTCTCATTACAAAAAAGGGGTTGTCCGGGGATGTTTAGCGTCCCAAGAGTCGTTTTTGTTTTACTTCCTTTTTAATCGTCTTACATTCTTCTTGTTACCGGTTACCTACTCGTCCTTCATTCCTTTTACATATTCAATCCACCTCAATTAACTTTCCTCTATACTTGCTTGCTCAAACCAAACAAAAAAATAATCCTTCCTTCCTTCCTTCCTTCCTTTGAGTTCTTCTGGCCTCTACTTCATAAATAATTCGAACACTGCGGATGTTTTCCTCAAATTCAAAACAATCCTCATTAAAAACAGCGATGAATAAAATTTTGTTATTTTTACATCAGACCCGGGCGCTGCCGGATTGATACGGGGGGGGCACGCACGCGAATTTTAACAGCTGACCGATTCTCAGCAGAACCTCGCGCTCTGTTTATTTAGCCGGGCAGGCGAACGGAAAAATAAAGCAGCGAACGGTGGTAGGCAATCGACATAATTTTAAACGATAAGAGCACGAAAGACTGCACGCAAATAACGTCGGTCGGCCCCGAACACGTATAAACATTTCACCGTCACCTTATTTTATTCCGAGTAAATTTTACGGCTTCGTTCACACGGACGCGAATTAATTTCTCTAATTTGTCGGGACGTACGAGTACGTACCTAAACGAAATTTAATTTGGATTTTATCTGGTTGGGAAAAATATACAGTTTTCTTCTTTATACTGGCTTCGAAAGAATAACCCTGACACTCTAGGATGCATAAGTTCGACGAATTATGTCAATATATTTGTGCAAGTTGAGCCTTGACTTAACGCGGTGTTTATTTTTTATTAGCAAACACCGTTTAATGAAAGATTACACAGAAGCGAGAATAATTCTCAATGCGCACGCATGTGGTCTGAATGAAAGGCGAGCAGTTACAAGACTGGCGGAATTTCAATCGGTTCGGCGTTCGACGTGAACGGTCAACTTGTACCTACAGTATATGAAGTCCGGCTGACATTTTATCCTCATTAACCTAACTTCTAAGTTAATCCCCTTCGGTTTAGGAATATTAACAGCGTACCACATCTGTTATTCCTTTGTTACAATTTGTAATCCCTCGGCACAAAAAAATTAATCTCTGCGGTACACCAACTTCACGTGTGTTATTAGTTTCTTCGGGCCTTCCACATTCAACGTTCTTTGTCGTCGTCGCGTCGTCTACCCCGTATAAGGGCTTTTTTTTTTAATTTGGCAACGTTCTCATCTCATCTAGATTTATGTTAGGTATGACAGACTGAAGAGTTGCCCGCCGCCGCCTTCGCTTGTACGTCCGTCCTGCAAAGGTGCACGTTTACGCCTTAAAAAGGACGAAACGAAATCACTTTTCAAGGCAGTGACAGGTGTCTAGAATTTCGTTTTGGGACGGCGAAAGCCGGCGAGGCTTAGCCGTAAAGCTTCCGAGTAAAATGCACGTCGGGATAAAAATAGAGCGGGCGGGATAAATTGTGCAGTTGTTTGAGTTCATCGCAGATGAATGCCTTCAATGGAAGTGAAATGGTGCTAATCGAGGAGCGCCTGTCGGATTTTGACAATGGAAATGGCGGCAGCCTCTCAGGACGATCAGACAATTCAATTATTTGTCGTCGCAAAAGAAAAATGAGCGGGGGTAAAGACTGCAATAATTTGTTCGTTTCGTCTTACACAGATTCAAAAAATTCTTCTATTTCATTGAATTACTGAGCGATCATACAGAACTTCCGCCGTCGCTGGTCTCCCCCCGCGTAAACGAACGTTAACGCTGTGACTATAGGCCCACGACACTTACTGTATACAATTCATGTAAACCTAACATAAACTTTTTGCGTAACGATTCCGGGCGTTCGTTAATCGCCCCCATAACTCCCTTTATTGCTAATTTCGACGAGCGAAATTATTTTGCGTAATGTAATTTTATTGTAAAGTGCGTGCCGACTTGATGGCGTTCCGCGAAGCTTTATCGGGCACGTCCGTGCCCGTTTCAGGAACCGCTCCGGGAATATATTGCCCGCCATAAAAAGGAATAAAACGCGACTCATTTCGCATATGACGCGCGTCCGAAATAAATTTCGTCCTCCGAATTCGAATAAATTCCTTTCGCTTCCGCCGTCACGCCACGTTAATCCTTATTTAATTGTGGACGCGGTTGTATACGCGCTCCAGTTTTCTGAAAAAAAAAACTGAAATCGTAAATTTGCATGAAATTACACAGAGTTTTTTTTTTGCATGCGAACAACCAGTAACTACCGTTATGCAATATACAGGATTGTTACGTTTCAAATTTCCCGCCAAAGAAAACGCGGAATCGAGACGATATCTGGCCCGCTTTCGATAGTTGGCAAGCCTGTACCACTTCTTTGCTTCTTCGAAGTTTATTGGTTGAGGTCGCCGGGTGGCTTAGCGGTAGCCTAGCCGACTTAGTAAGTCGTGTCGCTCGGCAGCGTAGGTTCGAATCCTACCATTAGCCATGGATGTTTGTGCTGTGCTTGAACTGAAGCCCAGCTATTAAATAATCTTCGTGATTGTCTGGAATGGTAATATACCCGCAAGGCAATAACTGCAGCATTGCTGCGCAAAGCAAAGAAAGAAAGAAGTTTATTGGTAGATGACGCATCGCGTGACTGTCTTCGGTTTCGTATCCTAGCAACCTTCGCCTGCCACAATTTCGCCTCGTTGAGGTCCTTTCTTGTTCGAAGTGTGTTACAAGTCAGACGTGTTTTACGTGCATAATAAAATTATCGGAGTTCTTGCTCTTTGGGAGGAGTAATTCATTTGCGGCTGTGCCGGAAGATTTCGTGACACCATCGAACACATTTGGGGATAATTTTAACTCCAATTCCAAGCCTGGGAACTTATTAGCCCCCAGGTAATGTAAAAAGTGCAATGGCGTGTATCAAAATGGCTGCTAACGAAACCTTTTCCCTTTACATTCAGGCTTTTCTGTTTGGGCGCAGTTTTCTGGCGCAGGCTTTTAGTCCAGGCTTCTAGGCCTAGTTGTTCGGTGGCAATTCTGCCCTGTGAATGTACCGTGGCCCAATGACCAACCATTTGACGATCCCAGCGGATCCAGTTTGATCCAGATTGTCGACGCCACCCGGCGTTGTAACTACCCACCGGCCACCGCGCTTCGGTTGGTAACTTGACCTTGACGCATGACTGGACACGCTGTCAAAAGGTTAGGTATTCCAACTTTAATTTTTCGGTTTGATCGGTTCATATTTTATTCATTTCTCGTGAATAGTTGAATCTCGAGGAAGAATTTCGAACTACGTGTTGCGCTGCGTTTAGCGTAGTTAATTTTAGCATAAATTAAGCAGCCACCTGTAACTGTGTAAAGTGTTGTTTGTTTTGATTTGTTTAATAAAACTTCAGTTGTGTTAACTTTAACTTCGAGTTTAATTTCTGCGTTCACGCACACCAGTGAGTAAAGTCTCGCCTCTATTTATTGTCGATTTATTTCTGCCCGATCTGGTCGATTGAAGACGTCGACTGGTCGATTACGTTTTAGCTGAAAAGCAGTCTTCTGGCGCCCTTTAATAATTTTTACCATCTTGATTAACCCGCCCCTTTCTTCACTGTTACTAGTCCGGGGAACAGCTGATACGTTTAGTATCAGTGGTAAGAGACAAGTCAATTTAAATTTAAATTTGGTGACAGGATATCTCACGTTACATTCAACACGTTCATATTTTTATAGTTAACTCAAAATTACGTGCATATTTGGTTGCAAATGAACTTAAGGATGAATGTGAATAAATAATAATGGGGCAGGACTATTGCGTAATGTATATTTCATGTCAAAAAGTGTTCTAAACACAAACAATACAATAACATGGAGTTCCACTAATACCGAACAAATCCAGTCGGTATGATTGATTCGAATCCCATTCGTTTAATGAAATGAAGCAATTATTTGTTATGCAAATTGAATCAAAGTTGAACATAACATGTCTGAACCAGAAGTATTATAATTCCGCTTTGGGCTCATTAACCGGTGGAAACCCGGTCGTAATAAGCGAACTCGACGCGCTCCAACTGTATAATTTTATTTGTTATACTACAGCGTTTTGATTGCTCCTGATTATAACCGAATTAACTCCAGAGTTAATGTCCCGGCCAGTAATAAGCGGAGTAGTAAACGCAGCCGTACAATCAATTCGCTATTGCGTTTCGATTTGATTACAGACGCGCAGAGATGTTTGTGGATACGCTCGTTGACTTTTACCTACTCATTTAGCCCACCCTTCGTCTCCCCCTTGGGATAAGTTTATTTGAGTTAGATCTCATATTTTTGGCCATTTGGTATCGCACTTTTTCTATCATGTTTTTCTTCGCGACACAATAAAAAATTAGGTTCAATTAGAAATGAGAAAGCCAAAGAATTGGGAGTTGGGAACAATTCGAGAAAGAACCAAGCGACAACTTTAAGGATGACTCAATGAAATTTCGAGGAAGATTGAGAAATATGAGAGAAGGGAGAAGACGAATGATAAACCAAACATGGCAAAGCATAAAGGTGTATGAAAATGAAGCAAGTAATGTTGGAAGAGAAAACGAGGAAGAAGAGAATATCCGATGGAAGAAATAAGCATGCGAGAATTAGGAGAGGCATTACGAAATACAAAAATAGGAAAAGCAAGAGGAAAGGACAGTATCGAACGCGAAATGCTAAAGTGATCTAGATTTATCCTTCGCCAATATCGGTATCTCCTTCCTTTTGATCTCTCCCATTTCTGTTGGTTTCTGCACTTCATTCTTCCTTGTTTCTTTTTTATCGCCTGTCTTCAATTCTTTGTTTATGGTTCGATCTATCGTTTTTCATTCCATCTGATTTCTTTTACAAGTCTCTTCTTTTTTGACACCTTTTGTTTCTGCCGGTTCCTGTGAGTTTTTCTACCAATTGGTTTGCCCCTTAACTTTTTCCGTTTTTCTTTAGCTTGTCTCGTCAACAATCACTTTTTTTGAAACTTGTATATAATCTTCTTTTGAATTTGGAATGAAATTTATATCTGAATGATGCTCAGATAATTTTACGATCCAAGTTAGAAATATCATTGCATCATATCTTAAATTTTGAATGTCTACTGGCATGAATTTTGGAAGTTTTAAATTTAAATTACAAGAATCACAAGCAGCTCCTCTAAATTCTCCAGTAAAATGACCATGATCTCTTACTTTATGCAAATCATTTGTAAACTTTTTATTACAAATATAACAGTTATTAGATTCTGTAAATTTTTTCATAATTTCTGGCGTCCATATTATTTCTTTGTTAATTTTTCTAATCTCATTATATCTTTTACCAAACTCAATTAGTGAATTGTTAAATAATTTCATTAATTCTTCTACGTTATCACTTCTTATTAATTTTGTTCCATCAATTGCATTAAAATTTTAGTGGTTCACTTTTTCGCGGATTATAGACTCGGAAGTTCCGCTCCATTTAAATCAGAGAAGAATAATTTTTGAAGCTTCTCCTTTCTTTCTTTTAATTTCCTATCAACAAACGGGTCTCGTAGATCTACTTCGTTCTCCAATTTTCCAAAGACTTGGTGATTGGTTACTAATAAAATTTGATGTGTGTAGATGAAAGAACTTCCCGTCTTCCTCTTCATTTAATTCCCCCAGAAGACGAGCGCCTCAACAATAACCTTATTTTAAAAACGCCATTAAACGAAACATAAAACACAAAGATAGATATCTCCGGGCGCATTAAAGAAAATGAATTCCGACACGAGTACTTTTTAAACTTTTTCCGCGCGGCGCCGTACAACTAGAAATTTGTTGCCAATTAACTTAATTATGGCCCCACAGCGCGTCCTCCGCGTCTTCCTCCTTCCTCGCAAATAAAACGGAAACAAACGCATGCTAATGCTGCTCCTTCTCCGTGTTATCTGGGCCGTTAAACCCACGAGGGTGTAGTCCCGTGCTCTGCGAGACATGCACTTAGCGAGCCGGGGAGATAAAGAATAATGGAACGCTGCGCGAAATAAATGACCTGGGAGTCAATTCTCGAAATTCCCCGTTACCGTTCCTTCAAGATGAAACGGGAGGTCTAACAAAAGGGAGGACGTGGTGGTCGAGCCATGTGCTTTATAATACCTGATAACTCGCCTGGGGTGAGTGAAGACGTTGGAATTATTAAAGAGGAAAATTGAAGTCACTTTTTGATTTATTTTATTTATTTTTGAGGGAGGTAAGGACCTTTTTACATTAAGGATCAATACCCTACATGTACATTTTAAATTTTAAGAAAATAAGATCAATGACAGAATCTCTTTCTCAAGATGCATCAATATTTTTCTTATATACCATAACTGGACTTATTATTGCTTTGTATCCGTTTGCGTCATTCGTATACGCGCGTATAAGCGCGTGGCCACGTTTGTAATAAATTCCGCTGATGTCTTATTATGAAATATGAACATTTACGTATCAGTTACCTCCTTATTGTGTTTACATTTCAACACGGTCGTAGGCTGCCCTCAATTACACAAGTCCGCGTTCAAATACTTTTTATGATTTTTATCCGCGGAACATAGAAAAAAACCCCTTGTGGTTTTTAGAAAATTCCCCCTCTTGACAATATGCACGACCATACGACTTCTGGCTATGTGATAATCTTTCATGATATCCAGCCGCTTTTTTAAGACTACAAGCTTTGGTCAGTTGGTCACGTGTTCACAAATTTTTCAGCGAAGGCAGCACGAAGAAGATCGCCAAGCAGCTCCCAGTTAGCGGAACTTCGATGAAACATACGGAATAAACGGGGCAGGGGAAGAAGAACCAAGTAAAAATAATAAAGCCTAGGTAAAAGGGAAACACGGATTACGAACCGACCGACACCCGACGTTACTCTAAAAACATACCTGCCGTAAATTCGACGGACAAGCTTGGAAAGGCCTAAAAGAAAGCCTAGGAGGACTCGCCGCAAACAACTAACAACCGGGCAAAATACCCGTTTACTTTTTCGCTCCAAAACAAATGTCGTTCAATAAAAAATTGCACAGAAGCGGTCTGAATGCAAAGCGAGCAGTCACGAGACTGGCGGAATTTCAATCGAGTCGGTGTTCGAGCGGAGGAGAGGTCCATTGGCCAATGACAAGCCTTTAATATATCCTACTTTCATCATGAGACAGTCCCATTGCAAGAGAAAGGGGTCATCAAGGGTTATTTAGCGTTCTAAGCGTCGTTTTTGGACCAGTCCAAGTTTCAAAGGTCAAGCTACGATGCAATTACACTTTCGTCAAGGTACAGGATGACTCGAAAGCTGGAAATTATTTGCTCACCGTAACAAATGGCCGCTTAAAGTAGGGATTACTTGGCTAGCGGCAATTATAAACACGTGGTAAAATAATTAGGCAAAAAAATGACAGTTTGACTTCTTATTGACGTTTAATTTTCTACAAGTTTTGGTCAATTGGTCACGTGGTTTAGTTAGATTGTTAACTTGACGATTATTTGCAAATTGAACCTTGACTTAACGCAGCCTTTTAGAGTATCAAACAAATTAACTCCCTTATTCTGTACCTCTGTGGGAAGGGTCTGGGGTGAAAGTTGAAGACTTTCCTCGTTTTTAATCCTTCTTACTTTGGCAGCGTAATTTTAGCAAGCAGGAAATTTAACTAAGCGTGTTAACCAAAATAAAATTGAGAAAATTTAGAAAAAAAAACTACAGTAACGGAGTTCGCTGCCACCACCGGAGTTTAAGGGAATTCCAGACCCTATAACGCTTAATTAAATCACATGGCCGATTAATAAACCTTCAGAAGTAGGTTCTTTCGGGCTGAAACTGTGCAAGAGCGCATTATATCCACAGTCTACTCTACTGTGAGCTCAAAATAGTGTATGTTGAAGCTAATTTTGCATACGAGGCTAGGCGAACATTATTATACTGAGGCTAGGCTTTTCTCTCCCCTGGGCCATTGTTTACAAATTCAAAATCTTCCCCCTCTTTAATACCTCTCCCGGGAGATGCT
Source organism: Dorcus hopei (assembly GCA_033060865.1). Taxonomy (NCBI): domain Eukaryota; kingdom Metazoa; phylum Arthropoda; class Insecta; order Coleoptera; family Lucanidae; genus Dorcus; species Dorcus hopei. The sequence goes on along the minus strand of CM065424.1, from coordinate 4,590,881 downwards.
GCTCTCTCGCGAGCTAGTCGTTCAACTTTTGTCGACTTGTAGCTATTCAGGTCACCGGAGTGACCAAAATTGCATACCCTTAAGGCAACAGTTGGAGTAAGTTTTTATTTCTCACGACCTAAGACCTGCTGATGATAGATTTATTTATTTTAGCGTATCTTAATTACCCTTAAAGTACCCTTGCAAAGATTGTTTGGGTTAACGTGCCTGGGAACTGTTTAAGTGACATATTGTCGCGAAGATGGTCCTTAGGCGTCTCCTTATGTCACGCTAAGGTCTTCGGGGTTGATTGGGGTGCGTAGGTTTATCAGAGCTGGCGAGAGAGGTGGTCCTCGTTCTCTTAGGACGGGGTTCGGCAATGTTGTCGGCGGCAGTGGCAGATTATGTGGCTGCAGCCGCTGATGTTGGCGGCGGCGATGCTGATGTTGGCGGCGGCAACGCTGATGTTGTCGGCGGCGACGCTATTGTTGGGGGTCCCCTCGTTGATTTGGCACTAGTGCCCACTGAGTCGGTCCTGTGGCTCGACTGCCTTCCCAATTTTGGCCCGCACTTTAAATACACGCTTTTTGCCTATTCGAGCGTTGTATTTTTTCGTCACCTGCCCTGTGTCTCTTTGCATCATTCGTATACGCGCCTGGCCCCGTTTGTAGCAAATCCGCTGATGATCGGACACCTCCTTATTGTGTTTATATTTCGACACGGTCGCAATTTGCCTTCGATTACACAAGTTCATGTTTAAATACTTTTTATATTTTTTATTCGCGGTAACAAAAAGCCTCATCGTGATTTTTAGAAAATGCCCCTTTGACATATGTATATGTCACCTAACGATCGTCGTTATTTAACGATGTCAGAATAAGGGGGTTAATGTCAATTCGATGCCAAAGAGTCCTTAAACGCCAACCTATTGTGTCTTTCCCTAGATGATAGAATGAATTAGATGTCCAAGCCAACTTTGTATCCGCACGGTAGCAAACTGCGCCCTCAACCGGTGATGGGGGAAGCTAAAGTAAAAAGGGCGCGCAATTTGAATTGATTACATACAACTTTAATTGTATCATGTTAGATTAAAAAACCGAACAATTCGATACATCTGGTTCAGGATAATGAAGAGCTTCCTTGCAGGTCTCAAGAAAGAAAAAAAAATAGATACAGAACAAGGCATATAAGTATAAATTCGTTGAGTGTTATAAGCCAAGTCGATGAGCAATGAAAACATTCAATAGAAAATGATGCTCTAAGTACGTGATTAGAAGCCGTAAGTCATGACTAAAGCACAGATTTTTAGTTCAAGTCGGGCGACACGAGTGACCTAAAAATGCACCTAAATCCGTGCTTTAATTATGACGAAAGTCAATGAACATGAAGCAACCTTAGTATTAAGTGATCCAATTTAAGGTCACCTCGAAGGACCATGTAATTGAAAATCTTGTCTTGATTGACTCGAGAAAGTGATACTCTGAGAGTGTTTCGAAGCAGTGAATCGGACACACTATTAACTGACAATATTGTATTGTTTTCTGATCAGATGCGTAAAGAACTGGTAACTTCACGTGTGTGCGAAGCCCTGGACTCCACACGACCCTTAAAGACCCTGCCCGTTTATAAAATTCCAATATTTTGACATTTACATTTAATTTCGTAGTTAAGTCATGATTTTTAATTCCAAGACATTCTGAGGGTGACTTTAAATTGGATCACTGGCAGATTGATGCGATGCAGGGTATCAAAACAGACAAACTAACAACGAACAAAAAAATAAAGGACCCTTTGCTGGCGATCATCAACTTAATCAGCCCCTCCCATTGCTTCCTCCTTGGATTTATTTTGCCAAACCACGATCTCCTTCTCCTGTAAATCAGCTTCCTTGATCTGACTTTCTTCTTCTTCCAGTTCGTTGCACGAAAGTTGTTCATCATTCACTGAAGGTGTAAGTCCAACCACTGCAAAGGTTTCCACGATTTTCATGCTACATTCCTCTCAAAGTCTTTCTTTGCCATTCTTGTCTGCAATGTTTTAATCATTATTTATTTACTAAGTCAGTTCTTTCCACCGCCTTTTCCTTAGATTTATTTCCCCAGTCCGTAATCCTCTTCTCCTGTATGTAAATCGGCTTCCTTGATCTGCCTTTCTTCTTCCCGTTCAGTTCCTTTCACGCTTCTTATCAACTTCTTGTCCTTTCTCTTCCGTCATTTACATGTTTTTCTAGCATTCCTCTCAAAGCCTTTTCTTCCCAGTCTTCTCTGAAATATTTTAAACATTACTTATTTACTTACTCACTACTTTTTCATTGGATTTATTTTGCCAATCCATAAATCGCCTTCTGTAAATCTTCTAAAATCATTTTCCTCCTCCCTCCCCTTCCTTGATCTGTCATTCATCTTTCTCCCATTCGCTTCCTTTCACGAACGTCGTACATCATTCACCGTAGGTTCGAACCAGTGCAATCTTCTTGTCTTTAAGAAGCTTTCGTATTTCTTCTGCATTCTCCTCCCCCCCTCCGAGTTTTCTTCCTTTGCTTTTCGCAGTACATTTATTTTTTCGAGCACCACTTCTTCCAACTGTTCACCTTTGTTCTGGGCTCTTGCTTTTCTCTATTTACTCCTACTTTGACTTATTTTTCTTGTAGATGTAACAGTTTATACAAAAAGAAACTGACGTGGTACAGATATATGGGAAGAATACTAATTTAAAGTCGCCCGATGTCATGTCTGATGGCCTTTTTGAATCACTCTTCCAGAGTATTCTAGTCTTGTTTTAGCTTCAAGTAATAAAAGATTAAAGTGATACTCTGAGACTGTTTTGAAGCACGACCACACGACTTCTGGCTATGTGATAATCTGTCGTAATATCCAGCCGTCTTTTATATGTTCACACCGGAAATTCCGATTAAGAACAAGACCTTGTACGTGGGCTTGTAAGTTGAGTCACCTAGGCACCTGTTTGATGATGCAATATGCAGCTATTGCAATATTATGACTCAAGACGGCAAAGCCTTTGATAAAGCAAGTCGCCGTAACGTTTGTTTTACACTACTTTTAGGTGAGCGTATTTTTCCGAGGTCGCGTAGGCGACGTTCTATCGAACTTAACTTACGTAATGAGCTTAATGATTTACAAAATGCTGATTTCTCAATTAGGTAGCCAATTTGATTCTGCTTTCGTATGCGATTTCATAGAATCAGCTGCAAATTTGTTGTTTTCAATATTAAATCAATATAGTACTGAATGCAAAAGTAAATCGTTGGATGATGTGACGCAAGTATCACAATGAATAAGCTAATAATATCATACAATATTAACGTCCTAGTTGCAAAACTTTCTAGGATGACACATTCTTTGTTTACAAACTGGAACGCATAGGATATTAGCTTTTGGAAACAGGAAAGGCTAGACGTTATCGACAATAAAGCCCTCTCCTCCGTCTGACTCAACGTAAAACCGAGACACGAGATGAATCACATGGGGTCGCCGTTGCATAACTGCAACCGATGTGACTGTATCGTAACTATCAATCACATTATTATCGATTCGGATGCTGCGTCGCATCCTTCCATGATGCACGAATGCATCATCCAACAGATGTCATAATAGACTCTAACTTCCTCCTCGCGTTCACCTCGACTTCCACGAAACGATGCTTGCTAATGGGCCCCGGCTTTGATTAGTGTGCGGGCCCCGAACGCAATCTAAGGACATTAGTTCAAGAAACGGAGTAAATTAGTGCCTTTCATAATTCATCTCCGGCGCAGACGATAAACTTTAACGTTAGGAGCCGGATTACCGGAAACAGAGGATTTGCTTAATATCTCGCCGAACACTCGCCCGGATAATCTCGCTTAATATATTATTTAGGTTGGCAGGAACATACGCACCCAACGATTAAGTTCCGCTCAAGGAAGCGGCGGCGTACGAATCCCCAAGAATGATGAGCAAGTTCGTCTTCGGTTATAGGTAGACACAGTCGCACGCCGAACTCGTCACCCCTTAATTAATTACTCCTATTTTATTACGCTCAGACGCAGGTTAACATGTGTTCATTCAAAGAAATTAAAATGAAATCCAACATACACAATCAACAGAGTAAAAAACTAAAACAAGCGGTTACAAAAATATGAAATTTAATTACGGGTTACTTTTCGTTTTGTTTTGCAAACCCATTTTTCCCGCTGCGTAATTTAACTTGTTACTCTTACGTTGAAATAACGTCCGGCGCAGTGAATGTATTTTATTTAAGCTTGCGGCGAATACAGTTTTGAAAAGGCGAATAAATTCCCGTTCGATGGAATGCGAAACGCAAAGCGACCGTCACGCGGTGACACCTTTATTTGAAATTATTTTCGTTCGTTCGGCGAGCTTCAACCCCGAATCGTACATCATGTTGACTGTCAGTCTCTGTTTGATGTTTGGTGTTGGGAGACCTCGATCAATTACCACCTATGTTGCAAGGAACCTGCTTAGAATGACGGGCAGGGGCGTGTCGTGGCTGTCACTGGAATATGAGAATAAATTACGTCCGCTGACGTATCGATTCGGGGCCTCTTCATTGCCGTGGTTGTGAGGAAAACCACCAACAGATTGTTTTGCGATGGCTTTTGCTTATGTTTCTTGTACATTTTTCATTTTTCAAATCGAAAATATTACTGCCGTATCTCAAACAAGTGTCTTAAGAATTTTGCATGACGATTTGTGTATGAAAAAGGTAAATACCTTCGTAATCTGTTAATTATTATAACTTCGTTTTGTGTGGGACGAATTGTTATTAACACAAATCTATTAAAAGTTTAACAAATTCAAGACGCGTTTGCAACTCCATAAATTATAAACTGTTCCATAGAATTCTTTAAAATGATCCCGTATATACATTTACGTACGCGATTTGATTAGAAACTTCCTTTCCCAGCTATTAAACGTGTAATAAAACGAATTGAGATGTGTGTCAAGGTCGCATTGTGTGCAAGCGAATAGTCAATAAAAAAACTTTATAGTCCTATTATACTTACTACCGCATTTATAGAACTTGGCGTCGTATTTCGTACGCAGTGTCGCAGCTTGATTTTGGGGTAATTTATTAATTGATTATAAACTGTTCAAAAGAATTTTTTAAACATTTTTTCCCGTAACCTGTGACAATAATTCTTATGCATTTTTTTTGTCGGAACGATTGTCATTCATCCTGTAGAAAAATCAACCAATTTTTAGTGATCACTTCAGCAAACTGTTTAACTTAAACAAATTTTTTCTCTTAATCCTTTTGATGAATAAATTTATTTAACCAACTTTTCTGCGTGTAAGTAATAAAAATGTATTATGCGGTGCGTATTACCAGATTACCAGAAGGCTTATTCGTAGTTGCACCGGCGGCGGCGGCGACATCAAAAGGTGAATCAATACAAAAACAAACAGAGGAGTTTTTAACACAATATGATAACACGTAATTCCAGTTGATATCAAAGTTTAATAAAAAAAAACATGAAAGCAAACATTTCCAAGCCCATCCTCGTTTAAATTAATATCAAAAATATTTTGCGTCTTGTTTCGAAAACTTACCAAAGGAGTAAGTAACAATTTTTGCAAAGAAATAACTTGCTAATAATATTTGAACTTGATTTAATTATTTGATTATTTTTTTATTGTCACTCTCAATTACTTTATTTCTTTATTTACATTTATGTATAGAGTGTAGCGCCTCACCCGCGTACATCGATAAGTTTCAGCTCGTTGAATGGTAAAAAGTCTTCAATAATAGGCCCAGTGCTGCCAACTGCGGGCAGGTATTTTTTTAATTAATAGAGAAAATTCAAGACGATTTTTATAACGAGAAAAATAGCATCTCACAATTAAAATAAGCAAATATTAGTTTATAAAAACATAACCAAAATAGTAAAATCACTAATTAAATTCTCACCCAACCATAGTACTAGATACAGAGACAAACGGACTTTTTGGAGAACAGCAACACACACTAAGATATTCTGTAAATGTCGATTTCGCCCTAGGGCTTACGAGATGGACTCTGCAAGACGAGCACTAGCAGTCTTTACGACCAAACTGCTAGAAGCTGTCTGATACTTGTGCTTTTCCACGGCCCCTTTTTATTTGGTTTTTCTAAGGTCAATTCCGATTACGTAGCATTCCCTATGCGTGTGATTCAGCACGAGGTCGGCTGCAGTTCTTCGAATTTGCAAATGTCAATTATGTCTCATCTCGGCCAAGGCTTTTGATAAGCGAGCCGCTGCCACGGTTACTTACATAAACTTTATGCGGGCGGATTTCGCAGTGAATTGATTTCCGTACTAGGCTTTGATAATTATAAGATGCGTGGATTTTCTCACATTTAGTTCCTTTCTTTTGACCTTGGCGCTTCCTCAAGTACTCTTTTTATTTCTATCATTTGTTTTTCTTTTTTCCTTTTTATTGTTTATTTCAATTTTCTTTTGTTCATGTTTCTTTGTCACATTAATTTTGCATTTTTTCCGTTGACGTTCTGCAGAGTTCCCTTTTGTTCTCCTGACAATCTTTGATTCGCAAAACTTTTATTTATTTCTTCTTGTCTACTCTTCGCATTTTATTGTTTTTTTTTGTGATTAATTAATGAAAAACAAAAGAATATCGACGGAGTGTTAAAAAGAAAGCAAGAGACTTGTCTCTTCAGTTTCATCTTTTTTGGATCTTTGTCGCTTTTTCAAGTTCTCTTTTTATTTCTATCAGTTTTATAATTTTTTCTTTTTTATTTCAATTTTTTTTGTTTCTTCTGTCAGATTAATTTAGCAGTTTTTTCGTTGCATGTTTCGCAGAGTTCCGTTTTGTTTTCCTCACAATCTTTGATTTTCCAAATAACCATCGATTTTTCTTTTGTTTCTTCTTGTCTATTTTATTCTTTGCATTTTATTGTTTTCGAGTTTTTTTTTTTGTTATTAATTAATGGAAAACAAAAGAATATCTATATCGGGGTGCTAAAATTGGCGCTCCTTCAAATTTTCTTTTGCTTTCTATTAGTTTTATGATATGTCGTTTTTATTTGAGTTCTCTTTTGTTTTCTGTCTACTTTACGAGAGGCAACAACAATATGAAGTAAATTAGGTCCGGTCTTCTCATCTCCAGTTAACTTTATCTGGCGATTAATTCCCATAGTAACGATTGTGAGCACAGTTGTTTCTATGCAGCAGAAAAGCTATAGGGATTCCGGGCCAATTTCCCATTTTATTTAACATAGGGGATGTCTATGTTCTAAATTTTAGGGATGGTTGCCTAAGTAAGTGGCAATGCATTTAACAGCTTAGCCCAGCATTTCCTAACGGGGTCGATGAAAACTTGAAAGGGATGGATGAACCTATAGGTTGTCGGTTGGGGTCGATGAACTATTAGTGGTCGACTGCGAATCGATTAAATAAGATCTATGTTGTATTATATTTATTTTTTTTTACATATATTCCTTCACTACATAAATCCGACGGACAAGCTTCGAGAAGCCTAAAAGAAGACCCGGGACTCGCAGCAAACAATTAACAACAACAATTAATGAAAACTTTTGCAAAGCGAACGGTCACAAGACTGAGTCGGAATCTCAATCGGGTCGGCGTGCGACGCGAACGGTTGGCGAGTGGGGGAGAGGTCCATTGACCAATGACAAGCCTTTAATATAACCCACTTTCAACATGCAACAGTCCCATTAAAAAAGAAAAGTGGTCGCCCGGGGTTGTTTACCGTTCTAAGCGTCGTTTGTGGAACAGTCCAAGTTCCATAGGTCATTACACTTTCGCCAAGATACAGGGTAACCCGAAAGCTAGAAATTATTTGCAACGAATTTACTCACCGCAACACGACTTCGGACTTTGGGAGTCTCCCAGTGGAAGATGTATACGACTACTGGCTATGTGATATCTATCGCAAAACTGAGTTCCCTTTTGTATGGTTTCAGACCGGAAATTCCGATTATGAAAAATCTTGCCCTATGTGACATCGTGATTTTCCTAGATCGTTCGCTTTTAGTTATGTTTGCATAAGCCGGTTTCTTTGATGAATCATCTCGGATATTGTTTGATATTTTAATACGCAGCTGAAATTCTCCGAAAGCAGTTTTATTTTGAAAGTTATTTCAGACCCATGTTGGCAAAGCTTTTGAAAAAGCAAGCGGTTTGTTTACTTAATTTTTTAGGCGGGTGAATTTTCCCGCGTCATTTTATTGCATTTAATTTACGTATTGAGCTTAACGATTTACGAAATTGCCGATTTCTTACAAAGCTAAGCCTCCCGAAAATGAATTGGAACGCATAAATCGAGAGGACGAGTTTCACAGTCGGGAAGAGGCGGAACATTTCAACGCCTACTAGGACCTATGAATCATTTATGACAACTCTGCATAAGTTGACATACTCATTTTTTTTGTCTCACCGCCAACACATTCCTGTACAGTTTTGCCAGTAGTTCCAACTGTAAGACTGTACCAAAATATCTGAAAACTGAAAAAGTGAACCGAAACAGTTTTTGTCAACTACGTGGTTGATAACAGAAACCGAAGATAAATGTTTTTATTATTACTTTTATTATTAATTGAAGCACTTTCTTGCTCGTTAAAAATTATCGCAAAATATGTTATCATAATTGCTCGAAGAATGGTAAAAATGGATTCAAAAGTCGACGTTTCGCTGTCTGCATGCTTCGTCGGTAATCAAAACATATTGTAGTGTTATTATTGATGTGGCCCCACGTTGGGCGCCAATTTTATATGTAGTGGTTTGTTTGCTTCCACTTCAAAATATTTGAATTTTGTATGTAATGTTTTTCTGAGGCTAATCACAGGGTTGCAGATTATTTTAATTAAAAGCCTAATCTTTTTCTTTGTGTACAATTCGTCTAAAATTTATCCGTTAATTGAATGATTTCTAATTAATTTTAAAATTTTCTACAGTCGGTTTAAATACCTTGAATACGATCTTTGCGAATCGTCGTCAAAATATTCTTTGATGGAATTAAATTTTTCCTAATTTTATAAAAAATCTGTTCAATAGGGTTAAGTGTCATAACCACGATCTTTGCAAATCGTTTTTAAATAAGCATTCATTAATTGATACAGCCTGCCGAATGTCAGGTGTTGTTGTCAATTACTTATCACAATTTCAATTTTATCTACAAAATTATCTGTTCCTTTACTTACTGTGACATCCCTGACGTCAGATCCAATGTGAACATGTTGAAAATAAAACTTCTTGAAATTTATAACTGTTATATTAGAACAAAATTTTACAACAGATCAAAGAATTAAAGAGAGAGAATTTCTCGTTAAACTGATGCTTTTTTTAGCTAGCTCCTAAAAGAGAATTCGAAGCGTAATGAGTTGGCGGCACTGAACAGGCCGCAGAACTCAGTTATTTGATACGTAAAGGATATCACAGTCTGAGGGTGGAACAGTTTCTAAATATTTGACTAAATATATTTGAGACATAGGTCAAAGTAAATTTATCAAAGTAATTCCTACACCTAAGTTCAGTATTTTTAAAGATATTAGGCGATGTTTCTACTTACAGCTACAATTAAAAAAAAAACTTATTAACAAAATATTTTGCCACTAATGTTGAAACAGTCTGTATATTTCGAAATTTTAAATAAAGAGTTGTACAGCTTGTAGAAGAAACACGCTAAGGTGCCTCACCCTGTATATGTAGATTTTGACCATTTTTTAAATAGAATTTGATTACGTTGTGTCCATTGAATTAAGAAATACATTTGCTTGCTTTCTTATACAGGGTGTAGACGAACTGATAGCAATAATTTCACAGGGGTGGTAGCTTGGATGAAGACGTTCAAAAATTGTTACATAATGTGGTATCTTAAATGTAATGGCTTTCGAGTTATGAGTTATGTTATCTGACGTTCATTTCTTCGTTTACCTACTCGACATTTAAAGGAACAAACAAATTTATTTTCGCGAAACTGACGTAAAAATGTAATTAAAAAAAATCGTTTATTCCATTCTTCTTCAATGTTTTTTTTTCTCGAAAACGATTACATTTAGGAGACCGTATTATACAGGGTGTTTCATAAATGGCTACGAAGAATGTAAGGAGGTGTAGGAAATGGAATTTAGACATTTTTTTCTCATACAAACATGGGTCTGATTATTAACGCTTGAAGTTCTTAGGTGGCGATGATTTGTTTGTAATAACAATAATAAATAATAAACATGTACAGTTCTTCTGAATGTAAAGATATTGTTTTTTGTGTGAGTTTTTACGATGAACGGAAACGTTAAAGAGGCATACAGAGACACCAGCAGAGATTTCCTAATAGGCGACGAAGATCAAAGATTACAAGAACCGGAAATCGGAGGCACAGGACATACTGTTGAATGAGAAGAAGAAGAAGAAGAAGCAGGCGTCGTGTTGCAATGCAACAAGGTGTTTCAACTCCATTTGTTCTTTTGTCTGCTGATGACTGAAGTGATGCATCCATATCACTTTCAATATTTACAAACTCTTCAACCTGTAGATGAACGTCGACGAGTTTTGAATTTTGCGAGTGATTGTTACTGCAAATTGATTTGGACCTTGATTTTCCAGCACGAGTTATTTGAACTGATGATAGGGGATGCTGTAACCAATGTGGTTAAACAATCCTCATGTTGTACGAAGAACAAAAATTCAAAACAGATTTTTCATCAAATTGTGGATAGGAAATTTTATTTTTATTTGATTTCCATTCAAATTTTGCTACCTATCTCGTTTATCTCGTGAGAGGTCACATTTTGCAATCGCCCGCAAATATCAACGGATACACCCACTCGTTCTTTGGAAAACGAGCATAATTGCATTCACTTTGACAGAATGAGGTGTGTATATACGGTATAAGCCGGAAAAGAACTTATTTTCTATGCTCATTGAGGTGATTACATGTAAGATCATCAGAGGTCACATCGTGGTGTATGTTACTTCTTGAATCGCTTCATTTCCGCACGCAATGACGCAGTTAATGGTTTTTATACATTCTTTACGTGTTAATAGTTCAATCTGCTTGCACCCAAAACCGCCTGTCTCTTCTGAGAGGTCACATTTTTTAATCGCCAGCAGATATCAATGGTTACACCCCCTCGTTGTGAACGGAACGAGCATAATAGCATTCACTTCAATAGTATGAGATGTAACGAGCGTCTAAATAAAAACCTGGTCAAGTAGGTTGTGATCGAGAATTTATCCATTGCTTTTACATAGCAGAATTACTAAATGTAGCCTACTTGACCATGCTTTTATTTAGACACTTGTTATATATACGGTATAAGCCGGAAAACAACTTGTTTTCTATGCTCCTTGAGATGATTGCATAAAAAATCATCAGAGATCGTATCGTGGTGTATGTTACCTTTTGAATCGCTTTATTTTAGCATGCATTAACTCAGTTAATTACAATAGTTCAATCCGGTAACGCCCAAAATCGCTTATCTCTTGTGAGAGGTCACATTTTTCAATCGCCCACATATATCAATGGATACACCCCCTCGTTCTGAGAAAAACGAGCATAACTGCATTCACTTTGACAATGAGAGATGTGTATATACGGTATAGGTCGAATAACAACTTATTTTCCATGCTCATTGAGGTGCATGCATGAAAAATCATCAATGGTCACATCGCTGTGCAGATTACCTCTTGAATCGTTTTGTTTCAGCACAAAATTACTATTTACACTGTTATGGCCTTTCACAGTAGATACTTTCTTCAATAAAATTTACAACGTAGAGCATTTTGCATAGAATTGTTGGAATAAAGCTAAAGCTCACGTATGAATTGTTAATAGTGTTTGCAACAGATTGTATTCAAATATCAATTGAAAAATGAACAGCGAATGAAACGATAAATTATAAAGCAAATTCGATCACCGAATAATCTCCGTGCCACGCGAACATTAAGATATATTGCCGCGAATAATATCGAAAATTTATAATTCGCGACCGGGAATTTATTATTTCCATTAGCCATTAATTACGACATGTCGACGGCGCGGCGGTGCGCGCGTTCTGTCCAAATCCGCACAAAATTCCGCGCATTTCTGGAATTCCCTCGCAGAGCTTCCGCCAGAAAGCTTTTAAATGTTTAATTCTCGATCACTTCATAAAAGTTTCGCCGCCATTAAGCCGAACGCTTTCGAGTCGGGCGAGGTCCGTTTAATACACCCCGCGCCGAGCCCGGCTTAATAACAATAATTGCGGACTTATTGCGGGGCTTAGAGTTTCGCGGCGGGGTCCGCCGCAGTTGTTTTTAATTATTATTATTGTAGGTTTGTGCTCGGCGCGTCACGCGATGCAGACGAGTAAATTCGGAAACCCGCAGAATACCAAAATTTATTCGTACAATTAATTTAGATATCTGGGTCAAATGTTTTCTAAATCTTTCATGTTTTTTTTTTAATTTCATTGTAGCTTGATGAGCCATAATTTCCAACATCAAAGCTCACCATTCACGTCTTGTCTATTACATCCAGATTTTCGAACACACTCGTCAGCCCCCAAACAATATAATGTCAGCGCCCCAACCCCGCAGGATTATGAAGGATAGCGGACGTGATGCGTGAACCAGGCGTTGTGATGTGCGTGGGCCGCATTATTCGAATTCGCTGAGCAAGAGATTAACTGAAAGGATTACCTTCGTATAAATCACTCCGCGAAATATTCAAGTGGGAGTTTCATCCCATACATCTTCCTTGAATGGTCGTCCGACTAAAGAACCCAGCCACACTTATTTATTACGTTGGTCTCAGCTGCCTAATTTTTCTTTTCTACTTTCGGGAAATAACAGAATTGGAACGTTTGTATCACACTTACACGTACGGATTATTTTAGAATTCATGGGGCATTACTTGTTTCTAATCAAAAATTTCCACGATTGATCGAATCCTCATTTTTCAAACAAAATTGAAAACAAGGTCTTGTTTTCCCAAGTCTGGGCAAATAATCTCCGACAAATTACGTTTGTATCGTGGATAGACGCAGGCTCCATTTCGGGATCGTAAAATTTATTGGCTTTTAGTCCTTGGACGTTTTTAAGATCAGGTGCTCTCCTTCCTTCATCTTGCGCTGCGGCGCACATGTCATCCGAGAGGAAGGCAAAAAAATTCAATTAGATTTTATGTCTCGGCGGCGAATAAAGTCGAGACCTCATTAAAGTGACTAATACTGTCGACATGATTTCGTGTTTCTTTCGTACGCTGATTTATGATGTTGACACAGGCTGAAGTGCTGTGTGTGTGTGAACGTGAGTGTAAATTTAACCCAGAAATTTTAAATAAAATGCCAAAAATTTAGACTAACCTGCAGTAAACAAGCAATCGAGCCATAAACACAGAATTAAAATGAAACTTACAGAAGTATTAAACAAAATTGGAAATAATATGTAATATTTCAACAAAATTTCAATCACAAACTGTTAGAAACATAAAAGCGACGAAATAGTTCAATCGGTTAACGCCCAAAGTTTCTTCGGAGTGGTCACATTTTTCAAACGCCCGCAGATATTAACGGATACACCCCCCCGCGCCAAGCAAAATTAGCATAAATACATTCTCTTTAATGGTAGGAGACATGTATATACGGTTTAAGTCGGACAACAACTTATTTTCTATGCTCATTGTGGTGAATGTATGATAAATCATGAGAGGTCACATCGTGGTGCATGTTACCTTTTGAATCGTTTTGTTTTATCACACATTGACGCAGTTAATAGGTTTGTTTTTACATTCTTTACATGATAATAGTTCAATCTGGTTGCGCCCAAAATCGCTTATCTCTTGTGAGAGGTCATATTTTTCAGTCGCCCGCAGATATCAATGGATATACCGCCTCGTTCTGAGAAAAACGAACATAATTGCATCTACTTTGACCGTACGAGATGTGTATATACCGTATAAGCCGGAAAACAACTTATTTTCTATGTTCATTGAGGTGATTGCATGAAAAAATCATCGTGGTAGTATACTACTTGTTGAATCGCTTTATTTACGCACGCAATGACGCAGTTAATAGTTTTTATACGTTCTTTACGTGATAATAGTTCAATCCGCTTGTGCCCAAAATCGCCTGTCTCTTGTGAGAGGTCACGTTTTTCAATCGCTCGCAGATATCAATGGATACACCCCCTCGTTCTGAGAAAAACGAACATGATTGCATTCACTTTGTCAGTATGAGATATGTATATACGGTATAAGTCAGAAAACAACTTCTATGCGCTTTAAGGTGATTGCATGGAAAATCATCAAAGGCGACATCGTTGTACATGTTACCTCTTGAATCGCTTTGTTTTAGTACGAAATGACGCAGTTAATAGTTTTGTACATCCTTGTGACCCTTTCACGGTAGATACTTTCTTTAATAATTCACGTTTGCTTATTCGGACGGTTTATGACTGACGTCTTCGATGTTTTGTTTCGATTCGATTCGTTTATCAAACAGAAATCAATCTTTATGATTATACATCGATTATACACGAAAATAGTTCAGTCCGGTTTCGCCCCAGAACCGCATGTCTCCACTGAGAGGTCACATTTTTCCATCGCCTGCAGATATCAATGGATACACTCCCGCGTTCTGAGGAAAACGAGAATAACTGCATTCACTTTACTACTATGAGATATGTATATGCTATTTAAGGCGAATAACAACTTATTTTCTATGCTCATTGAGATGTTTGCATGAAGAAATCATCAGCGGTTACAACGTGGTAAATGTTACCTTCTAAATCGTTTTGTTTCAACACGCAGTGAGGCAGTTAATAGTTTTTATGGCAAGGAACTTAACTTTCACGGTAACAATTCATTCCTGGCTATCCGGTTGCACCTAAAATCGCCTCTTCTAAAAGGTCACATTTTTCATTCGCTCGCAAATATAAATTGATGCACACCCTCGTTTTGAGAAAAACGTGCATAACTGCCAATACTTTAACAGTTTGAGATGTGTATATGCTATATAAGCCGGATAACGTCTCATATTCTATGCTCATTGAAGTGTTTGTACCTTTTAAATCGTTTTGTTTCAACATGCAATGACGCAGTTAATAATTTTTTATACTTTCTTTAATGACTCACGTTTGCTTATTCGGACGGTTTATGACTGATGTATTCGATGTTTTGTTTCAATTCGATTCGTTTATCAACAGAAATCAGTCCCGATTATACATCGAACATGAAAATGATGAAATAGTTCAGTTCAATTGAGCCCCAAAACCGTCTGTGCTCTTCTGAGAGGTCACATTTTTCCATCTTCCGCAAATATAAATGGATGCGCCCTCTCGTTTTGAGAAAAATTAGCATAATTGCATTTACTTTAACAATTTGAGATGTGTATATGCTATATAAGCCGGATAACAACTTATTTTCTATGCTCATTGAAGTGACTACATGAAAAGTCATCAGAGGTCACATCGTGGTGCTTTTTACCTTTTAAATCGTTTTGTTTTGCACATACTTATGGCAATTTCGCTACAGATATTCTCTTAATTATGCAGGATCTCTAATTAGCCTTATTTGCTTCAGGGAACTGCGCCTACTTCTCAATGACTGACGTGGAAGTAAGGATACCAGGAAACAAGAGCATCCTTCCTCCGGAAAACCACTCAATAATCACTCTGTACGCGCTCGAAGAGAACGGAAGCAATACCAGCAAGCAATACATGCAGTACTCGATCATTAACTCCATCAAGGAACCGAACTTGCAGATCTACCGCACGACCGGCGACATCATGTTCACAGAAAGTTTCCTCCACGACACCACCAAAGGCGAGTATTTAATAACGCGTCGGATTCGCAAAGTATTTCGTGATTTGTTGCTTACGGGCGAGTTTTCAAAGCCTCCTCTCATAAATTATTTCGTGAATTAGATTCGGCCCAAACACGACGACCGACGAGGAAGAGGAGGTGTATCTTGTTGTAATAAAATTCCCGACTTGCGAGAGTTGCGTAACATAATAAAATACTTCGTCGGGCCGGAGGCCTAATTACGTTACGAGAACCTTTCGCTCTCGCACTCCTCGTTTGAAGAAGAAAAATTGTGGACGTGATTATATTTGGGGTGGAAACTTTTAAACATGCGCCAGGTGTCGAAAATGCAGTCGAGCTTGCAAAGTGGGACGACAATGTTCATTCTGAGTAAATTGGGGATGAAATATTAATGCGTTAAGAGGCCCTTGCTCTTTTCTTCTGAAAAATTTAATCACAAGCTTAAGCTTTGCAAAGAAAAGAGATTCGAATTCCTAAATGCTAGCTCACAAAATAAAAAAAAATCGAAAAGTAGTACATTTAGAAGACGTCCGTGATTTAAAAAGGCAATATCTGCACGAAATACAACGTTTCAAAAGAATATTAAACGCAGACGTACCGACTATTTCCCATGTAACAGCTCCGTCATTAGCTTGAACCCCGTTTCCTGAAACATCTTTAATTCTTCGCCCTACTTTATTAAACGTCTGCATTCATTTGAGCGAGCAACGGAACGAAGGATGAGAATTTTTTCATGCGAAAGTATTTATGCAGCGCGTTTCAGGAAAGGAAGTCTTGAACGTAAGCTGAATTTTTAATAAAGTGCACGAGTTCTCGAGACACATTTCTGAAGTAATAAAACTCCAAGTCGTATTATAAAGATGATAATGTTGTTGTAAGTTGCAGTAAATGTCATTTAATTTTGTACGTACACCGGTGGCCAAGTGGTATCGTTTCCATCGCAAGTCAATAAGGGCGAAGTTAACGATTTTAAAGGCAACCATTGTACATTTAAAAGCTATGGATGACATTTAAGATGTATGATATACATGATGAGATAAAATAAGTTACTTCTCTTGCAAAGTAAATATTTTATGATATCTCCTTTCGCCGACCTAAAAATTGTTTATACGTACAAGTTTCGAAAACACAGACATTGTTTATAAAGCAGAGTGATGAACAAAAAAAAACTCGTGTGTTTACGCTGTTACAAAAAAACAATGTTGTACAAATACAACCTACACAAATGGCGGATGCGCCGGAGAACAGAACGCCTACACATTGGATAATGGACTTTAACTAAATAATATTGTTACGCCACTCAATACGGTCTAATTACGTTATAGGCCCACAAAAGAAAAACGAGCCAAACCTAGTCAAGGGTCTACGTAACATAATATCAGTCGTCTTAATTAACAGCTCTCGCGTTAATTATCGAACCTTCCTTCCTTCCTTTCACAGACGTAACGAGCATCAGCATCGCGGTGCACGTCAACGACAGCTACGGCGAAGACAACACGTCGTTCCAAATCATGGTGAGCTCAGCCGATTTCCCAGGTTGTGACTTCATCATCGAGGACCTCTGCTTCTGGCAGTCCGCCGGCTACAGGATCTTCGAGAACGCGAGGGCCAGCACGATCGGTTCGATCAACCCCGCTTACCTCGCCGAGATGTGCGCGGGGTACAAGATTAGGTACAACCTGACGAAAGGTAAGGGCCACTTTGCGCTAGCTCGTCGCGTCGGGACGAGTCGAGTTCGGTCTCTCCCGAGAACGAGAACTTCAAACGATGAAGTTTATTGAAACGGATTACGACGAGCTGGAATGCGGTTTTCATCTGATGGGGTGGAGATGTGGGCGAGTTAGTTTCACTGAAATTTAGGCAGATTCGGGATGGGGAAAATGTACATTAAATTAAACTAATTGGATGACGCAGATTTTCACTTTCGATTTCCTTATTCACTCAAAAAATTAATCAATCAGTCGATAAAATGTTTTCAGTGTTTATTTTTTTTAAGTAACATACTTGCAGGGGTTGGCCGTGTAAACCACCTGTTATAATTTGCCTGCCGACTTTTACAGGTAAATAGTTTCAACCCCGGATTGAATAAAACTTATCAGGTTTAGAGATCCCAGAGGATACTACACCTGTTCTCTATTCTCTATCAAAGCGTTAGCTTTGTCTAACACACATAAATAGAGAACAAACAATACATAGGGCTAATCGCGCGCCCTCGGACGTTATAGGCCGTGCATTGACCCCCACGATCACCAGATTTAAGTGATTGCAATTTTTTTTGTTAATGAAGCCGCTGGTACATTCCGCTCTAGTAAATAATCCGCAAGAATTAACAAACAATTATTTGCTAATTTGTTACCCTGTTCATATACAATTCCAGTTATTTTAAGAATTACTAATAATTACGTCTCGTAAATGAAACAACTGAGACTTCCGTTCCCAACTGTTAAACGTGTAATAAAACGAAGGGAGGTTGTGTTTGTACTGCCGCGTCGTATTTCGTACGTAATGCCGCAGCTTGATTTTGGGGTAACTTTTTAATTAATTAATTTTTTAATTGCACAGACGGCAATAAACATGTTCAAAAACCAATCAAAGAAAGAAAATTTTGTTTTACAGGAAATTTCTAAGGGATTTATTCAAAAAAGGAGCTAAAACAGGAAAATAATATTCCAAAAAAAAAATCAACGAAAGCAAAACAGTGTTTTGAAATTAATTATATTTAGAACACCTTTAACTCAATTTTCCCGAAACTATTGCGTCGAAACTCATTCCAAGAATTTTTTTATAAAGTGTTTACTCGAAAGTGTATTTATTTATTTTTACTCGAGGCATTGTCAGAGAGCGTGTTTATTTTTGCGCAGACACGCAAACAGTTCTAGTAACTTTAAAAAAACCGTTAGATTTATTGCGACATAAAAGACACCACGATGTTAGCAGACTTGCATTTCCGCGTCGAAAACGAATAGATGGCGTTTCAATTTCTGGCACGTCAAGTTGCTATGAGTAATGTGCGTGTGTATGTGTGTGTGTATAAGTGAAGTCCAATGCAAGATGTGATGAGAAGCAATCGATATTTAGGAACAAACATCCAAGCAACAAAGTGTAAAAGAAAATAGACAAATGAATTGTGATTTATTTTTACTGTTTCTTGTCTAGTGCAGAACATTTTGGTCATTAAATAGTACTTGATACTAAAAAATAAATTTAAATTATTTATACTTTTCTTCCCTTGTTTATTATTGTAATAAAACATAAATACAGGCCGAAGGTCAATAATAATTTCGGAAAAATCTACGTTTACTTTTTACAAAAGGCGTTTGAGAAGCACTCAATGTGATTTAAATGGCCCTGCTGAGCGAACTGTACTATTACGTGCAATAAATGATAGAGCAGTTGGCTTTCGCACGAAGGAATACGGAGATCAGCAGTTAGTGATACGTAAGCATTAAAAAAAAATAATGTTGAAACATTTACATTCTAATTTCCAAAAGATCGTACGGAAACAAATTGCTTAAAAACTTTCATCGTTTCGTAGAGTGGGTTATTCTCATCCCTGAGATCTCCAATCGCAGAACGTTTTTGGAATGATCAATTTTAAGTTAAATGATTTCCGGATTTGGGTTTTCACGCGAAAGCGTAAATTCCTTGTTCTCCGACCGTACGTGCGCACAATGAGAATACCGCGAATTACAAAGTCGGCTTTAAAGAAGTTTCTGCGAAATTCGCAGCGATTTTGAAACGTTCGGGGGAGGGGGGGAGCTCGCACGTTCGTTTCGAAAAGCCGAGCGTTTCACGGTCACGACCGGCTCTCGTGTGCAATCATCGGATTATTACGTAATTACAAAAGCAAAATTAACCTCTCTCGTGGAAATTTAATGGCGGCCGGGCACGCACGTCGTTTTTTTCTTTCGTCGTTTCCTTTACCTCTTCGTGCCGCGGCGGACTTCCAGCGCGCTGACGTGTTTGGGTATTTGCGAATGCCCGCAAAGGGTTTCCTATTTATTTATGATTTTAAATGCGGCGTTCTCGTGTCGCAATTATTATACACGAGGGAGTGTCAGTCATTGGGGCGGGGGGGCGGGGGTTAGTGAAAAATTGCGACGCCTTGTTTTGTTTTCAAGAGGGGAAAGTCATATTTTTACACGTATGTATTCGAAAACCACTTTGATTGATCCTTTCATCGATCGTAAATATACTGGATATACCTGTTTGACTCTGTATAAAGTTGTAAAAAGATTGTCGATGGCTTAAACCTGGATGTAAAGAGGACGCCACCCAGCGTAAAATTATCCAAGGGCTACAACCCTCGGTGAGTGCTCTATGAGGTTCGGCAGCTCCGAACAAAGGTCTTTCTCAGCGAACACCATGTCAAAGTAGAACTGCTACCTACTTTTTCGTCTTACCTGTTTGACCCCGTATAAAGTTGCAAATAGATTGTCGGTAGCTTAAACCTGGATGTAAAGAGGGCGCCACCTAGCGTAAAGTTGTCCAAGGGCTGCAATCCTCAATCGGCGAGTGCTCTATGAGATTCGGCAGCTCCGAACAGAGGTTCTGCTCTGCGAACACGATGTCAAAGTAGATAGGATCTCGAGATTCGACAACACCAACAGTAAAACTCGTCCGGCCCGAATCAAACTGGCCCCAAAACTCGAACAGGGGGTGATTCTAACTCATAAAACGTGCCCACACAACGTGCTAATGGAAGAGACACAAATATAATAGAAATTCGACAACGAGAAAGAAGCTGATTCGAAGGAGACTTACTCCACAGATCAATGGGCTAACCAAAGGAACACGCGGCGTGTCGGTCCACGAAAGACGCGTAATTTGTCCGCAAAACCACCGGCTACGATATCCTGTTCGATCTACGACAAATCTAAGACAAATACAAAACGTTGTCCTCGCGACAGTAACGACGGTTCGCAAACAAATCTATCTTCAAAATAAATCTAAACACGGAGAAGCCTTCGTCAGCACGCAAAAACGTACTCGCAGGTACAAATGAGTACACAAGATTAACGCATACGAAAGACCACGTAAAATTTCATTTCTACAATGTGTTCGGCCTCAGAAGAGGGTGAAGCCCTCGGAGCGTACCTCAAACGGTTCGGCAGCTTCTAACAGGAGTCCTATTCTGCCAACACGACGTCGTAGTAGAAAGGCTCCCGAGATCCGATGATATCAATGGCAAAACTCGTTCAGAAGGAGCCAAACGGCTCCACGAGGGGGTGGTTCTAACCCTCAAAACTTGCCCAATACAACGTGCTAACGGAGAAACACAGATGTAAGAGAAATTCGATACCGAGAAGGAAGCTTTTTTCATAGAGGTGTCGCGAAGGTGGTCCTTAGGCGTCTCCTTATGTCACGCTAAGGCCTTCAGGGTTGATTGGGGTGCGTAGGTTTATCAGAGGGTAGCGCTTTAAGACAATGATTAAAAAAAATTAATACCTCTTTATTAAGTTAATAATTAAATTAGTTGAGGGTTGTTTGTCCGATAATTGGGGATGCGGTCCTGGGTCGTTCGCAGCGACTGGCGTTGTTGATTTGGCTAAGACGGGACAGCGTGCGTCGTTTTCTTAGCCGGGGGAAGACTACGAAGCTCGAGGCCGGTCCATGACTGGAGTGATTGGTCAAGGGCGCTCTCGGCGGCAACGTTCCTTGGCTGGAGTGGAGCACGACACGTCCTTGCTCAGCCTAGGGGTGATTGGGTTGGAACAGCGTGGCCAGGGCAGGCTCCGGTGGCGTCTTCTCTTGTACGAGGGAGATGGTCCTCGTTCTCTTAGGACGGAGTTCGGCAATGTTGTCGGAGGCAGTGGCAGATGATGTGGCTACAGCCGCTGATGTTAGCGGCGGCGACGCTGATGTTGGCGGCGGCGACGCTGATGTTGGGGGTCCCCTCGTTGAGCTGGCACTAGTACCCACTGAGTCGGTCCTGTAGCTCGACTGCCTTCCCAATTTTGGCTCGCACTTTAAATACACGCTTTTTGCCTATTCGAGCGTTGCATCTTTTCGTCACCTGCTTTGTGTCCGTTTGCGTCATTCGTATACGCGCGTATAAGCGCGTGGCCCCGTTTGTAATACATTCCGCTGATGTCTTATTATGAAATATGAAAATTTACGTATCAATTACCTCCTTATTGTGTTTATATTTCAACACGTGTCTCTTTGCATCATTCGTATACGCGCGTGGCCCCGTTCGTAGCAAATCCGCTGATGTTTTATTATGAAATGTGAACCTTACGTTATATCGGTTACCTCCTTATTGTGTTTATATTTCGACACGGTCGCAATTTGCCCTCGATTACACAAGTTCGTGTTTAAATACTTTTTATATTTTTTATTCGCGGAAACAAAAAACCCCATCGTGGTTTTTAGAAAATCCCCCTCGTGACAGAGGTTTGGAGAGCCTCCATAAACATCTTTCGCGGTGATCCAAGCGTAAAACGTATTGGATTCACCCTTGCTGTCGCCTTCATGGCTCTTCAAGAATTAAACTCCTTATCCTCTTTCCAAGCTACTGATTTCTGGCATCTGCCGTAAGGCATTTCATTTCATTTCCTTTTTTCCCAGTTCTGATTTTTATCGGCTAAATAAATTTTTTTCTTCTGTAGCTTTAGTCAGTAGTAGTACTGCCACGTTTTCTTTTTTAATGTTTGTTCCGCTTTTCCGTCTGGCTTTCTGTCTGTACTCTTCCCATCTCACGCAGTCGAGGACCGTATATTCTGGGGCGTCTGTTGAGCCACAATACCAGCAGGAATCGTTCTGAGTTTTCCCCATCTTATGTAGACAGCTGGCGAAGACACATGTCCCGTCATCGGCTGGGTGGTGAAGTGATCTACGTCCCATTTGTGTAGAACTTTAATCAACGTTTTGGTCCCACCCCCAATGGAGTTCCAGAATGATTGCCACTTGTCCATTATTTCTTCTTCGGTGTCCGCGGTGGGCATCCCCAGATGATATCGTTTCCACCTTGCCTCTGCTACTAGCCTTATGGGTGGAACAGCTGCGATCACCAGTGACGACCGTTCTATAAGCAGAGGTTATCCTGATGCCCATTTCTCTGGATTCTAGCAGACCCTCACAGTGTTTAAATGGTCTGGGGCCTCCAATCTTACCAGCTTCATTAGCGTTCTGTTGGCTTTGTCACATGTTTTCTTTACGGGCGTTGTCATCCTGAGACCACGATCGAGGTAGACGCCTAGGTACTTCAGCTCGTTCTTGCTTTGTATTGCGTATCCTCTATTTGTGGCGTCACTTTTTTTTTTAATTTTCTGGATCCTGCCAGAACAATGAGCTCTGTTTTGACAGTAGCAGTGGCTATGTAGCTCATGGCATATAAGGCTTTATTTTCTAGGGCAATAGTTGTTTTTGCCGTTATACTTAATTATTGCCAGGTCATCGGCGTATGCGATCGTGGTTATCCCCTGCCCCAGTTTCATGTGTAGTAGGTCGTTGTATAGTATGTTTTACAAGGTCGGTCCTAAGACTGAACCCTGCGGAACCTCACACGTAATTTGTTTTTCCTCACCCAATTGTGTGATGACTTTCCGTTCTGTAAGGTGGGGACTGTGTCATCCTGGTGATGTGTGCGCTGATATTCGCGTTTCTAAGAGCGCCTACGATTTGTGTCCAAGATGCTGAGTTGAACGTATTGCCAGCGTTAGGCAGAATTTTCGGTGTTGATAGGTTCACTAACTGCTTCAGTCACCTTGTTTGTGTTACCAGACTGAAGCCGTACTGGTGATCGTTTAGGATGCACTTCTCATCCAGTTCTTCGACCAGGCGTTGCTTGATTAGGGTCTCCAGTATTTTTGAGGCCATATCTAGAAGATGGTCGCTGGGAGATTTTTCAGGTTTTTCCACCAGTACCGGCGTCGCCTTTTTCCAGATGTTCGGGAAGACGCCGTCCTTCAGGCAGTCATCCATTACCTGCAGGAACGGAGCTATGTTTCGTTTGGCTTTAACTTTAATAGCTTCTGGGGGTACCTCGTCAGGTCCAGGGGATTTCTTGTTTTTAATCCTATCAATCGCAATAGCTTCTCGAATTGTGTATCCAACTCGTTCTTGCCCAACGTGACCGGTGGTCTTAGTCTTAGTTTTTTCGTAACTATTTAGTAGCCCTTTCCCCTTCGCATAAGTCGGTCCACATTTTGACTTGACTTAATGGCTTGCTTAAAGTTTTTCTTCGCAGCTTCATAGGATTGCAGGAAGATGGCGGTGTCCTGCCGCGTCCTGCTCGCGCGAGTCAGGGCTCTACGCGTCCTTGTGCAGTCCCTGTGCTTTTCCGCAATGGGCTCCAGGTGATGGCGATGTTTCGATGTTCTACGAATTAGATGTTTTTCGCAAAGTATTGTGATGTTATTTATCAGGTCGGAAGGTGTGAAACCCCCCTGTTGAGTGGGTCTTTAGCTAGGCGAGCAGGATTTGCTTCGCTGGTGTACCATCCAGTTGCGATAGCTTCTTCTTCTTCTCTAGTTGGATTTAATCTCAGCGTGAAGAAAATGAGCCGGTGATTCCTCGTGGTTTCTGTCTCCTCCTCCACTGTACCTGGCCACCCGGCAGGGGGAGAACCCTGCTAACCGAGACGTGGATCAACGGCTTCGGCCGTAGATGACCATTGTGGACGTTTGATAGAGTCTCTATGGGTGTGACGAGCCCACCGTCCCGAGTTGGCGTACCAGCGCTTGGTTTGCACGAAACCTAATCTGCAGGACGCGTCTTAGGACGTGGCTGAACTTCCAACCAGTGAAGTTAACTGGTACCGTGGGGACCGGTTAGCCCTCCCCTGGAGTGGAGTGTGTAGAGGAAGACTTCCGCCAGTCGACTGGGTTAGACTCACGGGGGCAGTGGATGCAAGCCCACATGCTTGGGCTAAGGGTGATGTCTATCCATCCCGACGAGTGAACTGCGGATCTCAGTTCCGGCTCTGGCCTGGTTAGCTAGTAGAGATTAGATATGTCTCCCTTGACCAGAAGAGGCGAGGGGCGTGTACCCCGGACCACTCTGGTAGCAGTGTGTTGGATGTCACTTTATAGTGCCAGCCATCGAAAGGTGGGCCCGCCATACGCGCTGATTGGGCGTATCTCAATCCGATGGCTCTGGTCGGGGCCCAAGCGGATAAGGGCTAACTTGCTCAGGAACCGCTTGATAAGCGTTTACGGTGCGTTACAGGGAACTGGTGTGGTCTGGTCTGTACCTGGCCAATCCGGGTGTGGTCATCGTTACATGTATGGCAGAGCTGCCCAGACTGTTTTGAAAAACAGGGATATTTCCGGTATTGAGAACGATCAAACCGAAAGGGAAGCTAATTCGAATAAAACTTACTCCAAGGTCAATTGGGCTAAACGAAAAATACACGTGGCCTGTCGGTTCACGGGAAACGCTTCGACTCTTTCAAGTATTTATTTTACAAGCGACACTAGAATCCCCTTATCTAAGGGCAACCTCAACACAGGCAGCGTAACAAATTATCAATGTTGAAGTTCACTGAACGCCACCTTTAAGGTACGGTAATTTTGGCGCGAAGAGACAAGACAAAAGAGAATTCCTAGAGTTTATCACGTTAGTGATCAACGAAACCTGAGGCCTTAACTCCAAAGCAACAGCACAGAAAGCGTGAAAACATTCGGCCGTCGTTTGCAAAGCGTGCTCGACTCCTTCTCCGTTTTCGAAACTCGAGCGCGAAGACCAAAGGATAAGCAGTGTTCCCACTGTTAGAAAAAGTTATCAGCGGCAAATTAACGAAATGGAAGAGAAACTACTTACTTACTTACTTACCTGTTTGACCCTGTATACAATTGCAAATGGATTGTCGGTAGCTTAGACCTGGATGTAAAGAGGGAGCCACCTAGCATAAAGTTGTCCAAAGGGTGCAACCCTCGGTGAGTGCTCTACGAGGTTCGGAAGCTCCCTCTCTCCTTTTCCGTTTTCGAAATTCGAGCGCGAAGACTCGAGGGTAGGCAGTGTTCCTGCTGTTAGAAAAGTTACCAGGCGGCAACTTAACGAAACGAAAGAGAATTCCTAGAGTATAAAAACGTTGGTGATAACATTAATAAACGATTGCACTCTGCAAAAAAAAAATTAATTTAATGTAGCACCCGTTCACAAATAAAAGCACATTGCATCAAGCAGAGAGACAAAATTTAATTGATTTTATAAATCTGTTTAGAGTCGACGCGCCGCGTTTTAAAATACATTAATGAATGACAGGATAAATTAACAATTTATTATTAATAATGAATATGCATTATATCAAACTGAACGGCGCCCTATAATAAACACATGAATTATTTTTTTTTTATTATATTTAGGAAAATAAAATTTTATGATTTGGTTTCAGGCGGTAGTCATTTCGTTCTTACCCCCCGCATAGACGGCAACAAATCCTGGGATCTACGATCAACTACATCCCTAGACAGAGACGTTCTGCGAATGGCAGAACCGTTCAAGTTCGATTCGGCGATGACCGGAGAATCAATCAACATCACTATAATGTGCACCGTGGAGAACCCCCAAGGAACGCAGAGGTACATGCAGAAAGACCTCGTCGTCGACATAATAGACGAAGACGACAACGTCCCCATCCCCCAGGAAAAAGGAATCCTGCGAATCTACCTCAACGACAACAAAGTAACAAAGGTAATCATTTTGGTCATTATTTTTTGGCCCGACCAAAGTATGAATTATTTATGATTATGGAAATACGTCCCGATTAAAAACAAAGAGAGAAAACGCGGCAAGATTTAATTGCACGTGCTCTTAACAAAGCAAGTCTCGCCTGTAAATACGAAATTCAAATTTACATATTTACATACATACATACAGATGCACGGCATACAGTTACCTGGTACGTTGTTTTGCACTTCGTGCTAATAAGTTCGCGACGTCTAAAATTAGTGATTACACTTGCATGACGTCAGATAAGGGGGTTGGTTGGAAGCGAAAGATCGAAAAGGCAAATTGGAATTATCGATTCGAGCGGCGGCTGAAGCGATGCGATTCTGCTGATGCAGAAATCAGGCTTCGAAAGAAAGAAAGAAATCCGTTTCGCTGTGGAAACGTCTGAGAATGCGACGGGGGTGCGGAAATTCCCACGGGAGTAGATTGAAGGGCTGATCTGCCCCGCGTAAGCCCACAAATGCCGGATTGATCCTCAATGAAAAAAATGAAATACCTTTATCATAGTATCTATTTTTTTTTTGCCTTTGTTGAGGAAAATAGATCCGTGAAAGATAGCTTTCGCGCAAACACTGGCGTAGCCAATCAATCTAAAACTAAAATAACCCGATTCAATTGCGGGCTGAACTGAATTTAATTGTCTGCCAACACACTTTTAAAACCGATAAATTCCGGGCGTTAAGTGCTACGTTACCCGAATAAATTTTTCGCCGAAATAAACGACCGCGAAACAATTTGCCAAGTCGAGATTGGCCCGCATACCGGCGCGCCGCGGCGAAGTTTAATTTCGTTTGCGGAAATAATTAATTCCGCCTTAATTAATTAATTTAAAAATTCAAGACTTTGTGGAAAAATCTGGGGGGTTTCACCGCGTCAATCAAATTTTCGCAAGCCACTCGCTAACTAATAAAGCGCCATCTCAGCTCCTGCGAACCACATCATCAGCATCAAGTCGCGTGTTTAATTTCAGGCTTATTAATGTGTTTTTGATGGCGTCGCGTCGCGTCGTGTTCGACGAATTAAGTTTAAAGAAAGAAAAAAGTCCGGGGACGAAACGTGGGCGGACGGATGACAGAACTGCCGGAGTTGCTCCGGCGACATGATGAAGCGCCTCGATTATTGCGAGCAGATAACGTTACGGAACTGATCCATAAGTTCGAAGTTACGAATTGGTTTTGTGCGATACGTCCGTTCTTGATGGGCACCTTCGTGTGTGTGTGCCCATAATGTAATTCTAACTCGGCGCGGGTTCGACGGAAAAAAAACATTACCGGAAACGTTCCGGTCGATTTTGCTGTGTAATTGGTTTCCCTTCTTCCTCTCGCTTTCTACGCAATTTTTCGCCTAACTTTCAGCATACGCGAAAAGAGAAACGAGATCTTTTTTATAGAAAGAGAAAATAAATAACTCTGATAATAGCAAATGATAATAATATTAGATTTAAAGCTTGGATCATTTCCGATTCGAATAATTCTCTTTGAGATGAAGCTTTGTGGAATATTCCTCTCGATACAATAAAAGCTCGACTCTTAAATGTGCTTTCGCTACAAAAACAATTCAAATTCTTCAATAGTCAGGCTTAAAAAAGCATACAAATTTATAGCCACTCATTTTCTATTTCAAGCAGTTTTCAAAATGGGGTAAAATTTTTAAGTGCCTTTCAATTACCATTAAACAAAAGTCTCATTTTCCTGCGATTTTCAGAAAGAAGAAAATGTATGCAACAATATGATTGACTGGAAATGAGAAATGAAACTTTTGCATTTCTAGAACGTCAAAAAAATATTTTCGGCTGAATTTAATCGTAAGTTTCAGAAGAATGTAAATAATTTATTTAAGAAATTAAAGATTTTCTAAATACTACAATCAGCTGTCGCCTCAGGTAGCTCAGTGAAGATGGGCGTGGTTTAAAGAGGTTGGAAAGCGCCAGGGTGAACAATCACCCAGCTGAAGATGATAATACGAGATAGTGTTCCCAAGTTCTCTCGAATTCGCAATAGTTTTATGCAATAAATCCAGTAGGTTTAATTTACTCACTTGTACGTTGAAGGTGTTGGCACAAATACAATAAACAATTGCTTTAATTACATACAACAAATAATTACAAATGTCACAAACAGGTTAATCATATGCGATAGAAGGCCGCCGAATACACTGCGACTAAAACGATTCAAAAACGTCGCATCTGAATGTACACTTATTTATTTAACTTGATAAATCTGGCCAATCCGTATTATTTCTACAACAGCAATTTACGTTAACTATTTAAAGGCGCAAGATCCGTCGAAAATTCGCTCTCAAACAATGCAGCGTCACGAAACAGTTAATGAAAGTAACCAAAAATATGTCCTTTGGATCAAGATCGTTTACATTTTAAGGTGTGTCGTCTGGACCAACGGTGAGCAACTCCCGGCCCGAGAAAATTTTTTATCCGACCCGCGAGACAAACCTAAAAAAAATTAATTGAATAGATGGAAAATATTAATAAAAATGGAAATGTGAAACAATAAAAATGTCTATTATAAAAATAATAAACGTAAATTAAAATATTTTTTATTTTTATTAGTAGGATAAAAAAATTATAAAATATTATAAACTGATGTGGCCCGCGGATGACACATTATTCTGGTTCTTTATTTGCAAGAGGTTGCTCACCTCTGTTCTGAACAATGCCCGATGCGGTTATAAACGTACTTCGTTCTCAGCGGTACGAATCCGCAGAGCGAAGTGGTAAGTTTCGGTGGTAACAAAAGAAATATCCAAACGTAAAATATCTGGTGAAATTAGCATTTCCAACTTTTTATTTATTTTGCAGTACCTACCAAATAAAATTCAATCCATTTTTTTTAATTTGGTAATATCTTCCCAATGTAAGTCTATGCCCTTTGGACGTATTTGCTTGGATATATTTTTCAACATGTGACGTAAGGACAATGGTAAAGAGAAAAGCTCGCTTAAAGTGGCCAAAACTGGTGCCTGTACCCTAGGTTAGTATTTCCAGATGCTTGCTAAATGGTGGGATTTATCGTTTTATGGAGAGTAATATCTTTACTCGCGGTGACGGCTTTTAATGGTCCTCTAAATATTTTTCATGAATCAAAGAAAGCTGCATAAACCTTCAAGACGCGAGGCCCCTCAGACCGCGATGGCCCACGTCGCCAAGGCCTCTGGTCAAGCTAAATCGGATGGCGCGAGATGCATGCGAATGCCATAAGCTACGGCCAATCAGAACCTTTGTTATCGAGAATGCCCATAAAAGGATACGTCACGTGGCTATCGATAATCGCACGGCTAATATCCGTTGACAGGGTTCCCACAACAAATTCTAAGTTGAGCGTAAAATTTGCGAATATTGCCAACCTATTCATTGCGCGGTTTTGAACTGTAACAAAGGGAATTCTTGAAGAAAAAAATTACTTACTTAAATTTTGAGACAAATTTTGACGAAAATGCATAAAAGTAGCTTCAAATTGCAATCTGAGGGAAAAAATAAACTTAAAACGGAATTTTTGCCCCAATGTAAGTGAGAAACAACCTCTCAGGGTTGGCAACACTGCCAGTGCTACATAAGCGTGACGTAAGCTTTATAAAGTTATTCTCAAGTTGCGAGATGGGTCGCCGAGTGGCTTAGCGGTCTAGCCTAGCCGACTTGGAATGTCGCTCGGCGGCACGGGTTCGAATCCCACCAGTTGCCATGGATGTTTGTGCTGTTTAAAGGTTAAGACCCAGCTTAAACATAACTTCGTAATTGTCTGGAATGGCTCACGGCCGTAAGGCAAGCAGCATTGCTGCGCAACACAAAATGAAAGAAAGAAGAAGTTGCGAGATCTCTAAAATCTGTTGTCTCTTTAATAGAAACTGTTTTCTGTTAAATTGACAATGGCGGTTGATCACCGGTTGATCCACAAAGTCCATAGGCCGTTCCACTCAAAAGATTATAAATATAAAGATTTTTGAAAACTATCGATGTCCACTTCTTTGTACTTGGCACTTCTCAAATGTAATTTAAAGAATAATTTTCTCAATTTTAATAATTTTGTTCGACCTTTCGAATCCGAAATAAAAGTCAGAAAAAATCAAGTGCAAATCGTAAAATCTTTTCAAATCTTTTCCCCGAACAAGAGAAACATCGTTTCTTTTTTTCTCTAAGAAAAAAGCAATGCCATCAATAACGACTGTTCGTACCGCTTCTTTAATTTATGGGACCAACAAAATCATATCACGATGACAGACGACAAGAAACGTCACAATGACAAACGTCAGGGAACGTCACAATGCCAAACATCAAAGTAACAGTCGTCAAGACATGTTACAATAGGGGCATTCAACGGACACAATCGATTTATGATTGCATACGGTTTAGCGTTCAACGCAACAGAATCGATCGTGAAATTCAACTGCGATTAAATATGGCGTTGCGGTTTGTATCATATGTGCGAGTTGTTTATAACAGTGTATTGTTTATTTCAAGGATTTATTAGAGAAATAACTTAACCGCACTGCTAATATTGTGATATTGCTATTGTTGAATAGTTAAATACTGTCACGAAAGGGATTTTCTAAAAAAACCACGAGGGGCTTTCTGGTTGTTTTCTGCAAACAAATAATTTAAACGCGAACATGTGTAATCGAGGGCACCGCAACCGTGTCGAAATAAATAGGTAATCGGTTTGAATTCCACAACGATAGAGCTCAGCGAAAATTACGATAAACGAGGCCGCGCACATATGAAATCGATGGGCGAAACACGGGGCAAGAACAAAGAGATGCAACATGCAAACTAGCCAAAAACGGTGTATAAAAATGCGAGCCAAAAATTAGGAGGCGGTCGTTCTACCGAACCGACTCAATGGGCACTAGTGCCGACGCACCGGGACGCCACGCACCGAGACGCTGTCCTACAACTGAACGCCACTCCATCGAGACGCTGTCCTACAACTGAACGCCACTCCATCGAGACGCTGTCCTACAACTAAACGCTACTGCATCGAGCTGCTGCAACCTTGCTGGCCGACTACAGTACCGACCCCCGGGAACGAGGACCATCTTTCCCCGCCAGCCAAGGGAAACGATACCCGAGTCCACCAACCCGTCAGGGAAGAATCTTATTCCACTCCGGCCAGAAAAGGAACGACGTGAGCTAACCGTCGCCGTGAACACCCGGACCGCATTCCCAACAATTCGAGACGAACCCCCGCAACTAAATTTATTTTAATTTC
Organism: Dorcus hopei; assembly: GCA_033060865.1. Lineage (NCBI taxonomy): Eukaryota > Metazoa > Arthropoda > Insecta > Coleoptera > Lucanidae > Dorcus > Dorcus hopei. Next base: position 4,559,227 of record CM065424.1, on the reverse strand, counting down.
CTTTAATAAAGAGGTATTAATTCCTTTTTTCTAAAACACCTGTGTTTCAAGCTCTACCATCTATTACCTCTGCTACCTACGCCCTAAACGGACCAACCCCGGGCCCGTGACAAGGTGGAGGCAGCCGTGTAGGGTTATACCGGTCGCGGCACCGTTCAAAGTTCTCATGAATCGATTTAAATCGATTCAATCTGATTGTAATCAATCGATTTGTTTGTTGAATGCCCCTGTTGACAAGCGTCAAAAAAACAAATCTCAAGATGACAGATACGGACGAAACGTCACGTTGACACCTACGTAACAGGTTTACGATGACAACCGCCAAAATAAACAAAATTAAGACCGCTCGTTAACGAACTGGCCGACAAATGGGATCGCAAACCTCCTTTAGGTCGCTAGGTCAACCACCGAACTAAACACAAAAGGATTGCCCTTCGACATATGGGACGCAACTCTGCTCATCACTGATTCGAGCAGGCAAACAGACCAATGATGCAGGGGATAGGTAGTTCTGCAGAACGCGTATCAATGCAAGCCAGTATTCGCCCGAGCTGCAAAGTCTAGCGAACCATACACTTCACCCGCTGGTGCTGTATAGTCCTGGCAAACCATACACCTTACCCGCTGGTGCTGTATAGTTCTGGCAAACCATACACCTTACCCGCTGGTGCTGTATAGTCCTGGAAAACTATACACCTTACCCGCTGGTGCTGTACTGTCCGGGAAACCGTACATCAACTACAGCTACTTCGTCGGCGTCAGGTCATTTCATCGACGGATAGAAGAGGCCATGCAAGATGCGATCACATTGCATTTGAGTTTCATTTCTTCTACTTTTCCTTTTTCTTTATTTAACAACAAGTTTTATTAAATGGTCTTTGTTTCTTACCTTTAAGTAATTCTTCCCTTCAAATTTTATTTTTTAAATCGTAAATGAGTTTCTAGACTAAATAAAAAACACAAATTTGCTTTTTTCCTTTTGTTGGTGTAACTTTATTACGTAATTTCTAACTGTCTCTTCGCATGGATCCTTGGACTTAAGACGACACATCTAATAATTTTGTTTCATTTTTACATCAATGTCCATTTGCAGATCGCTACAGCCTTGTTCCCTTCATTGATAAATAATTACTTATACTTGGTATGTATTAAATATGGTTTCCTTCTCAATAGAAAGAAAAAACTCAAATGTTGTTACACTATAAAAGATTAAATAACAAAATTATACCGAGACTTGAGTATTTAGGTACCAGAGAGTGCCTTTGATATTTCAAATAGAATGCCTTTCACCCATAGTATTAAGAAATCAGGTGAATCTTTAAATTTACATAAAATTTTAACCATATCTATACAGGGTGTCTCATGACATAACAGCCGTGGCTTAAGAGCGTATTCCTGACGTTATTTTATGTCAAAAATGTCTCATGAACATAATGTCCACAACTCATTCGTAACGAATACACAGGATGTAGCTGGATATACACTAAGTATGTATGTATCTATATGTACGGAGCTCTACAGGCCTAGTTGACCCATGACTTGGTTAACGATCACCTTCCATTTTCTTCTATCCTTTGCCTTTTCGATCCATTGTCTGATATCCATCCTTTTTATGTCGTCCTCTACTTCCTTCTTCTCCATCTTTGTTTTGGTCTGCCTAACCGTCTCCTTCCTCCAGTACTATGTGTCATCATCATCTTCGCTATTCTGTTGTCATCTATCCTTATTATATGTCCCATCATATGCGCTGCGCTTTCACTATTTCTATTATGTTTGGTTTGTTGAACAGATCATATATTGTCACGTTATAAATAAAATAAAAAAGATTTAAACTTTTAAACTTTAAACTTAATTAATTTAAAACTTAATAACTTAACTTTGGGGGAGAGTGTGGCCCTAGAGGGGTGCAGAGTGACTCGCTTGGCTTTGTCTTCCGCGAAATTCACTATTATTTCCACCATATTATAGTTTCACTACTACACGAATTACTTCTACGTTATTACTACTCTTACACTACCACGTTACTACCACCTGCGGGTTGGTTTCCTTCCTTTTTATACATTTCTAAATCTACGTCACAATCGGTTCTTTTGTCCTGGTGGCTGGGGTTCGGTCCAAAGTACAAAGTTCTAAAGGTGTCAGCATCAATTAACCCTTGCCAAATTTGTTTCTTACAAAAACGTTCTAATTGCCTCAATCTTAATTGGCACATGTAAATGTAGGATTCCATATGGTCGGTAGCAAAGTTTGAATTTCTTTTCGGGTTAAGTAGGTGGTGGTACTCATATATTATTTCCTAAAATTGATTACGGCATAATTTATTTATTCCTTCTAAGACAAAAGAAATAATAACAAATAGGCAACGGTACAATAAGCTCGGCGAAGAATTAATTTAACAGCGGCCGGCTTTCTCATTGTTTTAAAACACAGCTTGAAACTTTCGGCCCAGAAATTAAAACTTTCCCAACTTCGTTCTCCTGCTGCGTCCTGTTCTAACAGACGATTACTTTGATAGTAAATATCTGCTGGTGCTAGCCCCAGAACAAAGGCTGGAAGGAGAACACAAACAGTTTTATAAATTTCCTGGGGCAGTCGTTTAAATCTGCCTTGGAAATAGTTACTTACTTGCCTGGTTCGAGCTTACAGAAAACCACAAGACTGATAACGAAAATTGCGTTAAGATCTACGAGAGAATTCGTAATGAGCTTAAAGAGCTAATTACTAAAGATATTATTTGTGTTAAGTCTCGCCTTTGACAACTACATATTTCACTTTTTTTTTAAATGAGGATAGTTGGGTTACGTTTTAACCCAATCCATCAATCCATCGCATCGCCCTTAATATAGTTAAGAATTCTAGCATTTTGATTTTGAATCGTTACTTACTATAAAAGGAAGATCAAAATAATTCAACATAAATTCATTATGAATGAGAGTATAGGTAATTTACTTTTATTCTTCGTAGCTTTTAATTATCTGATGGAGTGGCAAATATTAATTTAAAAATTAATTATACATCGATTCGAAAATGGAAGCGTTTCCATCAGATAATGAATTCGCAATTGGTGTGGTACCCTTTCACATCGTGCACCCGTTCGCAAACACCCGGTTAAAAACACAAAGACACCGACGGCGGCGATACAATAAATTCGATTAAATTTACGTCGAACCAATTAGGCAAATTGGATGGCCTAACAATCACGAAATTAGGTTTATAAACGCGTCGGGATCTTTAACGGGCGCCGGGCCCGATGATGGCGCGCGGACGAAACGCGGAGAGGCGCTTAACGGCGATCTAATTTGATGAAAGCCGGGGATGTTTGAGCTGGGCGTCAACCCCTTCGCCGCACACGCACTTCAAATGAAAACGGGGGGTTAAAGGGTTACATCAACGCCTCGCGTCACAAGTTATGCGATGATATTATGCATTCGGGGGGATATTAATGCTCGAAACGTGCACTGACTGACGTCTATTATAGTCAGCTTTCGCAGTTTCTATCAAATTTAACGACGTTCTTCGCCCCAAAATACTATGAGGGCTTTAACATGGAATAATTTGCTTCCAAAATTAAAGACGAAGGGTGGAGCGGGGCATTCGCATTAAGCAATCAGTTAATCAATCATTAAAAAACGAGCAGTTTCATTCAGACTTTAAAGGCCCATTTATCTCGGTCGCTCGGATAATTCTTTTGTTGGAAATTTAAAGCGTTAACACAGCACTGCGTTAAGACTGATTTATGTCATCGGCAATGATTAGGTGCGCGAGCCTATAGTTTGTTAGTTTGTTCGCAGAAGTTCTTTGTTTCGTTGATGAACGATAGTTCGAAACAATGAGCGGGGTAATTTATATTGTTTCGCGTTTCGACGCTCTACTCATTCATTTTTAATTGATCGCAGCCCAAAAATCAAACAGCGAGGATTCGTTTTTTTGTGGCACCCAACGTAATGAAACGTAACGTAAAAGATACAGAAGGTTAATAAAATATCAATCTCGAATCCCACCAATTCTACGTTATGTTCGGCCTGCGGCACATGAAACTTGTTCAACACAGATCGGCAGCTCCTTCGAGAGTTCCAGAACGGTGAACGACGGTGTTATGGTAGAAGGGGCTCTCGGAAACGGTGGTATTCACGGCAAAACTCGTCCGGGAAGAACCAAACGGTTACATCAAGGTCACGAAAAAGCTTAACCCTCACGTAGTCGCTAACGGAAGAAACACGAAAGTAAGTAAAAGAGAACAACGAAATTGAAACTGAACCAGAAAGACTTACCCCTTATAGAATAAGGGCCTAGAGGGGAAAGAAACTGCGACGCGTCGACTCGTTAACACGCGGCGTCCTCAAACAAAATTCAACGACACAGACTTTATCTGCTATAAAAACACTGGATTAAACTTCCAGAAGTCGTTCACGAACGATAAGATCCCCAATAGCCTTTGGTTGGTCAAACTCAAAACACAAGCTCCAAAGTAAGCTCCAACGAAAATGCGACCACTGTTCGTGAAGTGTGCGCCAAATATGGCTTCTAAGATGAAAGTGGGACACGAACATGCCGGATATCGAAGGCAGGCCCCTTCCGCTCTGAATTCTAGAAAAATTGAAGCGTACATTGGGTGGCCAATTTCTAAACACAAGCTCCAACGAAAATGTGACCACAGCTCGTGAAGGGCACGGCTTCTAAGAAGAACGCGGGACACGAGAATGTCGGATATCGAAGACACGCCCCTTCCGCTCTGAATTCTAGAAAAATTATCAGTGTTCCCAACTGTTATGGAAAGAGACTAGACACAACTTGTAAACGAAATAAAAAAGAACCTTAGAGTTTGTAAACAGATAGTAGATAGAGCGGTCACTGAAGCCAAAATGGATACAAAAGATTAAGAAATTGTTATCGCGAAAACGGCACATAAAATAAAATGGTGTGGTGACAGTCGCGCCCCTACACATTTACGTCCTCAATACATCTGCTGCGAAGAAGAAAAAAAATCACTTATTCTCTGTCTCGCTGAGACACTATGTGGCAATAGCAACACAATTATTTAGCTGTCAGATTTGCTACGTACAGTAGCGGACAATAAAATCCGGGCAAGAATTTGACACATCGTGCAGGCTTAAACAAATTTGGTAAATCAAGCAGAATAAACAAATATAGATGCGAATTATTTAACTGTAAAATTTGCATTAAACGTCAGCATTACTAATGACATTTTGTATATGAACTAAACGTCAAAAATACATATGAAAGTAAGGTTTACATTGCGTATATGACGTGGCCGGATTTCATTGTCCGCTACTGTACCTGTTTGCGGGTAAATTAAGTTACTTCTCAATTTCCGGCTAATCTAATGAGACGAGTCGAGGTGATAACGTACCCCCAAAAAAGGTCTGAAGTTATACGAATAAAATAAAAGTCACCGGTAATGGACACTTTTGTCTTTATTTATATTTGAAATGAGAAAATGAAATTCAAAACAAAGAAATGAATAAACGCAAGTAAAAGAACTTAAATGACCAGAAAAGCCAAATCACGATATACGGATCCGTTTGTTCGTTCACAAGAAATATTAAATTAAATAGCAAAAAAAACTGTAGTAAATTTAACTACGCATGTCAACATAATCTGTACTAAAATGCATCCGAAATATTAAAAATATAATAAAATAAAATCCGACCTTCAACTTCCAACTGTGAAAGCACAACAGCTGATCGAGAGTCGTGAAGCCGTTCGAGTAACGAACGCACAGGAGAGACGTGTCAGGAGCACCAACTTGCTTTCCGGGGAATAAGCGACCTCTAGCGGCGGGAGTAGTAAACAGCCGTGGTAACGCATGGCCAGCTCCATTAACATTCACTGACGTGTATGTATGGCCGTTTCAATTTGCCTAAAATTCGGTTCCAAGAAAGCATGCCATGGAGTACTCCCCTCAGCGCTCCCTATTAAAGATACTACAAAACTACTAACGGTAACTTAATGACAACTGCAATTACTTAAAAACTCATGACAGGCGCTGAGGGGAGTACTCTCAAAATTTTTAAAAGTCGAATTGAAACGGCCACACATACACGTCAGTGAATGTTAATGTAGCTGGCCATGGGTAACGAACACTAAAATGGTGACGGCGTCGTTCGATCTGCAACGATGCCATCAAAATTCCAAACGCGACGACTGTACGAAGAGTAACTCCCGGTTAAACGTTCCAATGAATCGTCCGGAACGTAGATAAATGATCAAAACAAGTACGTGTTACGACCCGAACAAAGTTGCTGATATGAAACATATCTGACTTGTATCCAGTCAGCCTTTGTTGCTTGAATCGGATTTAAACCCTCCGTTCAACTTTAAACAGCACAGTTGTACACGAGGTGTACGCCAAGCGAGCAGCAACAAGACTGAAATGGAACAGCGCGGTTTTGATGGGTACACTGCAAGGGGAGTTGCTAAGAAAGGCAGCAGAATTACGCAGGGGAGTGAGTAAAACAGAACAATACAGTAATGCATTTGTCTTGTTGTGCAATATTTGCAATTTCATGAAATTGAAAGAGACCTTACCACTACGATTCCCACTCAATATACAGACTGATCCGGAAAACTAACAACTTTTATGGATTTTGCAACCGTAACAGATTAGAACAATCATGATTTTGTCAGTGCAAATTAGTTCGTGACAGTGCGCTAGACGTTCGCTTAACTTGTGTTTCAATTGATGGAAATTTACTGAAATTATCGGCTCGGATATTTCGACAACACGAACGTCTCAGAGGCAGTTGCAGCCCCTGTACTCTCGCGCGTCAACTGAATGGAACGTCTCAGAGGTGGTTGCAGCCCCTGTACTCTCGCGCGTCAACTGAATGCGACACGCACTTAAACATTACATAAAATCATAAGGAACCGTTATTTTCCGACTTACAGATGAAGCGTCCAGTCTTCCTGGAATTTTTAATTCAACCGAATAAAGGATAATTTAGCAGCGCCATCTGTTGTAGGTTAAATTACAGTTCCAAATTGCGGAAAGAATAAGTTGGCAACATCTTTGGGAATTTACGCAAATAAAAGAACTTAAATCACGAAATACGGACCCGTTTGTTCGTTCACAAGAAATATTAAATACCAAAAAGAAAACTCAACTTAGAATTTGTTGTGACAACCCTGTTAACGGATTTTAGACATGCGATTATCGATCGCCACGTGACACGTCCTAATATGGTCATGTTCGATAATAACGGTATCACTTTTACTTTCGGATACTTTTACGTTTGTATATTTCTTTTTGGGATACCTCTCTTGGTACTTTTACGTTTGGTTACCCTTTTAGCCCTCGGTCGTTATATAACGTTGTCGTTATGAGTTACAAAATAAAGGGGCAAATGAAATTTTTCCCATAAAACCGCGTATGTACACAAACGTGAGCAACGTTATCGAGACAAAACTCATAACGCTGATTGTGAAGTGCCGCCTGCAATTACATTTATTACAGCGCCGAATATCCTGAAATTAACTTCCCAATTTACAGCGCGATCGGAATTTCGTTGTGTATGCGAGCGGCATGTCGTCGATGCGAATTATCTAATTCCCCGCGAATTTATTTTGGACGGAACAATTTGGGAAATTGTCTCTCGCTATCATGGTCAAAGCCCCATAACGATGCACGAAGCAAATTCTTTGGCGAAATGCCGAAGTACCATAAATACGTAGGTACTCAAATGATGAGTATTTAAGAAGGGAAACAAATCAAGCATTTCGGCGAAATTAAGTCTTTGACAATATGTATCTATAGAAAGGACGTCATTACGTTCTGGTTCACATGCTTGCAACATACGTTGAAAGCCATTTTCGTCCTATGTCCGGTTGTTTCAAGGTTTAATGAAACAGCCGGTATGTAACTCCCTATAAATATTGTTACGGTAATAATTTATGTAACATGAAATAAGGGTCGTAGTTCAGTATAACAAAACATTTATTTACATACAAATACTACAACTGTGAAAAGTGAATTTCTTCAATAATTAAAAATTTAAATTCTGTTTAAAATATTGGTGCAACCGATCATCAGGCTCTCGAATATTTCCAGGCGAGGGGTTCAGTTTATAAAAGCAGAAATGAGCGCGAGCTTGTATCTAAATGTGAATTTTTTTTAAGAGTTCGTGATCTATTAAGAACACCGAAATAAATAACGTTAAATTCGAAACGTTTCCGATCTTGTTTTCATGCGACCCATAAAGTTCATTGTCGACTCCTTATTTCCAGGGGCAAGTACTTCAACACAGAGATCTAATTTTCGTCGACAGAGACTCGAGTGAAGTGAACCACTACGAGACAAAGATCCTCAACGATAAGCTCAACGTCCTGAAGGAAATTTGCAGGCCCTTGGAGGACGATCGTAATGGAGAGCGTCAAACCGTCATACACTGCAGTAAGTACCCACTTTAAACTTTACCGCTAACTATAGCAGTTGCTTCGAAATTATTTTTTGTGTTATGTGTATGCTTTTGATTCCTTCAGAGCCCACCTATGTGGAAGCTCTGCCGTTGCGTCGCTCACGTTTGTGTTCCTCATTTTAATAATGCACTGCTTGTTTCATTAACTATGTACTATACTTCAAAGGAGATGCTGTAAACAACGAATTTGTTTTAGCAAAGTAGAATTCCATAATGAACGCAGACATTACTTACTCATTAGATTCGATTTAAATTTAAAAAAAATGTAGGTAGATATATTTTTTGAAAAAAAAAATTAGAATTCATTCTTTTTCTAATAAGGAAAGAGTGCCGCCCACCATCGAATCGATATTATGAAAAAGGGCGTCCTGGATATTTTTTCCCATACTTCTGGATACTTTATTTAAAACTGCACGTGTTTACATAAGTAATGGCCGGCGCGTGTTGTTTATATAAAAGTCAATATTTCCCTTCGCGAATATCCCGGCGCACATCAGAATTTATTTGCCTCGTCCGACAACGAGATCGAATCGGCGATAAAATAAAAGCGGGGGTTCCTGAGGGAAGCCAAGGAACATATTGCCCCGACCAGTCGATTACCGATTATGTTTAATATTCCCGGAGATCAAAGGGATGAATTATCGGGGCCCGTAAATCAGCCGTCTCTCCCCCGATGCGATGTCGTACTCGTGTTTTGTTGGCTCTTCCAATTTGAGTTCGCAGAAACGAGAAGTGGAAGCGGAAGGGAAGGAAACTTTTATCGCGGGAGGTCTTTAATGAAGCCATTCTTTTGCTTTAAGGGAAGTTACGCGAACAATAAGTAACTGTGTCGTGGAGAGCTTTAAGTGTGAGAGAACGAGAACGAGAACGCAAACGTATCTTTGTGTTTGCAGACGAAATTACCGGCGCTGAAAAGGTTACCTAAGAAGCTGTTGAAAGTGTAAAGCCATTCGAGCTTTTCAAATTGCTCGAAGTAATCGGTTTAATTTAGGTATCCGCAAAATATATTTCGGAAAAACAGTTGCTCCAGCACTGAGTTTACGCAAGAACTTAAATCCAATTTTCGAGGAAAAACAAAGCATTCGCCGAAACTAAGTCGATTACCTGGTGTAAGTCCGTCGGCGAAGGGGCAAAGTTTGCTCAGTTCAAAGTTAGATTAAATTAATTCGCATAGTCAACCGGTGAATTCCCGGAGCAAAACAACAACCCCGACCGACGCCACCGCCGCCGCCGCGCCGTCCCGGTAGTGCAGCCAACGGACAGTAAACTCCTGCACCGGACAATAAAATTAATGAAGCCGCTTCATTTGCTTCGATTGGTACGTACCTGTGAAATCGGAAAATACGCCGGAGTTTACGAGCAACAATTTCGATCTGGATCGTTTGTGGAAAATGTTTTCGGAAATCGATAAAGTACAGCAGTAACCATAAATCTGAAAGAGATTTACAAAAATACTTATTTTTTTATGAAAATTTCAAAGTGTTTACTAAACCTAACTAATTTAATATACCGATTGTTTCATTGGCACTTAAAGAAAAGCGGAGACAGTCTACTTGACTGTACTTTCTAGGCGCGATGCTACGTGCATTCAGTGAAATGCATTCAGATTATAATGCGTAAGTTTCGTACTAAAATCGAAACTATTTACAGTTGGTTCTTGTCCGATGAAATTTGTATCACAAAATCTTTTAAGCGGACACTAAATCGCGCACTATACACTTAACGTTTCGCAGTCGTTCCAAGCTGTCGAACAACTGCGAAACGTTAAGTGTATAGTGCGCGATTTAGTGTCCGCTTAAAAGATTTTGTGATATAAAATCGAAACATACGGTATATATTATATTTATTATTTCGAATGTGGCCCTCAGACAATTGATTGCAATAAGGTTAATTTTCGTTACGGTTCAATTGTTCATATAACTTTGCAATGGACACTTTTCCTTCTCATTGTTACTAAATTACTTGGCATATAAACTGTAATAAGCTTGCCTCAAAGGTAAACAGTAGCATATACAGAGTGATTCTTGAACTACATCACAGAACATGGGAAGTGTTTGAAACATTTTATGTACTTTAGTTTTCCAGAAATAATTAATGAAAAATTATTCCCAAAACGACGATACGTCCAAGGTTAAGAAAGAGCAGTAGATTAACGAAATAAATACATTTTTATAAGTGGAACACCAATCCGGAGGATGTGGCGCTAATAACAACTATTAACAACAATTTAAAAAAATTTCATAACATGGCCAGCTACATTAACATTCACTGACGTGTATGTACGGCCGTTTCAATTCGACTTTTAAAAATTTTGACGGTACTCCACTCAGCGCCTCTTGTGAGATTTTAAGTAATTGCAGTTGTCATTACGTTACTATGAGTAGTTCTGTAGTATCTTTAATAGGGAGCGCTGAGGAGAGTACTCCATGGCATGCTTTCCGGAACTGAATTTTAGGCGAATTGAAACGGCCATACATACACGTCAGTGAATGTTAATGGAGCTGGCCATGTTCATAAAGATTTAGTTCGGGAAAAATTTCATAGATGGCGCACATTTTCTTGATGATTGTAAAGCTCAAGTCAAAAAAAAAAATATTCAAAATTGACCAATCCAGACAAGGTGAGGCTAATGGCAAAAGGTACTGAAGGTTTTTAAATTAAACCATAGAAATTCAATTGGGGATAAATTATGTAGATGGGGCCACTAAAATTACTTTTCGGTTTCGCAACTAAAAGCACTGTTTGCAAGGCGGACACGATATTATTTTCATTATTAGCAAATTGGCAACACTGCCCTCTCACAACATTTGTTTTTAGCTCCTAAGAAACTAATCTAATCTAAAAGTAGCCATGAAGAGTGACTACAAGTCATTGAGCGCGTTCAGCCGGGACAGCGCTGAGACATCAATCGCTTTAAACGCCTTGCTGACCTATAGCGCTGTGACTTTGCTGTGATAGCGGTCGCCAGTTTCCTCAGCAAAATTATTTGCGCTGCACGCCGCTTAATTACTCAGCGAATGTGGTGATTTTGAAATCGTAAACAAAAGCCAGAAAGTGCGAATTTTTTCAATCGCTATGGATACGGAACTATCATGCTGGCCTCATTGTCTTGTGCGTCCAAATTAAGCAACTGCAAAACGTCTTCGTTATTTTCTGCTAGTGGAAATATAAAGTATTATTCACAAGAGAAGACCGTTGCGTCATTGCCTGGTGTTGCATCAACAGACTTATGAATCATAACTCCGTCCTTTTTTCTCATTCACCGTTAACAAAGAAATAATACTGAAATAATTGCTTCGGCGATTGATTACGCAGCACTCAAGTATCTATTGTTACTGGATGAATTTTCATTACATCTTGCACAACCTCCAGTACTAAGCGATTAACAATTTGTTCCATGTCATAAATCACAAAAATACAAATTGTTAAAGACAACAAACTTTTGTCGCTTTTGTTTGTAAACACAGCCGACACACGATGCCCTTTCTAACCTACATCTGTCAAACTGTCAATTAGAGGGAGTAGGAGGTTCAGCCGCTTACAGCTGCTGTAACTTAGCAAAAAGCAATTGCTGTCTCAGCACTGTTCTAGCTGAATGCGCCCATTAGCTTTCAGTTACGAACGTGAATTCCTAATTTCCTCGCCGCCATCGGTCAGTGGAATAAAACAAAGAAAATATCCAAAAATTACCAATCCAGACGAGGCGAGGCTAATGGAAAAAGGTGCTGAAAATTTTCTAAATTAAACCATACGTATAAGTTCCGTTCAGGATAAATTGCATAGGTGGCGCCATTAAAAACCGATAGTTTCCTAGACTTTGCTAAGCTCAAGTTATTAGCATTTAATTCCCAAATGTTTCGTGCGTGGAACAAAACAAAGAGATATCCAAAACTGATCGATCTTCAGTGAGCAGACGATGTGATATTTAGTTCAGGTGAATTCTCATAGATGGTGAAATTACAGTTACTTAACAATTGCAAAGCTTAAGTTTTTGGTGTTAAGTAGAATAAAACATGACGAAAGAAAAGAATCCGAAACGGTTCAATTCAGCAGCGCGTTCAGAAGAATTTTTACAGATGGCGCCACTGAAATATATCATAGATGGCGACATTAAGAACACGTTTTCTTGACTTTGCAAGGCTCAAGTCATTAGCATTTAATTCTCAAATTTTTCGTGCATGGAATAAAACAAAGAGATATCAAAAGGTTGATCAAGGTTCAATATGCAGACGATATGAGGCTAACGGCAAAAGAAAAAGAAACAAGAATAATGCTGAAAAATTCTGTTCAGGAGAAATCTCACAGATGACGCCACTGGAATTAGAGAAATCTCATAGATGACGCCACTGAAATTACATTTTCGTTACAGATTCAAAGCTGAAGCAACTTAGACTCTTTCTGTTTGAAAATTAAAATAGCAAGCTGCTGAAAATTTCGTAAATTAAACCATACGTATAAGTTCCGTTCAGGATAAATTGCATAGATGGCGCCACAGAAATCATTGTTTCTTCGTTTCTTGACGATTGCAAAGCTCAAGTTTTTGGTGCTCAATAAACCGCTTGAGTTCCCTAATTTCTCGTAAGTGGAATAAAACATAACGACAGAAGAAAATCAGAAACAGTTCAAATCGCAACACAACAAAATTCTGTTCAGGTGAATTCTTATAGATGGCGCCACCGAAATTATTGTTTCTTCGTTTCTTGACGATTGCAAAGCTGAAGTTTTTGATGTTCAATGAACCGCTTGAGTTACCTAATTGTTCATAAGTGGAATATAACCACAAAAAAAAATCAGAAACATGTCAAATCGTAGCACATCAAAATTTCGGTTCAGGTGAATTCTCATAGATGGCGCCAGAGAAATTATTGTTTCTTCGTTTCTTGACGATTGCAGAGCTCAAGCTTTTGATGTTTAATGAGCCGTTTGAGTTCCCTAATTTTTCGTTAGTGGAATAGAACATAACGTCAAAAGCAGTTCAAATCGCGACGCATCAAATTCTGTTCAGGTGAATTCTCACAGATGGCGTCACAGAAATCATTGTTTCTTCGTTCCTTGACGATTGCAAAGCTCAAGTTTATGGTGTTCAATGAACCGCTTGAGTTCCCTACTTTTCGTAAGTGGAATAAAACATAACAATCAGAAACAATTCAATTCGGCGTTTCAAAATTCTATTCGGGTGAATTCTCATAGATGGCACCACTGAATTTTTTTTTACACCTAATTGTCGATATTTTGTTATTTTCATTTAATAACAATATACCTTTTATTAATTTTATTAATCATTATCTCGGTTAATTTTTTATTTATTTTATGAAATCTACATTTTTCTTTCGTCAATTTTCTTGACATGTCGCCAGCGCCATCTATTTACATTCTAACGAACTAAGTCTGTTCAGGAGAAATCTCATAGATGGCGCCACTGAAACTACGTTTTCGTTACAGTTTCAAAACTGAAGTAACTCTTTCTGTTTGAAAATTAAAATGGGAAGGTGCTGAAAATTTCTTAAATTAAACCATAGCAATTTCGTACGAAAAAATCTCATAGATGGCGCCTCTGAAAGAAATAATAATAATAATTTATTGGTCTCGAGATAGATCACATAATGACATTGTCTCGTCGATTGTAAAGTTCAAGTTTATGGTGTTCAATTAAGGGTTCCAATTCCCTAATTCTTCGTAAGTGGAACAAAACGTGACGAAAGAAAACATTAAATTCGGCACATCTAAATTTAGTTCATGTGCATTCTCATAGATGGTGCCACTGAAATAACAGTTACTTGACGCTAGCAAAGCTCAAGTTTTTGGTGTTCAATTGAGGGTCTGAGTTCCCAAATTTTACATAAGCGGAATGAACATAACGGCAGAAAAAATCAGAAACAGTTCAAATCAGCGCATCAAAATTCTGTTTAGATCCATTCAGGGGAATTCTCACAATTGGCGCCACAGAAATTGTTGTTTCTTTGTTTGTTGACGATTGCAAAGCTCAACTTGTTAGCATTTAATTTCCAAAGTTTTCGTTCGTGGAATAGTATGCAGACGATATGTTGCCAACGGCAAAAGAAAAAGAGACAAGAATGCTGCTGAAAAATTCCGTTCAGGTCAATTCTCATAGATGGCGCCACTGAAATTACATTTTCGTTATAGTTACAAAGTTGCAGAACTTTTTTTAAACCATAAAAGTGTTTTATAATTTTATGATTGGTACGGCGCCACGACGGGCGTGAACTTGACCTTTAGACGGAATTAACGTGATCAACTGAAATCCGAACTCCACAATATTTACTTCACAAACGCATGCAAGTAAATAATTCCATAGAAATAGTTTAAAATAGAGAATTTAAGGCTAATCATGAAAAATAAAAAAATTTCATATAGAATGTATTATATATGTACAGATAAAGTGTAATGAAGATGCACCTGGTGAAGAAAAAGAGGAACAAGATGAAGAAGAGATTACTGAATACAGAAGATAACTCGCTAGCAAATGAAAGTATAAAGGTTGTGGTAAAAGACTTCACTGTTAAAAAAATTATAATTATGTGTGCCTGTTTTATCCAGAAAAATACAACCCCTCTAGAAATAGTTGAAAGTCACGTAACTTTTGGCGTTTATACATTCAGAGATCAGGCCCACATTGAACACCTGCTTTAACAGGTAAACAAATAAATCACTACAACACGAAAACAATTCAAATCTGCGTGTTCTCGTCTTGTGCGCTACGTGTAAATTTTTAATTAATTAACATTTTTCTCATGTTCTGGGAAGATTCCTCTTTCGTGAGTATTTTTTTTATTCAAGAATCACCTTGTAGGTGTTTAGGTAATTTCACCTTGTAGATATTTAGGCAATTTTAATTTTAAGGTTTTTCTACATTCACAGAACGAGTAAAAAAGTAAAGAGATTCTCTTCTCTTTTATCCGATTGTGTACCAAGTGTTTTTCTTTTTTATTGCGAAACGTTTCAGTTCACATTGCGTCGTAAATATGTTTTTCGAAGAAGGTTAGTACAGTTCTAGATATGGAGAGACCCCCTGAAATATTACAGCGCCTGACACCGCCTGAAATATTGCAACAAAATAACACACATGTTGACCTTCCCGACACGAACAGGAATAAATTACGTTTAGCGCTGACCAAAGTGTCCAAACTCGAGTAATGAATTCTCTTACTGCGGCCCATTTTGAAAATTGATGACTTAATAAATAATTTAGCGAAAACAAGGCCGGTGCACGCGCAGTTTGTCGCAAGTCTTCTGCCCCCCGAAGTCCGAAGTAAACCAAAAAAAGAAAATGAAAAAGAAGCAGTCCCCGGTTCATTTGAAATTCCCGCCGTAATTAAAGGCGAAAAACTAGCGCGCAGACATTAAAGAATCTAATATTTATGACTGTATAATTAAAAGGGATACGACGCGCCGCCTTTCCGCAAAACTCACGGCCGCTCCCTTGGTCTAATTAAATTTCACGCTTAAACCTTTGCGCACTCACATGTGCGGATAATTTTATCCTTCCAGGGAAATGTGCAACATACTCGGTTGCCGGAAGTAAAAATTAATTATTTCAACGGAAATTCAAACTGCGCACGTTAAGAGCTAACTACAAATTTTCAAAAATATTAGTGTGCATCATAACCTAAGAAAAGAAAGCCCATTTCAGTCCAAGCACGTCCAAGGATCACAGTATAAGTAAATACTTAGTAAAAAAACGCCATTGTGTTTGATACCCTTATGCAAATGTAATGTAATTGCAAATCAGTAGGTATCAAACAAAATGGCAGTTGTGACAGTTATACTCAAGTGTCCCTACTGTGTAGATTCCTATTGGAGTTTGCAGCTAAGCGTTCGCCACCTGGTGTCAACTAAACAAACCCTTGTATGCTACACAACAAATCGTGTTTTGGCGTCGATCCTGAGTGTATGGTGCATCAGGATTGTGTTTATATGTGACATTCACATTAAATCAACTTGTGCATTTGTATTAGTACGCACTTAAACACGTGCATTACAAAAATTCCGTGTAGCTTACACAGGTTCAGATTTATCCTCGGTAGCGCTGCGATCTTAAAATCAAACGCCTATGCTGTGCAAGGATCACAGCATAAGGACACGTTCATCCAATTTTCATTCGCTCTCTAGCAATAGCTGAGCTAATCGCTAGCTCTGTTGAACGCATCCGTTGATTCTTTAGTTATACGCTGTAATCAAAAATGATTGCACCTGCAATATTTTCGAAATATTATATAATATTTATAAGGACATCAATAATAATTTATACACAACGCCACAGTATAAGAATCTACACATCCTAAAGTGGGTGTCTCACTCTCTCTTACCCGGTGCGGGTGTCTCGCACATCCTAGAGTGGGTGTTTCACTCTTTCTCTTACCCGGTGCGGGTGTCTCGCATATCCTGACCCTGAGTGGGAGTTTCACTCACAACCTTATCACCGATCCGACCCCTGAAGCCTGTACCGGAACGCATGCACAGTGCGTTGTCATTTGTTTGATATCAGTGTCCGTAAGACACACCGTTTCCGAAACAAGGGTCCTGCGATTAGTGTCCGTAAGACATACCATATCACTGTTTCGGTATTTATTAAACTGAAATATAATGTTCAATTAATTGATTCAATGGTTTCTTTACACCTGTTTAAATAGACTAAGTTTGTAAATAAGTTTGCCAAAAATCGGCGTGTGTCGGTTCGGAATATTGTTAATGCTTTGGGAAGCGGACAATGTTGTGAAGAAGATTGTATATGATCTTGGATATTCTAAGGTATGTGCTAGATGGGTTCAGTGTTAGTTAACCAATGAACTCAAGGAAAAAATAATGAAGATTTGCGCTGATCTCATAAACTCTCTCAAGGAATATGAACCATCTTTTTTCGACAATGTACAAGAAACAAGGGTATCTATGCATGGTCTAGGAACCAAAAATCTCTCGAGGGAATGGCGCCACATATCATCACCCCTTCCAAAAAATAAAAAATAAAGTACAAACATCTACGAAGAATTTTATGGCTATTTTGTTGTGTGATCATCAGGGTGTTAATCTAGTTTCGAAATATTATATAATATCTATAAGGACATCAATAAAAATTTATACACAACGCCACAGTATAAGAATCTACACATCCTAAAGTGGGTGTCTCACTTTCTCTTACCCGGTTAGGGTGTCTCACTCTCTGTTACCTAGTGCGGGCGTCTCGCACATCCTAGAGTGGGTGCCTCACTCTCTCTTACTCGGTGCGGGTGTCTCGCACATCCTAGAGTGGGTGTCTCACTCTCTCTTACCCAAAAAATTGAATATTTTCTTCATAAAACAACTTACCCTCACGATAAACCATGAACCTAATTTGAAAATATTCTTTATCCTAAATTTTTTATCCCTAGGGGGTCTAATATCTTGAACCAGTTATAACTATAAAGTCACCGGAACATGCTGCCATTAAAAGTGCTTCAAGAAGCCATCAGAAAGAAACGATCAAACAAAAATGTGCATATCATTGTCTTACACCATGAGAATGCAAAACCCCACAGTTGAGACAATCCAGGAACTCGGATGGTCAGTTATGCCCCATCCAGCTTTTAATCCCAAAGCTGAGGGCAGAGGAAAGAAAGAGCAAACTCCTAGAAGGAAGGACAGCCACCCCAGTATCGCAAGAAGAAGACCTACTTGCGAAGTGGCAGACTCACATCGAGGCTGGGCAAAAACATTCGTCAAGGACCTACGAAAACGGTGCGGCAGAAAGTTCGGGGACGTTGATCACTTCATCACCCAGGCGATGACTGGCCATGGAGTTTTCTCGAGCTACCTGCAAGAAATTGGTAAAGCGAGAAATGATTCCTGCTAGTACTGTAAAGAACCTGACACACCGGAGCACACGATTGCGTCACTCGAGTATAACTGTCACATTTGTCATTTTGTTTGATAGCTACCACAAATTACATTACATTTCCATAAGGGTATCAAACAGTATGCCCGCTTTCTTTGACACTGGGTAATTACTTAGTGACGCCACTGGGTAATTACTTATACTGTGACAACGCCGTGCGGACAATAAAAAGTTATTGTAGAGCGGCACATTCAATCATTGTTGTTCACAGGGTATTAAACATTTGTTTCTGTAAGTATCACTGATTGTGAGTAATCCAGCAAGGAACAACACCATCTAGTGTCATTGACCTAATCAAACAAAGACCTCCAAAAAGACACCTGAAAATGATTCTTCTTTCTATTTCAGAGCTGAGCTTCACGAAGGACACGCAAATTCCGAATTCCCCGTACAAAGTCATCCTTCAAATCAATGACACCTCCCTGCGACCCGGATTCGGCAACGGCGTGGTGAGTTGCCACATTGCGGAAACGAACGATTCTAACGTCCTTTGAATTATTAATGCCGCGCGAGTGAATTACCGCATTTAACCGCGCAAAACATGGAAAAATTGGCGTGACACGTTCCATTAATACGCACAGACGTTTTCCAGTCTCGTGCCTCGCATGAAAGCGCGCTTAATCGGGCAATAATTAAATGCCGTATCTACGTGGTCATGCAGATCAATTATCCGAAAGCGTTAGGCAACCCAATTAGCATCAGCGGAAAAGGGGCTAATTGGGTTGCCTACACGCGTGTGAAGTTCCCGTCGCAGAAGCCGCCAGCCACCTTAATTCCACTTGCTCGCTCGATAGTACTTTTCGTCGGGGGGGTTTCAGGTATCAACATCGACTTTTTAATAAACAGGAATTAACATACTGCGCCATTACATGCGCCATTATACTTGCAAATTGCTTTTCAGGTTTACGACGTCCTTTCCAAGTGGAAAGAGGGCTTACGCAGACAAAGTCATGAACTTTTTATAAAATAAAAAAGCTGCCCGAGTACTTTTTTTTCTTAAGACTTCACGCAAGCGTAAAAGCTCTACATTTATGTATATTGAAACTCCTGCGACTAGCTTTGATCTTACTGTAGATGTAGTCGAGCAAAACCACGAACATGTCGGCGTGTGTGTAGGGCCTTATCTTTTTTGTCTTGGGACATTAGCATTTTTGTGTCATCTGCCACTTTCCACGAATTAGTGGTAAAGAAACGGCCTGCGATCAACGCCACCATAAATTCCGGGGGGGGCATTCCCGGATTTACATGATCGACCTCTTCGCCGGGTGAAGTTCGCAAAACCCCGCGCATAAATAGCC
This sequence comes from Dorcus hopei, assembly GCA_033060865.1. NCBI lineage: Eukaryota > Metazoa > Arthropoda > Insecta > Coleoptera > Lucanidae > Dorcus > Dorcus hopei. The sequence continues at coordinate 4,539,605 of CM065424.1, read as the reverse complement.
CAGATTACGGCAGGGACTTCCCCCGCCTCCCCTCGGGCTCGTCTGATAAGCTGTAGTTTGTAATTTACACGTTTAACCCCCTTACTATCGTCGCCTCTGTGATGTGTTTATTGGGCCAACCCCTCGCAAATTTCGGCAGTCACTTAAGCGCCGCGCCGCCCGCCTAGTAATGAATGTGTGTTTTGTTAAAAAAAAAAGAAGATTAAAAATTAAAAGCTTGGCCAAATCGTGAAGCTTGATGGAATTTGTCTCTCTTTCTCTCAAAGTAATTAAGGAAAAATGAATTAATATGTGGATGTGCGAGGTAATGGATGGTTGGTATTCCTGGCTGAGTTGTTAATTAAAAACGATGGCACGCAAATCATATTTATTAAATTTATTAACCGTTTCCACTTTTATTTTAAATATTTAAATATGGATTAACTTGTTGCTTCGATCCATAAAAAAGATTCTTTATTATTATTGGGAACTCATGAGAACTCGACAACGCCATCTATTGGCCATATTTAAACTACATATTACAAATATAATTTTTTCAAATTATTCTTAAAACTTAGCAAATCTTGGCAATTGTCATAAATCACTTATACGTTACTCAGGCTTGGGGTATAGTTTAACAGCAAATTTATCCATTTTAATTAAATATTTGTCACCAAATTTATAATTTGATTTACTTTGACTTGCCTCTCACTTACCACTGGCAGATGACAAGCTTCTGCTGACTAAACGTATCATCATGGATAATCCATTACATTTTAAACGTATCAGCTGTTCCCCGGACTAGCAACGGTGAAGAATGGGGTGGGTTAATTAAGTTGGTAAAAATTATTAAAGGGGGCCAGAAGACTGTAATCACAGCCGAAACGTAATCGACCAGTCGACGTCTCCAATCGACCAAATCGGGCAGAAAAATCAACAGCCACAAGAGGCGAGACTTTACTCACTGGTGTGTGAACGTGGAAATCAAACTCGACGTTAAAGTTAACACAACTGAGGTTTTATTACACAAATCAAAACAAACAACACTTTACACAATCACAAGTGGCTGCTTAATTTATGCTAAAATTAACTACGGTAAACGCAGCGCAACACGTAGTTCGAAATTCTTCCTCGCGATTCAACTATTCACGAGAAATGAATAAAATATAAACCGATCGATCCGCAAAACGTCAGATTAAATTAAAGTTGGAATACCTAACCTTTTCACAGCGCATCCAGTCCTGCGTCAAGGTCAACGTTACCAACCGAAGCGCGGTGGCCGGTGGGTAGTTACGACGCCCTCTGTCGTTCGCGGATAGCGTCGACAAGCTGGTTCAAACTGGATCCGCTGGGATCGTCAAGATGGCTGATCAGGTTTCCACGATCGGGCAACGGTATATTCACAGGGCAGAAGCGCCACCGGAAAACTAGGCCTAGAAGCCTGGACTAAAAGCCTGCGCCAAAAATCTGCGCCCAAACAGAAAAGCCTGCATAGAAGAAACGATTTTTGTTAGCGGCCATGTTAGCTTATTCGTCGGAGTATGTCGTCATATTTTACCTGAGAGAACTGGGGTCCCAGGTTTGGTAAGGGGGTTAAAAACTATCCCCAAGGATATTCGGTGGTGTCACTAAATCTTCCGGCACGGCCGCTGGTGAATTACTTCTCCCAAAAAGCAAAAATTCCGATAACTTACAATGCACGTAAAACACGTCTAACTGGCAGCACGATCCGAACAAGAAAGGACGCGACAAAATTAAAGATGGAGGAGTAAGGCTAAGACGCGCGAAAATTATCGACGATAGCCAATGATGAGCTATCAAGTAGTCACATGGTGCCTTCATAGCCTACGGATGTTAAGCGTTCGCATCACGCAGGTTTCCCCTATAGCGATGTAAATGAGGGGGAGCAGTGTAGCCAACTGTGCTAAAACGCAGTTGAATGGTACCGTATCGCCACGATGTTTTGGCGGCAAATTTGAAACGTAACATATTATCTAGGAAGTTTTTTTTGACATGTTGCCAGCGCCATCTATTTACATTCCAATGAACTAATTTCTTTAACTGACTTTAAGATTTCATCTGACATGCATTTTCTTTTATTTTCATATTTATCAGTAAGGCTGCGAGAATTTATCGATATATCGATAAAATAAACGAAGTAAAGTTGACGAGTATAAACGGATGAGAACCAGCTTCTCAGCCGGTCATACTCGTCAACTTTACTTCGATTCTAACTTGCGTTCACAAACACTTAACGTAACGTAAATTAATAATTTGAATGCACTGTTTGTTAAAGTAAACGAATGTAGATGGCACTGGATGTAGATGGCACTCGCGAGCCTTTACATTCAAAATTATCTAATGTCAGAGTTGTGTGTGTGTGTGTGGGTGTACAAAATAAAATGTAGAAGAAAACGTAAAACACAGTTTATTGTACTACGTTAAATAATTAATTTTCTAAAATTAGTTATTATTCCGCAAGAAGAAGTTCGGGTTTTTTAAAAAATGATTAATAATATTTAGGTCGGGTTTTTCACAAAACCTTTCCAAAATTTACTCACATATTCCATACGATGATGGCCCGGTAACGGTTCCAGTACCCTCATTTGTTTATTCTCCGAACTTCTTACTATAACCTACAGTTTCCTTTACACATGATTATTTTAATTATCCTAATATTTACAATTCTAAGTTAATTCCTACGTATTTATGCTTTAAAAAATCCAAATAATTTATCTATTTTATCTATTTATTTAAGAATATTAAGAAATTTGGAAAAACAACTTGAATTAAATTATTTCTTAAACAAATCTGCTAAAATTATCCTATAATTTATTTTATCATTTCAAAGTTATTTCTTATGAAATTTTCATAATACGTACTGTTCATAAACACCGCAGTATGTACTTATCAGTCCTTGAGTTTGTTTTTAATTTTTTTTTTACACCTAATTGTCGTTATTTGGTTTTTATTGTTTTTGTTTAATAACAATATATCTTTTATTAAATTAACTCCGTTAATTTTTTGTTTTTATTTATTTAATGAAACTGCATTTTCTTTCGTCACAGTTTCCTTGACATGTTGCCAGCACCATCTATTTACATTTCAACGAACTAATTTCTTTATTGACTGCAAGATTTCATCTGAGTTTATTTTTGAGATTTCTTTTTCGTCTTCATACAATACCGATCTTTTTTTACACTTAATGGTTCTTATACTGTTTTTTTTTAACTTTTGTTTAATAACAATGTACCTTTTCTTATTATAGTCATCAACTTCGTTATTTTTTTGTTTTTATATGTTTTATGAAATCTGCGAGTTTCTATCAACTTGACACGTCGCCAGCGCCATCTGTATACATTCCAACGAACTGGTTCCTTGGATTGACTTTAAGATTTTATCTAGTTTTGCGATTTTTTTTCGATTTCACGTACTTCTCAGTTCTTGAATTTGTTTTTAATTTTTCTTTTACTCCTAATTCTCGTTATTTTGTGTTTGTTATTTTTGTTTGATAACAATATACCTTTTATTAAATTATAATCATTAATTTTATCACACTTTTGCCAGCGCCATCTGTTTACGCTCTAACGAACTAATTTCTTTGTCTTGAAAATTTCATCGGATTTGAATTTTCTTTTTTTACGATTTTTTTCCGACTTTACATACTTATCAGTTCTTGAATTTGTTTTCAAATTTCTTTTTACACCTAATTGTCGTTTGCTTAATAACAGTGTACATTTTTTTATTATAATTATTAACTCCGTTAATTTTTTGTTTTTGTCAATGTCGTTAACGTTTCCTTGACATCCAGCCAGTGTTGTTCTCACTGGGGATATTTTGAGTATCAGAATTGGTGACATTTGAGTGCCAAATTTGAATTTTGGGTACGGAAATTAGGTTTGTTCGTAGTGTAGTTTGTAACTAGTTTGGAACCGTCAGAACCGGTCGCCCATCGAAGTGATGATCAATTTTGACAGTTGCGTTAGATGTAAAACGTTCATTGGTGCAGATGTACAACGGTTCCAAACTAGTTGGAACTGCTCTACGAATAGACCTATTAATCTTCAATATGAAGGATAAAACTGAACTGAAATCACATCATCAATCACAGGTCCGAACAACTGACAGTAATAAAAAGACAGTTGACAACACAGAGTTTGCAATGTAAAATTGCAGTTGCAGATGGCGGTGTACCAAATTGCTTTGGAGAGTACTAGAATTCAAATGACTAACTAAAGTACCAAATCTGATACCGAAGTGCCAAAAAGAACAATACTACCATCCAGCGCCATCTGTTTGCATTCCAGCGAACTAATTCTTGATTTTTTGTTTTTTCTTTACATCTAATTGTCGTTATTATATTTTTGTTATGTTTGTTTAAGAACAATGTACCTACCTTATTTTGTTTATTTTACAAAATTTGCAATTTTTATTTCGTCAACGTCGTCAACGTTTCCTTGACATTATGCCGGCACCATCTGTTGACATTCTATCGAACTAATTTCTTTAAATGACTTCAAAGTTTATTTTTGCGATTCTTTTTCGACTTCACATACTTCCTGTTCTTGAATTTATTATCATTGTCCATCAGAATCTCATCTGAAACGAGTTTCAAGATTTTCTTTCCGTTTCTTTGCGATTTACATTCAATGTAACATCTTTATTATTTTGTTCTTGCATTTTCTTTTTTTGTTTTTTTTTTCTTGACATGGTTTCAGCGCCACCTGTTCAATTCAATTCGTTCAACGGAGCGTCTTGAATTTGCTATCTCTGTTTCTGGGTTCTTATGATATACAGGGTGTCCCGACAGTGTGTTAACTCGATAACTACTGAAGATAAAAAAAAATTCAATGCAAATTCTTTTTTAATTTAAGAGATCCACAACACAAAATTATTTTCATCTATACGGAGTGAATCAAAACAGTGGCGCCGGACACAACTTTTTTATTTCAAATGGCATACCCTATATGTGAAACCAAATTTAGATTGCCCATAAAATTCTACACATTTTCTGTACACCATTGCCTATACCCTAAACTTAACCGTTCTTGAGATATTTAACATTTTGTCTAAAAACTGCCATTTGCAGCCACTATTTTATTTATTCATATTTTATTTATTTTTAACTCTAGGAAAAAGATTTCTGTCAATCTGTTTTAAATTTTTCTTCAGTTTTTACACATTTTTGTTTTTAGTTTTTTCTTTTTCTTTGGATAACAGGACCGTGACTCAAAAATGATCTATCCTAAGGGTGTGGGGACAAAAAATTGGCACAAATGTTAAGAAGAAACAAGTTTATTACCAAAGAACTATTATACGACTTATAATATGGAAGTAAAAGAACACACTTTTTGTTACAGAATCGGTACCATAACGACTGGCTTTGCGAATTTTTGTTTTTACACAGCTCGTTAAATTAATAAATAGTAAATCTGACGTTTGCCGCAATTTTTGTGCAAATTCTTTGTTTCAGCTCATCCAAATTTGAAGCCCCTAGCCGTTACTGTAAGTAACTCTTTTTAAATTCTTCCAAAAACTTTCAATTGGATGCAGTTGAGATCATTTCTTGACTTCATAACAAATGGAATTTGTAACTCATCGAAAGCGGCAATAATAACAAGTGATCAATATCTTTTCTAATCAAGCGACCTATGGAAATAAAATCGTGTGTCCTTGATTAGTTCGTTATAATGCCATTTGAATTATTTATATTGTTACGGTAATAATTTAAGTAACATGAAATAAGGGTCGTAGCTCAGTATAACAAAACATTTATTAGCAATTAATTGTAACTACAAATACTTACATCTTATATTTTGGGCACTTACAGACAAACGGACTACATGACATTCTGACTAGATGGTACACTAATTATGCCGCAAACGTTCGGCTTGTCGCTTATTTATAGGGGTTTTGTTCCCGGGGTATTACGTCAATTGTTGCCTTGACATGTTGGCACACGGCTCGACTTTTGGCTTTAGATCTATGCACGTAGATGAGTCATATACCTTGACATTTAAGATTTGCACACGGCACACGAATGAATCATACGTTTTGATATTTGCATTAGGATCTGCAGGTGCATCGTGGATGAGTCATACGTCACATAATTCTTATGTTTATGTTACGCTCGACTGATTTGCAGCTGCACATTATTTGGTGGTCTTCTCGTCCTAGTTACATTATTGCATTCCTATACAAAACCTAACTGCTGTTTTATGTATTATATTTTTTTTTCTTTAACATTGTACCTATTTTTTTTGCAAATTAATTTCAAGTTTTCAATTTGACAAGGCAGCATAAATTGAATTAGAAAACGAAATCATCATCGTCGATTGTCTTTCTTTTTCTTTTATTCCCTACAACTTTATTTTATTCTCTTTTTAATTACACAGTTAACATTTTTGTAATTACAAATTATGATTGAATTTTTACTTATCTATTTTTATATTTATTATTATTATTTCATATTTATTATATTTAGGTAGGATGTCGCCGTAAAGACGTTAAAGAGAGACACTTTAAAGTGTTTCCAATTAATTGCTTTCAAATTGATTTGCCCATTTCACACACGTGACCAATTGTTTCCATCTTTTAGTTTCTTCAGTTTAACATCGTCTGCTACAGTGTTGCCAGCTCGTGGGAAAAAATTCATAAATTTGCAAAGGAATAAAAAATTTTTTAAATGTATTTTATTGAGACTGTTTTATTGATACCTTTTATTTTTATTTTTTTGAATGAAAAACGCAAACATTTATTTGTAAATGCATTATTTTAAATAGTGACGGAAAAATTAGGAAAATTTTTTGTTTAGGATTTGGGAAAGAAGGTAAACGTAAATGTGGTGGGAAATTCAGTTTGAAACACTGGTCTGCCAAGAAAAATGTACCATACGAAACAGAATCGCAAATCTCAGTTACCTACAGTCCTCCCCATAAATACTTGAGGACTTACACGGACACGGGATTTATTGGCTCTGCGATTTGTAACTCAGCTCTTGTTTCATAAATAAATAAATCACCAAAATTACGACCGACGTTAACTATTAGTCTTAGGCGTCGCCGTCGCCTTTTTTTTGGCAAGTACCGTTTGCATTAAACATCGATTTGGCGCGCGCCCCCGAAGTTTTTTATAAAATTTTTCCCGGCCGCCACTTTACCAACTTTCAATCCCGAACGTCGAACCCGCAAGTAAAATTCGTCTCGCATTTCACGGGCGCGCCGCCGGTAATTAATTTTGATATTTCGCCTAATTCGTCGGCGCTAATTCATATAAATAAGCGAAGTCTTCGGGGAATGCGAAGGTCGCCCTCCTCCCCCCGTTCCGAAATTAAGGCCACTCCTTTCTGCAGTCCGCCCGAATAGGATAATGGAGATGATTCAGAACGAGGATAATGGAGATGATTCAGGACTCTTCTAAGAACATTGCGCGCTGCTGGAATATGTTTTTAAGACGATAACGAAATTACAATCAGTGAAATTTGGAACCGAGCTTCGCCCGGAGGCCCCGGAGCGTCAAAAACAAATTCCGGGCACACACACTGTAACGTGTCACGATCAGCGGAGCGAAAGCTCGCTCGTTGGCACTGTTTCACGTCAAAAGATATGTGAAGAGCCCGGTCGTTTTATTTTTATTAAATATTTTACAAGCCTCAGTTTGCGCATACACGGTTCAACAAACTTATTTGAAACTGAAACATTCTGAGTGTGAAGTGAACACAGTGTATGGGCACATGCACAAAATTGCCGGGGATGTTTGCGTCCTGCATCCGAACCGAATATAAAATGGGTTAATTTTTTCAAGCTGAGTTGCAAAAAAATGCCCCGCCTTCAGTCCATTATGAAACAATTAGGTATACAATTTCCGACCCAATTTTTCGCCTCGTCTAAGTAATGAAGTTTTTTTTTTAATTAAATCTTTGCTGTTACCGAGTTTACGATTTCACTTAAATTCAAACTTAAAGTACGAACTGAACTAGAACAACTTCAAAACTACAAGCTACAGAAACTCCGGCGATCCTGATTTAATATAAAAATCGTATGTCATCAAGATCGTTAAGGGAAACTAAAAACAGAAACGATTTTTAAAGCGAACCAAACAAGGAATACTAAAATTATTATATCACAAAATCTTCTAAGCGGACACTAAATCGCGCAACAATACACTTTACGTTTCGCAGTCGTTCGACTGACGAAGCAGTCGAACGACTGCGAAACGTAAAGTGTATTGTTGCGCGATTTAGTGTCCGCTTAGAAGATTTTGTGATACAAATTTCATCGGACAAGAACCAACTGTAAATATAAAATTATTATAGAAAACGGTATCTACATCTACACTCTCAGTTTGTTTAATAAATAATTAAATGCCAAAGCTTTCAGTACATTTATAAAATTTAATTAAAACTGTTGGCGTTCATTGCGAAGTCAGATCCAGATAAAAATACAGCAGAAAATAATAATAATAATTAATTGAAAGAGTTGTTGAATGCGTACGTTTCATTTTACGTCAAGCAAAACGTAAAACCAGATATTAAAAAAAAAATTACTTGAATAATAGAATGCCTTTTTAAGTTAGTTTTAAATAATTCAGCAACGAAATACAAAACCCAAACGAAAACCAATTGGAAATTAGAGCAGGAATGAAAGCACGTAAAAACGAGTCCTTTAACTCCTCGGCTTCATTAAAGCGGCCACGATTTCACCATTCATTTAAAAACAAATCGCAAGAAGGGCTCATTATTCCCCGGAGCAACCCAATTACCAGCTACATCTGCTCTTAAATTACCGGAATAAAAATAAGGTACTTTCACTTCCCGCTTTAATTGTGGTAGCTCGATAAAAGTAAACTTATCGAAGTCTACTTTTAGAACTCGGCGGCGGGCGGTGTCGTAACGCTGCATTTCCATTCGCCCCGGAGTTTAATGAAATTAATTTTTAAATTCAATTAGCGCAAGGGGCGCTTAGGAACAGAAAGGCAAAAAGAAACGAGTCGGACACGAAACCCGCGCGGTTTCATTTCAAAATCAATAAAAACACTGACCCTTCTGTAAACAAAGGTTAATTGCCCTTGCATGCATTCGAAATCGCGTTTATTATAATTTTTTTTAAACGTTTTCGCACCATTGAAGTTTTCTTACAACAACTTTGATGCAAACTGTCACGTAAGCTGGATGTGGCAGCGTGATTTTTTTTTCCTTAGAAACTTAGAAAGCAAAATTCTGAAACTCACCCTCCCAACTTAGGGTGGTCCGTTACATCACACACAGATAATAGAACTACACAGACGGCGCAGCAAATGTTTTAAATTTGGCGCCCCAATTTGGAGACAAACCCGGTGTTAGTGTGGAGACAGCTCACCAGATACGTGGTGGCGCTACTGTTGCAATGGCAGAGTGGAAAACCTAAACCTGTAAATATAAGTGACATTTAAACATATTCTATGGCTAAGAGGTGCGATGCAAAGTTTTAAAAGAAAATTAACAGCACATATACTATGATCGCACGTCACATTATCGTGTCCTGGCCCCTTTTCTCTTTACTTAACAGCGACATCTTGTGGCAAATGAGCCAACTAGGCTTCGGAATTAGCGAATGGTTGTGACGAATGTTCAGTTTTCTAACTTGCGGATACAAGTTACACCCATTGAGTATTTAACGAACCATTTTTAGAGCGTCCATTCGTAGCTATCTCGTTGGCTATCTGGAAAGATCTACCGCTTGATTTTATACATTTTTTATCAACTCTTGCCATGGAATTTAGACGGCAAGTCGAAGCTTCACTGTGAAACAGCATAATGACGTACTTTTCGTCTAAGCTAAGGCCCGTGTGACACCATGCTAGATTTGATAACATTTTTGTTACAAAGTGAGGGAGATGAGCTACCACAGTGAATTCTGATTGGTTGAATTGGCACTTCTCGCTCACTTCGTAACAAATCTTACACAAGAAATATCATAGTGTCACATGGGTCTAAGATATGCCATTCAGATCTCATTGCAAGAGTTGATAAAGAATTTTAAAAATCTGATAATTATATTTAATGACTTCATGGTTTCCTTTCTCTTTCTTCACCCAGGTTAAACTCGACATCTACATCTTCACCGAAGATGAGAAAACAACTACGGCCCAAGGACCAACCCCAGATCTATCTCGCCCGTTACTCCTGTACCCTTCGAGGAAAGTCGAGATTTTTAGGTAGGTATAAGGGGGAGCTTAAGATTAGCGCTGGAAAAATTCAAATCTGCGATACAGGCGTAACAAATTCGGGAAAATGAAACGTGAAAATATCGTTTGAAAGATTGATTTTGTTAATAAGGAATAAGAAAACCGAAAGAGACTTTTGGTTGATGTTCCCTAATTTTATTTTAAATAATAAATTTGATGCTGCTCCTTTAAGGTTTATTTTTATTTATCTATTTTAAATTCAGTGAAAAAAAAATTAATTTCATTGCTTAAAACAGTTTTGATATAAGTAACTATAAATGATTTGAATTTTTTATTCTGATTTCCAGAGTCCCAATAATAATTTACATAACTCTGGGATTTTTAAACCTAATCATTAATTATACAATATGATCAAAAAAAAAGTTTTCTAAATTGGCATGTAACTGATTCTTAAAAAAGTATGTTTTGTATCGAATGTCGTTTTCTGTTTTATCGACGTTTTGTGTCTCGCAGTCAATGTTGCCAACCCGGGATATTTCTCCCTCAATTTAGGGATTTCTTTCTTTACTAGGCAGTAATTTAGGGGTACATTATCTTTAGGGTTTTTCTAGGGAGAAAGTCAAAACAAACTGCAAATCGAGCCTTTTAAATTCTTGACGAATTTGCTTAGTCATATATAGTTTATTTTCTTATAATTCTAATTTATTACTTTTATTCTAAATCTATGTCATGACAATGCCGTTTTCTTAAATAAAATTCTAGTCAAATTACTAGAGATCAAAACTTAGACAAATTCAAAATTTAAATGCAATTTCAGATTACTTTAGAACAGTGTTTCTCAAAGTGGGCGATATCGCCCCCTTGTGGGCGCTAGAGGCCTACAGGGGGGCGGTAAAGGGCACAGAGAAAATTGAGAGAAACAAGATAAGACTCATATATGGCAGGCTATAATTTAACTAAAGTTATTAAAGTAATGATTTTAAAATTTTAGGGGGCGCTAGAAAATAATTGATTCTCAAAGTGGGCGATAGAAGAAATTAGTTTGAGAACCAATGCTTTAGAACAATATACGAGACAACATAACACAAATTCATAATTTTAGAACGAAAAAAACAGCATCTCATAATTAAAAGTTAGTTAGTTTATAAACATAGCCAAAATAGTAAACAATCAAATTATTAAAATTCTTACCCAACCATAGCACTAGGTACAGAGACAAGCGGACTTTTGGAGAACAGCAACACCTATTATGACATTCTATAAATGCCTTCGGGCTCTTGGAGATGTACGCAACCAAACTGCTTGAAGCTGTCTGATTATTGTGCTTTTCCACGCCAGCTTTTATTTGGTTTTCCTTGATCACGTGGTCTTGCTTAAGTGTGCGATATAGCACGAGGTCAGCTAGCATCTTTACTGCAGTTGCAGGTGCGTTTCTTAGAATTTTGCAATGTCCATCGTGTGTCATCTAGCGCAAGGTTTTTTTCTGTAAAGCGAACACCTGCTACGGTTACCCAGTTCTTTTATGTGGGCGGATTTCGCGTTGCAGTGAATTCATTTCATAATTATAATGATAATTATAAGATGCTTGGATTCTTACAACATGATTACTCGATTTTTTTCTGGATTCCATAGTCTGTAACCGTTTAGGCCATATCCAACAAATATGTATTTTCTTGATCGTTTTTCAAGCTTTTTTAGTCTTCTGATGTTTTTAGCATGAGCGACACATCCAAATATTCTCAGAACAGAGAGGTCTGGTCTTTCATTGAACCACAATTCAGCTGGAGTACATGAAATTGTTGATGAAGGACTTCTGTTCAATAGATATATAACAGTATAGAGAGCTTCACCCCAAAATCTATTCTCAAGACCAGAATCGAATTATAAGGCTCTCGTTTTGCCCATTAACATCCTATTGAGTCTCTCAGCTCTACCATTCAACTGAGGAGTGTAAGGGACGGTGTAGTCCAAGAATATTCCTTTTTCTTTACACCAATTCCTGAAGTTAAGAGACAGGTCTCCAGTATTACATCTTGATTTTGAGACTCTGCTGTTCCACTTATCCTCCACATAATATTCCACTCTTTTTCTCGATAAGGTACGCCATAGTAAAATGAGTGTAATCATCAAGAAAAGTGTAATATAATGCTTTTTGTTATCCCATGTTCTACATTCAACTTCGCCTACGTTTGAATGCATAAGTTCTCTTAACCGTGCGTTCTTGAAGGGACTAAACTTCTAGTCTGCTTGCAGTTTTGACATGTTTCACACTTTGTTTGTCTGTCATTCAGATATATATTTATTCCGTATGATATTTTAGCAAGTTCTTCTATATTCTCTGCTCTCAAATGACCAAATTGGATTAAATAATAAACTTACGATTACGACCGAGCTGTCAAGTCACTGTGTCAAGTACGCTGTGAAGTTGGCAGTCGTCACGCCATCTGGTGATGTTGGCCAAGCCGACAACTAGTTTATACCGGACGGGATCCGGTTACAAGATGGCTGACTTACGCTACTCGCCGCTACAGGGTCGACACGGTCGTAGCCTATCTCGAACGGTGAACCACAGAGGGAGTTCGAGGTGGCACCAAAACCCAATTCACATTAAACGGAAAACCTCACGTGAAAGCTTGCGGGATTAAGAAAGAACCTGAATATAAAAGGAAACGGTTTTGTTAGCGGCCATTTTGGTACACGCCATTACACATTTTTACATTACCTGGGGCTAATGAGTTCCCAGGCTTGGAATTGGAGTTAAATTTATCCCCAAATGCGTTCGATGGTGTCACTAAATCTTCCGGCACAGCCGCAAATGAATTTTTTCTCCCAAAGAGCAAGAATTCCGATAATTTACAATGCACGTAAAACACGTGCGGCTTGTAACACACTTCGAACAAGAAAAGACCTCATCGAGACGAAATTGTAGCAGGTGATGGTTGCTAGGATACGAAGCCGAAGACAGTCACGTGGTGTGTCACCCACCAATACACTTCAAGGAAGCAAAGAACGGGTACAGGCCAACTATCGAAAGCGGGTCAGATAACTTTCGATTCCGCGTTTTCTTTGGCGGAAAATTTGAAACGTAACAGATCACTAAATTTCACCTCGCCTCCATTTCTGGTTACAGCGTTGACGCTCAGAAGTTTGTAGTCAGCCCAGGTACATAAAGAAAATTTTTTAGCACACCACAATCTTGTGTTTCTACAGTTCCTTGGCTTCGATGGAGTCATCTTTTCTAGATGTTTTAATTTTTATTGAAGTATTTTCCTTTTGAACCAAAAAATTTGTCATGTGAGATGTTAAACCTGAATCCAAAATCCACTCATTGTTTGCCATACTAAGCCAGGCATGAGCTAGGAACGAGATTTTTTCTTTGGGTCGTTTTTTCTTATCTTCATTTACATTCCAGAAGAAACAATCTTTCTCAACATGATTGGACAGGGTAAGAATTTCTGTTTTGTCCTTTGTTTTTTGGACATGAACATAACTGAACATGAACATAAATCATTTCATAGCAAACTAAATTACTAAATTGCTAAAGTTAAGTTGCTGGAATGTAAACATTTGCTCGAATTGAAAGTTACCTGAATTTTGTTTTAAATTGTGTGCTATTGAGCACTAATTTTTATTAGAGTGATGCCATCGCTCAGAATATCGAATTTTCATACATTTTTCTCCTCTTATAAGTACACCGGTACCATCGGTATTGTTATTGTTACTTTCCACTTCGAATGCTGTTGAGAAACCATTTTCATACATATTACGAACAGAATTGGTCCCAAGATGTTGCCTTGCGGTACTTTCATTTCAACAGTAGTTCCCATTGATTGCAAACGCAAAGTTGAAAAAAAATTACTCTACTTTTACTGATAATTCGTCTTTACTTCTTTATAGTACTGCAGCTCCGTTCGCCAGAGTGACCCAACCAGACTTCAGAAGAAAAGAAAACTTCACCTTCACGTCCTTCGACATCCGCAACAGTAACATCAACGGCACGTTTTGGATAACCACAGATGGAATCGTCTACGTCAATAACGTGGCGTCGCTCCGATCAAACCACACCGACGTCAAGTAGATTTCATCCATTCATTTCCGGGGCCCACCGCGCTAAAAATAGCACTTGTTTCAGGCTTCAAATCGAGTGGAAGAAAAACGGGGTTCCCCAATCGGACGAAATCATCGTTTCAATTATTAACGAGCCCACGCACACCTGTAACAACATAAAGCACCACCCCAATGACTGGCCCTATTGCTCCCAGTATGACGTCGCCAGCAAATGTGAAAAGGGATGCGGATTGGGCACCGGAGGCCAAGCGAACGTCGCAAAAAGGTAAATTGCTAATACCGATAAGTGCCTCCTCGCCACCTACACACACACACTCACACACCTATTTGTTATCATCGATGATGCAAGTTCTGCAAAGTGTAAAGGTGCAACGCGAAATTAACGGCGCGGCGCAAGTTTGAAGACTATCTAGTTCGTGATTAAGCGAAGATCAACAGAAGATTAATTAATAAATCTCTTTAGAATTGGCAGCTTGTCTGGGTCTTAATTTCAGAATGTCTAAGTTACATACTGTACTAGTTTACGAATTCATTAAATTATTCAAACACATTCCTTGATTAACCAAATACACATACAGATTCGGTTAATGTTCAACTAGACATCCTGTTATAATGCGTGCGAGAGGGAAGGCACTAGAAAAATAAAGACAAATCAGGCCCACTTGTTTTCAATGCCGGTCACCTCCCGCCCCGCGGGGCCGTAGGCAATTAGTTCTTTCGCGAACCGCTATGTCTAGTACCTACCCAAGTTTCCGATTCTGTATGTTTTTAGTTTATTAATTTTCTTGGATTCAACGTAAGCGACGTAGACGACATAACATGAATAAATAAAATATAATCCGGCGCTTGCAGTTTTATGCATCGCCTCCTCTTCCAACAATTTTCTGGAGGGGGAGGGGAGGTCCGCTTGAGCTGAAAATCTCGTCAGCGACGTGCTCTTTGTTCGAGGGCGAAACTTCGCCCGCATAAGAGCGCACTCGGGCTTCTAGGGTGCTCCTTCGCCGAAGTTTCGCGAAATTGATTCGCCATTACTAACCGGGATTCGCCGAAAAGTTTTTGTGCGCGCACGAAAAGTTCCTTATTTGCAAACAGAACGTGTGTACTCTTACACGAGCAAGTCCACTGTGGCAGAGATAACAGAAGAACAAAACGTTTTAATGATGAAACCAGGAAAAATCAAGACAACAAGATCTTCATGTACAGAATCTAAAAATAATACTGAAAAAATAAAATTGAATTATTTCAGAATACAGGTATACAACGATAACGTAAATAAATTACAGTCGATTTATAAAAAAAAAGGGAAATACAGGGTGACTGACAATTGTTCCGACAAAAAAAAACACGATAAGAAACGATGTTCGAAAATAGGGGGAAAATGTTAAGAAATTCTTTCTACTTTAATTTTCGAGAAATAATTAATCAAAAATTAGTCCCTGGTTAAAAAATAAAAGATCAGATGAACGAAATAAATGCCCCCATAAAAATTCTATGGTAGGCACGGCGGCGTAGCATCGATTGTGAACTTGACCTTTAAGTGGAATTTCACGTCAACTCCGTTTTTAAGTCAACGTCTGACACCTTGAAATACGAACTACAAAATATTTACTTGATAAATGCATACAACTCACCTGAAGCAGATTATTATTACTAGTTTTGGCACCGAAATGTTATTTTCGCAGTCAAGACTCTTTTTTTACAAGTTGTACATCGAGTACCTATGTTTGTATTTTCAAAGTTGATTGTCATTTATCTTTTGTTTTTTTAATTTTTAATTTTGTTTTCCTGATTTCAATAAATATAGTCTGTGACATCAATTCTTTTATGCTTTTTTTTGTCGGAACAATTGTCATTCACCCTGTATAGTAAAAGAGTTTTAATACTGTAAATATGAATTTTTAAAATCTTGTTTATTACCTTTATTATTGATTGTAATTTACCTATACCGTCGTTCTACACAAAAAGACGTGATCAAAACGACGTTGCTTTTATTAAATCCAAATGCAGCGAAAATCGATCTTCCTAGCGCAAATTCGGCGCTCTCGGATACAAATCAAGATCTCTCCGTGCGCCATACAGATTAGTAATTAATTAGTTAATTAACTGGCTCTCGGTTCTCTTTAAAAGATAACAATATGTATACGCCAGAATAGGAAAAGCCTCGCATAAGTTTGATTGTTTAAAGGCACTACACTATTTCTTATGCAACAACGTACATGATTTGGTGCACTTACTTAAACGATTTAATTTATGCACTAAACTATCTCAAAATGTGTTATACCCATATAAATCGCGACGCCTTAAAATTCAAAAAAAATAGGCAACCCATTCTACATCCGTGCTATAAAAAAAACAAAGTTGTTTCTGATTTGATTGACGGGTTGCCCGTTTCAAAATCTTCGGGGGTGTTTTATGTAAGTATGTATATGCACAAAAGTCATCAAGTAATAGCATATGCGGACGACGTTGCCTTAATAGCTAGAAACATGAAAGAAGAAATCACAACAGGACTAGAGGAAGCTGCCAGGGAAACGGTACTCCAGGATCAGTCAAAAGAAAAGTCAGTTTATGAGAATAGGAACTAATACAACAGGAAGTACCTTGAATATAGATACGAATTTTAGACGTATATCCTTTGCAGAAGTGGAAGGGTATGTGTATTTAGGGACGATAATCACCAACAAAGCGGACGAAGAAAGAGAAGTTAATTGGAGAACCATGAAAGCAAACAAATGTGCTGGTGCAGTAAATTATTTAATAATGTCCAAATACATACCTAGAAAGGCAAAACTAAGGCTACACAAGACAATTTTAAGACCAACATTATTGTATGCATCCGAAACCTGGGTGCTGAATAAAAAATCTCAAGATAACATATTAAGATGGGAGAGAAAAATATTGAGACGAATGTTTGGTGAAAGACTGACAGAAGACGGTTATATAAGAAGAACAAATGAGGAAGTGTAAACGAAGAGGTTGCAATAGCTGGGGCATTTAGCAAGGAAAGGAAAAAAGCGAAAGGAAAAAAGGAAGACCACCAAAAGATGGAGAGAGGTAGTGCTGGCTGACTTGAACGAAAGGAAGATAAGGAATTGGAGAAGTAACGCCAGGAACAAAAAACTATGGAACAAACTAGTAGAGCTCGGAGCTTGAAAGGCCTGTTCCAAAGTTATTTATATATATGTTAAAGATAATTGCATAAAATCATACATGATTTGGTTCAATTTCTTAACCTATTTAATTTATACAGTAAACTGTCTCAAAATGTATGAATACATTTTAAATCGTGACGCCTTAAAATTCAACAAAATAGGCAACCCATTCTACTCCTGTGCTATGTAAAAAACAACGTTGTTTCTGATTTGTTGACTAGTTGCCTGTTTCAAAATATTCAAGGATGTTTTTACGTAAGTACATGTTAAAAAAAATTGCATAAAATTAATTTTTATTCGAAGTACTCCACCATCCATCAAGCAGTGAAAAAAAAGGAAGCAAATCACAATCATAATATTTACAAAAGGGAAAGAAACACAGAATTTCTTAAGTTCTGAAAAGCGGTAAACAATCAAAAACAAGAAAAAATAAAGAATGTGTTCGACGAATTGAGAAAATTTCCGAAGGAAATAAGAAGAACATATGACGTTCGTAATATCATTTGATATCAGGAAACGTAGATAACAAATAAAAACAAAACTCTTGAGAAAAATGTAATTGGAAGAGAAAATAAAGAAAACGATAACTTCAAAAGGAAAATGAATAAATAAATAAATGTCTTTACTGACGAGGTTCGGCTATTAACTGCTCTTCCATCTAACAAGTTCCCAGGCTTAGAATTGGAGTTAAAATTATCCCCAAATGTGTTCGAGAGTGTCACTAAATCTTCTGGCACAGCCGCAAATGAATTACTTCTCCCAAAGAGCAAGAACTCCGATGATAATTTTACAATACACGTAAAACACGTCTGGCTTGTAACACACTTCGAATAAGAGAGAAACTCATCGAGGCGAAATTGTGGCAGGTGATGGTTGCTAGGATACGAAGCCGAAGACAGTCACGTGGTGTATCACCCACCAATAAACTTCGAGGGAGCAAAGAAGGGGTACGGGCTTGCCAACTATCGAAAGCGGGTCAGATATCGTCTAGATTCCGCGTTTTATTTGGCGGGAAATTTGAAACGTAACAAAACAAATGACGATCGTAATATTCGCGAAAGAATGAATTTTTTATTTTTTATTTTGATATCACTAAAGACAGAAAACAAATGAAAACAAGAAGAACATTTTTTACTCTTAGAAAAATGTAATCGGAATAGAAAAGAAAGAAAGCGATAGCTTCAAAAGACAAAAAAGACAGAAAAATTAATGAAGAATACAATAACAATAACAGCAACAATAAAAAGGATAATTTCAAAAACTGTCGGGAATAGTTGAGGGCGAATTTCAAATTCAAAAACGGTCGATAAAGAAATGACGAAATGGCAAAAAGAATTAAAAAGGGACGGGAACATTTGAGCACGAATTTCAAACATAAAGCAGTCCGCAAACAATATCATTTTTATTAATTGTTATTGTTAAACGTCAAATCGGGATCGTACGATTTTTAACGAGAAAATATTTTTACGTTTGTCATACTGGCAGAAAAATGCATACAAGAAGAAGACAAAAGCATTATTATTTTTTCTTCTCCCTCAGTATACAGAATCGGAAATTTGGGTACTCGACATAGCAAGTTTGCTTCGATTCGGTTCGCGCAGAACTAATTACCAATGGACCGATAGGGCAAGCGTTAGCCGGCATCGAAAACAAGTGGGCGTGATTAGTCAAATTTCTCTCTTTATTCTTCTAGTCCGTTCCCTGTCGCACGCATTATAACAGGATGTCAAGTTGAACATTTACCGAACCTGCATGTATAATAATTAATTTTAAAATTTCTAATATACATTCATTTATAATAGCTAGTAGGTATAATATTTAAAGGCATTTTAAGCAGTTCAATTATATAACAGCGCGAGCAGCGTTGCCAAATTCATTCAATTTTCGTAGCAAAATCTCCAAATATTCGAAATTCACTTTTATGCAACCTTTTCGGCCAAAATCGATCTAAATTGATTAAAGAACCTCAACGGAAGGAATTAATTCGCACAATGCGACCTTGACACATCTCATCCCGTTTTATTACACGTTTAACAGCTGGGAACGGATGTCTGAGTTGTTGCCATAAAACTAGCTTGTGAAACACTTTTCTGAATTGATTAAGTGAACTGTCTTAATTGTTTTGTTTTTTTAATTTCAATTGATAACCTATACTTGGAAAAGTGCTAAGTAATTAATAACATTTATTCTAAGGCCCGGTCTTTTCATCTACAATTAACTTTATCCGACGATTAATTCGCCAGATAAAGTTAATGGGAGATTAAAAGACCAGGCCTAAATATATAACAACTTACGAATCACAAGGCTGATTAAAAATTGCAACAATCTTTTTCAAGGATTTCAAAGTTCCATTGCATTATAAATAACTCAACCAACATTTCATTTACCAGTTTCTTGACTTCACAAGCGCGCCAACCACAAAAAGAAATAAAACACTACTTTGAATAAATTGAAGTCATCATCCAGATATCGAGATAATCTTAAAAATCGGATACGTAGATACCTATTTGCTTTGTGGGGATGCAAAGCAAAATTGTATAAAACGAAAAGCATATTTGAGCAATTCCGGTCTCGTTCCCCCAGGGTAGCAGGCAAGACGAAGAGGTGCATGTGGCGGGGCGAAAAGAGGCCCGGAAACGGCACGACTCCGCTCTACTCCACGTGCACCCCGGACATCTCGACTTGCCCCGACAGAATTTGCGACACGCTCGAGTTACTGGAACCCCTGATTTGTCCACAAGATTGTACAGGTGAGTCTAACTAAATAAGCAAAGTAAGTACACCCATACTAACCAGGCCCCTCCACCAATTATACTAATCGACGAGATGTCCTACGAATTTAAAAAAAATACAAACGAAATAAAGAATGTGGGTGGCATTAAAGCATTCGATTCATTCGATGAAGTAAAAAGTGTAATAACTGTGAGGGAGGGGTGGTTAAGAATGATAACAGAAAGGGGATGAATTATCCTTTTACTTTCAACTTTATCAATTTTACAAGGCCTCGTCGAGACACTTTGCTCCTCTATGTAGATATCACGACGAGAGTGAGGGGAAGTTCTATTACCCTTCAAAATAATCAACAATTTTCACTCCCCACTCTTTTACTAAAATTTTAATCAAACACATTCAAAATGATTTTATCACAGAGAAAACAGCATTTCATAATTATTCAAATAAGCAGATGTTAGTTTCTAAAAACGTACCAAATTGGCAAAATTAATTATTGATTTCTCACCCTAAACCATGGTACTAGATGCGGCGAGACGGACGGATTCTTGGAGATGAACCACACACTTTAGACAATCTGTAAAACCGGGGTTTCCTAGGGTAGCGGTGCCGTAAAGTAAGGACCGTAAATTGGCGGTGAATGACGTCACAAAAAAAACGTGCTAAGAATACTAAGTACATTTGGTTTGCTAGAAAGCGGTAGACATCACCGTCACTCTTCATTTTTTAAATAATAATAATAATAATAATAATAGTTTATTGACCAAACGACACATAAAGTATACAAACGTGGTCAAGGTGTTCTTCCCAGGTCAAATCATGATCTAGGAAAAGTCTCAAGAATTTTACATTCAATGTAATGTTAAGTTCCTGCAGAGGAAGCGGCACACTACTTTTAAAATATAAGCACTGAGTTTTGTCAATATTTAGTATTAGTTTGTTAGAGTCACACCACGTCTTAAACTGGGTCATAACTTGCCGCACAGTTAACGTTAAGGATGCAGCAGATGAAGACGAAACTGCAATCGAAGAATCATCTGCATAATTTATCAGAAGTCCTTCAGAGATAGCTCTTGGTAGATCGTTGATAAATAAGATAAATATTAATGGCCCCAACACAGATCCCTGAGCGACGCCCTCATTCAAGCTGAAGTCCTGTGGTACCCTATCATCAATTAAAACAGTTATTTTCCGATTTGTTAAAAACGATTCTATCCATTTCAGTACATTATCACGTATTCCCAAACAAAACAGTTTTTCCAAAATAAATTTACGGTCGACGCTGTCGAACGCTCGTGACATGTCAAAAAATAAACTGGATGATGATACTGGATGAAAAAAACATGGTATTTGTCTTTACTTCACTTGTCGTGCAGTTTTTCGAGATTTGGTTTCCGAAATGCTGTGGTGTCATTTTAATCGTAGTTACGCTAGAGAAGTAGTTTCCAAATTCTTCTGCCACTTCTTTAGGATTCACTATCTCTTCATTATTATTGCCTAATGTGATTTTCTCTTTTTTATTGGTCGTTCTTCCAAGGTTGCTATTGATAATTTTCCATGTCATTTTGGTTTTGTTGTCAGCAGTTTCGATTTTTTTTTAATAATGCTCAGTTTTTGTCTGTTGTTACATTTAAATTTGGCGCTAAAATGTAGCGGCGATTTACCGCCTAGTAATTTCGTTTTCGCACCGTGGCAACCCTTACGCCCCTTCTTTACATCGCTATGGGGGAACACCTGCGTACTGAGATCGTGAGCTCTGATAGGTCATGAAGGCTCCATGTGACTTTCCGCCATTGCTATGCGTCGAGACGACCTGCTTCATTTTGCAGCCTGGTCGCTCTCTCTTGTTGATCGAGCATTGTGCCGTAAGGACGTGTCTTTTCGCGTGTGATAAAATTAACGGATTCCTTGCTCATTTGGAGAAGAAATCAATCGCAGCTTTGCTGGAAAATCATTCGACACTGCCGAACAACGATTGGAGGTAGTTTTAATCTCCGTACCAAGCCTGAGGCTCCAGTTCTCTCAGGTAACATATAACGACGCATATCGACCGACCAAAATGGCCGCGCTAACGCATATCATTTCTTCTATGTAGGCTTTTTCTACTTGGCCTTTCCGTTTGGGCGCAAGTTACAGCGCAGGCTTAGGTAATCCCCGCAAACTTAAACGCGAAGGATTTCACCGTTTATCGAGTGTTGGTCCCCGACAAATTTTTGTTGTACGTCTGCCGTTCCCAAGTAGTGTGAGTACGCCATTTTGAAGCATCGACTAGATGGCGTAGTGACAGCCAACTTCACAGCAAAGACGGTACATGTCATATCGGTCGCGAGGTAACCCCTTTGACTTTTATTGCGCATGCATTTTTAAGAGCGAATTAAGGCCTCTTCATGCTGATTTAATTTGATTAAACGTTGCACTAGAGAATAAGCACCTTTTCGTAACAGCGTAAAGTGTTTCTTTTTTATTTTATTTGTGTAATAAATTGTGTTAACTTTAATTACGATTTTAATTTCTACTTTCATACACACAGTGGGTAATAGTCTGGTCTCTATTTAGTAGAGTTTCATTTTCTGCACGACCTGGTCGATTGGAGACGTCGACCAGTCGAATTACGATTAGTTGTTTGTAAATTGTCTACTGGCGCCCTTTATAAGTTTACCACCGTAAGATAACCTGCCCCCATTTCCACTGTAGCTAGCAGGGGCACAGCTGATCTAAGTATCGGCAGACTTGTCACCTGGAACCGTGGTAAGTAGAGACAAGTAGATTTAATTTAAACTTGGGTGACACTGTGTTATCAATTGCCTGTATTCCTTTTTGGTTAGTTTGTATTGTTCTCTATTTTGTTCATTATTTATCTGTTTCATGAGTTTTCACCAAACTGTATAATTTCTGGTGTAACCGAGTTTTTCTTCACATTGTAAGTGCTATGATGGGAGTAATTTTGACATGTTTTTTCATAGCTTTCTCCAAAGATATTTAAAAAGCGTTCAAATTTGGAATCAACAGTTCATGAAGGGGAATAAATGAAACTCCAGTCTGTGCATTTCATTAAGTTATAAAATCGCTCTAAGTTACTTTCTGATGGTAATAATTTTTGTAATTCTGAATTTGTATTTGCTTTCTTGCTTTTGTTTCCCTGTTACTTTCCAAATTAGTTTTTGGCCAAAGTGATCGGACGTATGTGTGTTTATGATACTGCTATTTATTTCTTCTTGACGAAGGTTTTTTGTTCACGTAGTAAAGATAGTTTGTCATTTTTTACGTCTTCACATGAATTGGAGTTAATACTTTGCTTTAGTTCATTTATTTCCCGTTTAAGGTCTCTCGGTTTTCTGATATGACAGTATCTAATTTCTTTAGGATATTAATATTTTGTGCAGTCAATAATTCATACATTTCTATCATGTTTTCTATAGGAAACTCATTAATACCACTAATAGTGGTATTATTTTTATTTTGTTGGGGAACTATCGGGTTAGTAGTTTGTTTTAATTTAATATCTTAAAATATTTCAGTTTCTGTATTTTCACAACTGGAGCATCTCCAAGATGGCTTTGGCAAATGGAAGCCTCGCAAGTCAGTTATTCCTCCGCAGGAAGTATGAGTTTGCCCAGTATGAAATAAGTAGAATAAAATATACACCGTAATTTCTTTGCTTGCTTTACATCACTGTATGTCATTTTCCGTCATTCGCCGTCATTTTACGACCGTTGCGTTATCCTAGCGAACCCAGGCTTTAGTGTCGATTACGCCCTCGGACTTGTAGAGTTGCACTCGACAAGACGGGGATCTTTTATATGGTTTGACAAAGGTCATTTCGATTACGTAATATTCTACTTGTGTGCCAGTTTCCTCTACAATTCATTGTGATTTTCCGAAAGTCAGTCATGACTCGTATCGGTAAAGCTTTCGATAAAGCAAATCGTTTGATTACATAATTTTTTAGTTGGGCTAATTTTCCGCGCTCGCGTAATAGAGTTTAACTTATCGAACCATTGAAATGTGAAGTGTCGCCTCGATCATGAGGTCAGTTAAAAATTACAGGTTATGTTATCAAACAATCATGTGATTCATGTTAAGCGCCTGTCACATCATTAGTCAGTTTGATCAAACTGGACTGACAAACTACATCAATGACGTCAAGACTTATCAAATTCGTTATTTCGTCAAACTGCGCTGTCACACTAACACTAGAAATTTGACCAAACTTTGAGGTTAAATTTTTTTTGGAAATCGTCATTTTAAAAAAGTTACGCAAAAATGGATAGAAAAAAAGCAGTGGCAGTGTTAGCCTTATAGGTTAGGTTAGATGTTAGACTTCCGTTTCGCATCTCTTCCTGTGCGTTTAAATCTCCCAATCATGAGACAAGTTTGATCAAACTGACTGATGGATATAGAGGCGCCCCTAAAATTTAGAAAATTTGCTCAAACAGCTTCCATGACGTCATGTGATGTCATTAGTTTAGTTTGTCAGTCCAGTTTGATCAAACTGACTAATGATGTGACAGGGGCTTTACACTATTGGTTTGAACAAAATTAGTACAAGAATTGCATAGAACGGAATAAAGCGTTGACGATAAACAAGAGTTAACGCTTTAAAATTAACATTGAAACGATGACTAGCGTGTAACAAAATGGCGAACTTACGTAATGAGTAGAGGCCGGATTTTAGGTGAAATGCCTTTGTTTACTTCTTAAAGTTTCAAAGATTTTTTAAACATATCTCTTCGAAATAGGGCACCCTGGCGGTTGTAAGATCGCTTTTCAATTGAGTTTTATTTTTATATTTCTATCTATTCTGTACAAAAAAAATCGTCATCGCCGATAGATGGCGCTCTGCATTTTAAGATGTGGATGTCACCAGATCGCCATTTCTCGTCGACTAGAATTTTTTTAGTTTTTCAATTTCGATTTTCAATTTTTAAACGCGAACGGAAAATGAACTGCAATTGGAATCACTTTCTAAAATAAAACGGCAAAGTACTATTGACTGATCCTATACAAGAAGATCCTATACAAAAAGATCAATAGAGGCGCCATCTATTGGCAAGTTTGAGATCTTTAGTTATTAAGGAATGTGCCAAAAGAACTAAACAGAGGCATTTTACCTAAAATCCGGGTTCTAGTAATGAGCTTAATGATTATTATGAAATGTTGGATTCTTTACCTAAAATCTGGCTTCTAGTAATGAGCTTAATGATTATTATGAAATGTTGGATTCTTACATAACTATGTAAGCGCTGAGGTGGCGCTTGAATTGTTGGGGATTATTTTTTGTTAAATGGGGGGGTCTACACTCTACATCTTTTTTTGTTGATATTTTTGATTACCGCCCTACAAAATTCCAGAAAAGCTCCCGCGCCTTCTGTAGTTTTAAGAAATTCAGGTGTTTACGACTCCCCCAAATATGTTTTGCAGAGACCGTAAATTTTCCAACGCGGAAGAACATGCGTACCGGAAGAGGGATCGACGTGGCAGCCGGGGTTTGTACTTGCGACAATTTCGCACGATGCACCTGCAACATACCACCAGAACGAAAGAAACCTTCACCACCGACGCAAGCAACAACACCATCAACCCCCATACCGGGAGCCTTTAATTTAACGAATAACTTGCCACCACACCTCAGCAGGCATACAGGTAAGAGAGTCCTCCCCCGATCCCAAATCAAGCCGATTTTTTCGTCAAATATTTCGCGTGCGAGATTCAATTAAGATTCGGAATTAGAGTTCGCATCTTGATTCGCAGAATTGCGCGCTCCGGTGCAATCGGGCGTGGAGATAACGCAGAAGTTTCCGTTCAGATTTATAAGCAAGCCAATATTCTCTCCTCGAGCTTCGCCCGGTCTGCGAAGCTGCAGCAAAAGTTAAGGAAGTCATCGATATCATGTTACGTCTTTGGTACAAGTAATGCATTCTAAGCGAGCCATTTTCTTTCTACTTTATAGACAGTGCCACTGATCTGCATACAGATTCTGCTTGAAACTATAAAGTATTTGAACTACCCTTATTTGAAACAGTGCATCAAAAACTTTTATCATTTTGTATTTGAGTACCGAGTTGCTTTCATAAGAAAAAATCATAATTGAAAAGGTGTTGAGGATCATAATAATAAAGACGTGTTTAACTTTTCCATCGTTTCTCTTCCTCTTTATTAGGCAATGAAATTGCAACCTGCGGTACGACGTGCATGTTGGGAATTGCAGCGGGGATAGTTTTCCTCTTGGGGGCAGTTGCGGTGGTGGTGGCGTGCTGGAGACTGGATCGGGTGCAGAAGGCCGTCAGGGCGAAGTTCACAGACGACGCTCCCGATCTCAACGCACCCTTGTCGGATTATGTGGACCGAGGAGTTCTATCCGACCCGCTCCAGCTCAACTTCGACATGACCACCATACTCAACAACCAGATAAACAAGCTCGCGGTAAGTACTTAATTAGTAACTCTACCGAGAGGCTAATTAACATAGAACGAAGAGAATTTTAACTTTAGACTTTAGATTCGCATCGCATTCTAATTAATTAATTAATTAATTAATTAATGCTCGTGTTTTTGCTCGGGGCGTTCTTGAATGTATGGAATTTTGAATACTAACCATACTAATTTAATGCAGTGCAGTGCCAAGAGAAAAAAATTATCACTCGACTAAAGCTCTGCCGGATTCACGCTGTATACAAGGCAAAACATAAAATGTTCGAACCAAACAATACTACAGCCGGAAATAGACACCTGCACACACCATAAACCCCGCATCTAAAAATTATATCCCGCCCGGAAAATCAGTTTTCCGCGAATTTCCCCCCTCGTAAACGCGCTCGCCAATTACGTGCCGCGCTCGCTCTTGATTTGTAACGCGTCTTCAATAAAACTTTACGAGCTGCAATTTTCAACTTACGCCCCGTCATAATTAGATGAAGCAGTTTTATGTCTTCCGCAGCCCGATCCTAAGTGGGAGTTTCCAAGGAGCCAGCTCGTAATAGAGCAGACCCTCGGCGAAGGCGAGTTCGGCAAGGTCCTGCGGGCGAGGGCGAAGGACATCGCCGGACAACAAGGTCAGTAGTTATTAGCGGAAGTTAATGAAGTACTAACGCGCCTATCCTAATTTAATTTTTGTGGATGTCGTCATCAACGGAATTATCCTGGAAATGATCGATGCGAGAACGAGGACGAGGACGAGGACGATGTTTCTTTCACCTGCTCATTTTAAGTTGAACGGATTACGAACGCATTTATCCAAAAACCAAAAAAATATTTTGGAAGTTTGATTTGATATGTTTTAGGTTGTACGTATATGTGGATTGTATTTATAAAAATTCACTCCGCGCACCCCCCTCTCATATCAAGGGAACTAATTTAAAGTCGGGGTCTTAATTCGGATAATTTGTCACGCGTGGCGTTTTTTCTTTTTCTTTTTTTTTTTGTGCGACACGCCCGACGAAATTTCGAAGTAATAAAAAGAGAGACGTCTCCGAAAAAGCGATTCATTATTTACCACCCCCTTGAAAATATGACGGGCGCTGACGCCGGGATGTAATTTCTGCGCCGCCCCGATAAGCGTCCTCGTTGCTTTTTCCGAATGGCCTACGCGCGATCCTTGAATGACGGAACTAAATGAAAATAATGCCGTCTCTCTTGAAAATCGTTACGAAAGAAAGCGGAACAGTTTTTTTTTAATGAAATGAGGACTTCATTGTTTGTGGTCGGGAGAGAATTTGCGTGTTTTTTTTTGTTATTGTTGGCCAATAAAAGGACTGAAGCAGTTACAAAACCACCCCCGTAATTATGTCAGAAAGAATTTAAATTTAGACAATTTTACTTTTATCAAATTTATATCTGGTGACAATTTGTTTCGTTTAGTCAAGACGTACTGTTTTCTGTTTCACATTCACACCCTGTACATCCAAAATTAAATTCCAAGTACCTAAGCCAAATCCAAAAGTTTGTTGACCCAACCTCGGCTTTGTGCTCGAAATCATTTCCGCTTCCTTCCACGTTTGGTCTTGTGCGGAGAGGGCATTGTTTGTTTACTGTTTGTTTGTTGTTTGTGGGCGACCAACGCCGGAGGTGATAATTGTTGTGGGGGCCGTGAATTTCGCGCTCTGATTGTATTTTGATGCTCGCCGCCTCCTGCTCTTTCAATTTCACGCTTTTTGTGTTGGCGACACCGACTGAAATAAATAACGCGTTAATAATTTTCCGCGCGGTTATCTCTTTGTCGCTCCTGAAAGCCCGAAAGCGCGAAAGTCTTAGCTCCGGAACAGTTTCCATTTTTCAGCGCACGTGTGGGTGCGCTAAACGACAACGAGAGGGTGGTTTTAATTGGTCGTTATTACATTGCTTCAAATCAGTATTAACGCCTACGTTCAAAAATTCTGGCGAGTTTTATTGATTTGTCTTAAAATACTATTATACAGGGTGACTGACAATTGTTCCGACAAAAAAAAAACACGATAGGAACCGATATGTCCGAAAGTACATTTCGCTCTAGTAAGTAATCCGCAAGAATTTGTTACCCTTATTTCATACGCAATTCCAGTTATTTTAGAAATTACTAATAATAAAATAATAATAAAACGATTACAAACTGTTCCACAGAATTTTTTATACCTTTTCTCTTAATCTGTGACATTCATTCACGTATGCGCTTTTCTTTTTTTGTGGAAGTGATCAAAAATTGTACGCATAGCACTAACGACGTTTAAAACTCGTGCATTCTACAGTTGTATCTAATAGAGTTTTATTATTTTATGCCTACGTGCGACATTGATGTGAAAGCTTTTACAATCAGTTCCCCAATTGTCAAGTTGGTTAAATACTAATTACACTAATAAATGGGTCGGATATTAGGAGCCTGAGGACGATAATAATAGCCTCCATTTTGAACACTTTCTTTGACAAGGTTTCGTTTTGTCGCTTTACACAATTATTTGTCAATTCATTATTGTAGCCCTTATTTCATATGCAATTTCAGTTATTTCAGAAATTATTAATAATTATATCGCGTAAGAGAAATTGTCATGTACGTCAA
Source organism: Dorcus hopei (assembly GCA_033060865.1). Taxonomy (NCBI): domain Eukaryota; kingdom Metazoa; phylum Arthropoda; class Insecta; order Coleoptera; family Lucanidae; genus Dorcus; species Dorcus hopei. The sequence continues at coordinate 4,510,485 of CM065424.1, read as the reverse complement.
GGTTGGATGGTGAATACAGTTCTTGTAAACTTCCAGCCAACTTTCGTCATTCATATTTATGACGTAATGCTATAACAATGTTGCCAAGTATTGAAATGTTTACATATGATCGGTGGATGACGATGTATAGGTTATGTACGTGTTGCATATTCAAAGTAAACACATCTGACGTTAGCGATATTTGAAGCGGTGGCAACATTGTCATTTTCAAAAACTTGTAGTGACAAAATGTTACTAAATTTCAACGAATACATCGTACGTTACATCTTGAGTTCAGTTGGTACTGGTTTAACGTCATTAATGACGAAAGTTGGCTGGAAGTTTACAAGACCTACAGTCAAGTAGTCAATAAAATAATGATAAAACTTTATATTCCAATTTACTGTTTCATTTATAATGTGGCGTTGTATTTCGTACGTAGAGTAAATTTTCATTCATTATAAACCATTCCGTAGAACATTTTTCCCATAATCTATAATGTCCATTTTCTTACTCTTTTTTTTGACGAAACAATTGTCAGTCACCCTGTATAAGAAAATCTGCTGCAGCTTTTAACTTTGTTCTATATTCTGCTGTTACAGTGTACATACTGTATTGTATCACTAATCAGAAAGATATGAGTTGTAAGTTTTTGCAATTAGAGAGGAGTAGAGAGGCGCCAGAATTATTTTACATTTTTATCAACTCGAGATGTCACTTTACGTTTACCTATATCACTTCGGATTACAGCGCCTGGACAGGTAAAGGGAAAATAAATAGTGGCGCTATCTGACGACCATCCCATAGAAATTACAGTTACTTTCTAATAACGAGTGGCCGAAGAGAAACACCATTACCGAAATAAAATACTTAACATTTTTGACTATAACTAACATCTCGCCGAATTAACACGATATTTTTTCGCATTCTCCTAATAATAGCAAATCAAAATTTGATTTGGACACCGTGCTGCTGATAATGAGCAACAAATAAGCGGCGACCAGGCCCGGATTTAGCGCTCATTGCAACCGAATTAAATTGCACCCAACCGAACTAAATGAAATAGTCCCGGCGCAACGCCGGTAATTGATTAAATAAACTTCGAAATTTCATTCGGACTCGCCAACCGAAATATAAAGCGGGCGTCCGTCCTTTTGAATGGAGGTCCGGCGTACTTTATGCAAATCGCCGTCCGACGTTAAATAAAGTCGCCGTTGCGTTGCGCTATTTGATCGGAAATAGAAATTCACAATTTCGGCGGCGCTTGCGTTGGCCGATTTGCGATTAGAGAAAATTAAAATTGGTCCTTCGAAGCGTTCATTCACGCGAAAGTATTAACCGAGCTTTAAACTTTAAAGACAAAAAAGCGAATCCTTTTTTTAAGTTCTCCATCATCATGATCACGTTTACATCTTTGACCGTCGGAATTCTCTCCCCATGAGTCCGCTCAGTTTTTGCTTTGCCCCTCGAATTAATCGGGGCGACGATTAAGAATTAATCACCGTCCAAGCCGATACGTATCATTCCCGGAAAATCGCGCTCCCAGAAAGAAAATTCTCGGAAAAACGGTCCGCATCTTCGGACGATCATTGCCGGCGGGGATAAATATTTATGACCCAATAAATCGCCGACGGGGGATGTTGCAGGGTACACGACGGTGGCAGTCAAAACTTTGAAAGATGACGCGCAGGATGCGGAACTCACCGACCTACTCTCGGAATATCAATTATTGAAGGAGGTTTCCCATCCGAATATTATCCGACTTCTTGGAGCTTCCACGTTGCCCGGGGGGCCAGTCTATCTGATTATAGAATTCGCACAGTTTGGTTCCTTGAGGTATGACTTTTAAAACTTTTATAAAACAATTTTCAATTATGCTACAATTTCGCGACATGCTGCTGCGTCAATAAGCTACCACGCACGAGATAGCCAGTGCAGACAATTTTTTTTTTAGGAGTTACCTGCGAAGAAGTCGCCATTTAAAATCTGAAAGCCAACCACCGGCAACGGCTCGCCTAGACGACACAAGCCCCCATCAGCACTATGATCATCCCACCATCAGCAGAATCACCCCCAAAGACATCCTCTCGTTCGCCTGGCAAATTAGCAACGGAATGTCCTACCTCAGCGACATCAAGGTAAATCAGATTTACCCCGTCGCCTCCGGCTTTTAATAAGGCGAACGCTTGGAATGTCTGGGCGTTATTATTAATTTCCATATTTTTATGCAGCTCGTTCACCGAGACCTTGCAGCCAGGAACGTCCTGTTGGCTTCCGGGAAAATCTGCAAGATCTCCGACTTCGGCCTGACGAGGGATATTTACGAGGATAACGCGTACTTCAAGCGAAGCAAGGGCAGGGGTGAGCTGAAATTTTAATAGTTTTCGCCCTACGCGAAAAGAGACGCGATGATGAACGGCGGCACTCTTCGCTTATAAATAATAAAGCGCTCGGAGTTTACGCGAAAAGATATCTATCAAGATCAAAAGATAATTAAGAACGCGGCCACAATTAGTGGGTTCAAAGGACGATAATTTATCTGAGAGTGCAGCGGCTCTCCTGAAAGCGTGCCACCCGCTCGGAATACAAACGAGGCATTTGCATTTTTGCAACGTCCAAATATTTAATGGGGGTAAATCATCGGGGGTGACAAATGTTTGCGTTCGGATGTAATTGCACAAAATCAACAGAGAAAACTCGATGGTTACATTAAAATTGAAATCACCCCCTGGAATATTCAAACCATCATACAAATCCTTGTTAATCCTTCAAAATAAGAACTAAATAAACAATTAACTATCCACGCATCGGTTAATAACAATTTACTACTTAAATAATACAATTATTATTATTACTTTTTTATTATTATCTTTTTTTTAATTGTCCAGTAATCGAAGGTTCATTATGTCACAGATAATAGATCTCTCCAGATAGCCAACGAGATAGGAAAGAATGGATGCTCTAAAAATAGTTTGTTAAGTACTCTACAGATGTCACTTGTATGCACTACAAATTAAGGTTACTGTATTTAGAAGGTACCGCCATTCATTTCCGCGGCTTCGTCCCTCAAATTAAAAAGGACGCGATGAAACGCTAAAGAAAAAAATACATAACAAGTTACTGTTGCTAGGGGGTTTATGAATGAAATTAAAAGAGACAGAAAGTTGGCGCTACCTTCTCAATGCAGTAACTTTACTACAAATACGAAAACTGCACATTTGTCACAAACCATCTGCTAATTCTGAAGCTCAATTAGCTCATTTACCGCCAGATGTCGCTTTTAAGTAACAGACAAATAAGTTTAAAATGGGCCAGGACACGATAATATGACATACGGTTATAATATGTTGTTAATTCTCCTTTTCATCTTTGGGTCACACCTCTTATAGAATTTGTTTAAATGTTACTTATATTTACAGGTTTCGGTTTTCCACTCTGCTATTGTAATAGTAGCGCCACCACATATTTGACGAGCTGTCTCAAAACTAAACCGAGTTTGTCTCCAAATTGGGGCGTCAAATTTAGAACATTCGATGAGTCGTCTGTCTAGTTCTATTATCTATTATGATTATATGTCCGAAAAAGTATGTACAATCGCCGGCACTAAAAACGAAACAGGAAGCAATAACTTCGTTCGAAAGTGACCCTCAGACGGTGCTACTTACGGCTACGGCTTTGACACAGCGCTACGTTTTAAATGCCGGCGAGTATACAGAGCGTACAGTGAGCTTAGGAAGTACAATAATTAAAAAACGATCTCTTTCCACATATCTGTAGATACGTATTTCGGCAGTGAGACTGCCATCGTGAGTGCATACACACCACAGATAATAGATCTCTACAGATAAATAAAAATAGTAGTGACATCTATTGAGTATTTAACAAAATTCGAAAACTGAACATTTGTCCCAAACCATTTGCTAATTCCGAAACTCGATTGACTTATTTACCGCCAGATGTCTCTTTTAATAACAGAAAAATAAGTGTAAAATGGTGCCAGGATGCGAACATATGACGTACGGTTATAATACGCTGTTAATTCTCCTTTTAAACTTTGCATTACACCACTTATAGCGTTTTCGATTGACTGCACTAGTGCGCACTCAGAGTATCTTCATCTCGTGTTATTACATGAAGTTAAAAGAACTCGCAAATACACTGAGTGCAACCGGTGCATGTGAATCAAAAACGCTATTGGTTATAGAATTTGTTTACGTGTTATTTATATTTACAGATTTAGGTTTTCCGCTTTGCTTTTGTGGCGGTAGCGCCACCACGTATTTGGTGAGCCAATTCCTAACTAACTAAGTTTCATTTCTCATTTAGGGCGTCACATATCGTATATGACATTGGTCATCTTTAAAGCACACACTCACATTTCTAATGGAAATCTGATGAGGAGAACATTCTCTTTAGTTTATACCTCGCTTATGCGATGCTCAATTATTTTTCTCTGAACACACAGGAAAACTATAGATCAGTCTCAAATCTTCACTCAAATCTTACTTAGCACTTAAAAACGAATCCGGGATATCGTATCGACTCCGTGGCCTCTGGTGCCGACGCACCGGGACGCCACGCACCGAGACGCTGTCCTATAACTGAACGCCACTCCATCGAGACGCTGTCCTACACCGGAACGCTACTGCATCGAGACGCTGTCCTACAACTGAACGCCACTCCATCGAGACGCCGTCCTACACCGGGACGCCACTACACCGAGACGCTGTCCTACAACTAAACGCTACTGCATCGAGCTGCTGCAACCCTGCTGGCCGACTACAGTACCGACCCCCGGGAACGAGGACCATCTTTCCCCGCCAGCCAAGGGAAACGATACCCGAGTCCACCAACCCGTCAGGGAAGAATCTCGTTCCACTCCGGCCAGGAAAGGAACGACGTGAGCTAACGTCGCCGTGAACACCCGGACCGCATTCCCAACAATTCGAGACGAACCCCCGCAACTAAATTTATTTAATTTCCTTTAATAAAGAGGTATTAATTCCTTTTTTCTAAAACACTTGTGTTTCAAGCTCTACCATCTACTACCTCTGCTACCTACGCCCTAAACGGATAGAAACCCCGGGCCCGTGACATTATGATTGCGATTGTACATTAAACTGTTCTGTGCTGTACAGAACTGTTCTAGTTTGTGAAAGGAATGCTCCTTGTTTGGAAAAAGAAGAAAGTGAAAGAACAGAGGCAATTTCCAATGGACAAAAAGATAATTTAAAATAAACTAGAAAATTTACTTCAAAGTTTTTGGAAAAAATTTCGAATTTCTTCTCAAAACTCTTTTGCGTCTAACAATTTGTTAACTACGTCTGCTTGAAACAAGTGTTTGTGATTATTTTTAGTTTTCAGTTTTTTAATTTAATTTCAATCTCGACCTCACCTAACATTTTGCATCAAATAGATAAATAGAATCATCATCGTTATTTCCATTGTTACACTGTTTCTCTTTGTTTTAACTTTTATTATTGTTTCACTTCATTATTAATATTTCACTTCATGTTTTGTTCACCCTTCATTTTGAATTTTGTTTTGTTTTGACGCTTTCAGGCCGTTTGTATATAACTAAATTGTTAACGCACTGCTGTGAAATACAAATTATTTGCAAAACATGAAATAGAAAAATCTGTAATTTTTTTTAAATTTCTCTTATTAAATATTTTTATTTTATTTTGTCCCCTATCAGATAGTGTTAAACAAATGACTGTCACCTTCGTTTGCCGCATTATTGCTAACTTCGTTATTATTGGAGCTACGAAGTGATTCAAATTAGCAAAAATAAACTTTCTTCATATCACCATTGTAATCCTGAGTGAAACTGTTTTCACTCAGGATTACAATGGTGATATGAAGAAAACAATTGCGCATCGCATTCCCAAAATAATTTCATGTGTAAAGTTTCTTTTAGTGGAACACCCTAATTAATTTTGTGTCAGTTTCCGCCTTTCATTTATTGCTGAATTTTAGGTGCTTTGTATTTGCATAGAATTTAAATTAATTGAAAATATTACGATTTGAAATTCACAACCGGGAGTAGAGAGAAGTTTCTATGACGTCAAAATTGTGATAGAAATAACCAGGCTTACGATTTCGGCCCACTTCGAACATATTGGATTGTAAATTCCCCGGCTTCGCACAACACGGCAGGTAGTAAATATTTTTTTACATACTTTTTTGATTTAGGTTAAACTTTATTCAATTATTTACTGCGATCGCATGGCCCATAGCAAATTTTCAATAAATATGTTTAAAGGTGACGTGGGCCGAAATCTTAAGCCTGGAAATAACATATTTGCTCCCACGGGAGTTTGCATTAAATTGACACTTACATACGCTTAGCATAGAGTTTTTGAAGTCAGTAAATTTAACATCGCTTCACTAGCTGCGTTCAGCATTTCTTGCACTACTATTCTTTCATTTTCACTAAGTTTCTGTCTAATAATAACTTAAATTCGTTTTAAACGTATAAGCATAATACTGTATGTCCACATAAATTTTTGATAAAGGTAGGCCATGGAAGATATTTTATTACATTATTTACATTAAAATATTCGGGTATATTGCATATACGGGCTCGGTCAGAATTGACTTAGTGCAGAAAATTAGTGCAAATCTATACTGCAGATTGACCGTGTAAATGTTTGACAGATATATTTTGATGTGTCTATTCACAATCAACAGACGTTTTGCACTAAGCTTATTTTCACGACCAATCTGCAGTACCGATTTGCACTAATTTTCTGAACTAAGTCAATTCTGAATGATACTTATCAGTGATTAATAAACACTGAATTATGCGCATGTGCTATCGCTTTTAACCACTTTTTAAACATTTTGGTATTCCACAACAGCAAATGACATTAAAAAGAAGAATATGCAATTATGTTCAGTGATTATATTTTACAAATGAAATTAGCTAATGTTTAAAATTGTAATATAACCACCGTGTGCTTATGAAATACGTCTTCAATCAGTGATTTAAAAGCAGTGGTTAAGAAATTATTATTAAGCACAATATTAATAAAATGACAAATAACCACTGCATTATGGAAAACACCTGATTGTCTAGTTCTTTAGTAGTTAAGTAAAATTAAAGTTTAATTTGCCACATTTTACAGCTTGATGTGTAATTAACTTCAAAAACTGCTTGGTGTTGTAGATTAGACCAGGATTAGACAAACATTTACACTTCTATGAACCGTCTTGCTGCCTTTATCAAAAATTTATTTCGACATAATATGTTATAAGTAATTGCCCAGTAACGACACTTAAACGTTAGTGTTAAAAAGTACCGCCATACTGTTTGATACCTGTATACGCATAAACAAAATGGCAAATGTGACTCGAGTGTACTGGAGTGTCGCTACTGTGTGGATTCATGTAAGTACTGTGTATAAGTGGTAAAAAGTGAGCAAATAAAAATCAGATTAAAGCAGGCGGTGCAATGTCTGTGATTAACTAAATTAATTAGACTCGGTATTATAAAGGCAAGTTAGCCTTAATCATCGACTTATTCCCATGGTAACAATTCTAAACACAATTGTTGTTATGGCAATAAAAAGGGGATTAAAGTTAACGTGTGTTTATAATACCGGGCCTTAATGTAATACATTCATGGACTGTCAAATTTATTGACTTTATATTTAACCACAAACATACATTTTCTTTGCACCGCCTACTCTAATCTGATTTTTATTTGCTCACCGTTTGTAAGTTGGTATGGGTGGTATAAGTTTGTGTTGTTAAATAATTAATGTCAAGGATTACCATTTTCCAAAATTAATTCAAATTAATTAAGTCCAAAGTGACACTCGGATTTATTAGATTTTTTTTCTCTAAAAGTTTGTATTCTTATCATTCTTACATTCTCGAAAATGACGTAGGCTTTCGTATAGAAGTATACAAATCTTTCGGGAATTGCATCATTTTTGGAAGCGATCACTTCTCTCTAGTTCGAGAATAACCCCCAGGGGGGGAGCAATTACTTTTCTCCTGAAAATGACGTCAAAATGACGCACTTCTCGAAAGGTTTGTATAGGTTTATACGAGAGCCTACAACATTTTGATGTCACTCCCATAAAACGTACCCTTTCCCTAGTTTCGAGAATAAGGTCCCAGGAGAGAATGCCATTTTTGACGCATTTATCTCCCTCTATGTTTTGTATAATATATAGCTGAAATTTAAAAAAAAAGGAAATGACATTTTTCTAATTTTAAATTTGGTTGCATTTATTAATTAATTGTTTACTTGACAATATACATACAGTGAAAAGACAGAGAAAATTATGGCAAAAATCGGCGAGGTCGCATTGCAACAGCAAGAACTGCAAGGGAGCGTCGTATGATTATACGACTATAGCATCCAATTCATGAGCTACAGCTAGGCAGATTAGGGGAAGAATCGGAAGTGATGCCTCCGTACGAATCGTCCAAAGAGTAATAACAAAATACCCACATTTAAACGAAAAAAATTGCTGGAGTATCATCGGCGGACTCGATTAGAGAATTTTCTGGCAGTCATCGTGATTGAGCAGAGGAGTCGAAAAGTGTAGTTTTCACTGTTAAAAAAGTTTAATTTGGATGGACTTGATGGCTTCCAATATTATTTTCATGATGTAAGGTTGGAAGAACGAGTCTTATCACGTCGTCATAGCCGAATCGGATCAGTACCTAATGATTTGGGCGACAATTTCAAGCCATGGACAAGAGGGTATAGGAATTCTGGAAGGGAACAGACTGCTCATAAATACCTAGACTTGCTCCAGAGACAAGTTGATAACATTGCAGCGTTATTTCCCGATCAACAATGGACATTTCAGCACGACAATGCGCCAATTCACATGGCAAGAATAATCACACATGGTTGAATGAGAACAATATCAACGTTCTGGAGTGGCTCGCTCTTTCCCCTGACTTGAATATCATAGAAAATTTATGGAGTTGGATGACCAAAAAGAATCTATGGGGAAAGACGACAGTTTCAACACCAGAGAGAAACTAATAGTAACCATAAGAACATCCTGGGAAGCAATTTATTAAATAGTTTATTTAATTCATTACCTCATCGCTTAATTATTAGCCGTCATTGAGAAACGAGGAGGTCATACTCGATATGAAAATAAATATTATTTTATTTATTCATTTTTTTGTTTTATTTAGTGTGAGAGTAATCAAGTGTCGCTTAGGAAATAACCATCACAGTGGCAAGAATTCTCAAAAATTAGTTTTTGAAATTTTTTATGCAAATTGGTGCCTAAAGCTGGTTTATTAAAAAAATAGCGTCAACTGTGCTGGGGTGAGAGTAATCAAGTGTCGCGCACTGTACAGTAGCGGATAATAAAATACGGGCAAGAGTTTGACATGTGCATATTTCGACAAATTTGGTAAATCAGGTTTTTATTGACTTTATATTTTTGTCAAAATAAATAAATAAAATTTGAATTAAACGTCAGGATTACTATTGACATGCATTAAACGTCAAAAATATTAAAGCGAGGTTTACATTGTGCAAATGGCTTGCCCGGATTTTATTATCCACTACTGTAACTTTCAAAAAATGTAACTTATGTATTTATAAACTGACATAGGGCCGATATTTCACTTGTGGATTAAGTTTAAGCTTCGTTTTATTCCCTTAGAAACAATTGTCTTAACTATTGTTTCTATGGGAATAAAACGAAGCTTAAAGTTAAACCATGACTGAAATATCGGCCCATAGCGTCAAATAACTCGAACCTATTTCTAATGAAGTCATTTTCACACCATGAAAATATTGAAAAAAATGTGGCAATTTTTTGTTACTTGATTGACACTTTTGAAAAATCTTTCTGTTCTAGAATTGAAGTTTCCTTGGACAGTCCCACATTCTTAATAAGTCATATTTGAAGAATTTGCAAAAAATATTTAAATAAAAGCAAAACTCAGAATGTTAAGATATTTAAAAAAAAAACGCGAACATTAGGCGATATTTTCATTCCACAATCTAATACCTATGTATTTCTTCCAAATTTGACGCAGTTGCATAGGAAACGTAGCGTTTAAAATAATTTAGGGAAAAAATTCAAGAAATTAAATAATTAATTATATTTTTGGGGTCCTCACTCATTAAATCCGACAGAAAGGAAATATTTTCTCGTGTTCAAAGTATTTCTGTGTTTGTCCAGAATACGCACGCAAGATTTCAACCCTCTATTCCACCAAAATCTCACAGAATTGACCCTTTTAAAAATTTTACTACGAAAGGGATTCCGTACTGACGTCACAGCACCGAAATACTATAATTCATTCATGTCAGCCGTCAATTCTCGGAACTAATACAGATCAGCCAATCAACGACGCGACCTTTGAAGGTCGCCCGAGTCATGCCAATTTCTGACTGACAGGAGCGGGAGTTTCCTGTTTAGCGGTTGGCGTCATGGCGTCACTTAAAAGTAACTAAATTATTTTGACAGTTTTGAATTGCAAGCGAATTCAAATTTGCTTATTTAAAAGATTTTTGAGTTTAAAATAATTGGGAAAGCATAAAATGGTGTGTAACCAATTTTTCTTCAATCTAAAACAAACAATTTATTGAACATAACCTCAAAATTCAATTCGGTTTTATCTGTCTACATAGCGGCTAGTGTTCTTGATTCTTTTGAATGTATTTGTGATAGAACCTCGTCTTATTCAGAAATACCATTATAATTATTATTAATTTTCTGTTTATTTGAAAAAAAAAAACTTAGTAAGTTTCACATAACTATTTTACAGTTCCCGTGAAATGGATGGCCCCCGAATCTCTCTCGGACCACCTGTACACCACCAAATCAGATGTGTGGAGTTTCGGCATTTTGGTCTGGGAGTTGGTCACCCTCGGTGCAACCCCATACCCCGGAATACCCGTACAAAACCTCTTCCACCTGTTACGACAAGGCTACCGAATGGAACGCCCGGAAAATTGCTCCTTACCGCTGTAAGAAATCGCTCTCAATTACGCACGTTTTTATTAATGTCTTACGAACTTCAGGTACAAGATAATGCGGGGCTGTTGGCACATAGAACCGGAGCAGAGACCCAAGTTCTCCGAGCTCGCGCTCAAATTCGAGAAGATGTTAAGCGACGGCATCGAATACTTGGATTTAACGACGAACATCATCCACAATCGAAGTTACTTCTGCACGAATTGCGAAGATACCGAAGGTAATCGTCGTTTAATCGAGAATATTCTGATTGTACCCTATGAATTCCAGATGAAAGTGAAAATATGAACAACAACATCAACAAGGCGACTTCGCTAGACTCGGTTAACTACCTGGAGAAATTGCAGCAGTACGTTAAATGTGGAGAATCGGAGAAGTTGCTGGAACCAGTCGCCGAAACTGAAGCACCGCACGAGCAGGTCCTGGCCAAAGGATATGAAACTCCGGTCAAGGTAACGCAAAAATTAGAGCGAGCCAAGACCCCAACCAATGAATGCCCCCAGTACTACACCGACATGGCAGCGGGAAACTCCAAAGTAACAGCCTAAGATTCTCCCCCTTACTTTTTCTAGTCATCCAATTATTTCTTCCTTTTTTGTTATTTGTACATAAAAAAAGTAATTTATTCGTCAAAGAAGAAATGATTTCCAAGAACTATTGTACAGAGGAAAATTTCGCACTTTTTCCCGCCCCACCCCCCTCACCCCGATTGTTAAATATGTAGGTTTGTAAAGATTAGCGGTGTAAATATTTTTGATATTTATGACATTCCATCTACGGCCGAAACGGCTGAAAATTAAAATAATGCTTGCGCTTCGATGTCCAATACCTGTTAAAGAGACATACTCCAATGCTTTTACAAAAAAAAAAGAAAGCTGCAAACTTGTCTTGTAATTTACAAGAAATAATTGAAAAGTGAAAAATGCAATCTGTAATAAGTCGACTGCTAAGTATACTTGTTGAGGACTAATGGCCAGTTGCACCAAACACTTAAGCTGAGCTTAAATTTAAGCGGTGTTTATAATGTGACATTTGAGGTTACACAACATTGTGCAAGTTATATTCTAAGTGACGCTTAAAGGTAAGCAGAGCTTAAGTGTTTGGTGCAACTGGGCCTAATTGATATTTTAGCCAGAAGTATCCTTTTTTTAAGTACCATAGGTATACTTAGTAGTTCAAGCTAAAATTATTTTTTTAACTATAACCATCGGTATCAACCAGGCAGACAACAATGTCCTCATACTGGTATTACCTATATTAAAAAAATTTCTGACAATGTTAATCAATACTTAAAAATTGTGGCTTCCTCCAAGAAAAGTTATTCAACATTGTTAAGTTAAATGTCATTTTTTAAACAAAGAATTCTTAGTGCTAGTAAACCAAAAAATATTTTCTATCAGTAGTAGACTTTAGTATTTAAAAAAACTGATTTCAAATCGAATTTATGCCCCTGTTTTCCACTCGTGTAAAACAAAAGTTTTGAATATGCTTAATTAACTTGTATATAGTACCAACAATCTCTATTTTTCAGCTTTGAAATGACAAATCAGGCAAATAATAAAACATAACAGGATATATTATTTCCATTTACATGTGTTATATATTAATATACAAAGTTTCGGCTGGAGTTTTCAAAATGGTTTCCGCAATTTTTTTTTTCGCTCGCTCTATTTAGAAGTCGAGCTGGTGTTGAGAAGGCATCATTGAAAACTCCAGCCGATCTCTAACTTTAAGTACATATATTATAAACACATAAGACTATGAAGACTGCATGTAAAATTAATTGTAAATGTGAACTGTATGTATGTATGTATTAGTAAATGTCTTGTTGGGAATTTTTATTATAAATTGTGCTTAATAAATTTATTCACTTTAACCTTGACGTTTCTTTCCGTTTCCTAAATTTAAAATGGATTAAAAACTAGCTTCCTACTTGAGTTTGGTCCGGTTCTTACTTGTGATAGATATTACTTAATTATTATACGAAGATTTTTATTGAGTAAATTAATTTAATTACTAGTGATGTTTCAAAGAACAGATTGTTCGCTATGTCAAAGTGAAAAATCTGTTTTCTTTTTCATATAACTACCCTACTATTGACAAAATTGTTTTCTTGTGAAACTCTAGTGTATTATCAAAAAAATTATTTGATGTGTGCCTCGTAAAATAACTCAAGAATATTTTTTAAATGTTCACGTCACTTGAAGGTAAAATATACATGAAATGGTTTATGGTGAAGAACTGAAACATTCATGAAAGCTAACAATTGTTCTTTTGAGCATCATCCTGCAAACCTGTTTGTAATCGACACAAAACAATTAAAAAGTAGAAAGTACTAATCAAGGACTACTAATAGTGGAACTGTTGAGGATAAATTGATATTTAAACCAGAAATATCCCTTTTTGAAGTACCATAAATGTACAGGGTAAATTAATATTTTAGCTGGAAATACCTCCATTGTTAAATATCATAAAATCCAGGTACACATATAAAAATTTTTGGGATAAAATGTTCTCCTCCTAATCGGTGTTAAAAAATACGGATAGAGTTTTACTTGAAAAGTTGTAAAGCTCATCTCATTTAGTGATATTAAAATCTTTTCTTGATTAACACTTTCTAAAGTTAAAAGTCCTAACTCCGTTTATTTTAACACCAAAAACGGATGGACGCGAGGAAACACCAGATGCGAGGGAACTCCAGATTTTTATCTGTGTATAGAAACATTTCCCAGCTGAAAGTATTATTAAGTACCATCTGGGGTTCTGGGTAAAATGTAATTAGCAACAAATAGAAAATAACACATCTTTACTTATTTTATCTTTAATATAATATACTTTTAATGTAGAAGGTAGGTTATGGACTAACTCAAAATCCTTCTCAAGACATTCACAGTCACTGAAAATACATTCAACACATGCGAAGCATCGATCCACCACTGTCTCGTTCAGTACATCTATTGAGAGTAGCCGGTGCTTGGTAATATTTTGAAAAAACGGTTTTAGTCCATCATCTTTAGTCGGCTTTCACATCAAAGTAGCAAGCTGCATGCTACTAATATTAGAACCTATGTAAACAATTGATAACATTCACACCGGTGTAGCGTAGCATTCATGCGACCTGCCACTTGCGACGTGCAGCTTAGCTTATAGGACAAGTTCTATATTTTGCTACGCTGCTTCTCAGAAGAGACAGCGGTTTCGTCTTAAATTAAAACATTGTCAAGCTAAATGAGGGTTCTTGACAACATGTTGACACCAAACCATCAGGAACCACAATGTTGTGGTTCTTGATGCTTTTTCATCATTTCATACACATGCTACAAACAGCATGGAAGTCTTTAACAATTACACCTTCTCTTTCTTTTTCTCCTCCTAACAACCACCGCCAATTAACGCCATAGCTTCATTTTCAGATGACATCTTGATTATAATAACTCGCAAGACACTGCCAATTCGTGAATCACACAGCTTGTTATGCTACCTTGATGTGAACGCAAAATTTTAAGATGCGCAGCGCGGCACGCTACTTCTCAAAGGATGCAAGTAGCATGCAGCTTGCTACTTTGGTGTGAAAGCCGACTTAGATAGCTCTGCCGGTGCTGCTTCATCATCCTCCTGTTTGATCTGATAATAAACACGCCAACCACACACTGGTCGTTGTTTCCGGGTAAAACCTTCGATTTTCTTTGTTGAATATCTCATACAATTTGTTTCAGGCGCTATTGTATTAATTTTTACTACAATTTTTTCACTGCATAAATTTCTCAGGATCATCAGTGATAAATAGCATTAAATTCTTTTTACAATTCTTCATTCTTTCTTTATCCCTTCGTTAACAAACTGACAAGCTCCATTATCTCAATATTTTTATATATTTACGAGGTAATTTTTCGTAACACCAAAGAATGAAATACCTACATCACAAATCATGAAACCGTATGGTGTGAAACCTAAACTTTAAATTGATTTTAAGTGAACGAAAATACTTTTGCAACCTTTTTAAATACTTTTCTAAAGAGAGACGAGTAACAAATCCCCAAGGAAGGAATTTAGACTTTCCAGGAAAGTCGTCCATTACCTCACTACACTTATTTTCCATAAAAACTGAAGCAAGACTAGGATCAAAAAATATTTTAAAAATTCGTTAATACCTCGCAACATTTTCACTCCACAATCTAATATTTTTGCTGAGCAGTTATTTTAACACCGTTTGTAAAGTTTATGCCGGAAGATAGATAACATACAAAGATAATGCAAAATTTCAGACCTCGATTTCAAGCCTTGTGCATTAATACATGCCTAAACCGCAGGATTTCTCAATTAAACAATTAAGTTACTCTCATACAAAAATACTTACAACAAATTCAATTAATTCGCAAAATTCTGTGTTAACTCCTGTGATTCAAGTTGGATGCATATCATAACCTCATCTCCATTGGGCTCGGCTCATTGACGCCGACGGGACGACCAAATGATGAAATCAACGCTAACCATTTATTATCGTTAATTCATTATAAATTGATCGTTTTTCTCTAAATAAAACCAATAATCTTATCTTCTTGACATTACGCATTTTACCAACAATGGCGTCCGTACAACGTAGGTAGCTTCATTACCGACCGTGTGTGATGTCGAGGTTAATTGGGAGAATTTTTTAAAATTGCGCGGGAAACTCGGTTTTTAACCAATCAATTGCTCCGCTGTCATCAAAAATGTCAACTCGCGATCTGGCAACGCCGTAGGAAATCTCATAATCTTATTTAGAAATGGCAAGGGCGAGAGGTGTGACTGTCTGAGTGCGATTAGTTTTAAGTGATAGTGATTACTTATGTGATAGGCACAATTTAATCTAGCGGAAGGGAACGTCGCTCGATAAGGAACTAATTCGCACAGGTAGGTACGTACACGTTTTCGTAATCAATCGATAAGCGACCCGATTAGATTAGACGAATCGTACGTAAACAAACAAAGCGTTTTTCGGATGCTACGGCGAGGGAAGACGGTTTTTTGAGTTTTTTTGAGGGGTTTTGCGAGTAATCAGAGTTTTAAATAACATGCTACTAATCTGTCAAGCGTGGGCGTTCGATTTTTGACGTATACATGCGCACACTCATTGACTATTATTTCAAAATGATTTCACGCCAGTTTTCAGTTAGCTTCGCCTCAATTAAATAGTAGTAAACGTTGAATTTTCCAAGGAAATTCAGTTTGCTTGCAGAATTTGACGTCAGAAGCATGAATCACTGGCTATATTTATCCCAAGCTTAATTTGACAGCTCAAACCTAATTATCTTATTACCGTGTTATTACCCATTAATAAACAACAAATATGATAAAGAAACTTTAAGCGGAAACACATTTTTTTTTAATCTCGGCTATAATTTAAAAAGGCGCCAGAAATAATCTTCTGAACTTACGCCCTATAAAACCCCCCCAGAGTTTATAATTTAATTATTTTATATGATTGCTAAGTGATGGCTAAGTGATTAGGTTACGCTGACTCGACACAGATGTTTGGATTCCCTTCACGAGCCAGTGCTTCACGCTTTCACAGAAGAAAGATTTTTTTGCCCATATACAAGCTGCTTTCGTTTATACCCGTGATTACTAATCATGTAATCGTGATCACAATTCTGCGTGTTCGTTCTCTGTGATTACTTTCTCCCCCACCTCCGATTAAGCGATCATGATTACAATTTTGATAATCACAAGTTATGTGTGATTTTGTATGATTTGATCACAAAAACGTAACCTAGAAACATTACCGGTTTCATGTGTTTTGGTCAATATTGGGTGATCATATGATTCTGTTCACCTAATCATTGATTCTATGATTGGCTTGAACGAAAGCAGCTAATGTTAGACGTTTGCGACCTTTTAAAGCAGATTCCGTAAATATTGCAAGGCATAGAAGAAAAAGTTGCCTCTGCCGCGAGTTATTGCCCCTACTTTTCATTGATGAGGTCACTCAAGTTCACGCCACTCAAGACGTTGCGTTTGATGAACAAATAAAACTGCCCTTGTATTCGTAAACCCCATGGAATCGTTTGCCAAATTTCCGTTACTAATGGCTCTATTTTTAGCCGGCCGCTTTTCATCGCGTCGCCGTGAAGTTTACGGACTCCCGTTTGCCGGAGAAATTGATGTGGTTTTTTTTTGGTGTCTTTCTTGACGACATGAGTTTCTATTTACATGGACTTGCGACACATGTGCAGCACATCACCCTCTTTTTCTCTCTGTTGATAATCTTATCACTTCCTATGAGAACAGTTTATGTGGTCGCAGGATTTCGGGCTTGTTTGCTGAGTTTATGTAAATAGGTGTGATGTAAGATTTTTCTTGGTAAAATGTAATCATGGTTTGAGGTAGATTGGTGCAATAAAACTTCATGCTCTCCTATAACACAACAAAAGAGCAGAAACATTTTCTTTTTCTTTTTTAGTTTTGAATCCGTTTAGAGCATAGATTCTCAAACTAATTTCGTCTACCGCCCACTTTGAGTATCAATTATTTTCTAGCGCCCCCTAAAATTTTAAAATCATTACTTTAATAACTTTAGTTAAATTATAGCCTGCCATATATGAGTCTTATCTCGTTTCCCCCAATTTATCTGTGCCCTTTACCGCCCCCCTGTAGGCCTCTAGCGCCCACAAGGGGGCGTTATCGCCCACTTTGAGAAAGACTGGTTTAGAGGTTCTTTGTTGAATAATTTTATCATTTAGTTGCAACAGTGTCAACCAACATAACATAGAATTTGTTTGTCATTTTGAATAATAGGTGGCGCTAAATTAATCAGGTTTGTTGATGTGAAGTTAAGAATTAACAAGTGTCTGATTTAATTACTTGAAGAAGTAATACATTTTGCACGATGTTTGGCCATTTTTATTTTAAACTATTGTCAACACTAAAATTTTAACATTTAACTGTAACAGTGTCAATTTGAGATTGAGAATATGTTTGTCATTTTAAATAATAGATGGCGCTAAATTAACCTGGTTTGTCGCTTGAAGAAATCATGCATATTGCACGATCTTTGGCCATTATTATGACACACGTTATTCGTTATGAACGAAGGAATTGGCTAACTTGTATATGGGCTCACTGCTTACCATTCAGACGCCCCGGGTTCAAATCTCATCACGTTTTTTTTTAATAATTATTACAATTGTTTTTTAAATTAATCACCTACACTGTTATTATTACAAATTCAGGGAAATCATAAATGACTTCAACCTACGTGACCAATTTGAATTAGGTTTTGTTTACTAGAAGTGGCAACACAGATAAAAGTGAGGTTCCTGTTTCAAATTAGCGTGTATTTGTTATTGACTTTCGTGGCTGTAGATGTTCTGTTGTGTTTAACCAGACTAACCAAACGTTCCCAGAAGATACTGATGTAAATTACGATGCCTTTGTAAATCGCAGGCTTTACATCCTTGAACGATTTTTGCATTGTTACCAATAGAGTATAATGTGTTGCCTATACGGCGGGGTCACGAGGGTGAAATCATTTGTGATTTCCCTGTACTATGAACAACGTAAAAATGCAAGTGGTTAAAAATTGTAATAATAATAGTAAAAAGAAATTGACGAAATTTTGAACCCGAGGCATTTGAGCAAAAGTCGTAAGCCCACACAACTTGGCCAACTCACCTGTTCATATCAGATTTTAAAAATGGAGTCTTTAATTTGACTTGAAGGCTTCCGCGGTCGGCGTCATCCATGTTTAAATTGGCTTCCGGTTGGAACCGCGTCACGTTGACTTCTTCTACTCCCGACGTTTCGTTCTCCATTACAGAAGAACTTCCTCAGGGCTGCTGCTGCTGCTGCTTCTCCGTTAGTCGTTGAGACTGAGTCTCGTTAGTCGAGAAGCAGCAGCAACACCACCAACAGCAGCAGCCCTGAGGAAATTCTTCTGTAATGGAGAACGAAACGTCGGCAGTAGAAGAAATCAACGTGACGCGGTTCCAACCGAAAGCCAATTCAAACGGGGAGTCTTTAAAGTGAAACTTTCTTTTAAAAAATGTTTTTCCTTATTTAAATAATTTTAGCATAATTATTTTTCATAATTTCAAACATTAAGTTGTATTCGATCGAGGACTAGCAGACGCAATGTGAATTTTTGTCGTATTTTATCCTGGGAACATAAAGATCAATATTTGAAATCCCATGTTAATTTTCTATAGCTCAGATGGGCCGGGAGTACCGGGACACTCAGTGTACGAACGATACATTGATAATAATTTTGTTGTAAATCCTCTGTATAGCTGTTTCGGCCCTATTTACGATGTCGCACGATGTCGCGATTTAAACTTTTCGATACATTGATAGGTATTTGCAGACTTCAGTTAAGAAGTGAACGACTTTTAGGTTAGTTTTGGAATTTTTCGATGATAATGTAAAATGTAAGTAAGTTCCTTCTAAGTACCTACTATTATGATAGGACTCCAGTGTCTAGAATACAATTGACATTTCTAGGATCATATTTCGTTAAATTTAATGTAGGGTAAGTGGATTATAAACAATGGTGGAGTGTGGTTTGTGGACGTTCCAGAATCTCGTAAAACGCTTGTGTGCGCCTATTACTTACCGCGGCCATATTTAGTGACCAGATTGGACGAGAAACTACTGTTAGTATGACGCTCTCCTATTAATTCTTAACTCGTTGGGTCCCACAGTTACTTTAATTTGTTTTTTATCAAAAAAAAATGATTGGTCTTTCATTTTAATTGTCAAATTTATAGTTTATTACTATTTTATCTCTAGAATGAATATGCACGTGATTGATGATATCAGTATTGACAGAATTATTTCAAAAGGATGACATTAGGCTGACGGCCGGTTTCCATTTCATGACCATCTTAATGCAAGATAATTTTTGATATCACGGCAAAATTTAAAACGTGCCAATTTTAGCTGTGTTCGCTTATTCAACTCCGTTCACTCTATTTACTCCTCTCGCACTTTTGTCTCACTCTTACTTGTATTCAAACTTATTCGCCCTCACTTTAATTTTACACCATCCTTGCATCGTGTGAACTCAGCTTTTATTAGAAAAAATTAACGACTGATCTTCTTAACTCGTTGGTAGATATGATACAGGGTGCGTTTCGTTTGCACGGTCACACGCTTACAAGCGCTATTTTCTATGGTTCCATTTAGCGTTCAGTCGCTTAAACTGTTATAAGCAAAAGTGTTTCTTTTGGCTACTGTTTGCACAACGGATTCATAACCTTAAAGATATAACTTCAATAGTGAAATTAATCGAATCACAGCTACCGCAGCTGTTTCTAGGTTGTAACGATTGTAACGTAATAATGAACCAGATTTCAGTAAATATGTAGTAATAGATCTATTGCGAAAGTAATAGCACTGGCAACATTGCTTGTCCTAGTTTAAAAACAAACTATAAACTTGTAAAGACTAAAGTCCCTAGATTTAATTGACATTTAACTTGTTTGATAGAAACCATTAATTTTGTTGGTATTTTCAGATGTTATGTTGGCTGACTTGATTTGACTTACTTTATTTTTTAAACTTTTCGACTCAAATAGAGTCCAAACAACGATTTGAAATCTTGGAAGACCTTAAACTAAACGCAGAGTTGAACTGAATACATTAAATACGAATTTCTCAAAAGCTACTTTAATCAAATCAAAACTACTTTCATCAAGGACGTTAATTTAGAATTCAAAAATGTTCTAATTTACAGAGTGTTCCATTTTCTGTGAATACCTGTAAAAACTTTCAATTATTCTCCTATAAGTTTTGAATTAAACAATTCTCTCACTTTTGAAAAATAAGTTAAGTTAATGGGGGTGAGAAGAATTCTCCCATTTACACCCTGTGCAATATACATTCATTTTTCAATATACTTTCTCAACTTGACATTGTTTTTTTTTTTTTTAATCTTTTTTCTTAATTTTATTTAATAAACTTTGTAAATAATTGTCATTCTTACTCTAGGTGTGTTAATTTAGAATGAACTCAATTTTTTTTTTAATTTTCTGTTATTTACTCTGTTCTTTCATTTTTTAATGCACTATCTATTTGTAAACCGAATACTAATTTATGGCCTGCAATTTATTTTGTATGTAAGACTT
Source organism: Dorcus hopei (assembly GCA_033060865.1). Classification (NCBI taxonomy): domain Eukaryota; kingdom Metazoa; phylum Arthropoda; class Insecta; order Coleoptera; family Lucanidae; genus Dorcus; species Dorcus hopei. The sequence continues at coordinate 4,489,430 of CM065424.1, read as the reverse complement.
TTATACTCATCCTCACGTCTATGTAACATGCTTTTTTTTGCAGTGTTTTATGGGAAAGGAGACGACAATATATTTGTAATACGTTTAAATGTAAACCCTTAAATAATAGTGTTAATTTCTTTTGCAGTTTTTGAAACATGGCCCGCTTAATCAACTCATTTCTCTCCTTCGTAATCTTGTGCCAGTGTACCTCATACATACACAGCCAGGTTGCTGAGAAGCTGACAGTCCAAAACCCCTGCGTTTCGAAAGCCAAATGCCACGAATGCATCCAGACACCCTCTTGCGCTTGGTGTTACAGTCCTGTAAGTTTCCTTGAACAAACCAAATGTTATCGTGTTGCCTAAACCGATTTGGTTTTAAGACATTCGGACAACGTCCTCGCTGTTTCCAACCGTCAAGTCCTAGTCCGCAGGGAGCCGAGTGCCCCGAAGAGTACATATGGAATCCGGATAACGTACAGCAGTTACTGATTGCGAAAGAATTATCTAAGGCGCACTCAGTTTCGGGGTCAGCCGAAGCAGGTGCAAGTGGTGGTGCTTCTTCTTCTTCGTCATCTTCTTCCTCCTCCTCGAGTTCCAGCAGCTCTTCGAGTTCATGGAGTTCTAGTTCAAGTTCGAGCTCAAGTTCGTGGAGTTCCAGTTCAGAAATCGTGCAAGTTAGTCCTCAGAGAGTAAACCTAAAATTAAGAGCAGGTAAATTCCGGCTGATCTATCCATGATGTTCTGGCAATAATTGAAATGTTTCAGGGCAATCTTATAGCTTAACGATGCACTACACTCAAGCCGAGGATTACCCCGTCGACCTTTACTACCTCATGGACTTGAGCAAGTCCATGGAAGACGACAAAGAGAAACTGTCCAAGCTGGGCAATCTTTTGGCTGAGACGATGAGCAACATGACTTCGAATTTCAGGCTGGGCTTCGGCAGTTTCGTCGACAAGGTCGTCATGCCCTACGTGAGCATGGTACCCTCTAAGTAAGTCCCCGCGCGCAGAGTTTCTGGCCGCATTCACTCATCATATTTGATTTGCTTGTTTTACTTTTGTTGTACGTGAAATTGCTAGGTTAAAGCAGCCCTGCCAGATGTGCGAGGCACCTTATGGATTTCGAAATCATATGACTCTCAGCACTAACACTTCTCAGTTTTCCGTAAGTTTAACATGATTCTGAATCTCTTGACGATGCCTTCCATTTTCAATGATTTGATATTCGTTGCATAAACACCGAGGAAATTTCTTGGAACTTGTAAAAAACGAATTTGTTTTGGCAGTAATTAAATCAATGATTTTTGACCATTTCATTGTATTAATTTAGTCACTTGTGTGCTCTTCTAATTCAGCTATTTAGGAGAAAGGAAACTTAATTGATTAATAAATATATGTAAAGGAAACATTGAATTAATTTTTTTATCTATGTAATCCACGTTTATGCAACGATCTTTCTTTTACATAGTCTGCAGTGCAGCAAAACAAACGAGATTGCTTGGTCATAATCATTTGCGTTTGTAGATGTTATAAATCTGTTTTTTTTTTTATTAATGATAATCTCTTTTGTTTTGTTATGCATTGCAAAGACGATATATAAAAAAAAACTTGTGCACTATAAATACGTCTCCTTTATTCCATTGCTTCTCAGACCTGTTCGCCACATCTCTGAATTTTTTACCATCATGTACTAGCTTGTTCGATCTTTGATTCTGATCCTTCATCTTCATTTCCACACAACGTACGTCAGCATGGTACATGTTACGTATAGTATTTATGTTTGTAAACATGTTGGATGGTTCTGTGTCAATTAGGATTCAGAACATGTTATGCTATGTTACAGTTTGTTCATGAAACTCACTTCGAAACGTAGATGTAAATAAGAGACGGGATATTTTCATGAGCAAACGAAATAATTCACAGCGAAAGGTTTCCTGTAATAGCATGATGAGACAGCATGCTTAGTTTATAAAAATTATTGTGATTATTTTTATTATCATAATTTAATACTGGGCTGGTAATACCTGTATATGTTAATGTTTCACCGGGCAGATTCTTTTTCGTTTTTTGCTGTGAAACGTCGGTCAAATTTTTTACTAACGCGGCTGCTGCATGTAGGTGTTAGTTAAGACTGTGGTTATAGTTTAGAGGCACCTTGTGAGAGATGTGCCGCACCGTATGGTTTCAAGAACGCCATGACTTTATCCAACGACACGAAACAGTTCTCTGTAAGTCCTGCGTTCGTAACAAGACGCATGATTCTCTATTGTTCGCTTAGTTTCAAAGTTTTCGGTGGTGGTTTAACACGAGAGGGTGAGAGAGAGAGCACAGAAAAGTATGTCCAATGCAAGCAATTGTCAACAGGAAGTTACTACTACTGATTTAAAAAAAATGTATCACCTTAAGAATTAACGCTTTAAAAACCAAAGGCGAGTGATTATTTACAATCACGGCTTTCGCATGAAACTTTAATTATTAACCGTCCCCCCTCCCCGATTACTATTGGATTAGAATTTCTTTGAGCTAATTGACATTTTAATTTTGCCTTTAAATAAATCAGGAATCCAATAGTAATCCAATGCATGTTTGTTGAATGGTTGTTGTTAAAAATCTTGTCGAATGTTACCTCTTACTCTATCGTTTCTCGTCTTTAACCCAACCTGTCCTGCATAAATAATTAATACGTGATTACCAACTTATAAACAGTGCACAATATTGATTTATCTAACGAGCTTAACTCTTAATTAATCGCTCGAGCGATTACGGTTGAATAAACCACAGAAATTTCCATCGATAGCAAATGGTGAAGGACGCCTCTGTTTCTGGCAACCTCGACGCCCCCGAGGGTGGCTTCGATGCCATCATGCAAGCGATCGTGTGTCGCCAAGAAATTGGCTGGAGAGAGAAAGCACGTCGACTCCTGGTTTTCTCAACGGACGCCGGCTTTCATTACGCCGGGGATGGAAAAGTAAGCCGAATCAAATCTCAACAACCGTAAATTACAACCAATTTTTAGCTCGGGGGGATCATCACTCCGAATGACGGGGAGTGCCATTTAGAGAGAGGGGTCTACACCCACTCGAAGACGTTAGATTACCCCAGCATCTCCCAAATCAACTTGAAGGTCAAACAAAACGCCATTAACGTGATATTCGCGGTCACAGAATCGCAAATTCACATTTACAAGCAGCTAGAGGAGCACATCGAAGGGGCCTCCAGCGGACAGTTATCGAACGACTCTTCAAACATCGTAGATTTAGTTAAAGATCAATATAAGGTAGACGATCATTTTTGTTTTTTGTTTTTACGATGTTAAGCAATCTTGTTCTAGCAAATTTCATCGACAGTCGAAATGAAAGACAACGCGACCGGGTCATTAAAGATCAACTATTATTCCCAGTGCTTGAACTCGACTGGTCCGGAGAAAAAAACGAATAAGTGTGGCAAAATTAAGGTTAACCTTGTGACAATGCGTTGAGCCATTTAATAAATAATTAATTAATCATAGGTTGGCGACATAATAACTTTCAAAGTAGAAATCGAACTCACGTCCTGCCCCAAGGACCCGAAAGACTGGAATCAAGTCCTACAAATATACCCCGTCGGGTTAAACGAAAGCTTAATTGTCAGTGTGGAGATGCTGTGCTCGTGTCCTTGTGAAATACCCGGCAATCCTGTAAGTACTACTGCAATCATTTAGAAAGCGTTGTTAAGATGTACATATTTCGAATTAGGGATACGAAGAAAGTTCAGCGATTTGCAATCACAAGGGCACTTACATGTGTGGCATCTGCGAGTGCTACAAGCCCCACTTCGGTTGGACCTGCGAGTGCTCCGAGTCTGCAGAAATAACGCCTGCCACCGCAAACACCACGAGCTGCCGTCCGGATAATGAAACGCAGCTGGATTGCTCTGGACGAGGCACTTGCACTTGCAACCGCTGCGAATGCAACACGAGAGCCAACCCCAAAGAGGTTTTTATTTCACCAAACTCACCAACTCAAAAGTCTCAACGATCGATTTGTTTTGCAGAGCATCTACGGTGATTATTGCCAGTGCGACAACTTCTCCTGTGATCGCCACGAGGGGAAGTTATGCAGTGGACCGACGCATGGCAAGTGTGATTGCGGTGTGTGCCTCTGCGAGCCACCGTGGGGAGGCCCGGCGTGCGATTGTAAATTATCAAACGACACTTGCTTCGCTCCGGATGCCACCGACGGGAAGATTTGCTCCGGGCATGGAGAATGCGTGTGTGGAGCTTGTCACTGTGAAAGCACCGACAAAGTCAGATATTCCGGACGTTACTGTGAGAAGTGCCCCGTAAGTCTAACCAATTTACTTCAATAATTGCGAAACGATTTTTTTGTACTTACTGCAGACTTGTTCGGATCGCTGCGAGGAATTTAAAGACTGCGTCCAGTGTCAGATACATCAAACTGGCCCGTTGAAGGACAAAGAAGACTGCATTTCAAACTGCACCAAGTTCACGCCCATCGGGGTTAAACACATTGACAGTAAATATGATAGGCCCCCATCTCGACTGAATCATTGTAGATACTGTACTTTTTAGAAAACAAGGACAACGATGAGAATATCTGCACGTTCCTAGACGAGGATGACTGTCGCTTCTATTACGTGTACTATTTTGACGAGCAGAAGAAAATCGTCGTCAAAGCAGAGGAAGACAGGGAGTGTCCACCTAAGGTAACCGATCAAGCGCTTTGAAATAACTTTTGTCTTAACCGTTGCGTTCGCAGGTTATTTTAACCGGGATAATATTTGGTGTGATAGCCGCCATTGTCTTGATGGGTTTAGCGATCTTGTTGTTGTGGAAATTGCTGACGACCATACACGACAGGCGAGAATTTGCGAAGTTTGAGAAGGAAAGGATGATGGCTAGATGGGATGCTGTAAGTAACCGGTCGTATGTTAATGGAATTCTCGACTGATACTAACTTTTGCAGAGCGAGAACCCCATATACAAACAAGCAACGTCCACGTTCAAGAACCCAACGTATGCCGGAAAGGGTTAAGTCAATTGCCACTTGTGTTTCATTAAGAAGAATCAATCTCTAGTAGCCCGTATGATCTGCCTTTTTTATTATTTGATTTTCACTTCAGGTTTAATTGCTAGTAACAAATCGATCGGAAAGTTTTTGTCATTTCTAAGCCTAAGAAATATTTTATACGTAAAGATACTCCGTAAATTTCGACTGATATTATGTTTCAGATATTAATTGTCATTTCTAAGCATAAGAAATATTTTATATGTAAAAGGACTCGACTTATATGTAAAAGGACTCGACTGATATGTTTCACTTATTAATCAATGTTACAATCTCTAAACGTGTTTTTTTGAAGAATATTTTTGAAAGTGTTATCGTATTAAGTTATAGAAATGAAATCTCCAATGATCATTATAATCAAATAGTTTTAAAGAACATCTTCAATTTCGTTCAAGCAATATTTCTTTTTTAATTGTCTCTAACCTAACGTTAACAACGGCTTAATAATTTAGAATTAATTTAAATTATTAATACAAATGCAAGGGGATCTCCAACTTTTACGAATATATGGGCATAAATCTGAGATACTTTATTTATTAAAACCAAAGTTTATACTGCCTGTAAAGTAATAACGTTTTTACTTTCGACTAAAACATTCGCTTTTCACTAGTTTTTTTTTGAGTCGTAGGGCGCTAAACAGATTCTGCCAAGACAGAGACCAATGTGCAAGGCTAATTTGCATTGTAAAACATACTGGGAATTACAGGGACCACTGTGTTGTTGTAGTACCGAATCCACCATGCAGATTAGGCTTGAGACAATCAACAACAAACTAATCTCGTAAAGACTAAATAAAATCTAAGTGCTTTATTTTTTAAAACGATTTTAAGCGAAAAAAACTATGTGCCTAATTAAAACTATTGTATGAACTATGCCATGATGTGTAGATTGTGTATAAGATTATATTTCCTGTACTGTAGAAAAGTAGGTGTAGAAAGTAAGTGCATTTCATTAATTTCTTCAATGTGCCTTACGTAGAATAGTACTTAACATAATTGTAGACTTCAATTACTACGGCGAAGCTGTTAATAAATAATTAAGCCTAATGATATTAATTCTAAACGGGTGTTGTCTCGAACAGGCGTGTTTTTTTATGTAACAGTTTTAGTGCTAACTTGAAATTACTAATTGGGTCTAACCATTGGCAGCTTAGTTTATCACAGCCTGTGCCAGAAACCTTAACGAAATACGTCAATTTGTCATAATCATTGTAAATTTACATCGCCATGTTATTTACTAAAGTCCTAGTGTATTTATCATCGTATTTTTTATGATTATTTTAACAGACTGTAATAAATTATTGTTTAACAATTGTCTTGTTTTATTTTCCAATTTCATGCAATCGTAAACCAAAATATTTTAAACCAATCGATCAATGTTTTATCTCATTGGGAGTACTTTTGGAGCATTATCAGTTAATTATTATTGAGCAAAATAGTTGGTTATTTAAAACCTACATGTAACCTCTTTTATTAATTGTTCATTTTGAAAACTTCCCTGTTATTAATTGTTCAGTTTAAAATTTACAAAGAAAAAGACTATTCATGAAATAGTTATCTATTTGGAACCTAGATGTCGCTCAAGTCGATATTTTTTTCTAATAAAAGCCGAGCTCGTTTATTCACACGATGCAAGGATGGAGTAAAATTAAAGTGAGAGCGAATAAGTTTGAATACAAGTAAGTGCGAGACGAGTAAATAGAGTGAACGGAGTTGAATAAGCGAACGCAGCTAAAATTGGCACGTTTTAAATTATGCCGTGATATCAAAAATTATCTTGGACAAAGATAGTCATGAAATGGAAACCGGCCACGGCCGTCTTGGCTAATGTCATCCTTTTGAAATGATTCTGTCAATACTGATTTCATTAATCACGTGCACATTCATTCTAGAGATAAAATAGTAATAAGCTATAAATTTGACAATTAAAATGAAAGACAAATCTTTTTCTTTCGACAAAAACAAATTAAAGTAACTGTGGGAACCAACGAGTTAAGAATAACAGGAGAGAGTCATACTAACAGTAGTTTCTCATCCAAATTGGTCACTAAATATGGCCGCTGTGTCATAGGCGCACACAAGCGTTTTAGAAAATTCTGAAACCTCTACAAACCAACAATTAATTCATCGTTGTTTATAACTCACTTACCACATTAAATTTAACCACAAAATCTTTTAAGCGGACACTAAATCCCGCACTATAACACTTTACGTTTCACCGTGAAAAAGTGAAAAATATTTTTCACTTCTGACGAAGCTGTCGAACGACGGTAAAACGTAAAGTGTTATAGTGCGGGATTTAGTGTCCGCTTAAAAGATTTTGTGATACAAATTTCATCGGACAAGAACCAACTGTAAATATTAAATTTAACTAAATCAGATTCGAGGAATGTCGATTATATTCTCTACACTGAGGTTCTATGACTAAATGTGAGTGCTTGAAAGGAACTTACTTACATTACGCTTTCTGCGCCACTGAACATCGAAAAATTGCGGCCGTATTTAGGCCGGTTATACAATTTATTTGCATATAACATAAGACATAAGCCGTAAGAAACACATAAGCTTTGTTCTCGTTACGGAGCTATTGTGTTACAGCGCACTTCTTTACGTAGGTCGAATTACTGTTACGGCTTATGTCTTATGTTTTATGCAAAATGATTGTATAACCGGCTTGACAGATTAACAGAGACCCTTCAGAGACCTCTCGCCTTGACAATTAAGTCGCGAATATCAAAAATTACTTTGGTCAAAGGTGGTCATTGTTTATGAAATGGAAACCCTCGTCTAATGGCGTTTTCGATTGACTGCTCCGAGCAGCTCCAGATTGCACATGCGCATATAGAGCGAGCACTTGCAGAGGCGTACTCGGATGAAAAATTGGCGGATTCGATTGAACTGGATTGCACGTAAAGTATCTGTGGAGCGGATCAATCACCGTTCATCCGAACACATTTAATCCGATCAAGTGCAATTCTGTCATGAACTGATCGGGATGGGTGTTGCACTAGAGCGGATTAGGACTGATCTCAACCGAAAACGCCATTAGCTTATATCATCCTTTCGATATAATTTCTGACAATTGAACACTGATATCAACAACATGTGTGCAAATGTGTTGTTCATTCTAGAGATAAAATAATAATGAACTACAAGTTTGAAAATTAAAATGAAAGACTAAAATAATGTTTCTTTTTAACAATAACCAGTGCAATAACAAACAAATTAAGGACCGGTGTAACTTCCTTGTAATCTCTCTTTTTACTAAAATGAACATTAAATTAATTGCTATAGCAACGTGTATTCATGTGATTGAGATAGATGCAATCTATGGATAGATGGTTAATCCGAAAGAGATGCATAATGCTTGATAGGCAGCTAAATGATAGATTTTTCAGTTACAAGACAGATGAATTTACAAGTAAATAACACAAAGTTAAAAAACCGGGCCTAAAGTACAAAGTGGTCAAGAATCACTGTTTGAGTTGGCAGTGCTGAATTTTATTTTTAAATGGTACAACTGGAGTAACTTTCGGTTGACACTGACAACCGTCTCTTTACAAGCGTCATTTGACATTTCAAATTCAAATTAAAACGCGAGTTTTTATTTACATAACCTACCATCTTGTCGCTGTTGATGTTATGTCAAATAAATCAACAAGCACTTTTCAGAATTGACCGGTTACTCCACCGGTAGACATTTTAAAATTCTAAAATCCACTGTAAAGCTATAATATGTTATTTTACCTATAATAAATTATTAACTTAATATAACTGTATTACTATTATATACTTATTATAGCTATAATAACATATTATAGCTTTACAGTGGATTTTAGAATTTTAAAATGTCTACCGGTGGAATAACCGGTTAATTCTGAAAAGTGCCCGTATCCGGTTGCAGTGTTGCAAATAGTCGAATAAAAAAATGCTCTCAATTGTATTGCCAACTCAAACAGTTATTCTTGACCACTTTGTACAATGTAACTGTTGGAACCAACGAGTTAAGATTAATAGGAGAGAGTCATACTAACAGTAGCTTCTCGTCCAAACTGGTCATTAAATACGGCCGCTGTACGTCATAAGCGCACCAAATGTTTTACAAAATTCTGAAATGTCCACAAACCAACAGTTCCCTATTGTTAGGCTTGCCATATTTTTGGGAAGTGTAACCGGGACAAACGGGGGGCCTGGGGGGTATGGAATACCCCGCAGGTTAGCGGGGGGTTTTTGAAAAATAAGTGTTAAAAATCACTTTTTCCATGACTTTTAATGACCGACGCACTGACTACAAGTGAGGTGACGAGTTCCGTGCACGTTGTAGCAGAGAGCTGCGCAGGTGGCCGAGACAATGGGCGAGTCCACCGCAATAGACAAGGGGAGGAAGCTACTAGTCATTCGCATTCATTATTTCATTTACTCGCCCTCTCAGCTGGTAACATAGAATCACTCGCATTTTTGCAAGGAAAGCGAACACACCAAGTGGTCTGAATGCTTTTATATCATTTTGTTTCAACTCCTAATTTGAGTATTGAATAAGGAGTCAAAAGAAGTAAAATTGGTATTTTCCGGGACACGCAGAAAACCGGCCGGGACACCGGGACATCGCTGAAAATCCGGGACTGTCCCGGTCAAACCGGGACGTATGACAAGCCTACCTATTGTTTACAAAATACTTACAATTGAAGTAAGAAAAACGGGTTGTCTACTTGACAATACATACTATTTAGGAAAATGTAACTTATTTATTTATAAACTGACATACCATCAAATAATTCTGACCTATTTCTAATAAAGTCATTTTCAGACTATGAAAATATTGAAAAAAAAGTGCTAATTCTTTTTGACATTTCCCGTTTTTATTGATTTCATCTGTACTACATCACAGTTGCTAAATAGACACATAAATTCGCGCTAAACTCAGATATAAACACAAAATCCGGCAATTATTTTACGACAACGGATATCAACAAACCGCCATATTGCAGAAACTGACCTATCGCAAAGTGGTAACTTCCCATACCGTATCTTCCCCTTAGTTAGAACTGCCTCCCGCCTTATTCGATGCGCAAGTTTGCACGTCTTCTCATGCTAGCAAAAGCATTTTGTGCTATTATGGTCGTACATTCTTCAACAATTCTTTGCTCAGTTCTTGCAAATTTTCTACAGCAGTTCTGAAAATCTTGTTTTTTCATTGAGGGAAGTGAACACAAAAATAGGCAACTGTTTTTGACAGTTCCGAACTAATAAGCAGGTAGCGGACGAATTATACCACGCGATCATTTAAATTTATAATTAAAGTAGCGGGATTTTTTTTATATGGTCGTGCACCTTGCCAATCGACTCGCTGTATAGATTAGAGGTTATATAAATATTTTGACGCTTATAGGATTCTCATCGGGTTCAATCGTTTTAATTTAAAGGAAGTGCACCAACTATAGCAAATGTTTAAAGTGTTCGCCCCTGGCAATTAATTAAACCTTTTGAAGCGTCGCTTTGACAATTCAAACTCAAATTAAGCTTTCAACAGTTAGTGTTGCCAATCTAATTCAAAATTCATAGCCTACTCCAATTATAAATTTAAATGATCGCGTGGTATTATTCAAGGTTATCAGTGAGTGAAATGCGTGCAAATTGCAATGTGTCCAGTGTTGCCAATTTAGTAGATTTTCTACTAAATCTGGTAGATTGAGGCTCTAGTGACAAAATTTTAAATCTAGTAGATGGTAGAAAATCTGTTAGATTTTAATAAATTGTTTAGTTAATTTCTGGTAATTATCTAAATCAGTTTTGATATGATGATTTGAATGTGTGGTAGATACATTTACAATTGTTTTATTAGTGACACTTACGCTCGGTTGTATCAACTTTTTAAGCAGAACTTAAATTTAAGTGATGTTTAGACTATGACATTATTTATAGATTTAACAAAATGTTAGTCACATTCTAATTTATACATAAGTTGAAGTTTAAATGTCAATCAGAATGTATTTGACATTAAACTGACCATAAGTAAGTATCATAGTTTAAACACCTAAATTTAAGCTCTGCTTAAAAAGTTGGTGCAACCGGGCATCAGTGATACCTATCTATTGTATTAGCAATTTTTTGTTTTGCCCTCTAGTGGTTAATAACATAACTAGGAAAGGAAGGTATAGTAGAGACATCAACCATTTCTGACCATACTGCGGGAAAAACTTCATACAGGTGTCACTTAAATGTCTTTAATACTTAGGATAAAAGGTTTCCTCTATGTGCACTGAAAACAAAACTGCGAAACTCTCTTAGTTTTCTTATACGGAAGTTCACACCTTTAACACTGAATTTTATGAAAATGGTTACCAGAACTTATATGAAGCACCCTTTCTTTGTTTTGACCGTTTCTGAGTTGGCAACCCGCGAACCGCGATATTCCAGTGCATAGTTGGTAGAATTTTAGCAGAATTCATTTAGCCTTTTGGTAGAATGTGAACTTCCACTGTTGGCAACGTGTCGGTCAGCAGCGTCGTAAAAATTAGTTGTCAGCATGCGAATAAAAAGCAACTAATCTGTAGGTAATGAAAATGGTATGCGCTTCTCCTACCGCGCACAATAAAGTACATCTCTGACCGATAACCTTGAATAACAACAAGACATTCAAAAAAACCGTCATCAAAGCAAGGCATGAATGAGAACGATAGACAATATAGACATAGGCACAGTATAAGTAATTACCCTTGGGTCGCCGAATGGCTCAGCGGTTTAGCCTAGCCGACTTGGAAGTCGTGTCGCTCACCATGGCCATGGATGTTCGTGTTGTCTAAGACTGTTAGACCCAGCTATACATATAATCTTCGTGACTGTCTGGAATGGCTTATGGCCGAAAGACAATAATTGCAGCATTGCTGCGCAAAACAAAAGAAGTAATTACCCAGTAGCGTCACTTAAACGTCAGTGTCAAAAAAAAGCGCCATTCTATTTGATACCTTTATGGAAATGTAATGTAATTTGTACTTAAATCAAAAGGTATCAAACAAAAGAGCAAATGTGACAGTTATACTCGAGTGACGCTAATGTGTGATTCTTATACTGTGGACATAGGAGTCACGTCAAAGCTAAGCTGTGTGACAGATGTCAAAATTAGTGAAAACGTTTTACGCAAAAATGAAATTTACGTTTGCTGAAGAACAAAAACGCCTTTCAGTCGAAATTTATTTTAGAAATAATAGTAAAGTCAATGGAACTTGGGTATATTTAATGAGGGATGCGTATGAGGACTTTAGAAAAGTTTAAGATACAAAAATATACCTGACATTATAATTGCTTTGTACAATTAGGGAAAGATATACATCTTTTTTTCCTCGGCCTGCTTTTTAATGAGGGTTTTTTTTTAATGTCTCGATATAATTCGTCCGCTGCCTGCTAAGAAGAAACTGCTGGAGTGCGTTCAAAAATGGAGCACCCCGGGGTAAGAGTGATACCTAGGCGAACCTCAAGCATTCAAAAAAGAATTAAAGGAAACTCCCTAAGCGTTCAAATAAAGATTCGGGCGCACACTTTGAGTGCACTCCTCGTTCCTCGGTCGCGACAGGGGAAAAATTTACCATCATGCGCAATGTGAAGCAAGCGTGCGAAAATCAGTTTCGATTACTTCATTTCTTAGTATTTCTTAGTATTAAATCCGCTGTAAATTCTGTTAAGTAATGAAAATATTTTATTAACCGTTAAATAAAATCACTGACAGGGATGACTGATAATATTTAACTAAAACTTATCGTCACATGTCACATGACACACCACATGCACACCAAGCGTTCATATACGGTGTGCACTCCACTACGAAACGTCACAACGCCTCGCCGGGTCACAACTCACACCGGGGTGTTCATTTTTGAACGCAACCCTGTTGTAACAAACCTATCTAGCGTTTCGTATTTCATCGATGTGGGGCTGGGTGTATTTCCTTTTCGAAATGCAAGGAACATTTCAAGAAAGACATTTATTTCAATAAGTCGGAACTTGTAGTAAATAAAACAGTACAAAATGCTTCGAATTTTAAAAATTTTATGCTTCGCAAAATAAATAAACTCATCTGAACTACTTTAATTCGCGGTAGATGGCACACGTATTGTTCCGCGTGTGCAAAATATTATTTAAAATTTTAAATTAGAAAATGTTATTTCACAAAACATACAATTATAGCTAGTCATGCACTTAATTGAACTGCGACGTGTAATAAACATCAATATTTAAAGCAGCAGAATTTTTTGTATTTATGCGTTGCATTGAGTCATGTAGATGTCACTGTTGTCGTTCAAATCTTTTTGAATTTGAATGTCATTTTCAAGATGACTTTTAATTATGCATTGCGAAGGCTATTTCAATCGATTTAATTGATTCTAATGTAATAATTAGATAGATTTCTAGAGTATTGGATTACTTCGGCGAAGCTGAACGAGAAAATTGTTTGTTTGAGGTAATGACGTCTTCATGTTTATTATGGTTTATTTCTGCGGTGTGTAACGTTAATGGGGAAAATAAACATGCAATTTTAATGATGATAAATGATCAACACGTGCTGATTGTTATTAGCGCAGAAAACTTTTGGGTATCGCCGTAGGAAATCGAAGCGCGCGCACCTAACCTAAACGCCTAAACGCAAACTCATCCGCCTGCGAATTTCCCTCATTTTCACCTCTATTGTCTGGCCCATCCGCGCCACTTTGTCCTTGTAAATATATAAATATTCATTAACAAGCGCGCTGTCCTGAAACGTAAACACAAACTCAGCAATATCGCGTGACACGAAGTTTGCCGAGTACGCATTTGAAACAACAACTTTGCAAGATCCGATAGCATAGCGTTCACGTCATTCGGCCGCAAAATGCGCGTAATTTGCGTTGATTTTGAACGAACAGAATCCTGAACGGGGCGAGATCTGAAATAAGTGAGGAGGGACAGAGATTTTCGCGCCTGGAAAGTTCATGTCGTAAGCGACGCGTTCGAACAAAGAGGCTGCTGCTTATGGTGGTGAAGACCCGCTCCGAAAATGGAATACTTGAGACGTGTGGCGCGTGATTTTACGTGGAATATTTTCAGGAAGGTGAAACAAGAGCCCGCTGTGGAAGTCAGCAGGGCCGACGCTTATTTGAACGTCGTGTATAAAATACTCGTGTGGGAAAACCCCGTGCTGAGTTGGGCTAGCTTGGGGGCCCTCCACGTTTTGTTTTGGTATGTTTTGTTTTCCTGCATGAAGAATCTATTAATAACTACTAACCCTCCCCCGTGTCATTGCAGGCTCATTGTTTATTTCCAAATCCGACTCTACGGTATTATTTTCCTGGCGGTATTGGTTGTATTCCTGAGCGATTTGTATTTCGAGCGAACCGGCCTGCAAGCTCGAAGAGACGCCTCGACGGATGCCATCAGAGAACTTGCCAGTGTATGCAATGTCGTGTTTTTGTATTTGAAGGCGTTGCGAAAAGACAATCCCTCGTTGGTGAGTACCATCACGTCATTAAAGGAGTGTTATGCTAGTTGATTGCTGTGATTCGCAAGTAATTGCTTCAGCAGATGATGCAAGGAAAAAATTATCTCTGAGAGTTACGTTGTAACAGTTGTTTCGAGTCATTTATTCGGTGGTAAACAACGAATGTTGTGCATTTTGCAATATTTTTTTTTTATAATCTTGGTTCCCACAAATATTATTTCTCGGTAGCTGTTGGCCTTTTATTTAATCAGAGGAAACTGATACTTTTATCTCTTACACGTGTAACTGCTTATTTTCATGTTCACGCTATCTTCCTAATTCTGTTTTGTTTTTATTTATTAATTAGGTTTTTTTTTTTGTAAAGTATGTAACGTGCATTTTTAAATTTTTATTTAAATGCTGCCAGAGAAAACGCTTATTTGCTTTTATTGTTTTCTATTCAGTGTAATAGCTTAGACTTAATTGCTTTCATTAACGATAATGTAGGTAATTGTTTTATATTTCATTATTATTGATGAGTGAATTTAATTATGTAGTTTCAAGTTGACCTTCTAAGCACTATTTATTCATCCATTCGTTTCAACCTTGATCATAAAAAATTACTTTATTCTTGTGATTTTAGATTTAAAAAAGAATCAGTGTTGTTCATGGTTGTGAATGTAAAGATTAAAATAACTTTTTAATTTTTTTTTTTATTTATCAAAATGTTATCCCCAAGAACTTTGACATATTTCTAAACTTTCATACATAATAAGGTACAGTTGCGGAATTTAGAAAAGCCTTTAGGCTATTGGGAAGAACAACGGAATGTAGGTGGCGCTCATAATGGCCGTCGTATGTGAGATAACCATAATAAATCTTCGGTTTTTGATCAGTTAATGCTTAGAAAACGAACGGAACGATACATTTTCGGTATAATAACAATAATAACTATGACACTGAGACACACAAGAGGAAATATTTGATTGTTCCACTGACAGTTTATCTCACATACGAAAGTTCACGTATAAACACCAGGGCGGCGACTCTTTCGTTTGTTCTTCCCAATATTTTGCAATATAAAGCCCCTGTCACATCATCAGTCAGTTTGATCAAACTGGACTGACAAACTACATCAATGATGTCAAGACTTATCAAATTCGTTATTTCGTCAAACTGCGCTGTCACACTAGCACTAGAAATTTGACCAAACTTTGAGGTTAATTTTTTTTGGAAATTATCATTTTAAAAAAGTTACGCAAAAATGGATAGAAAAAAAGCAGTGGCAGTGTTAGCCTTATAGGTTAGGTTAGACGTTAGGTTTCCGTTTCGCGCCTCTTCCTGTGCCTTTAAATCTACCAATCATAAGCCAAGTTTGATCAAACTGACTGATGGATATAGAGGCGTCCCTAAAATTTAGAAAATTTGCTCAACAGCTTCCATGACGTCATGTGATGTCATTAATTTAGTTTGTCAGTCCAGTTTGATCAAACTGACTAATGATGTGACAGGGGCTTTAGAGTAGTGTAAATCGATCTCTGTCTGCTTGACATAAATGCTGACAATTAAAATCGTGTAATATGACACAACGCATAATCCTATTTTAATTTTTAGGAGTCAAGAAGACCACCCTTCTTCAGTTAATGTATTATTTGCGTTTTTTCGGTAATACTTAAATACACGTTAATTTCGGTCCGTCACTTTGATGATTATTTTGACCTACAAAACGAAAATAATTTTAAACAAAGCCAAGTTCACAGCGAGACATTTTGAATGTATACTTTTTTAAATTCCGCAACTGTACAGGGTTTTTGTTTATATTTTGAACGGTACCTACACATTTTGTTATTAGACGTACAGACACAGTATAAGTAATTACCCAGTAGCGTCACTTAAACGTCAGTGTCAAAAAAGCGACCATTCTATTTGATACCCTTATGGAAATGCAATGTAATTTACAGCTGGGTAGGTATCAAACAAAAGAGCAAATGTGACAGTTATACTTGAGTGACGCTACTGTGTGATTCTTATACTGTGGTACAAATGTATTCAAAAAGGTGTTGTACAGCTATCTTTGCGTTTGAGCGGCAATTGGTTTTTCTATTTTTGTGTTCAATAATATTATTGTTGCCAGAAACTGTATATGTGTGTAACAAAACTTGTACAACAATTTTTTGAACTTCATGAATGCACATACAAGTTTACACAGTACAAATTCTATACAACACTTTTTTGAACACGACTGTACAAAAGAGATGTTAAGTATAATACAGAAGTTTTAGGGATTTTCCTGAACCACCAGAATTTACTGATACCTCGACTGATACTCAAGTTTGTTAATGAAATGCCGCCTTTACGACGGAGTTTGTGAATGAAATGCCCCCGTTCTTAAAATACAATTTCATTTCAATTATTTTCTTTTGTTGAAAGTAATAAAATTTGCGATATCGGAGTTTGTGCATGAAATTCCGCCTATACAGCAAAGTTTATAAATGAAATACCGTCATAACATTATTTCTTCTCATTAATAATCTTTAGTTTTTATTCTGTTGAGAGTAATAAAAATTATAGTATTGGAGTTTGTGAATGAAATGTCGCCTTTACGGCGGAGTTTGTAAATGAAATGCCACCATATGGTCACTTCATAATATTGTTACGACTTCGGGTTTTATAAGAACCAGCGTTGTTCAAGAATAGTGGCGAATAACGCTAGAATTTTCCAGTAAATTCGGTGCAAGTCTAGAATAGACTAGAATCTTGTCTGCGTCATAGATGGCGCCACCAGTATAAAAATAGGATTTACTTCTCGGAATGTAACAATTATTTTCTTTTGTTGAGAGTAATAAAAATTGCAATATTGGAGTTCGTGAATGAAATGCCGCCTATACGGCGGAGTTTGTAAATGAAATGCCGCCGTATGGTCATTTCATAACATCTTTTGCTTTTGATGTTTTTTTCTCTGTTGAAGGTAATATAAAAATTACGATGCTGGAGTTTGTAAATGAAATGCCGCCATCTTAGAATATAAATCTTTAACATTTTTTTTTCTTGTTTTGAGAGCAGAGCTGTGCGGCACTAGAGTACAAGTACTCATTTACTGTACTTTGAGTACTTTTAGTGTACTCGGTACTTAGTCTGAATACATTATTTTAAATGTGCTTGTACTTGTACTTGATGCATTTTAAAACGCAAAAATATACCCGAGTACTTTTCATTGTACTCGAGTACATTTTCGTGTACTGGAGTACATATGTTAATGTACTCGAGTACATTACCTTATGCAACGAGTACATTTTTATGCGAGTCTCGACATACGTGGAACGGTATTACTGTACATGTATGTACTCGGTGCTTTGTACTTATACTTGGTACTCAAGTACTTATGATATGTACTTATACTTGGTACTTGAATACATTCTGGACAGAGTACTTGTACTCAGTACTCGAGTACTTTTTACTTGTACTCGAGTACTTTTTACTTGTACTCGAGTACTTTTTACTTGTACTCGAGTACTTTTTACTTGTACTCAGTACTCAAGTACTTTTTGCTTGTACTCGGGACAGCTCTGTTTGAGAGTAATAAAAATTACAATATTAGAGTTTGTGAATGAAATGCCGCGTATACGGCGGAGTTTGAGAATGAAATGCCTCCTCCCGGAGTTTGTGAACGAAATGCCGCCTATCGGATTTTATGAATACATTTTTTTCTATTGAAAGTAATAAAAATTACGAAATGCCGCCATCTTAGAACATAAGAAATTTTTTAA
Organism: Dorcus hopei; assembly: GCA_033060865.1. NCBI lineage: Eukaryota > Metazoa > Arthropoda > Insecta > Coleoptera > Lucanidae > Dorcus > Dorcus hopei. Next base: position 4,471,164 of record CM065424.1, on the reverse strand, counting down.
CAATATTATTAATGAACTCCATTGCTGTTTTGTAGTTTTTTGATAAAGGTAAAATGCTGAGTCTTCTCAGTTTTATTGAAAATCATTATTTACCAAAATATTTTACAAGAATACACATCACAAAACTATTATATTAGATTTTATTATATATATTTTAGATATAATTTTATTATTATCCACTGAAGATGCCTGTTTAGGCGAAACCGGTTTGGAGATTTTCAATAAAACTTTGTAGAGAAGACTCAGCATTTTACCTTTATTTTTAACAATATTTATTTCATAATTCAAGCAGTTTCTTGTGCGATGAAAATTGTATCACAAATTCTTTGAAACAGACACTTAACGTTTCGCCGTCGTTCGACAGTGTATCAATCAAAGAAAAAATTTAATGACTTCCAACAAATAATTAAATAAATTTAAAAAAAAATTGCATTCGATGTATACAGGGTGTTTCATAACGTATGAAGGAAACTAAAAGGGTTGCTAGGGGAGAGGAAAATAAAGCTTTTTTCTTAATAAACTTTTAACGCACACTCAATAACCAGAAAATTACAGCAAAAGTTAAAATTAAATTAATTTACAAGCAAGCGTCACTAACTGTAGTAATAAATTACGTTTTAAATTCAAATTTGGTGTATCTAAGAGTTAGTTGGACAATGTTTGGTTTAAAAAATTAATAGAAAAATAGTAACATAAAATTTACGGCCGCTTAATTTTTTTTTTCACGCCCAAGAACTGCTGCTCAAATTACTAGGAGCCGCTGACTAATTAACATAAAACTAGAAAATAAGTTGACGTGGAAATTTACTTAAATGTCAATTCCTTTAAGTGTCAGAGTTGAGATGATTTACCGTTAAGGCGCGGTTTCTCAATCACATGTTAACTTTAAGTATCAGTTTATTCCCGTAGTGACAGTTATGAAAACAATTGTTCCTATGCGTTGTCAACCTTTCGTGAACGTTCGGTTCTGATAAATTTGGAGTTTGTTTAATGATGAAATTGTATTTTGTGAAGTAAGTCTTATTAATTAAATAGATTTCTGCGTGCTGCTTTCGCCGTTAATTTTTTTAAAAAAGTTTTGGCAAATCGGTTTCGATTACAGCGGATTCCCCGAGCAGGCTCTGTACAGCTGTTTCAGGCCTAGTTGGACCTTCGTCAGCAAAACCGTAGCTCGAGAACCCCACTGACCAAATTGTCAATCCTACTGCAATGTCAGGTCAAAAAAGCGATCAAAAGATGTCGCTACTTGAAATGTTCGTTAATTTTTTTGTTGGGTACGCACTTTAAAATCAAAGTAACAGCAAACTACCGGCATTTGCAAGAAATATGTTTCTTTGGAAACGTCAAAACTACATAATTATATTATTTCTGATGCTTCCTTATTAATTTCAGGAGTAGTCAATAGGTGGCCATTACAAATTTAAACCGCTGTAACTTTCTTGTTAATGGTTTTTGGACAAGAGCGAATTAACAAAAAAGCTTTATTTTGATCTCCCCTCCTCACCCTTTCAATCTACTCCAAATGTTGTGAGACACCCTGTATAACTTCAAGGACATATTGATCGTCTTTCGTTTCTATAATAACCATTTTTAAATATGTACATACAGCCAGTGGAAAACGCTGTAAATTGAAGTTATATGATATAAGAAAATAAAGTTTAATTTTCATCTATTAGCATGTGTTATATTAATGATACCGATTAATATATATATTTTTTTTAATTAAATCCATTTACCCACACTTCTTTAATTTAGGTAAAAAGCTATTTACAACATTCACATTTTTGCATAGTAATCTGATAATAGTCGCGTATAAACAATTCTATTTCATAGGTCTCTGTCGTGATGTCATTTTGATTGATTTACAAGTTATTAACAGGTCGGCGGGCGCTTTATGTTCGTAAACAATTTTTTTTTTGTGAGTGCAATAAAAACCGTCTAGGATATTATCGGAGAACTCATAACCTTACGTTTTATAAACTTAAATACGAGGTATGGCTATAAAATAACGAGACTGATGCTTCCACAGAAGAAGTACGCATGCGCCAAACGCGAACGACCGACAGCTGTGTGGCGTGAAGCCTTCTCTTTCGAGTGCGGCGCCTCCCGTGTCTGTAAACAAATTAGCCTGGCCGTGGCCTTCGTTTGTATAAGAGCTTGTAACACGCCACCTTGTTTATTGACTTTTATGGACAACTAAATAACCAATAAAACTGTCCAAACAAAAATAAATTAAACTTATTGCCAAATTAATTAGTAACTGGACCGAAACTGAACTGAAAAGATTTACTTGCGGAGAACTTCCAAAAAGGTCACCAAAAGGTTTTACTACTTCAATTATACGTGCGCTACCCTACCCGTCTAGACACTCGGATACAAGACTACCTGGGATTACTACCGGCGCTAAAGGAAATACCCTACGTTCTGATGCGACCCTTGCGGAACGCGCAGTAAACCTTATAATGTTTAACTCGTGATCGTCAGTGCAACACCTGGCCTTACGTTGTTGTAACTCAATTCTTTTGGTGCGTCGCGTCGGTGAATAAACTTGAGAGATTAAGGAACTAAATAAATTTAAATAAAAGGCGGAAGTTAGATTTAATTAATTATTTATTGAAAAAAAAGGTACCGAGAGAGTGAAACCTTTCTGTTTGTTTCCGTAGCTGCTTTCTTTCCAACTAAACAATTAATCTCCTCCCTCGGACTTCGCAAGCAAATTTTGAAACGACCCGGACCAATAATCGCTGGTCTAGCCCAAAATCACGCCTATCCCACATTTCCTGTCCCATATCATAAATTAGCTTGTCAGACAAGGATCGGCGGGTGGTCTTTCGCAATTTGAAACCGTCCTGATCCTCTCTCTATAACTCAATCTTACAAGCGTCTATTGAAACATGAGGCAAACAAAGCGAACTACTTTTCCCACTTGCAATGTAATTGATCTCTTTTCTATAACTGACGTGTTCTAAAGTTTAGTGTGGCCAATTCATACAAAAATCTGAACCAACGCAAAGGTAAAATGTCAAGCTGACTTGTTTATGATGGCAGAGAACCAGGAGTGCCGTTTGAGTAAGGCCTGACGTTACAAATTTTTATGACTCGCGCTGGGGGTTTCATTCTCCTGAAAAGGACCGCGGCGCAGGACAGGATCCCATCCGGTAGCAATTATACTGAGAATCTGAACATTGTTTGTTATTTACAATTAAACAGCAATAACCGATTTTGTTTTGAAAACAAATCCGCGACCGTTTCAAGTTGTTGTTTTGTTTTGCCGGAAAAATGATAAGTGTAATAGAGCAACGAATCGTCGTGAAATTTCACATGAAACTTGGAAAAAGCGCTACTGAAACTTATCTTTTATTAAAAGAACGACCCGACTTGTGGAAGAACAAATCATGGGTTCTCCATCAAGACAACGCGCCGGCTCATTCTGCATTGTCTGTCAAGACGTTTCTAGCCAAGTACAACATCCCAGTGTTAGACCATCCGCCTTATTCACCTGACCTTGCACCATGCGACTTTTATCTGTTTCCCAAGGTCAAATTTGCATTAAAAGGAACAAGATTTCAGTCCGTCGAAGCTGTGAAAGAAAAAGCGGCACGCGTCATGAAGGAGCTCACAGAAGAAGACTTCCAGCACTGTTTCGAACAATGGAGCATTCGCATGGAGCGAACTAAAAATGTATAAATTCGAAATAAAATGTTTTGCAGCAATAGTCTCGTTATTTTATAGCCACACCTCGTATGTGCACGAGATAAAACAAGTCCGGCTCAGAAATGTCCCGCCGAAGTCTGGTAACTACAAATGACAACTTGAGAACCACTGATTTAAAATGCATTTATTATTGGTGATAACTTATCTCTTTAAAAAATGCATAATTTGTTTTTTTTTTTTTTAATTTCATTATTATCAATCAAAGAAAAAATTTAATGTTAATAAATGTGTGTAATTGTGCGTTAAAAAAAATAATTTTGTCTTCAAGGACATACTGATCGTCTTTTGTTTTTATAACAATCATTTTTAAATTGATATGTACAATTTTCAAAAAAAAAAAAAATGTTGACTAAATTTTTAATTTAGAGAATCCGCAATAAAATAATAATATTTCTAAGATGGCTCGTGATCGTCGCTGCAAATCTGGACTTACGTTGTCGTAACTCGTAAGTTCTTTTGGTGCGTCGGCGAGTAACTTGAGAGATCAACGGAACTTAATTACGTTTAAATAAAAATACGGAAGTTAGATTTAATTAATTAAATATTGCAAGAAAAAAGTAAAACTCCTTGTACCAGCCACTGTGGGATCTGATAAGGTTTGAATTTTCGTTAATTTTTCCAAAAAAAAAAAAGTTCCCCCTTTGAGTAGGAAGAAGTGACAAACTTGACTTTAAGACCCAATAAAGCCACTAATTCAAGCAATAAATTATCACTTGTGATAACCAGTGACATCGAACGCGATTATCTTATTGTTAGGAGATAAAATAATCTCTTCAAGCCGATGCTAATGATCACTATCCAAAGTTTATTGTCTAGTCTATTCAGTTCTCCAAATACAGAAAAACTTTAATTATTTTCGTTAGTTGCCTTTTTTTTTTCTTTTGGTTTATTATCTCTGCTTATACTGTATACATCCTGTGCATGAATTTGACTCCCAGTCTGCACAGAAATGACCTGATGTAGAATATCATGTTAGAATTTGAAATCCCCCACTGTCCTTTGTTGTATATTTTATTTGTAATTTCAGAAAAGTTTTTCCTTATTCATCCAAACTCAATATTTATAAAATTGAAATTAGAAAGCTAGGGGGCATTCAACTTTAATTAATGTATAAATTAACACCTATTTACGCCTGCCTATGTATATTAGGTATAATTTCGCAATTCATTATTTTAAATTGATATTAAACGATTTTTTTAAATTAGGTATTTTTTGGGCCTTTCCTCCACAAACATTGTGCAAAGGAAGTCGTTCCTTTTAACGTTTCCAAAGGGGAAACTGTAGCTCACGATTTGATTACATTTTCGCGTTAAGACATCCCGTGCTTTTCACACCTGTAAATCGCGCTGAAAGTTTCAAGGAAACTCTGGGTTAAATTTAGCGCGCACTTGTGCAAGACCCCGTTTAAATAAGTTCGAACCCAAGCAATGCTCACGTGCATCTAAATTTCATGGACGTCGAATTATGTGCCGTCACGTTTCAAAGTCAATAAATTATTCTGCATGGGGAATTACTGAACTCGTGTTATTTAGGTACTTTGCTGAAACGACGAATACGCTCGTTAGTAGTAGTTTCTATAAATAGGGAGTATTCGTTAGCAAATAAACAAAAATGAAATAGTGCGACGAACGACGCAGTATTTTTAAGCGTTTCTCCGCCGTTATTTTTCTCGCATTGTTTATAAATTAGTTGGGAATATACATATGCATGCCGCTGGTGTGACTGAAGGCAGTTTATACTGCGGGTGTTCTAGAAACTACGTTATTTTAATCGCGCCGGATATTTGGGACGGTCCCCGAAACGACTAAGTAGGCCCCACGTGAATAACAAAAAGGGTTTTGCAATTATAGATCGCAGATTAAAATTTAGGCCGCCATTGTTTGTTAATAACTCTTATCAAGCTTAAAAATTTGCGAGAGCTTATGCCAGAGATAATATCAGGTGATTTACATGCTGTAATTTATTGTGCAGTATTTTTTTTTTGTTAATAGAATCAGATTATAGAAAAGCGTCAAAAATTATTGCATAGAATTTTAAGTATTTAATATAGGGTGTCCCACGACTAGGGCTGCGAGAATTTATCGATGATATCGATATTTCCATTTTGGATATCCACATATCGATATTTATTTATTTAATTCATTTAATAATCCGGTAGCATTACCTGTGGAAATATTTTGTTTTGGAAAACGTATGTCGCAGTTTTAAAATTATCGATTAAAAATTAAGAAAAAACAAACAAGAAATATTATCGACATTGTCAATATGATTAAGAATCGAAGTAGAAATTAGACCGTTATTGTCAATATGTCAATGTTATCGATAAAAAATATCGATACTTTTAAGTTATCGATAACTGACATTGAAAATGTGATATCGCGCACCCCCCTACTCACGACATAGCGACCATAGCTTAAGGGTGTATTGCTTATAACCTCAGCAACAAGCTCTTAAGCTATGGTTGTTACGTCGTGGCTCTTGGGACACCCTGTATATTGCACGTAATTTTTTGCAGGTATTCTTATGTCGTATTCAAGGCCCAAAGCCACCATTGCAATCAATCTCATCTGCTTTAGTAATTTGATTGTTTTAAGTCGACGCTTTTACAAACTTCTCGATGCTGTAATATCCTTTTAAAGTGCGAACTTTTTGTTTACTTTCACCAACGAATTGACGGTTGGCGTGCACATGTCGTCCTTGAATAAACAAACACTTCTTAAACACGGCTTGCCGTTAATAGTGACGAAATGTGTTACTTTTCGCGTGTAGTATCATCCCACAAGATTAATTTGAATGAGTCCAATGCCAGACTCGAACCGTTTTCGATTTAACTCCTGCAACGTGTTATAAAGGAAAATTAATTTCATGGAGAAATGCGTGCGTTCCCGGCCTTAAATAGGCGAAAACTCTTTGACCTCGTCTGCACGAACGACGACAACGCAAAATAACTCCGAATGGACTTGGCTGCCGTTAGGAGCAGATTAAATTTGGAATGGGGAGTAATGTCACAATCTACTATTTATAAAGTTATTCGAGGAACGTCCGAAGGAAAAGAAGCGCGGAGGAAAACAAAATAAGGCAATTTATAAAATTATTTCAATCCTTTCCTATGAAACATTTCAGAATTGAATCTTTCGGAATTTCTTTCGAGTAATATAACGATTATATGTAGTTAGAAATATTTGGTACTTTAATGGGACACCTACAACAAAGATTACGTTACAAGTAAGTTTATTAGCAAAAACATTTGGATGGAGCTGACTTATTTTAGCAAATTTTGTACATTTGAAGTCCCTGTTGAATTCTAGCCTGAACTGAACGCATCACGTGTCTAGAGCGAGCGATATTTTAACGTCGTATTATTAATATGAGTACTAAGCACGGTATTTTTACGGAACACCCTGTATATTATTGCACTTTTAAATTCCCCAGTCAATTCTAGTCTGAAATGATGGGTCGCATGATGGGTCTAGGACGAGTAGTTTTCGAGATACGTTCCGTTTAAAAATTTTTGAATACCTTCTCCCCCTCCTCGTTTTCAATTTTTGAAAATAAAAGAAAACCTCACCTGCGAACTGTGCTGATATATTTTTGGAATTTTTGCACGCTATCAACGGAAAAGCAACTGTACATCGTATTATCAAGTAGCGGACTAAAGTTACGGAACACCGTGTATATTTTTCTGTTACTTTTTGTAAATATCCCCTTCATCATTCCAATTTTAGGAAATTCAAGTACGTGGAAAATAACAGAATTAGTATAGTAGTGGTACAGTATTTTTTGCGAAACACCCTGTATATTATCGCATTTTTGAAATCCTCAGTCAATTATAGTCTGAAGTGATGGGTCGCGTGGTGGGTCTAGGACGAGCAGTTTTCGAGTTACTTGCTGTCGTTTATAAACTTCAGAAGCGCCCCCTACCTCCCTACTCCGTCATTCAAATTTTTGAAAATAAAAGGAAATAGGTATTGCGTAATATCCAAAAGACGCAGATGATTTTTACAAAGTTTTGTACGTCTTCGACGGAAAAAACAATTGCACATCGTGTATAATTAAGAAGCGGATTAAAGTTACGTAACACCCTGTATACTTTTGAATTTTTGAATTACCCAGTAAATGGGAGTATTCGTCATGTCATTTTTTAATGAATGCTATGCGCAAAAGATGCAAGTAATTTTAACAAGTTGTCAAAAATTAAACATCGGGCTATAGTTGTGGAACACCCTGTATATTATTTTGAATATTTCAGTTTTTCTTGCAAATTCTTACCAGATTTAATGAATCTAGGGCTAGGGTAGTAGGTACTTTCCGAGATAAAGGTGTTCTTTTAATGCCCCGCCCTATAATTCATTTTTAGTTAACGGAACGCCCTGTATATTACTTTATACATACATGAATTTCCGAATACATAAATTCTAATCTGATTTAATTTGTTGCTTATTAAGCTTGGACTAAGCAGTTTCCGAGCTACTTAGCGTCGTTTAAAAAGTCTTGAAATATTGCCTCCTCTAAATTTTCTTTTTTTTTAACGTCACACACTGTATATTATTACATTTTTGAATTCCCCGGTAAATTCTAGTCTAATTTCATGTGTCGCATCGTGGGTTTACGACGATCGGTTCTCGAGTAACTTTCATTCGACGGTCACAGTCTAAGTGCTGAATACGGGTGGATTTTACCGAAGCCGACGTTTAGAATGTGAGGCTTTTTAGTTGGTCGCGTCGATTGCTGTCCGAATAGTTTGGTTTTAATGTAAACTCGTTATTTTGCATTAAATTGTCGCAAACTTCCGACGCCCGCAAAGTTAACAATAATTTACTTGAGTCTTCAATCATTCAATCTGAATTGCTGCCATTCGTCGAAGATTCAAGCAGTTTACACGCAAACTCCAATACTTCGACGAATTTTAGTCTAATCTAAATTAAGCTATTCAATTTAATTTTGCAATTGCTATTTGAATGAAACGAATCATTCCTGTTAGCTTTGTGAAACTCATTGTCGGTTTGTTTCCTTGGTTTTCCGAGCTCTGTGACAAGCGGACGAACCAGTTTCCCGGTTCAACGGCACCGGAGTCGTTCTGTGTGCCCTCGATTTTGCAAAAAGAATGAAATAAAGAAAAGCAAGGACGAAAATAGCCGCGATTAAATTGTGACGAGAATTCGACCGACATTTGAACCGGAACACCACAGGCGACCGATGTCGAGGTCAACTCATACGTTTTGCACATACGTAATCGAAGTTATAAAAAACAGTTTATTATTGCAGCAATCCATTACGAAAACGGATTCTCTTCATAAACTCCTTAATCCCCCCCTAAACATCCAACCCGAAATTATTGTGAAAAGCAGCAATTTAAACTTTTGCAATTACATATTCTAAATATTTTGGTGACTGCTCAAATTTATTATTATTGTTAAAGTACTTGGACATTAAGTTCATTTTTACTAAACGTTCTTGAAGACATTCGATGCAACAAACATGTTTTAAATCTGAAATTCCTTCGCAAGAAAACAGAAATTTTTTTTAAGAAAGCACAAGTTAGGCTTGTTGTACATGAAAAAATTAATTCCATTTTTCTTTATTATTTCAGTTTTGTGTTACGATGTGCACGATATTCTTGGGCCTCAGCATGTTAAGCAGAAACATCTCTGGCTATTTCCTCACCTACTTACTCATGCTTGCGACATTCTTCGGGCCCCTGCTCATATCAAAATTGCCTCCGGAATACAAAGCGTCCATTGTCAATGCCGTACATGCATTTAGCACAAACGAAGGTAAGCAACGCAAACACGTAAAGCTAGCTTTTATAAATGAGAGCGTCCTTCGCAGGTGTCCTCGCAGAGACCGAGCTGATCCCATTCTTAACCGACAAGGAAACAAATGAGAAGGACCCTGAACTAGAGAGTTTGCTTACTGATAAAACCGCTGGTATGTAAACACTCGTTGTTTATCTTTGCTTTGCACAAACCTCCTATTTAGGTCAATCACTATCAGTTTATTTCATAAAAAGTTGACATGAATCACATGCAGAATTTATTCTTTATGTTTTAAGATTCGATAACCAATTCCCTTTGCTTTGCGCAAACCTCCTGTTTAGGTCAATCACCATCAATTTATTTGATAAAGTTAACATAAATCACATGCGAAATTGATTCTTTATGTTTTAAGATTCGATAACCAATAATTCCCTTTGCTTTGCGCAAACCTCCTGTTTAGGTCAATCACCATCAATTTATTTGATAAAGTTAACATGAATCACATGCAAAATTTTTCTTTGTTTTAAGATTCGATAACCAATTATTCCCTTTGCTTTGTGCAAACCTCCTGTTTAGGTCAATCACTATCAATTTAATTGATAAGGTTAACATGAATCACATGCGAAATTTATTCTTTATGTTTTAAGATTCGATAACCAATTCCCTTATAAGCGGCATAAATTCAATGCCGTCCTACCTTGAAGCCGAAGGTAGCTTAGACGGGCTCGAGGAAGACGATTTGGTTCCGCAAATCAAAAACTCTGGAACGTCGCACACCCCGGCTGAATACTCGAGTGAATCCGACTCGGAACACAAAAACATGAAGTTCGATTCGGCTCACTTCAATGGCGATAGCTCGTCCGAAGATGAAAATAATTACAGCAGGGGGCTTCGCTTCTCTGAAGTCAGGGAGTTCACCGATTCCCCGAGCAAGCTCGACCTTCAATCTGCTGTGACGCAAAGCCTCGGGGCAGGCTTGATAAGCAACCTGGCGGCCATGGGGACGAGCCTCGTGGCAAACGTTTTGGCTTCAGCCGGGACCCCCAGCACACACCCAAAGCGGAAAGATAGTGATAGTGATTTTGAGTTTATAAATTCAGACGAGGCGGATGAACAAACCTAGGACTTGGATTTTTAAAGTAAATTTTTTTTCTAGGTCTTTTGTGATATTACATTGAGTTCTCCTTTTAATTTATTAAGCCTCTTTTATTTATTATTACCTTTACCTAGAATTGTGATGACGATGAATTATTTTGTAGGTTTTAGGATTTCATGCTGAGTTTCTTTGCCCCCCGTATGAATAACACTTGTAAACTCATTACCTCTTTAACATATTATTGTAATATACATTTAAGTGACCCGAGTATCTTTATTTCAATTTTTGTTAGACCAATGAGGTAGCAGAAAGAATTTCCTAGCTTATCCTACCTTTACCATATATATTTATTTATTTTTTTAAACAAATGAGGAATTTATCACCTATTTTTCACTTTCCTCTGCTTCGTCCTTTTCTTCACAGTTTGAATCAATGTTCTCAGTGTCGGATGAAGTCGGTTGCATATTAATTCGTTTCGGTAGAACGGACTCGAAAGCCTCCTTGAAGGACTTACCCTCGCTCACCCTCAATAATATCTCAAACACTACAACAACAGCCAAAGGTTTCAATAAAATGATTTCTTTCGCTTTCAAAAATATTAACCTTGATTTATTGTGAAGACTTTCCGTCTCTTCATGTAAAAGTACTCTTGTATAGGCAACTGTCCGTGATCTATACCCTGCTCTACCGCTTTCTTGTAACAAATCCCCTACAAGAAAATTGCTGGCTTATCATATTTTCAATGAGCACGCAGTCGAGTTGATTGACACACCTACCTTGTGTGCGTTATGGTCCACCAATCCCCCAATAATGTAAACTTTATCTTGCTCTAAATTATTAATAATTCTATCGCTCTCGCTACTCAAATAAACTAATTTCTCTTTCGGAAACACTTCCAAATAGTTTTCCGACCGAAAATTAATGTCCCAGTGTTCGTACCCGTTGTGTTTCGCCATTTCGTCCTTGCAACGTCCCACAAAACTCGTCAGGTACAGTTGCAAGGGCGTTTTCGATCTTCTATTCTCGGTGTAAACCCTCAGAATCTGCTTTATTACCTTGCCCATATCCTGCAAGGATAACCGTGTAAATGAATGGAAAAAAAGTAATTGAGTAGCAACTGAAAGTTATGACTTACACGTAAGTACCTTGCTAATCATTAAGTCGTCGAAACTTAAATCGATTACGATGGACGTCTTGCAGGGGCTGTCGGCCATTTTGCTGTTCTTTAAGGCCTTGCGACTTGGCCCTATGTCTATGTTGTTGAGTTTGGCTTCGATCTTTTTCTTTTTGGTTTTCAATCGCTCTTTTGCCCTCTTCTCTTTCTTCGATGCCTCCCATTTCAGCATGCGCTTGTACTTCTTCATCTGTCTCTTAGTGAGTTTGGATATTTCAACTCCGTTGAAGTATTTCACTTCTTCATCGTGCTCGTTCTCATCTGCCTCATCCTTGGGCCTGTTACTTTCACACCTTGCATTCCCTTCGAAAACGGTGGTGTCGTCCGAACGTGTTTGTTGCACGTTCGATTTCTTGTTTGAATAATCTGATTCGGCTTCTGTTGCATCGACGTCGATTTTTCTCTTCGCATTTACTGATTCTTCCATTTAAATTCACTTTGAAAAAGCACTGACACGCACGTATGATGGTTGAACATAACCACAATATAACCTATAATTTTTTGACACGTTCCCGTTTCAATTAGTAAATATTAAAATAATTATTGTTAATCAAGATAAGGTGCATTATAAATGAATTTTATTTTCATACATTATTCACATAAAAGTAAAATATAATAGAAATACAAATTTATTACAGCGTCATCTACAAAGCAAAAATCAATCTACTGTGGCGCCATCTACAAGACAAAATGCGAACTAATTTTGATGGAAAATATGAAATTTTGAAAATGGAAATTAACGAATTTTAACAAAACGCTCGGTTTTTTACTTTTAATTAAGAAGTATAACTAAAAAAAAATTACACATAATTATAAGAAAATGATGTTATAATTAAATTTATTTACAATCTCACTACAATCTCTTAAGACGTTTACAAATCCAAAGTAACTTGATTGAAACGCCTGGAATCGTAATCAGAAGGCTTGACTTTATCTGAGAGTTTGGGATAGCCAGGGTCGCCTGGAACTGTGGCGGTTCTGGCCTCGATCAACCTCCATCCACCTTTACGCGTCCAGTTGTTGCCATTGTATCGAAAGTAATATGCGGTTATTAGGCTAGCGTAGGTCAGAAGAAAGAATTTTCCCGACCAATACCTGACGTAGGTCGCCCAGGGTTGTCCGACCACTGGTTCCAGGGCTTTGCCCAACATGTCTAGTGGAGCACGGTATGCTCTGCGAATTGGATTGTATAGCTCTCTGTATAATTCGGGGACGTGGCGGGGTTCGTTTGGGGCCAGTACTTGGTCTTGGAGCCACTGCTTGCGCCAGGCTCTTTCTGCGTCGGTCATTCCCAGCAGACGCTCCCGTTCTCGGCCCACCCGGCCGACGATGCTCATGGGCTTTACGCCGCCCGTATCCGAAGACTTCACCATTTTTATCTGAAAATTAAATATTTAAGTGTCTTCTTGATGACGCATTACGTAATTTTTGTCTCACAAGTAGGTTTTGTTAGGTTATTGTTTGACAGTTCGACTTTTGCAACAAAAAAAAGTGCGAGCAGCGCCACCTATTCAAGAATTGTTTTATTGAGCGCTCAAGTTCAAATTTCAAAGAACAAAACGCGAAAATAATTATGATTATTAATAATAATTAGAAAGATTAACAAACAAATTACATCAAAAAGTAATCATTTTATTGTAAGGCCTGACGCTAGACGATTTTGATTTTCGTAATAGCGCCATCGCCGCCATCTACTGGGATTTTTATTTTGTTTAGAAAATGTGTTTGAATTTCAATTAATAGACTGGCATTTAATAAAATTCTGTTTAGTAATTAAATCGATTAATTTCTGCGTCAACTGATATCAGAAAACAAAACTTCTGAAACTGGTTCTTGACACATCAAAATGCTTGTTTATAGTTACGCCAGGTTCACACATTTTGGGCAGTTCTTTCCTCCTCGAAGCAATAGAAGCTTTGAAATATCATCGAACGAGGAATTTGCGCGCTTTCCTGTGAATAAAAGTGACAGCTGTCATTATAATAATGCCAAGGAAACGTAGACGTCGCTCGCCTTCGTTTTCGTTTTCTACATCAAGCTCCTCGTCCTTCGGAGGTTCTCCCGTAAGACGTTATAATCTGAGAGCACGACCTAAACCTAAACGTCCGAAAACCACCGCAACGAAATTAAAGCGAAAGAGGAAAGCGCCGGAAAAGAAGAAGAAAATGATAGAACTAACTACTAAGAAGAAGCCGAAAAAGAAGAAGAAGAAGAAGGTGCCTGTAAAATTAACTAAAAAGAAGAGGAATACGACGGCGGTAAATCGCAAAAAGCGAGCAAAAGTAAAAGCAGCGATTCGTATTCAAAAGCGAACAAGATGTGCTAGAGAAAAGAAACAACGCGCTGTCATTCCGAGGCAAGCAAAGTGCGTAAAAAAACAGAAGGAAATTTCCGTTCATCACAGATTGGAGGCAAAGAAGTCATTAACTAACATAAATAATAAAGTAAGTACCCATCTACATTTCTGAAGTGAAAATAAACAATTATTACTTGATGACATACGCAGAGAAGGTTTAGCCAGAACGAGATCGTCGATGCTCCTCCACCAAAGAAAATGAAACTTAGCCAGCAAGATAACATTGCAATCAAGGACCCGCGAAAATGTGCAAGATTGCCCTTTGTGTATATCAAAAGACTCGCGGAGCGTCTACTAAAAAACGTAAGTGTCACGTTCTATTTGCTATATCGTCTATTAAATGCGCTTCTCTGCGCGTGCTGTTTGACGTCAACGCGAATGATTTTGAGGTTTTTGCAGTTTACCCACACAATAAAAAGTGCGTTAGTTCGTTAAGTTTAAGCAAAGTTTGAATTTTCTGTGCGCAAAAATGACCGTCCCGAATAAGGTTTGTTGAATTTTATTTATCAGGCGAAGCTTCATTTGTTTTTTTTTTATTTTGTCCCGGATACATAACCTCAATAACAAAATTCGCTCTGAATCAGTTGGTTTTCGTTTTGATTTGTTTTGACGATGGGCGCTGAGTATTCTGTCCCGGGGCCGTCGGCCATCGACAAAAAAATACCGCTTTGCATTGAAATCGATTGTAACTCAGTCGACAGCACCGTGTCCTTAGAGCTATCCACGTGTGCCCAAGACACAAAAGTAGTGTCGAACAGTAAGATTGTAGTTAGAAGTTTTTAAGTCTTACTTTTCCCTAGATGGACGTCGATGGCCCGAAGGGCGAAGGCTTTCGTCCTTACTACATCACCAAGATCGAGGAATTGCAGCTCACCGTGGCGGAAAAGAGTCAGAACTTGCGACGATTGCAGGCTCAGAGGAATGAGTTGAATGCCAAAGGTATGAAAGGAACCTATTAGTACGTGATTGAGTTTTATCAGTCGTTTTTAGTACGGATGTTACGTGAGGAGCTGATGCTGTTGCAAGAACAGGGCAGTTATGTCGGGGAAGTTGTGAAACCTATGGATAAGAAGAAGGTGCTGGTTAAGGTTCACCCTGAAGGGAAATTCGTCGTGGATATCGATAAGAACATCGATATTAACGATGTAACTCCTAACTGTCGTGTGGCTTTGAGAAATGAAAGTTACACATTACATAAAATATTGCCAAATAAGGTAACATTTTCTTCAAAAACTCAATTAAAAACATCTTGCTTTCTTTGCTCTTAATAATTTATATTCCTATAATTTCTAGGTTGATCCGTTAGTATCTTTAATGATGGTCGAGAAAGTCCCGGATTCGACTTACGAAATGGTTGGCGGTTTGGATAAGCAAATTAAAGAGATCAAAGAAGTTATTGAATTGCCTGTGAAGCATCCAGAACTTTTCGATGCCTTGGGAATTGCACAGCCGAAAGGAGTGTTACTGTATGGCCCACCAGGTGAGTGTCGTACAACTTTTTGTTTACATTCAGTGAAATTTACAAAATTTTTATAATTTAATTGCGAGTTGATTTTGATTTGCAACGGAAATGGCCCCAATCAGGGCAGAAATTGCTAACCAGAAGATGCTCGAGGTTCTATTGTTATTGCAAATAAAAAATTTAGACTTCATTCAAATACCTATTACTAATGAATTATTAAGAGTACGTTTCATATAATGCTCGCAACACTCGTAACTTTCTTCGTTGACGTTCCATTTAATGATGCTAACTTTGAAGAGTGTCACTATGAGTACCCTGTACAAGGCTAGGATTCGTGATCGCAACGCTCTTGTTACGAAGGTGGGTCTTTGTGAGCATTTGAAGTTTGAAAACATAACCTTATTTTTGTTATTTGTGTTATAGATGCTTTCTATTCCATCAGAAGACGTTTCACCTTCTGAAATGTCTTCTCTTTATCGCCGAATCAATATTACTGCAAGAGATCTTTCTCCTGTAACCTTTATTTTTAATGAACAAGCTTTATAAGGTTATATCAAACGTCAATGCTTGATTTACGTATCCGCAGGCGTTCCGTTTGCACTGGTACGCTCACATCGAATTTTAAATGGAACGATGTTACAAGTCATCGCGAGTATGATCAGCGTGAGCATTATCTGGAACTTACCCTAAGTATAGAAATGGCATCCAACTTTGAAGCCAACATAACCTCTAAATTTGTTTACATTTCCCGCAGGACTATAGGCATAAATAAAAAAAACTTTTACCAAGAATCTTATTTTGCAAAATCCAATGTGTGATTCTAAATTATGTAAAACCATTGAAAACAGACATCCAATTTCGATGTGTAAAACATATACAACGCCACTGACTTATTTACATTTTAACAATCACTTACGAAACTGATAAATGATGCCACAAATAACAAGAATTAATCGCAATACAAGTTATGAAAACTATTTATTAGTTGTATTTTTTTTTCAACCGATTGATCAGCTCTGAACTGCTTCCATCAGCACCGATAAGTTAAACGGTGTTACTTTCCCCTTTCCCCGTGGCACCAGATAATTTATTAGATCAGTTTAGGTGTAGCTAAGTTAGAAAGGTTATGTGTATGGTATTTTCATTTTTAATTTTTTTTGAAAGCAACGTAATTCGTGATTGAATCAAATAAGTTAAAGTTCAGATAAGTTACATTTTCAAAAGAGTACGACTATTAATACACAAAATGAGCAATTACGTATTTGATTCCGGAAAATCAGCTGTTCACAAATGCGTCCATGTTGTGCCTCTCGACCAATCAGACGCTTGTCTGTTCAAAACAAAGTCACAGCACAGGTTATGCCGCATTCAATAAGTTGTATACCACACCATTTCTATTTATCTGATTTCAATGAATAATTACCATTGCCACAGTTTAAGTAATTCCCAATAGCGTCACTTAAACGTCAGTGTCAAAAAAAGAGGCCAAACTGTTTGATGCCTTTATGGAAATTCAACGTACTCCTAATTTGCAAATCGGTAGGTATCAAACAAAATGGCTAATGTGATAGTTATACTCGAGTGACGCTACTGTGCAAATTCTTATACTGTGGTATAAGGTTTGTTCGAGTTCGAAATATCAGAACAGGTCAGGGATTGCGCACTGCGCAGAACTGTAAGTGCAATGAAGAAAAATTTGATCTGTCTCAGAACGCGAGAAAATCCGATAAAACCAAAACGCTTCTTACGTTTATAAAATAGCGTGCAGATGGCGAAACTAGATACGCCAACTTGCAAATTACTATTTCCTAAATCTTCTATAAATTCGGCATCTCTTCTACTGTATTCTCTACATATCCCTCCATTTTTGTGTGGAAATGAATTACTTCTGCTAATTCTTGAAAATTATCAACGCAGCTGCATTAAATTCAAAATGCGCAGGCGCCCCAGAACCGGTTCTCAATCGTCCGCACTTCGGAGCAAGTACTGTTTAGAACAGTTCAGGACAAGACAGTCCTAAGAAAAACGAAAACACAGGATTACTGGATCCGTGACTGTTCTAAAAAAAACTCGAACGCCTTTTTTGTTATACGCATGCTCCTGATGGTTCTAGGACTGTTTTTGTGCGAACCCGAACAAACCTATAGATATCAATCAGTAGGGACAACTTGCCGATTTTTGCCTAACTGTTTTTGTGTGCGCATGATCGTTAGCTGGCGGTACTTTCCAAATTCTCCGCTAGGGGGCGAGGCTGTCGAATTGCCGTCGTCCAATGGGATGAAAACAGGAATACTTTTACATTGCTTCTATTTCTAATCTGTCGTTTTGTGTGTGCTTCATTTGGATTACAGACACGGGCATAAAATTTTGTTTAAAATTGTTGTTAATACAGGTTTACAAGTAACAATTCTGGTATTTATGTTGTGTTTTTACCGATACGATTTTTTGAATGATTAGGCATTAGCACACTTAAGTAGCACGCAGTTTCTTAGCATAACCTAGCTTTATTTAAAGAAAATACCGCCAGAATAACCGACGCCACATTTGTATTAAATCTGGCATACACAACACAGTATGGGTGTTTTTTTTTCATGAGCATCAAGCCCTTCGGCCTCCAAACGCGGTGCAGCTCCGAACTGTTCTGAAAAGAACAGACTAAGAACAATAAATAGGAGCTTGACGACCAGATGGCGGCGTTCTTGGCCGACGCTACTCTATTTTACATGTACCATCGTAATCATAAAAAACGACTACATCGAAATGAAACAGATACTTCCATTTTCAAAAAAATTGGCCATGTTCAGCCGGAACAGCGCTGAGATAGCGATCGTTTTGAAGCCTTGCTGACTTACAGCGCTGTGGCTTTGCTGTGACAGCGGTCGCCATTTTCCTCAGCAAAATTATTTGCGCTGCACGTCCGCTTGATTACTCAGCGAATATAATTATTTTGAAATCGTAAACTATGTCGCAAACAAAAGCCAGAAAGTGCGAAATTTTTTCAATAGCTATGGTTACTGCAACTACCATGCTGATTTTTTGTCTCCTGCACAATCTCCAGTACTAAGCGGTTAATAATTTGTTCCATCCTGTTAGAAAAATCACCAAAATACCAATCGTTAAAGACAACACACTTTTGTGTTTTGTTGTTTAAGCTGAAAATGATAGTTTTTAAGAGAATTAATAGAAAAGTGAACATAGCTATAATTGAGAGTTAAATAAGTTTTCCATGTAGTTATAGTTAAGTTGTTTCCTCTGGCAAAGAGATTTCCAAATGACTTCTTTCAGGCACAGGAAAAACCTTACTAGCTCGAGCCGTGGCCCATCACACGGAATGCACTTTCATCAGAGTATCGGGCTCAGAATTGGTTCAAAAATTCATCGGCGAAGGTTCACGTATGGTACGAGAGCTGTTCGTTATGGCACGCGAGCACGCCCCTTCCATCATCTTCATGGACGAAATCGACTCGATCGGTTCGTCACGTATCGAATCTGGTTCCGGTGGAGATTCAGAGGTGCAGAGGACCATGCTGGAATTACTCAACCAACTCGACGGATTTGAAGCTACGAAAAACATAAAGGTATTTAATAGCGTTTTTGATTGGCTGCTTTAGAGCACTCACAGAATATCTCCCTCCCTCATTATTACATGAGATTGAAACAAGATATAAGATTGTTGGTTTTTTGACTGATTGAAAATTTTTAACCGTTAGGTTATTATGGCCACGAATCGCATTGACATCTTAGACCCCGCCTTGTTACGTCCGGGTCGCATAGATCGTAAGATTGAGTTTCCACCACCGAACGAAGAGGCTCGCCTTGATATTTTGAAGATACACTCGCGCAAAATGAATTTAACTCGAGGTATAAACTTAAGGAAAATTGCAGAACTGATGCCAGGTGCAAGTGGTGCTGAAGTTAAGGTAAATACAACCGATTTTTTTTTGTTACTAATGGACGTATTCATGCTTCCTTCAATAAGGGAGCTCTTAGAATGGGTATTGCTTTAATGCAACTGCCTTCTGTAATTCCATTCTAAGGAGTCCCTCATTGAAGGAAGCACCATGAATATGGATATAAGATGTGCAAGAATACAAAGGGTATACATTTTTTAGGGTGTCTGCACTGAAGCAGGTATGTATGCCCTGAGAGAACGACGTGTGCACGTGACGCAAGAAGACTTTGAAATGGCCGTCGCGAAGGTGATGCAGAAAGACTCGGAAAAGAATATGTCCATCAAAAAGTTGTGGAAATAAGCGTTCGTATTCCCCAATTATTTTTTTCTATTTTTGCTTAGGCTGAAATATATCGAATGAAATAGTGCGTTGTTTTGGTCATTAAAAAAAAAGCTTCACATTTATACATATAATTGAAAATTTATTATTAGCTTTAATATACCCTATGTACATATACAAATACTCTCTCTGAAACTATAACAAAAAAGAAATAAATAATACAGTAGGTAAATATTAAGAATTTAGTGTAACCTGGAGTATGGGTGAATCTTTGAACGTAGGTCTTGTTCAGATACACATACAATGAAACCAAATAAAAATTTCAATCATATGCGTTTAGTATTATACACTAATTAATTAACGGATAGTTAAAATGGGCGCACAACACAGTATTGTTTTATCATGTCTATGATATTCAGCTACGTCATTTCGGTGCACCTATAACTTTCCCGGTATCTTCGTGGCCCTGGTACTTCGGCTTTCCATGCGTAAACGGCAGGTAACGATATCTGATCATGTGCTGCAACAATAACAAAATGAATGAATTATTTTTAAGTTGATTATCTCGTCGCCTTACTTTTATCTGCCTCTTCATGGTAATACAAAAGAGCGTTATGAAATACATGACTAAGATAGGCCAGAATACTGGTATGTTGAAGCAATCGAAGAAAGTGCATATAAGTCCGATTAGGGTGCTCTTGGTAACGGAATACCAAAACTTGAATTCCGGCAACCGCCTTATGAACGGTCGAAATTCCTCGTTCGCTCTTGTTGGTAATTCTGGGCCATTTTCCTCAGCTACAATCAAAAATTTTAAAAAAGGACCAGAAATTAAACGATCGTGGGGTGAGTGAGTAACTTACAATCAAAGTCCATGGCAGGATCGATTTTTGGTGTTAGAAATGCAATGAATAAATTTAAGTGGTAAATTCCCAGAGCGTACGTAACTATATACCATCCCTAGAAATAATCGAATTATTATCCGTTAAAGTAGAGAATAAAGAATTTAAACAACTTTTGAAAGAGAGTCAACTTAACCCTTTCGTTCATAGCTTTCCAAATGTGCACATTAGTTTCACAATTTTTCAACTTCAAAGTTATGGTAAAATGTCCATGATTTCACTTTGTACATATTCCTGTAATATACAAAGTGAAAACATGGACATTAATACCAAAACTTTGAAGTTGAAACATTGTGAAACTGATTGCACATTTGTATACGCTATGAGCGAAAGGGTTTTTTTAATTATAATAAAATTATTTAAAAGCAAACAGTTTTAAATGCATCATTGAATAAAATGAAAATCAATAAATTTGTGTATAAGATAGACTAGTTTAAAAAAAAATTCTTGGAAGTTACAAAAAAAAAATTACAACAAATTTGACTGTCTTCTGTTAGCTGGTTTTAATTCTTGTAATAATGCCCCACTAGCTCGTCTACGATTAAAAATATTTCATTTAATCTAATTATCATTATTTTTGAAGCAGTCAAATATGAAGTGAAACAATATTTTGCTCTCACTCATTTCCAAAAAGAAGTTTTTTTTTTATTTAAATCTCACAAAAGTTGCCATAAATATCTAAATACATATCTTTTACTTTACACTCAAACGGAAAGAGGTCTAATTTTATAACATATGGCACGAATAAATACAATAGCACAAAACGTCATAATATATATTTTGTTAATTCAATTTGATATTAAAATTGAACAGTTACTATCAGGATTAAGACTAAGGGCCAAATTCAGAAACATCACTGATAATCAACTCACACTCAAACTTGACTTTTGAAGTTTTTTGAAATTCAGATAAGCCTTTTAATATTTACATCATATATAATCAAGTATGTGGTTAGTATAGGTATTTCCATCATCAGTGATTTACGATAGAAAGTCAAAAAATCGTTAAAATGAAGAAAGTGTTTCTGAATTTCAAATTACCATCAACTGTCAATTTGAGTATGAGTTGAGTATGAGTGATGTTTCAGAATTTGGTACTAAGGCCCACTTGTACAATGCCAGTTTAAAGTTAAGCCAAAGTTTAAACCCTTAACAACAATTGTTGAAATGGGTTGCTATGGGTTTAAACCTTAGCTTAACTTTAAACTGGCATTGTAACGAGCGTCTAAATAAAAACCTGGTCAAGCGGGTTGTGATCGAGAATTTATCCACTGCATTTACATAGCAGAATTACTAAATGTAGCCTACTTGATCAGGTTTTTATTTAGACACGAGTTACAACTGGGCCTAAGATTTAAGCCCGATTGTACAATCATGATTTAACTTTAAACTTCGTTTTATTTCTATGGAAACTATTGTCTTTACAATTGATACGGAATAAAGCGAAGTTTAAAGTTAAACCATGATTGTACAATCAGGCCTAAAAATGAGTACGTGTTTCTCTGATGCAGCCTTCTATTTTGATAAACAATTTTACAAGTAATATCTCTGTCATGCCCCGATTAAAAAAAAGTTTCCTAAATGGAACAAATAAACAAAAAAGATTATCAGATTCTTAAATAATTTTGATAGAATGTAAAGTCCTTGAAGATATTAATTCTGATGATGTAATCAATGAACTTGCTGAAATGAAATCAGTATAATTATTTTCATTTATAAATAAATACATGTTGATCTTGTATGGATGTTTCTTGTTATTATTAGGTCTGTTTGTTATCCTGTGCTGGTGTACACCAGTGCATACTTTTTCGCAAAATATGCTTTAATGCAGTCTGAAATGTTTGCGTGGTATGTCAGTATGAATAAGTGTGATTCATATCTCATTATTACATTATCAAAGAATTCAGGCTTCGTTAAAGCATATTTCGTAAAAAAAAGTGTACACCAGTGCAGGATAACAAACAGACCTATTATAAAAAAATTAGGGGTGTAAAAAAGTCTTGTAAAGGCCTGATTACAAAACAGCTGCAGTTTGTTTTTAAACTGGGAGGAGTAAATTTGAATTTTGCCCGCCAAAAACCCGCAAAGCTATTGGCTATTGAAAATTAAATGCCCTGTTTCTATCCTTCAGGTTTTTTCTTTAAAAAAAAATTCTATAAAGCAATGACAAGTGTTTGACCTTTCTTCGAGAAAATATTGTAAGTCGGTCATTGCAGTGCATTAAATTCCAGTCGCGCCATCTACCCTCAAATTCAGAAACTATTTCTTAAGCACGAAAATCAAATCCCTGTTTCTATCCTTCGAATTTTTTCCTGGGAAGTACGTAAATTGAACTTCTTTTTGAAAAAAATACTACATTAATGCTCAGTTTCATAAAACGTAGTTAACCACTCGATCAAGTTAATCGTGTGATTAAGCAATATCATTGGAGGAAAGTTTAAATTTCCTCATTTCCTGGGTCATAATGCGATGACAACTGTTAAATTCCAGTTGCGCCATCTATCCACAAATTCACGAACTACTCTTAAGCGAGAGAATTAAATTTCCAGATTTATTCTTTCCAAATTTTTCTTCGAAACGACGCCGACGCGACGTAAATTGACCTTTCTTTGAAAAAAATATTGTAACAGTGTATTAAATTTCAGTTGCGCCATCTATCCGCAAATTCAGAAACGATTTTTTGAAGCGCGAAAATCATATCCTCTGTTTCTTTCCTTCGGGATTTTTTCTTTTCTTTCAAATTACATAAATTGAACTTTTTCTGAAAAAATACTGCAAAGCGGACGCAAGTCGAGCATTGCAATGTATAAATTCCAGTCGCGCCATCTATCCACAAATTCAGAAACTATTTTTTAAGACCGAAAATTAAATTCCCCCGTTTCTTTTCAAAACGGAATTATTCTTTGAAATGAGGTAAATTGAACTTTTTTTTATCCACGAAACAATGCCGACGTAAATTGACCTTACTTCGAAAAAATATTGTAAGTCGATTATTGCAGTGTATGAAATTCCAGTCGCGCCATCTATCCACTAAGTCAGAAACTATTTTTAAGCGCGAAAATTAAATTCCCCGTTTCTTTTCAACGGGATTTTTCTTTGAAATGAGGTAAATTGAATTTTTTTTGAAAAAATACTACAAAACGCAAGTTGAACATTGTTATAGGTATATAGATTCCAGTCGCGCCATCTATCCACAAATTCGCGAACTACTTTTAAGAGCGACAATTAAATTTTCAATTTTTATCCACGTACCTAGCGAGGCCGACGTAAATTGACGTTACTTTGAAAAAATATTGTAAGTCGATTATTACAGTGTATTAAATTCCAGTCGCGCCATCTATCCGCAAATTCAGAAACTATTTTTTGAAGCGCGGAAATTAAATTCCCTGTTTCTTTCCGTCGAGATTTTTTCTTTGGAAATACGTAAATTGAACTTTTTCTGAAAAAAACGCTGGAAAACGGACGCAAGTGGAGCATTGTAATGTATAAATTCCCGTCGCGCCATCTATCCACAAATTCGCGAACTATATTAAGCACGACAATTTTCAGTTTTTATCCACGAAACGACGCCGACGTAAATTGACCTTACTTCGAAAAAATATTGTAAGTCGACCATAACAGTGTATGAAATTCCAGTCGCGCCATTTATCCACAAATTCAGACACAATTTTTTAAGCGCGAAAATTAAGTTCCCGTTTCTTTCCAACGGAATTATTCTTTGAAATGAGGTAAATTGAAATTTTTTTTGAAAAAATACTACAAGACGCCAGTCGAGCATTGTTATAGATATATAAATTCCAGTCGCGCCATCTATCCACAAATTCGCAAACTATTTTTAAGGACGACAGTTTTTATCCACGTAGCGATGCCGACGTAAATTGACGTTATTTTGAAAAAAATATTGTAAGTCGATCATTACAGTGTATTAAATTCCAGTCCCGTCATCTCTCCGTAAATATGCAAACAATTTTTTTTAAGCGCGGAAATTAAATCCCCCGTTTCTTTCCTTCGGGATTTTTTTCTTTGGGATTACGTAAATTGAAGTTTTTCTGAAAAAATGCTGCAAAGCAAACGCAAGTGGAGCCATCTATCCAAAAGCTCGCGAACTATTTTTAAGCGCGACAATTAAATTTCCAGTTTTTATCAAAGAAATGACGTCGGTGTAAATTGACCTTTGTAAAGTTGAGAATTGCAGTGTATTACTAGAGGTATTACATTCCAGTCGCACATCGGTCCGTAAATAAGGAAACTATTTTTTAAGCGTGAAAATTAAATCCCCCGTTTCTATCCTTCGGATTTTTTCCTTGGAACTACGTTAACTGAACTTTTTCTTGAAAGAAAATAAACTCTGTTCACAAATTAAAGACCACTGGCGATGTTGCCTTGTGAAAAGTACAACCGGCAACAGTGTCCCAGTTAGAAATTTGGTAACATTTTGGCATTTAAAATATTTTTTTCTTTCGAGACATTGAAATGGCTTGTTAAAATAAATATAAATGTAAACAATTGTTCGTTCCGTTGAATAATAATCAAGTTTGTTGTTGTGAAGTAAAAGTTGTTATCAATAAACATATAGCCTTTTTTGACACATAAAATATTGTATCATTTAAACACAAAAAAAAACTTTAAAAAAGCCACAAGACAGTCTTGCAGCGAAGAGTCTTTCTACAGTCCAAGACCCTATAGAATACTGCAAGAAAATACAACAATATAATAATAAAACTGATTTGACAAATTACTTTGACATGAAACTTCAAATACCTTGCCAACCTTGCTATTTTGATAATGTTTTATAGGGGACTTATGTTTTATACCAACATAATGCAGCAGGTGGTGGTTCTTTAATTTGTGAACAACGTATACTATAATGTTAAATTCCAGTTGTGCCATCTATCCAGAAATTCGCGAACCACTTTTAAGCGCGAGCTTGACAGCCGGTTTACACAAGTCTTCAATTTAAACCTAAAAATTAACACCTTTCATAATTCATGTGTTAATTTCAGTGAGTTTTAAACTTGTAAGCAAATCTTATGTTAAAACTGGTTATCTGAAGAATTTGTAAACATCCTAAGCAAGCCAAATTAATTTTTATGTTTAGTCTTACAGTATCAATCTACCTACAACAGGCCAACAACTATTACTCCTTCTGGTTTAAAAACAAACTATAATAGTTACACGAGACCACAGCCAATCGAGACGACATTGATTTAACAGAAAGTAAATCAATCGGATTTAAATCGACTTCTAATTTTTTCTATGAATCACAACAAAGTACAAAGTCGTCAATGATTTGAATTTCTTTTTCAAAAACAACACCCGAGAAGTGGTGGAGCGGAAGGTGAAAACAAAATATAGAAATGATATTATTATAAACATGTACCTGTGCGTATAGCACTCTCGCCAAGAAACCCGCGACAAGAAGTACGGCGGATATCCACCTGCAAATGCGCCAGGGTACCGTCCTATCCACCACTCCTTGGTAGCACTAAAACAAAAGAAATAAATACCTGCTTTATGAATACTCGCACACCGAAAGACAAGAGCAGCGTCATAGCTGCAAACCAGCGACACTTAGTGTACGGCGTCCAACCGTCCAGCACACTCTGATATATCTGTTAATGACAAATGACTTTAGGAGAATTCCTGCTCATGACAATAAAACAAAACTTTATTTTTTACTTTACACATAAACAAACAGGCCAAAATTTATTTTTAGAAACTGATAAGGCGTAAGTAATTCAAGTGACTAAACCAATGAACATGCAAAACTTCCTCGCAGCTCTATTACATGTACTTAAGCAACACAATAATTAAATTACTTGCAACAATGGAAAATCACATGTGATAGACAGTAATTTAAGTTTAATGGCTCACATTAAAGGAGATGATGTTTTATAATGTCTTCGTAAAGTAAACAAGACCCCTCATATTTACCTGCGATAATCTCGTCCATGCTTGCGAAATGACTCCTTTCCTCTTGGAGGACGTAAGCAAATCATCTTCCATCTTCTGAATTTTAAATTAAAACCTGCAATTAAAGTACGAGTTGCGGTGAAACTTGTGGGAGGGCCTCCCGAGGGGGGGCTTTCATGCAGCGGAATTAATGCAACGAATATAACCAACAAAAATGAGTCATGGTGAGCGTCGGGCTCGCGCGCTTTGCGAAATGATTGGCTCACCGAATTATCCTAAATTGCTTCGTGTTACAGTCGCATTAATTATCCATTCAACAGAGTTTCATTTTCGTACAACATCCACGTCAAGTCATTCTTTGGTACACTTGGTGACTTTTCTTTTTAAACGATCGTGTGACACTTTCGCACTGACATATTGGGCAGTGTCGCCAACTGTAAACGTTGAAGCTAGAGAAAACAAGAAACTTATCACTTGTAACTTTACAGTTACCTGATCGTTATAATAATAATAATAATAATAATAATAATAATAAAAATTTGCAGAGCATCAATCAATTTTATTCTTTCAGAATTTTCAAATCAATTCTGTTTAAGTAACTGTTAGTAATTTGGCTAGAATAGAAGTGTTTCTATTCTCATCGATGAACATTAAGATTAAATTTAAATCTATTTTCTTGGTAAATACTTTTTTTAATATTTATTATATATGTACTAATTATCTACTACTTTAATTGCTGTTCTCAGGGTTGGTAAAATTACATGTAAAAAATTTTCTATATTACATTACGTCTGGACGTAATTTTTACTCGATGTATGTTGAGTTCGGAAATTCACGCCGTGCAAGCTCGGAGTGAAAAGTAGAGTGAGAACGCAGCTGTTTTGATATACGTAAAAGTGAGACAAAAGTGCTCGAGGAGTGAATAGAGTGAGCACGGAGGAATTACCGAACCCAGCAGTAGTTTATGTCAAGTGTCACATTTCTAACTTCAAAATGAATGTTCATTTGAAGTATTTCAAATAAATATTGCATTTTTCTTGTTTTTTAATTCTTTTGTACATCAATTTTACATCAAGATAGATATTAGATTGTGTAAGAATAAATAACTATAACCTGAAAATGAAGAAGTAGAAAACAACGTAATTTATAAAGTAAGTAATTAATTCATTTTTCATGACGTAGATTGATTTTTGTTGTTGAATCATTACCTGCTGATTATTTTTAAAAAACAGCGGTTTTTCTGATGGTTTTTCGCAAAATCTAAATACATAATAAGAATTAAGATTTTATAACATTTACTAACTTTTATTTCTTTTAATTTTGTAAATTCTAAACAGTTTTATATAAATGTATATATTTTTTGTTGTGTTGTGGTTGAATATGTCAGAGCCAGAAAATTCAAACACAGGCGACATTCAGCCCTACGTTCGACGTTAATAAGTAGGGGCGTGTTCGAAAACACAGGGAGTAAGTATAAGAGTTAAACCAACAGAGTGAATAAAGTGAAAAACAAAATATACAAAATGATTTATATGCGAGAGAAAAGAATATTACCCAAGAATAACGTTCTGAGTTTTCGAACACGCCTCAGCGATGTAAAGTGTTTTCTTATTAACCAAAAAAGGTTGTCAAAAGCCAAAATTAAAAAAGAAAACCTCTAGAACAACATAAATATCATATCCAAAAAAATAATCAAAATCATTCAATGCTTGTAGAACATTCATTAGAAAATAATCATAATTTTGATTTTGAAAATACTAATGTTTTATACTGTGAGTCTAATATTTTCAAAAGACGCTTTATAGAAATGTGTAAAATAAAAATGTCATCGAATTCTATTAATAAACGTACAGATTTTGCAAATTTAAACGATATATGTTGTAGTTTTCTAGATTCTTTAATAGGATATAGATCTGTCAGTTTTTAACATTTATTAAGATAAAATACATATTATGTGTAAAATTAATTTTTAGACTTTATAAAATGAAGATCAATTACTTTTTCAGTTTCTATTGACAACCTTGTTTATATTTTTTTCACTTCTGAAGAAGCTATCAAACGATAGCGAAACGTAAGGTGTTAGTGCGCATATTTAGTGTCCGCTTAAAAGATTTTATGATACAATTTTCATCGGAAAAGAACCTGCTTTAATTTAAGTAATTATTGGCTTCGTTCAGATGACGGAAAATATCATAAAAGGTTTACGATTTTTCGTCTCAACGTTTACGCTCCAAGGATCGCAATGGGCGCATCCAGAACTAAGTATCCGAGCATTACATTACAAAAAAAGCAGTTTAAAATAGCTGCTATTTATTAGCAGCCAATGAATGGCGGTACCTTCTAAATATAGTAACTTTAAACGAAAGTGGTCACTGAAGTTGACGAAAGTAGTCACTGAAGTTGACGAAAGTGGTCACTGAAGTTGACGCATGGACGATTCGTGTTCGCAGTATATACTTTGCTCTCACCGCTCTCGCAGTTTAAAATAGCAGGTCTTATGCGCATGGTCGATTCGCATTCGCAGTTGCTTCGTTCTCGCAGTTTAAAATAGCAGCTATTTATTAGCAGCCAGCCAGCGCATAGACGATTCGCATATTCGCACGTTGATTTACCCCGACCTGCTATTTACTTCTATTGCTATTGCTATTTCGTACAACATCGATCATCGGTCTGTTATTTATAGTTATAGCTGCTATTTTTTTCGTGGACTAGCAACCTGCTATTGCTTTTCTGTGATAGCAGTTAAAAAGTAGCAGACTGCTAAATCACTAGAGCGATTCGATTTTACGCTACCCTAGCGAAAACGTGTTTAAAAACATGGCGTCTACAAAGTCTGATATGATTTATACAATAAACGGAGTCCAATTTGAAGTGTTTGGTGATAGAGAAGATCATGAACGATTAGGCAGTTTATTAATTCTCATTTCGAGGTCATTCATTTCTGCTCTGCAAATTTTGCACGAGTTCCCAGAGGTTTATTACGCCCAATATAATTCATTTTTCATTTTTATTTACATTGGCCAATGTAAATGATATCATAAGAAAGCACACGTCGAACTTTCGTGTTACGAATTCGTGCTGGGGCCCTATTCTTGAAATCATTCGACATCATGTCGTATGCGACATGACGTCAAAATGACGTAATTCTCGAACGATTTGTATAGTTTTGTACGAGAGTCTACGTCATTTTGACGTCATGTCGCATACGACATTTGTCGAGTGATTTCAAGAATTCGGCCCCTGGCAAGAAATTGAATGTAAATGGGCTACATTTAGGCTAAATTTACATTTAATTTCGTGCCAGCATGAATTCGTAACACGAAAGTTTGACGTGTGCTTTCTTATGATACATTGGCCAATGTAAATGATATCATAAGAAAGCACACGTCAAACTTTCGTGTTACGAATTCGTGCTGGCACGAAATTGAATGTAAATGTAGCTTTAGACTTTTTGATACAGGATATTTAAATCTGGTACCCTTGGAGCTGCCAACCTGGTACACAAAAAGTTTCTGCTTGGAACAACGCTGTTTGCGATTATAGCGAGAAAAGCTTTAAATTTGAATTTAACTATGTAGTTACCATTACCAATATCAAATGAAAAGTTACAGATAACGTGATAGGGATTTTTCATATTGATTTCTAAAATACCAAATTACCAACTGAACGTCATATTTTTGACACGTCGCCTGCCAACTCAGCGTTGGCGCTAAAGAGATGGAGTTGGCATTCCTTGCAGACGAAGTTGACTAGTTGACACTTTGAATTTGACCTAAAGGAAAACTGACAGTTTGTCGCCTGCGAAAATGGATGCGTACGAAAGCGTAATATTGGTGAAGCCAGAAGTGTTCGTGTTTAACATTCCACCCAGGGCAACAAACCGCGGCTACAGGTAATATCAATTAATAATTACATCCACAAGCCAGAATTAAATTCACACAGGACCGGCCGATTCATATCAGTTAACCACCCACCAAAACGTTATCGCAGATTTCCTCTGCGCTCAGCGTTTCCGTTTGTTTGACCGTTAAATTAAAGGAACCGTTTGATTTAGGCCGTTCATTTAAATACAAGTCGAAAAACAAATTTTTTTTTTTTTGAAGGGCCGCCGACTGGAATCTTGCTGAGCCCGCTTGGACCGGTCGTATGCGTTTGATCGCGAAGGGAAATGAGTGCTATATTAAGCTCGAAGACAAAAATTCCGGCGAGTTATTCGCCAAGTGCCCCATCGAAACATATCCCGGCATCGCGATTGAGTCGGTCAGTGACTCGTCCAGGTATTTCGTGCTTAGAATTCAAGACGATAACGGTTGGTATCCCCGCCCCTCCGAGCGAGGTAGGTTTTGTTTAAAACGTTGCGAATTGTAGGAAGATCTGCTTTTATTGGAATCGGCTTCGGCGATAGATCTGATTCTTTCGATTTAAACGTCGCACTCCAGGATCATTTCAAGTGGATTAAGAAGGAGAAGCAAATCAATGAGGAGCCCACTCAACCTGAATTAGATTTGAGGTTTAAGGAAGGCGAAACGATTAAAATTAATATGAAGATTACGGTGAGTGTTTATGACTGTGGTTACATTACATTCAACATTATTTGGCAAATAATTTTAAGTATAGTCCATTTACTTAACATCTGCACTGTCAAATTGATAGTAGGTTGGCATCACTGAACACTTGTGACATTTCCTGCTTTATTTAACAGCATTTTAAATTTATTTATTATAATTTAATACATTTTAGAGAGGCATCGTTAATTTTGAATGTAAACAAATATTTTCTAACGTTGTTTATATGCCACATCATACCTAATCTGGCTTTTATCCACTGATTTGTTAGCAATTGAATGTACAAGTACACTCAACATAATGAATTTTTTTCAAATTTTGAATGTTTTTTAACAAAATGTGTTAATAACTAAATGGAGAATACTTTGTATATGGAAAATGAGCAGTGCCAACCTTAGAGCCTTCCTTGGTTGGCAAATAGGAACAATGACGCGAAAATTTTTGGCAAAACCCAAAATTTATATATTTTTAAGATTGCCCATTTGGTATTTTCCAGAGAAAAGACGGCTCTGATTCAGCAAGTTCCAAAACAAAGGCTCGCACATCCGGAGGTTTGGGGCTGTTACCACCCCCACCCGGTGCAAGTAAATTGCCTGCACCTCCGGGAAGCTCACCTGTAAGTTCACCAGCTCACACGGCGAGGCCCGAGACTATTGCAGACTCATGGGGCGAATTTACGTCAGCCCAATCTAAGTAAGCCCCACAATTTTAACTTTCGCAAGAAATGTGTGCATTAAAATTTCCAGCGCTCCACCTCAACCTTCACCGTCAGCAGCGAACGCCAACTGGGTGCAGTTTTAAACGAATAATGTCACAATTTACGCTCGATAACATTGTTTCTTGCATCTGAATGGGGCAACAATTTAATCATATTAAAAACGCAAGGGCAAAGATGATTCCTCACAACTGACTAGTTCGTTAAGCGTAGAATTTAGTTCACAAATTAGTATTACGTATGTAGCTGTATTCAAAAACTGAAACTTTGTGATCACGCTGCAATAAAGCCGTCGGCTTTCTTCTCTGGAAGAAGGAAGTGCGACCAGAAAAAAAAAAAACAAGGTGAAAGTTGCAGTTTATCTTTGGAATGATCTTTTACATGTGCTGTTTGCATGTATGCTGTCTGATTGGAACTCGTTGTTTCAGGCATAAAAAGAGAAAGTTATTTTTGAATGTGTGAACGGCTATTATGACATTATACATTTATTATTATTAAAGCATGTTAACGATGTAGAACTTAGAAAAGGTTAATTGTAGCACCTACTTTTATTTTTTGATGCACTTGTACTGTTTTATTTTTAAGTTAAACTCTGTAAGTCGAATTTACTTTGTACTTACAACATATTTTATGTTTACATCATGCGATCTGTATGGCCTATAAAATTGTTAGTTTCACACATGTAAATACGTTTATTACATTCGTTCTGTTTTTCGACACATTCGCTGTTGCTAATTTTTTAATGTTGAAGTTTATTACTTGATTACAGAGATGCATATCAGGGTGTAAGGTAATTTCCTGTAACTTTGAGAGATATATAGTGTTTAAAATATTGCGTAAGCGGGCAGACTGCTGGGCAGATGAATGTTGTAAAATTTATATATATATATATATTTTAACTGCTTGTTAGTACTTCAGATTGTTTCCTAGACTTTTATTTTATTTGTAAGTGGTTAACATTCCAGAATATATTAAAATGAGTATATAGTGATTTGTTTGCCTGCAAGTCAAATTTTATTTGATTTTCGACCCCCTTTCAAAGATAACTAAACAGTTGGCTTCATTTCAATTAATTTTCCATCACTTTTCAGACAATGATATATTGAAATGTATTCAATTTATTTTTATCAGATGGTGGATTATTTCAAGGTTTCACAAAACGACTTAAATTCAAATTTATTTAATAAAAAGAAACGTTTATTACGTTAATGAACAACTAAAAGCAAAGCAATGGCAAAGAATTAAGACAACGCGTCAATCAATTTCTTCTTTATGGATTCCAATTCCTTAATCCTCGCGTTGGTCGCTTTCAGCCTCGCTTCTAAATCGTCGCACATCGGCCTCGTCACTTTCGAAATCAAATGCGCAAGCGTCAATGTCTTATAGGCCTCGTTGTGCAACACCACCAATTCGTCTTGCGTCTCTTGAGCAGTTTCCTCTTCGTGGCTTTGTACCTCCTCTTGAACTAATATATGAGGCAGCTCCGCAAGTCCTACAAAATAACTCGATGACTCTTTCTTGTATTGAAACAGTTAAGGCCAGGTCTTCTCATCTCCAATTAATTTTAACTGGCAATTAATTACCATAGTAACGATTATGATCACATAATAAACTGTCAGATAACGTTAACTGGAGATGAAAAGACCGGGCCTAATGGTACCTTGTAAATTATAAGATTGTAAAGGTGAACTTTTAACGACGACCTCCACCTCCCTTCGCTCCATAGAAGACACGCTGTTAACGGCCTGGAAACAGGTCAGTTGTATTTGATTCCCGATTGAACCTTTATCGCTTTGGTACACTGAGAAAATTAAACCGACGAATAGGGGGTCCATCGTCTGATACATGGATTGTGTTCGAACGTCTACGGAGCCAATTGTGTTTACAATAAAATTAAAATTACGACTGTCCTTACCTAGATGACTTGGCCAGACTGTTATATGAGGATGGGAATGGTACCAACCTAAAACCCTCATCGGTCTGTTTAATTTTTGTGCTAATTGCTCGGCGTGTGTGGAAGCGGTGCATAATTGTTCGGGGGAAATTTCTACTCGGTCGGGCTGTTTATCGCTCCGATGTAGGATTACGCAGGCTGTGATGTAAGAAATACCTTCAATTTCATCAACCTGCAAACGTGTGAATAGGAAAAACACTCTGACAGGAGTAAAGTTAAGGTTAACCTCTCCGATGAGTAGACCCATAATCTCTTCTTTCTCGGTGGTCAAAGCGTGTTGTAAACACACTGCGTACACATCGGCGGCTAAAACCACTTTCCTAAGAAACTTTTGCTCGAAGCCGGTCATGTTTGTTGTACTTATAAAATAAGATTTGATTTAAAAATGACAACTATAATTGACGACAAATGACAGATAAGTATTGCCAATTTTGAAATCGACGGTGCTGCCAACCATCTTTCAAAGCTCGAGGATTGTCCTGCATAAAATATTTAATTTGAATGTAATAATTAGTGCTTCCTGAGTTAAATACGATTAAGTTTTACGTTTCCTTTTTAGGAAGTAGAACAGAATTTTGCTGTGATTGGTGCCCACGTGGTAAGGTATCTGCCATCGCTGCTGCCTCTGGAAAAATCGATTTTCCGATTTTCCACTCTAAATCCGTTCGAGTAGGACCAATGGAGTGAACATTATAAACTCTAAGTCG
The DNA here is from genome assembly GCA_033060865.1 of Dorcus hopei. Taxonomy (NCBI): domain Eukaryota; kingdom Metazoa; phylum Arthropoda; class Insecta; order Coleoptera; family Lucanidae; genus Dorcus; species Dorcus hopei. The sequence continues at coordinate 4,436,619 of CM065424.1, read as the reverse complement.
TTCAACTCGTACAAGAGCAGAGTAAATAGAGTTAACTCTACGAACTCCTCCTGGCGAGGTGGTGCTCGCAGAGCTGTCATGCGCAAACGACATTCGCGGCAAAACTCACATAAACCTAACCTGTCTACAAGTCGTGGTCAAGGATATACGTGATCTCAGAAATTGACTAAAATTAAATTATTCTTTGTTCAAAAAAATTTCCATGATTTACTAAAACAAGAATAAAAATTATGTTGATCGAAGTATGCATGTATGACAGTTTCCATATTTTGCAGGTTAAATATGTCACCATCGCTACCCGTCGACTCTTTTCCGTTCGGGTAACAACCGTTACGTCACATTACTCTTTAATCACGTGACTTCACTCCACGCTCTACTCTCTATCCTCTCCTGCTAGCCAAGCCGAACTTACCTTAGGGTGGGAGAGTGGTGACTGGTCCGCGCGAATTCAAACATGACAACTTGGAAGAAAAATTAACCATTGGTTTTTCGCATGTTTCACAACATTGTGCTATTCGAATAAGTTTGAATTTATTAAAACATAAAGAAAATTATTAGTTATCTACCGGGTGTTTCAGTGAAGATGCACCAAACTCGGTATGTTGGTAAATATCGTGAAAAGAAATAAAAGTTTCCTATAATATATTTTTTTTAAATGAATAAGTTTTGAGATAATCGAAGGGAAAGGAGAATCGTATATTTTTAAAACGTACAATAGATGAGAGCGGCCCGAATTCTTAACCTACCTTAACGTTCGGTTTTTTGCTTTATTACCCCATAAACTGTCGCGCCTCAGATGATATGATAAAACACATTTAGTTCGTTCACTCCGTTCGTTCACTAACGTTGTAGTGGCGAGTAATTAGTTGGTGTAGTTTATACTTTTCATTTTTAAGTTTATTATGTAAGTGTGTGTGTGGGTGTGTTGGTGGTGCGATGGGAAATTACACATTTCGAGAATACGCAGATTATTCGAACACATGTTGTAAGGTAATTGCCATTTGCGTAATTCGCCCGCTTCCGAAATTGTTTCTTCCTCATGTGATCAAGTTCAGTCTGATAGGCAAATAATTTAACAGACCGGCGTGGCGAAAGCAACAATTCTGTTCAACAATTCCAATTTATTAATTGTACATAATTGTAGTAATTGTTGGATACAGAAACAAATAAAAACGTTACAAGCGTTAATTATTTATCGTACATTATTAAGACTCGGCAAATTTGATGTAATTACGGTTTGCATAAATGTTAGTGCGATGAAAACGCACGCTTTTTTCAGTGTTCGTCTTTAACACGTCTTGCGGTCAAGGCCAAACTTAAAAGCCTCTCATAAATTTTTTCGTTTACGATAGTTATTTACTGTCTTCTTGCAGGCGCGTGCCATTCATAAAACAATTTAAATCGCTCGTCTTGTTTCACGGCTGCAGAAATTTAAATCGCTACGGTATTTCTAAAAACATCGGCTCCAAATTATGCAAATTTCAAGTTGCACCGATTAAAAAACTTTATTAAGATATTTTGTTTGAAATAATGTCAGAAACGAGTCCCTTAAGTTTGGTGCATCTTCAATGAAACACCCTGTATAATGTAAATGGACAGAATTACCATTATATTCTCAATTATTATAACAGTTCATCGAAAAGAAAACTACATACATACAAAACTCATGGCCAGCTACATTAACATTCACTGACGTGTGTGTATGGCCGTTTCAATTCGACTTTTAAACATTTTGACGGGTACTCCCCTCAGCGCCTCTTGTGAGTTTTTAAGTAATTGCAGTTGTCATTACGTTACTATCAGTAGTTCTGTAGTATCTTTAATAAGGAGCGCTGAAGGGAGTACTCCATGGCATGCTTTCCGGAACCGAATTTTAGTCGAATTGAAACGGCCATACATACACGTCAGTGAATGTTAATGTAGCTGGCCATGACAAAACTAAGCCTAGTTCATCGCAGTGACACAAGATGGCACTGTTTTCGTGCATGACGTAATGCCTAAAGACTCGTTTACATAAAGTCTGTTTGTTTGTATTGCTCGGAGTTACTCTAAAAGTGGTAAAATGTAGTTTTCAGTCAAATTCGTTTCTCTTGGACCGAAAAAACTTCGAATTTGATTGAAAACTACATTTTACCACTTTTAGAGTAACTCTGAGCAATACAAACAAACAGACCTATAGAAATGTGCGAGCACACTATTTCCGTGACCGAAATTTAATTTGTGTTACGTAGATGGTAGATGTAGATGTTTACATAAAAGCGTGCTTGATACGATGAAGCACAATTCGGCACATGTCAATGCGCACGGAAGTTTGGAACTTCCAAACTTTGTGGTGTGTGTGCCGCGTGTGCGTTGTGTTTGGCCTGTTGGAGTATATCGGTCTGACCCACCATCTTCTTGGTTTTCTCCGTTTACGTTTTAATATCCTATCATGCAATGACAGTAAAGCACAAACAGTCCCAGTTAACACATATAAATGTAACAAATCATCAACAACGTCGTTGACATTTATGTTAATTATACTTCTACAAATAGGCGTACCCTGTAATTCGCACAATCTTTAAAAATTTTATGTAAACACTCAAAAATTGTGCACGACATTTTTCAACACTCGGACTTCTGGGATAAAAGTGTGTCTGCCGTGACAAGCCCAATGTAAACGAGCCTTTATTCACGTGCAAATGCCAGGACGCCAAGTTTACCCGTTCGTTTGTTCTGATGTTATATACGTTAAATCAGTATTTTTGTAAATTGGTAATTTCAACAATATTCTAATTTTAAATTTCGCGCCTAAAATGTGGAATCACCGACAAGAACCGTAAGAGGTACAAGTAGATTAAACGAGGAATAATTTTAAATTTCGCTCCGAAAAAATCGTAGTACGTCAAAATCTATATAGGTGGCGCTCGCGCGATACTATTTCATAACTATTTCATAATTTCATTTTTAATTCTTAATTGAAATTATATAAAAACTTATTACAAGTTATAGCAGTCCACAAACCTGCTTTCTTGTGCCTTTCTGAAGTGTGGATTCCTTGAACTTTCGAGGATGGATTGGTCTCTATGTCACTCCAATGATGTAAATCTCAGTTTCGAATTGTTTATGGATAACTTTCCTTTCCTATAAGGTAGGATCAGTTCCGAAAGGATTCGAGAAAACGTTTTTTTTTTCGAAAAATTTCCGACCAAATCGTCGGAAAAAAATTTTGAAATTTTCTACACAAAAACCTCGATATCTCGAGAACGGTTAGGACTAGCGGCATGAACGACCCCATATTTGAAATCGCCGCGTCGAGATCTATAAGATAGGATCAGTTCCGAAAGGATTCGAGAAAATGTTTTTTTTCGCAAAATTTCCGACCAAATCGTCGGAAAAAATTTTGAAATTTTCTACACAAAAACCTCGATATCTCGAGAACGGTTAGGACTAGCGGCATGAACGACCCCATATTTGAAATCGCCGCGTCGAGATCTATAAGATAGGATCAGTTCCGAAAGGATTCGAGAAAATCAAAATTTCCGACCAAATCGTCGGAAAAAATTTTGAAATTTTCTACACAAAAACCTCGATATCTCGAGAACGGTTAGGACTAGCGGCATGAACGACCCCATATTTGAAATCGCCGCGTCGAGATCTATAAGATAGGATCAGTTCCGAAAGGATTCGAGAAAATGTTTTTTTTTCGCAAAATTTCCGACCAAATCGTCGGAAAAAAATTTTGAAATTTTCTACACAAAAACCTCGATATCTCGAGAACGGTTAGGACTAGCGGCATGAACGACCCCATATTTGAAATCGCCGCGTCGAGATCTATAAGATAGGATCAGTTCCGAAAGGATTCGAGAAAATGTTTATTTACGCAAAATTTCCGACCAAATCGTCGGAAAAAATTTTGAAATTTTCTACACAAAAACCTCGATATCTCGAGAACGGTTAGGACTAGCGGCATGAACGACCCCATATTTGAAATCGCCGCGTCGAGATCTATAAGATAGGATCAGTTCCGAAAGGATTCGAGAAAATGTTTTTTTTATCAAAATTTCCGACCAATTCGTCGGAAAAATATTTTGAAATTTTCTACACAAAAACCTCGATATCTCGAGAACGGTTAGGACTAGCGGCATGAACGACCCCATATTTGAAATCGCCGCGTCGAGATCTATAAGATAGGATCAGTTCCGAAAGGATTCGAGAAAATGTTTTTTTCGCAAAATTTCCGACCAAATCGTCGGAAAAAATTTTTGAAATTTTCTACACAAAACCTCGATATCTCGAGAACGGTTAGGACTAGCGGCATGAACGACCCCATATTTGAAATCGCCGCGTCGAGATCTATAAGATAGGATCAGTTCCGAAAGGATTCGAGAAAATGTTTTATTTCGCAAAATTTCCGACCAAATCGTCGGAAAAAAATTTTGAAATTTTCTACACAAATACCTCGATATCTCGAGAACGGTTAGGACTAGCGGCATGAACGACCCCATATTTGAAATCGCCGCGTCGAGATCTATAAGATAGGATCAGTTCCGAAAGGATTCGAGAAAATGTTTTTATTAGCAAAATTACAGACCAAATCGTCGGAAAAAATTTTGAAAGTTTTTACACACTAACCTCGATATCTCGAGAACGGTTAGGACTAGCGGCATGAACGACCCCATATTTGAAATCGCCGCGTCGAGATCTATAAGATAGGATCAGTTCCGAAAGGATTCGAGAAAATGTTTTTTTTCGCAAAATTTCCGACCAAATCGTCGGAAAAAATTTTGAAATTTTCTACACAAAAACCTCGATATCTCGAGAACGGTTAGGACTAGCGGCATGAACGACCCCATATTTGAAATCGCCGCGTCGAGATCTATAAGATAGGATCAGTTCCGAAAGGATTCGAGAAAATGTTTTTTTTTCGCAAAATTTCCGACCAAATCGTCGGAAAAAAATTTTGAAATTTTCTACACAAAAACCTCGATATCTCGAGAACGGTTAGGACTAGCGGCATGAACGACCCCATATTTGAAATCGCCGCGTCGAGATCTATAAGATAGGATCAGTTCCGAAAGGATTCGAGAAAATGTTAATTTTCGCAAAATTTCCGACCAAATCGTCGGAAAAAATTTTGAAATTTTCTACACAAAAACCTCGATATCTCGAGAACGGTTAGGACTAGCGGCATGAACGACCCCATATTTGAAATCGCCGCGTCGAGATCTATAAGATAGGATCAGTTCCGAAAGGATTCGAGAAAATGTATATATTCGCAAAATTTCCGACAAAATCGTCGTAAAAAATTTTGAAATTTTCTACACAAAAACCTCGATATCTCGAGAACGGTTAGGACTAGCGGCATGAACGACCCCATATTTGAAATCGCCGCGTCGAGATCTATAAGATAGGATCAGTTCCGAAAGGATTCGAGAAAATGAATTTTTTCGCAAAATTTCAGTCCATATCGTCGGATAAAAATTTTGAAATTTTCTACACAAAAACCTCGATATCTCGAGAACGGTTAGGACTAGCGGCATGAACGACCCCATATTTGAAATCGCCGCGTCGAGATCTATAAGATAGGATCAGTTCCGAAAGGATTCGAGAAAATGTTTTTAATCGCAAAATTTCCGACCAAATCGTCGGAAAAAAATTTTGAAATTTTCTACACAAAAACCTCGATATCTCGAGAACGGTTAGGACTAGCGGCATGAACGACCCCATATTTGAAATCGCCGCGTCGAGATCTATAAGATAGGATCAGTTCCGAAAGGATTCGAGAAAAAGAAATTATTCGCAAAATTTCCGACCAAATCGTCGGAAAATAATTTTGAAATTTTCTACACAAAAACCTCGATATCTCGAGAACGGTTAGGACTAGCGGCATGAACGACCCCATATTTGAAATCGCCGCGTCGAGATCTATAAGATAGGATCAGTTCCGAAAGGATTCGAGAAAATGTTTTATTTCGCAAAATATCCGACCAAATCGTCGGAAAAAAATTTTGAAATTTTCTACACAAAAACCTCGATATCTCGAGAACGGTTAGGACTAGCGGCATGAACGACCCCATATTTGAAATCGCCGCGTCGAGATCTATAAGATAGGATCAGTTCCGAAAGGATTCGAGAAAATGTTTTTTTTCGCAAAATTTCCGACCAAATCGTCGGAAAAAAATTTTTAAATTTTCTACACAAAAACCTCGATATCTCGAGAACGGTTTGGACTAGCGGCATGAACGACCCCATATTTGAAATCGCCGCGTCGAGATCTATAAGATAGGATCAGTTCCGAAAGGATTCGAGAAAATGTTATATTTCGCAAAATTTCCGACCAAATCGTCGGAAAAAAATTTTGAAATTTTCTACACAAAAACCTCGATATCTCGAGAACGGTTAGGACTAGCGGCATGAACGACCCCATATTTGAAATCGCCGCGTCGAGATCTATAAGATAGGATCAGTTCCGAAAGGATTCGAGAAAATGTTTTTTTTCGCAAAATTTCCGACCAAATCGTCGGAAAAAATTTTGAAATTTTCTACACAAAAACCTCGATATCTCGAGAACGGTTAGGACTAGCGGCATGAACGACCCCATATTTGAAATCGCCGCGTCGAGATCTATAAGATAGGATCAGTTCCGAAAGGATTCGAGAAAATGTTTTTTTCGCAAAATTTCCGACCAAATCGTCGGAAAAAATTTTGAAATTTTCTACACAAAAACCTCGATATCTCGAGAACGGTTAGGACTAGCGGCATGAACGACCCCATATTTGAAATCGCCGCGTCGAGATCTATAAGATAGGATCAGTTCCGAAAGGATTCGAGAAATTGTTAGTTTTCGCAAAATTTCCGACCAAATCGTCTGAAAAATATTTTGAAATTTTCTACACAAAAACCTCGATATCTCGAGAACGGTTAGGACTAGCGGCATGAACGACCCCATATTTGAAATCGCCGCGTCGAGATCTATAAGATAGGATCAGTTCCGAAAGGATTCGAGAAAATGTATTTTTTCGCAAAATTTCCGACCAAATCGTCGGAAAAAAATTTTGAAATTTTCTACACAAAAACCTCGATATCTCGAGAACGGTTAGGACTAGCGGCATGAACGACCCCATATTTGAAATCGCCGCGACGAGATCTATAAGATAGGATCAGTTCCGAAAGGATTCGAGAAAATGTTTTATTTCGCAAAATTTCCGACCAAATCGTCGGAAAAAATTTTGAAATTTTCTACACAAAAACCTCGATATCTCGAGAACGGTTAGGACTAGCGGCATGAACGACCCCATATTTGAAATCGCCGCGTCGAGATCTATAAGATAGGATCAGTTCCGAAAGGATTCGAGAAAATGTTTTTTTTCGCAAAATTTCCGACCAAATCGTCGGAAAAAATTTTGAAATTTTCTACACAAAAACCTCGATATCTCGAGAACGGTTAGGACTAGCGGCATGAACGACCCCATATTTGAAATCGCCGCGTCGAGATCTATAAGATAGGATCAGTTCCGAAAGGTTTCGAGAAAATGTTTTTTTTTCGCAAAATTTCCGACCAAATCGTCGGAAAAAATTTTGAAATTTTCTACACAAAAACCTCGATATCTCGAGAACGGTTAGGACTAGCGGCATGAACGACCCCATATTTGAAATCGCCGCGTCGAGATCTATAAGATAGGATCAGTTCCGAAAGGATTCGAGAAAATGTTTTTTTTCGCAAAATTTCCGACCAAATCGTCGGAAAAAAATTTTGAAATTTTCTACAAAAACCTCGATATCTCGAGAACGGTTAGGACTAGCGGCATGAACGACCCCATATTTGAAATCGCCGCGTCGAGATCTATAAGATAGGATCAGTTCCGAAAGGATTCGAGAAAATGTTTAAATATCCCAAAATTTCCGACCAAATCGTCGGAAAAAATTTTGAAATTTTCTACACAAAAACCTCGATATCTCGAGAACGGTTGGGACTAGCGGCATGAACGACCCCATATTTGAAATCGCCGCGTCGAGATCTATAAGATAGGATCAGTTCGAAAGGATTCGAGAAAATGTTTTTTCGCAAAATTTCAGACCAAATCGTCGGAAAAAAAATTTTGAAATTTTCTACACAAAAACCTCGATATCTCGAGAACGGTTAGGGACTAGCGGCATGAACGACCCCATATATGAAATCGCCGCGTCGAGATCTATAAAGATAGTATCAGTTCCGAAAGCATTCGAGAAAATGTATTTTTTCTCAAAATTTCCGACCAAATCGTCGGATATAAATTTTGAAATTTTCTACACAAATTCATCGATTTCTCGAGAACTGTTTTGAGTAGAGGCTTGATCGACCCCATATTTGAAATCGCCGCGTCGAGATCTATAAGATTGGATCAGTTCCGAAAGGATTCGAGAAAATGTTTTTTCGCAAAATTTCCGACCAAATCGTCGGAAAAAATTTTGAAATTTTCTACACAAAAACCTCGATATCTCGAGAACGGTTAGGACTAGCGGCATGAACGACCCCATATTTGAAATCGCCGCGTCGAGATCTATAAGATAGGATCAGTACGGAAGGATTCGAGAAAATGTTTTTTTTTCGCAAAATTTCCGACCAAATCGTCGGAAAAAAATTTTGAAATTTTCTACACAAAAACCTCGATATCTCGAGAACGGTTAGGACTAGCGGCATGAACGACCCCATATTTGAAATCGCCGCGTCGAGATCTATAAGATAGGATCAGTTCCGAAAGGATTCGAGAAAATGTAATTTTTCGCAAAATATCCGACCAAATCGTCGGAAAAAATTTTGAAATTTTCTACACAAAAACCTCGATATCTCGAGAACGGTTGGGACTAGCGGCATGAACGACCCCATATTTGAAATCGCCGCGTCGAGATCTATAAGATAGGATCAGTTCGAAAGGATTCGAGAAAATGTTTTTTCGCACAATTTCCGATCACATAGTCGTTAATAATTTTTGAATTTTTCTACACAAAAACCTCGATATCTCGAGAACGGTTAGGACTATCGGCATGAACGACCCCATATTTGAAATCGACGCGTCGAGATCTATAAGATAGGATCAGTTCCGAAAGGATTCGAGAAAATGTTTTTTCGCAAAATTTCCGACCAAATCGTCGGAAAACAATTTTGAATTTTTCTACACAAAAACCTCGATATCTCGAGAACGGTTAGGACTAGCGGCATGAACGACCCCATATTTGAAATCGCCGCGTCGAGATCTATAAGATAGGATCAGTTCCGAAAGGATTCGAGAAAATGTTATTTATCGCAAAATTTCCGACCAAATCGTCGGAAAAAAATTTTGAAATTTTCTACACAAAAACCTCGATATCTCGAGAACGGTTAGGACTAGCGGCATGAACGACCCCATATTTGAAATCGCCGCGTCGAGATCTATAAGATAGGATCAGTTCCGAAAGGATTCGAGAAAATGTTTTTTTTCGCAAAATTTCCGACCAAATCGTCGGAAAAAAATTTTGAAATTTTCTACACAAAAACCTCGATATCTCGAGAACGGTTAGGACTAGCGGCATGAACGACCCCATATTTGAAATCGCCGCGTCGAGATCTATAAGATAGGATCAGTTCCGAAAGGATTCGAGAAAATGTTTTTTTTTCGCAAAATTTCCGACCAAATCGTCGGAAAAAAATTTTGAAATTTTCTACACAAAAACCTCGATATCTCGAGAACGGTTAGGACTAGCGGCATGAACGACCCCATATTTGAAATCGCCGCGTCGAGATCTATAAGATAGGATCAGTTCGAAAGGATTCGAGAAAATGTTTTTTCGCAAATTTTACGACCAAATCGTCGGAAAAATATTTTGAAATTTTCTACACAAAAACCTCGATATCTCGAGAACGGTTAGGAAAAGCGGCATGAACGACACCATATTTGAAAGTCGCCGCGTCGAGATCTATAAGATAGGATCAGTTCCGAAAGGATTCGAGAAAATGTTTTCGCAAAATTTCCGACCAAATCGTCGGAAAAAATTTTGAAATTCTCTACACAATAAAACTCCTCGATATCTCGAGAATGGGTTAGGACTAGCTGGCATGAACGACCCCATATTTGAAATCGCCGCGTCGAGATCTGCGATAAGATTGGGACTCAAGATGTCTCCGAAAGGATTCGAGAAAATGTTTTTCTTCGCAAAATTTTCCGAACCAAAATCAAGTCGAAAAAAAAATTTTGAAATTTTCTACACAAAAAACGCTCGATATCTCGAGACACGGTTGGGACTAGCGGCACTGAACGACATTCCCATATTTGAAATCGCCAGCGTCGAGATCTATAAGATAGGATCAGTTCGAAAGGATTCGAGAAGAAAATGTCTTTTCTCGCGAAAATTTCCGACCAAATCGTCGGAAAAAAATTTTTGAAATTTTCTACACAAAACCTCGATATCTCGAGAAGAACAGTTAGGACTAGCGGCATGGGCGATCCTTTGAGGCCGCCGGGTCGATATAGGAGATGGGAATCAGTTCTAAGTTCGATGTTTTATTCGGCTCATCATCAAGTTGTTGCCTGTCATATCGGGGAACGAGTTCGGTTTCCTTTATATAGACGACCCCCATATTTGAAATCATGCGTCGAGATCTATAAGATAGGATCAGGAATTCGAAAGGATTCGAGAAAATGTTTTCTCGCAAAATTTCCGACCAAATCGTCGGCAAAAAAATTTTGGAATTTTCTACACTAAAACTCTCGATATCTCGAGAACAGTTCTAGGACTAGCAGCGAACGTATTTATATTTGGAAATCGCCTGGCACATCGAGATCTATAACCGATAGGATCAGTTCCGAAAGGATTCGAGAAAATGTTTTTCGCTTATAATTTCCGACCAAATCGTCGGAAAAAATTTTGAAATTTTTCTGCGCTCTCAATATCTCGAGGTGGTTAGGACAAGCAGCCGAACGACCCCATTATTTGAAATCTCCGCGTCGAGATCTACCGTCAGATAGGATCGGTTCCGAAAGCGTTCGAGAAAATGTTTTTTCGCGAAATTTCCTGACCAAATCGTCGGAAAAAATTTTGGTATTTTCTACAGAAAAACCTCGATATCTCGAGAACAATTGGGACTGGCGGCATGAACTCGTTTGACCCCATGTTTGAAATCATAGCGTCAAGATCTATAAGATGGGATCGGTTCCGAAAGGATTCGGCGAAAATGTTTTTCGCCGGGGTTCCGTAAATCATCAGGAAAAATTTTGAAATTTGCTACACAAAAACCTCGATAATCTCGAGAACGGTTCGGACTAAACGGCATGAACGACTTCATATTTGAAATCGCCGCGTCGAGATCTGCCAAGGGATGGGGATCGGTTCCGAAGGGATTCGAGAAAATGTTTTTTCGCCGTTCCGCTCAAATCGTCGAGCAAATTTTCTGCACAAAAGCCTCCGATGTCTACTGGAGAACGGTTGGGACTAGCGGCATAGAACGGCCCCATATTTGACCGTCTGGCGTCAGGGTCTATAAAATAAAGTCGGTTCCGAAAGGATTCGAGAAAATCTTTTTCTGTAAAATTTCCGACAATAGTCGTCGGAAAAGCGGGTGCAATTTTCTGCACAAAAACCTCAATATCTCGAGAACGGTTGGGACCGCGAGCATAGTTTGACCCCGCCAACTGAAATCCCCGCCGCATCGAGATCTGCAAGATGGGATCAGTTTCCGGGCGGGATTCGAGAAAATGTTTTTTCGCCGGTACCGATAAATCCGTTCGGCGGTACGGTGCAAGAACACTCGATATCTCGAGGCGGTTGAGACTGGCAACATGAACGACCCCATGTTTGAAATCGCTGCGTCAAAGATCTCAGATCAGGATCAGTTCCGAAAGTTTGAAGGCTTTTCGCGAATTCCGACCGTCATAACATCGGATCCGCCGGATGGGATCAATTCGAGAAAATGTTCGAAGAGTTGCCATAAAATTTCCGACCAAATCGGTGGAAAAAATTTTCAAATTTTCTACACAAAAACCTCGATATCTCAAGACCTTCGGTTGGGACTGGCGGCATCGAACGGCCCCCGTATTTACGAAATCGCCGCGTCGAGATCCTGTAAGATAGGATCAGTTCCGAAAAGATTCGAGAAAATATTTTTTTCGCAAAATTTCCGACCGTCGTCGGGCGGTACAAATTTTGCCTACACAAAAACCTCGATATCTCGAGAACAATTGAGACTGGCGGCATGAACGACCCCATATTTGAAATCGCCTTGCGTCGAGATCTATAAGATGAGGATCGGTTCCGAAAGGATTCGAGAAAATGTTTTCTCGCAATATTTCAAACCGTCGTCGGAAAAAATTTGAAATTCTTTACAGCCTCGATATCTCGAGAACGGTTGGTTCTAGCGGCATGAACGACCCGCTGAAATCGCCAGCGTCGAGATCTGGATAGGATCAGTTCGAAAGTTCGAGAAAATGTTTTTTCATAAATTTTGACCAAATCGCCGCGTCGAGATCTATAAGATGGGATAAGTTCCGAAAGGATTCAGAGAAAATGTTTTTTCTTAAAATTTCCGACCAAATCGTCGGACGAAATTTTTAAATTTTCTACTAAAAACCTCGATATCTCGAGGAACGATTGCGGTTAGCAGCTTGAACGACCCCATTTATGTTGAAATCCATACGTCGAGATCTATAAGATGGGATCGGTTCAGAAAAGATTCGAGAAAATGTTTTCTGGCAAAATTTCCGACCAAATCGTCCGGAAAAATTTTTCGATATTTTCTACCACAAAACCCCTCGATATCTCGAGGAACAGTTTGAGACTAGCGGCATGAACGACCCCATATTTGAAATCGCCGCGTCGAGATCCTATAAGATAGGATCAGTTCCGAAAGGATTCGAGAAAATGTTTTTTTTTCATAAAATTTCCGATCCGTCGTCGGAAAAAAAATTTTGAAATTTTCTACACAAAAACCTCCGATATCTCGAGAACGGTTGGGACTAGCGGCATGAACGACCCCCATATTTGAAATCGCCGCGTCCGAGATCTATAAGATGGGATCAGTTCCGAAAGGATTCGAGAAAATGTTTTCCGCAAGGTTTCAAAGACCAGAATCGTCGGAAAAATTTTGAATTCTGCACAAAAACCTCGATATCTAAAGGAACGGTTGCGGACTAGCGGCGCGGTTTGACCCCATATTTGAAATCTGCTGCGCGTCGAGATCTATAAGATGGGATCCAGTTCAGAAAGGATTCGAGAAAATGTTTTCTTAAATTTCCGACCAAATCGGTCGGAAATGCAAAATTTTCTACACAAAAACCTCGATATCTCGAGAACGAAGATTAGAGACTGGCGGCATGAACGACCCTTGCATTGTTGAAATCGCCGCGTCGAGATCTATAAAGATAGGATCAGTTCCAGAAAGGTTTCGAAAATGTTTTTTCGCAAAATTTTACCGACCAAATCGTCGGAAAAAAAATTTTGAAATTTTCCACACAAGAAACCTCGATATCTCGAGAACGGTTTGGACTGTTGGCATGAACGACCCCATATTTGAAATCGCCGCGTCGAGATCTAAAAGATAGGATCAGTTCGAAAGGATTCGAGAAAATGTTTTTCAAAATTTCCGACCATTGATCGTCGGAAAAAAATTACAAATTTTCTACACCGCAAAACTTTACTCGATATCCTCGAAAGAGCGGTTGGGACTGGCGGCATGAACGACCCCATATTTGAAATCCTTAGCGTCGAGATCTATAAGATAGGATCAGTTCGAAAGGATTCGAGGAAAATGTTTTTTCGCAAAATTTCCGACCAAATCTGTCCAGGAAAAAGTTTTGAAATTTTCTACACAAAGCCTCGATATCTCGAGAACCGGTTGGGACTGGCTGGAACGACCCCATATTTGAAATCATAGCGTCGAGAATCTATAAGATAGGATCCAGTTCTAGGAAAGGGTTCGAGAAAATGTTTTTCATAAAATTTCCGACCAAATCGTCGGAAAAATTTTTGGAAATTTTCTGCACAAAAACCTCGATATCTCGAGAACAGTTCCAGGACTGTTGCTTCGGCAGTTGAACGACCCCATGTTTGAAATCGCCGCGTCGAGATCTATCAAAAGATAGGATCAGTTCCGAGAAGGATTCGAGGAAAATGTTTTTTCACCAAAATTTCCGACCAAATCGTCGGAAAAAAAGGTTGAAAGGTTCTGCACAAAAACCTCGATATCTCGAGACTCAGTTGGACTAGCGGCACTTGAACATCCGTTTGACCCCATATTTGAAATCGCCGCGTCGAAGGATCTATAAGATAGGATCAAGTTCCGAAAGGAGTTCGAGAAAAATGTTTTTTCATAAAGGAATTTCCGACCAAATCTCAGTCGGAAAAAGATTTTGAAATTTTCTACACAAAAACCTAAATGACCTATCTCGAGCACAGTTGGACTAGCGGATGAACGACCCCATTATGTTGAAATCGCCGCGTCGAGATCTATAAGATAGGATCCAGTTCGAAAGTTCGAGAAAATGTTTTTTTTCACCAAAATTTCCGACCAAATCGTCGAGGAAAAGTGCCGAAACTTTCTACACAAAAACCTCGATATCTCGAGAAACGGTTGGGACTAGCGGCATGAACGACCTACATATTTGAAATCGCCGCGTCGAGACCTATAAGATAGGATCAGTTCCGAAGGAGTTCGAGAAAATGTTTTTCAGGCAAAATTTGCGTCGTCGTCGGGAAGAAATTTTGAAATTTTCTACACAAAAACCTCGATATCTCAGGAGCAGATAGGACTAGCTTTTGGCATGAACGACTTCACTTTGAAATCGCCGCGTCGAGATCTATAAAAGGACAGGATCAGTTCCGAAACCATTCGAGAAAATATTTTTTTTCGCCAAAATTTCCGACCAAATCGTCGGAAAAGGAATTTTGAAATTTTCTACACAAAAACCTCGATATCTCGGGGCGGTTAGGACTGGCGCAACATGAACGACCCCATTTACATTGAAATCGCCGCGTCAGGGATCCTGAGATGGGATCCAGTTCCGAAAGGATTCGAGAAAATGTTTTTTCGCGAGGCTGGGCGTCCGATAGGCCGGAAAAAAATTTTGAAATTTTCTACACAAAAACCTCGATATCTCGAGAACGGTTAGGACTAGCGGCGTGAACGACCCCACTGTTTGAAATCGCCGCGTCGAGATCCATAAGACCGGATCAGTTTAGAAAGGATTCTGCGAGAAAATGTTTTTTTCGCAAAATTTCCGACCGTCGACGGGCAAATTTTGAAATTTTCTGCACAAAAACCTCGATATCTCGGGCACGGTTAGAATTCGCTGGCATAGACGACCCCATATTTGAAATATCCGCGTCGAGATCACTAAGATAGGATCGGTTCCGAAAGGTTTCAGGAAAATGTTTTTCTTGCAAAATTTCCGACCAAATCGTCGGAAAAAATTTTGAAATTTTTCTACACAAAAACCTCGATATCTCGAGAACAGTTGGGACTAGCGGCATGAACGATTCCATGTTTGAGATCGCCGCGTGGAGATCTATAAGATAGGATCAGTTCCGAAAGGATTCGAGAAAATGTTTTTCACCAAAATTTCCGATTAAATCATACGGAAAAAATTTTGATATTTTCTACACAAAAACCTCGATATCTCGAGAACAGTTGAGACCGCGCCATGAATTTGACACCATATTTAGCGTCGCCGCGTCGGGAATCTGTAAGATAGGATCGGTTTCCGAAAGGATTCGAGAAAATGTTTTTTCGCAAATTTTCCGACCCGATCCATTCGGAAAGGAAATTTTCTACACAAAAACCTCGATTTATCTCCCGAGAGAACAGTTGGGACTAGCAGCATAAAACGACTGCATATTTGAAATCGCCGCGTCGAGATCTATAAGATAGGATCAGTTCGAAAGAGTTCGAGAAAATGTTTTTCGCATAAATTTCCGACCAGTCATCAGGAAAAAATTTTTGAAATTTTCTTTTAAAAACCTCGATATCTCGAGAACGGTTGGGACTAGCGGCATGAACGACCCCATGTTTGAAATCGCCGCGTCGAGATCTATAAGATAGGATCAGTTCCGAAAGGATTCAGGAAAATGTTTTTCAGGAGAATTTCCAGATCAAATCGATAGGAAAAAATTTTGAAATTTTCTGCACAAAAACCTCGATATCTCGAGAACGGTTGGGACTTGCTGGCATGAACGACATTTATATTTGAAATCGCCGCGTCGAGATCTATATAAGGAATAAGATCAATTCAGAAAGGATTCGAGAAAATGTTTTTTTCGCAAAATTTCCGACCAAATCTGTCGGAAAAAATTTTGAAATTTTCTGCACAAACACCAAATATCTCGAGAACAGTTAGGACTAGCGGCATGAACGACCCCATGTTTGATAATCGCCGCGTCAGGGTCGCAGATAGGATGAGTTCCGAAAGGATTCGAGAAAATGTTTTCTTGGTAAAATTTCCGACCGGTCGTCGGAAAAAATTGCGAAATTTTCTACACAAAAACCTCGATATGCTGGAGCCGGTTTGAACCAGCGGCATGAACGACCCCATGGCTGAAATCGCTGCGTCGAGATGCGGGCCGATAGGATCGGTTCCGAAAGTTTCGAGGAAATGCCTTTCGCGGAATTTCCGACGAAATCGTCGGAAAAAATTTTGAAATTGCCTACACGAGCGCAATCATCTCGGGCACGGTTAGGAATTTAACGGCATGAACGTTTGTTTATTTGAAATCGCCGCGTCGAGATTCGCGAGATGAGATCAGACCGAAAGGATTCGAGAAAATATTTTTCGCAAAATTTCCGACCAAATCGTTGGAAGAAATTTGAAATTTTGGTACCCGCAAAACTCGACAACTTCTCGAGTTTAGGACTAGCGGCATGAACCACGTTTGAAATCGCCGCGTCGAGATCTATAAGATAGGATCCGGTTCCGAGAAAGTTTTGAGAAACTGTTTTTCGCAAAATTTCCGATCAAATCGTCGGAAAAAAATTTTGAAATTTTCTACACAAAAACCTCCGATATCTCAAAGACGGTTGAGACTAGCGGCATGAACGACCCCATGTTTGAAATCATGCCGCGTCGAGTTCACCGATAGGATCCAGTTCCGAAAGGATTCGAGGAAAATGTTTTTTCATAAGATTTCCGACCAAATCGTCGGAAAAGTGCGATTTTCTGCACAAAAACCTCGATATCTCCAGAACTGGTTCTGGACCAGCGGCATCGAACGACCCCATTTGTGAAATCGCCGCGTCGAGATCTATAGGGCAGGATAAGTTTCGAAAGGATTCGAGAAAATGTTTTTCGCAAAATTTCAGACCGAATCGTCGGAAAAAATTGCGGTACACAAAAACCTCGATATCTCAAAACCAGTTGAGACTGGCGGCGTGAACGACTGTATTTGACGTCAACGCGTCGAGATCTGGGGCCAGGATCAGTTTAGAAAGGATTCGAGAAAATCATTTTTGCCAAAATTTCCGACCAAATCGTCATTCGGAAAAGGTACGAGGCACTTGCTACGCAAAAACCTCGATATCTCTCAAAGAACGGACAGGACTTCGCGGCATGAACGACCCTTCTTTGGAAATCGCCGCGTCGAGATCTATAAAGATAGGATCAGTTCACGAAAAGTTTCGAGAAAATGTTTCACGGGAAATTTCCGGGTAAATCGATGGAAAAGTTTGAAATTTGCTACACGAAAACCTCGGTATCTCGAGGAACAGTTGGGACTGGCGACATGAACGACCCCATATTTGAAATCGCCGCGTGGGGGCTATGAGATAGGATCGGTTCCGAAAGGATTCGAAAATAGGCTTTTTTCGCAAAATTTTGACCAAATAATCGGAAAGAAATTTTGAGGTACCTACACAAAAAGCACTCAAATATCTCGAGAACAGTTTGAACTGGCGACAGGGCGACCCCATATTTGAAATCGCCGCGTCGAGATCTGCCAGATGAGGATCAGTTCGAAAGGATTCGAGAAAATGTTTTTCGCCGGTGGTCCGACCAAATCGTCGGAAAAAATTTTGAAATTTTCTACACGGGCCTCAGGTATCTCCGAGGCAGTTTAAGGACTGGCGGCATGAACGACCCCATATTGTGGAATCGCCGGCTCGAGATCTATAAGATAGGATCAGTTCCGAAAGGATTCGAGAAAATGTTTTTCTGGGTTTTCCGACCGAATCGTCGGAAAGGGTATAAAATTTTCTGCAGGCCTCGTTATACCGAGAACGGTTAGGGACTAGCGGCATGAACGACCCCATGTTTGGTCGCCGCGTCGGAGGATCTATAAGATAGGATCAGTTCCGAAAGGATTCGAGAAAATGTTTTTCCTTGAAATTTCCGACGAAATAGTAGGAAAAAATTTTTAAATTTTGCAAAAACCCTCAAATATCTCGAGAACAGTTTGAACCTTTGGCATAGTTTGACCCCATATTTGAAATCGCCACGTCGAGATCTATGAGATACTCGGGCGGATGGTTCCGAAAGGATTCGAGAAAATGTTTTTGCGAAACCGTAATCATGTCGGTCAGGATCGGTTTCGATTCAGAAATGTTTTTCTTCAGGTCAAATCGTCGGAAAAAAATTTTTAGAAATTTTCTACACAAAAACCTCAATTATCTCGAGAACAATAGCAATTTGGAACTAGCAGCATGAACGACCCCATATTTGAAATCGCCGCATCGGGTGCGATAAGATAGGATCAGTTCCGAAAGTTTCGAGAAATATTTTTTTCTGTAAAATTTCCGGTAAATCAGTCAGGAAAAAGAATTTTGAAATTTTCTACACAAAACGCAAACATCGATATCTCAGAGAACGATTTAAGGACTAGCGGCATGAACGACCCCCACATATTTGAAATCGCCGCGTCAAGATCTGTAAGATAGGATCAGTTCCGAAAGGATTCGAGAAACATGTTTTTTCGCGAGGTTTCCGACCAAATCTCATTCGGAAAAAAATTTTGAAATTTTCTGGCTCTAAAACCTCGATATCTCGGGCACGGTTGAGACTAGCGGCATGACAGACGACCCACCATTTGAAATCATAGCGTCGAGATCTATAAGATAGGATCCAGTTCGGAAAGGATTCGAGAAAATGTTTTTCGCAAATTTCCGACCAAATCGTCGGAAAAAATTTTGAAATTTTCTACACAAAACCTCGATATCT